>CM034083.1:9879308-10473408 GCA_019845555.1 Aristolochia fimbriata
TTCGTGAATGTGAAATGGTGTGAGCGCGCCCCACGAGGGCTCTACCGCACAATGAAGATGGCGCTACCTATGGCGCTGCCGCGCCGCACTATTTCCTTACAAAGATGTCAAGTTCTATTTCGGGAAGTCGGCAAAGAGTCTAAGGAGTGGCTCGACCGCGTCAGTTATTCAACAAAAAGTGGCGTGACCGCGCCATGAACAGTCCTTCCTCGTTAGGGACCCGAAGGCCGTTTTCCTGACTTAGAAAGAATTCAGCTCCAGTGGCGCGATCGCGCCAAAACAAAGAACAACTCGGCGCGACCGCGCCGATGACTCAGCAAACTCAAATTACGAAAATATCGGGATTCTGACTACCAATCAAGTCCTAACTTGGGAGAAGAAGTCCTAATTGTCTAAGGAAGGTATCCACGAAGATTTTATGGAATATTGCTCGAGTCTAGGTGCATTGAATGATCAAGAAAGGAGAAGTTCCATACAAAGAAGGAAACTGCTGCAAGAAGGTGAAGAGAAAATCCGAGTTTTAAGAGAGCTATCTCTGGAGTTCCCGTATTCCAATTGAAGCCAAACTTGCAACGAAGATTCCTGATGCTACTGAGGATCATATCACAAAAATTCATGCCAGTCCACGCTTGGCTTCTCTACTTTCACATCTCCAAAGTGATGGACCTAGTGCAGAAATTGGCTGCAGAAACCAGGCAACTTCTTCTCTTCATATCTTGAGTTTCCCAAGTCAAAAATTTTGTGAGCACAGAAAGGACTACAAAATGAAGGCTCGGATGTAATTTCATCAAATTTTGAGGTTGGGAAGTCACAATTCATACCCCTGGACAGAAGCTAAAATTACAAAGTCTGGACAGAACTTCAACTATAAATAGAGGTCCGAGGAAGAGAGCAAGGCATCCAATTTTTCCAGAGTTATAATTCTTGTTTTTAGTTTAATTTTGTGTTCTTTTAGTTAGTGTGGAGTTGAGAGAGAGAGAGAAAGAAGGAAAAGATTTCAGTCAAGGAGGAGTTGAAGCTAAGGGCAGTCCTCACAAGGGGGTTTTCTGTACTTAATTTTCTTCTTATTTTCATGGCTTTAATTAATTCCTCCTTGTGTGTTTGTTTTATTAGCATGGAGTAGTCTCTCTTTGTTGGGGAAGTCATGAACTCCTAGTTGTTTATGTTTAAGTGCTGAATTCTATAGCAAAAAAGTACTCTGCTTTTGTTTTAGAATCTGTATTCATTGCTTATTGCTAATTTAGATTGATTTCTGAAGTTTAATGAGGTACGAATTCAGAAGTTATATTTCAGTAAAGATTTGGGTTAGTTATATGATTCCTTGTTTTCTAAAACAACTCACTTTTAAACTAGATTGTTCCGGTTTCGAAGGAGCCTAGTGGTAGGTGATGTGACTTATTAAACTCTTGTTCTGAATAAGAGAGAGTTAATCTTTCAGCTTTTATATTTATGCTCTTAGGAGTTGAATGTTCCGGTTGAGAAGGAGTTCAAAGACTATGAAAATTATTTCCTGTATATTGGTAATTGGGTTTTCAAAAGCTAAGTCAAGGTGAGGGTACTTGAGCTATAAAATCAGAACTTTACATGTCAACAACTAGGAGGGATTGACAGTCTTCCCCAACATATCATCTTCATAAGTTTTTCCAGAAAGTTTTGATTCTATTTTCTTTTTCTGTTTTCCAATAAAAATCCAAATTTTCTTCACCTCTATCAATAGGAAAACATTTGCTTAGATTAGGCTCTCATAAAGGTCTTTGTGGGATCGATATCTGGACTCTCAAAGTCTATATTACTTGCTGACCTGGTGCACTAGCTAGACACCCAACAGCCTCTTCTGAATTTTTACACATTATGAACAACATTTTTACTCCTTACCCTGATTTTATTATTTCTTATATCGATGATGTTTTGGACTTTTCACAAACCATTGACCAACACTTTAAACATATTCGTGCTTTCAAAACTTTGATTTCGAAAAATGGTTTTGTACTCTCTGAGCCAAAAATGAAACTATTTCAAAATGAAATTAGATTTCCTGGCCGTACTATAGCTCAGCAAACACATACACCTTTTCAACGATCTATTGAATTTGCTTCTAAATTTCCGAGTGAGATAACTGATACCAAACAGTTAGAGATATTTTTAGGAGCCCTTAATTTTGTGGCAGATTATTACAAAGACCTAGTTACAGATACAGTCCTTCTCTATGCTCGGTTAAAAAAGAAACCGACTCCTTGGACTTCTGCACATACTTCTGTAGTTCAAACTATTAAGGCCGAGATTATAGGTCTCCCTTGCTTAGCCCTGCCTGATCCTCGGTTGTCCAAGATAGTGCAAACCGACGCTTCGGATCACGGGTACAGAGGAATTCTGAAACTGAAAACACCAGAAAACAAAGAGGTGTTAGTACGACACTACTCAGGATTTTGGACCCTACCCAAACAAACTACTCTACCGTCAAGAAAGAAATGCTAGCTATCATCAAATGTATTGAAAAATTTCAAGACGATTTACTTAATCAACACTTCTTATTATGAATTGTCTGTCAAGCTTGTAAACACATCATCCAAAAGGATGTACAAAATCTGGTTTCAAAACAGATCGTTGCCAGATGGCAAGCTGAACTTTCTATTTACGATTTTAACATTGAGTACATTGCGGGTTCTACTAACTCATTACCTTATTTTCTTACCAGGGAATTCCTTACAGGCTCATGATTCCCTCCTCTAGAGGAGGCCCACGTTTCCCAAACAAGGGAAAAGGGCTCATGCCGTCCTCACGACAAAATCATTCTGGAACACACTCCAGAAAACAAAACAGTACTCGCCGAGCTTCTAGCTCCGCTACTACTATTGGATCGTCTGGCTCTACTAAGCCACCGACCATAAACAAACCCTGGCCTTCTGCACTACAGAAGAGGTTCAGGCAGTACTTGATGAGAGGAGGCAAGCGGCTTCTACCACCACTCCTACTACTACATATCAACAAGCGGTTCAAGAACCACTAAAATGGTACCGCAAAACTACTAAAGATTTTGTCCAGTTCTTACCAGACGGACTTAATCCACGCCAACTCCCTTGGTTACTGGCACATCAGAGCTTCGTAGGTTCACATCTCTTCCCACAACGAGTGGGCAAAACTCTTGACTACTACCGAAACATACTACTACTTACCGGTAGTGTAAAAGTCAAACAAAAAAAACAGAACGCAGAGATCGTACGAACACAAGTGACGATCGAAAAACTGTTGAATACATTTGATTGGCCTACTATCCCTAATACTCCTTTTATTATTAAAACTACATCAGCTGCTACTTCTTATACTTACTGGGATTATATAAATGAATTTTACAATGCATTCTTATACAATAATACTATAAGATCCCATACTCTTTACTTCCAGCCTCCTGCTGCACTACAATCTCAGCCTTCCCTCGATGGTTCTACCATTGGTGGTCTTCGATGTGGGGGTGATACGGATCTTTTTTGAATACAACTACAAAGCTCCGCGCCCTTCAATACCGACACTCTTTACTCAATGGTGCCAAACAGATCCTGAAGTTGGCACAACTCGAAGCTCCGATCTGTACACTACTCAGACCAAAGCTACATTCTTCATCAAATAAGAAATCCCATGGATCTGGCAAGTTCAATGGGAAATCTACAGCACTAACAACAACATTCCTGCACTTTGAAGGACCTACGAGTTCTAATGATGGATCAACTACTATACGGCTCAGATCTGTGATACTGCAGTCAACAATATCAAAGCCGACTTAGAAGACTGGGGTAAGAATCCACCCACTGAGGATCTGGTTGATGCAACCAGCTTAGACCCTAGAGAACTCAAGGAAATATAGTTACGGAAATTCCCAGCAGCCACCGATGCAGAGGCAGTGTTGGGTGTCTAGCAAGTGCACTAGGTCAGTAAGTAATATAGACTCGAGAGTCCAGATATCGATCCCACAGAGACCTTTATGAGAGCCTAATCTAAACAAAGATTTTTCTATTGATTGAGGTGAACAAATTTTTGGGTTTTGAAAACTGAAAAACAAAATAGAATTAAACTACCGAAAGACCTTTTGGAGATGAGATGTTGGGGAAAGAATGTCAATCCCTTCTATTGGTCAACATGTAGAGTTCTGATTTTATAGCTCAAGTACCCTTTCCTTGACTTAGCTTTTGAAAACCTGGTTACCCATATACAGGAATTAACTTTCAACTATTCTTTGAAGTCCATCACAATTCGGAAACATTCAATTACTAGGTGCACAAATATAAAAGCTTACAGATTAACTCTCTCTTATTCAGAACAAGAGTTATAAATAGTCACATAACTTTTCTACTAGTCTCCATCACAATCCGGAACGATCTATTTAGAAAAACAAGTTGTTTTAGAAAACAAAGAATCATATAACTAACTCAAATCTCTACTGAACTTTAACTTCTCTATTCGAACCTCGTTAAACTTCAGATATCAATTTAAATTATAAATAATCAATAAACACAGATTCTAAAAGAACGGTTAGGTACTTTATTGCTATAACTTCTGAATTTAAACATGTAATAACTAGGAGTTCATGACTTCCTCAATAAAGAGAGACTACTCCATGATAATATAATAAGCACACAATAAGGATTCAATTACATCCATGAAAATTAGAAGAAAACAGAAAACCCCCTTGAAGGACTGCCCTTAGCTTCAACTCTTGCCCTGACCGAAATCTTCACCTCCTCTCTCCAAAGTAACAAGAGGTCGTGTAAGACTCCCTCTGGACTTTCTCTTGACTCCAAACTAACAAATAAAAAGAGGAAATTAAACTAAAACTATATTTACAACTCAAAACTGGATTTATAACTCTAAAAACTCGATGATGAAACTTGATTCATAGGACCTCTATTTATAGTTGAAGTTTTGTCCAGGCCCTATAATTTGGTCTCTGTCCAGGGGTGTAAAGTGTGACTTCCTGACATCATAATTGGATAAAATTATACAATTACTTTCCTTACATGGTCCTTGCCTTGTGTACGAAATTTTAGTTCAATATGAGTTAGGAAACTTGAGATATGATGCTCAGAAGTTGGGTGGGTTATGCAGCCAATTTCAGCACTGGGTCCACCACTTTGAAAATATAAAATTCTAAAAGGACGACTTGAATTGACCTGATTTTCCGTGACATGATTCTCAGGAATATTTGGTCCAAATTAGGATTCAATTGGAAGTCAGAATCTCTAGATATGGCGTCTTCAATCTTGTACTGTAATTTCCTTTTATAGGAATCAACTAATCATGAATAGAATTTTATCACTTTGAGGATTCAAACCTGTAAGGATTTCCATCAATTTCCTCAAGAGAGTTCATGGACACCTTCCTTATACACTGAGGACTATTCCTCCAACGTTTTAGCTTGATTACTTGTCAGAATCCCGAGATTTTTGCGATCTCGCATTGTTGAGTAACTGGTGCGGTCGCGCTGGTTCTTGCAACCTTGTACCTTTGTGCATTAAAATCTTCATATCTTCCTCATTTTATCTCCGATTTCAATAATTCTTATTACGTTGGACTACTGAGAGAGAAAACATGAATTTGAGATATATTTCATGATATTATGTTGATTATTGATTCCTAAATGTAATTTCCAACTCCAATTCAGGCAAAAAAATAGTGTCTTTTAGACACTTATCAGGCAGTAACTTACTGCGCCACAATCATACAATGATTCTTTACGAATACTTTTCCTTCTCATCCTTCTGTTCTTACGACATCTTCTACAAGGAACAAAAATTCTAAAGGAAGCACCAGACTCGATGGCACCGATCAGGAATCCGAGACCCCACGCTGTGACAATGTAGACACTATACGCCTCTCGAAAGATTCGAGAAAAAATACCAAGACAAATGGTATTTGCACCAGATCCGACAAATGAAGAGTGAAATACTACAAAAGTTTCCTCAATTTGCCCATAGGATTCAAGGAATCCCTGAAGATCTGAATCCTTTCCCACTAGAGGTAGTCAACAACTAGGATTATCTTCCAAACTACATGAGAAGACGATATATTTACGTCAAAAATACGCTGGCATCAGCTAAACGATGGAGGGAACACTTTCTTGCCACTAATCCAGGTCATGGAGCAGACAACTGGAACATGCATTACAAAGTCAACATCAACTACAAGTGGAGACCCACCCTCACGTCACATCATGCCACCTTGCAAAAAGCTAACATCAGCAATGACCTCAGCATAAAACCACCATGGTTTTCCAGCCCACCGATTTTGACAAAAACATTATGTCATCATCATCAGTGATGGGTCAAAATTGACACTAGCAAGTGTACTTGATCCTTCAAATAATATAGAACATGTGAGTCCAGATATCGTCCCAAGAGACCAATTTGGATGAAAAAAGTTTAGAAATCTTAGTTAAGGTGTGAGAAACAAATGATGAGGATTTGTAAAGGAATCTGAAAATTTACAAAAGGAATAACTTGATTGAGATCAAGAGAAAAGTCATAAGGAAATCTAGTCTCTTAGGAATTTGTTGTACAAATCAAGAATTAAGAAAACCAACATGGATTTCGCAAACTTATAATTGTGTCAACCTTATTTTCGGAAATGACCCTTCAAACTAATTCAAGAACACTTTTTCTGAAAGTTATCAAATCAATTTGAATAAGTTCAAGCTAAACAAAAGTCCTTCTTTCTCAGAAAAAGACTTCAGCCATAAATCGTATTTTTGGTTCCTATTCGAAAAAACTCTCATTCGATTAACCATTCAGAAGAAAGGTAAATTTAGAAAGATTTAATATCATTACCCTTCTTAACTTGTCTATTCGAATATCACTAGGAAGGGTAAGCCAATTTCATGAACTTATCTTTCAATCTAAACAGAATCCAAATTAATTACAAAACTTGAATTGTACTTCAAAGTGAGTTAAGAGAAATAAATTACAAATGACAAACTTTACTTCATGCTTCAAAACCGAGAACAATAATGAAAGAATGACAAGAAGATGATCTTGAACAGAGAAAATCGAAATTAAAATAGAAAACAAGAACAAATCTGGTTTTCTTGAAGTCCAAGGGTCGATCCTCTAGGAAACAACTTCTTCCATCCTTCTGTTTCTGAAATGCTTTGCTTCTCTTCTCCTTGATGATTTATTGAATGGGGTTAAGCTCCTTTATAAAGTTTTTGAGTCCAGCTTTGCTTCTATTCAGATCCATAAATTTCTCTTCATCCTCCAAAATTGGATCTATTAATTTTGTTCTCAACAATCTCTCAAAACCCAATCAAATCTCCTCCTAAGTTGCCTTGGTCATAGTTGAAAGTGTCTTATTGACTTCCCTTGGAATTTAAATAAGGAAAATTCAGATTTTTATTGAACCATAACGCCAAATGTCCTTTTATGTTGAAAACCAGCATAAAAACTTCATAAAGATTAGCTTTGAACAAACAAACATGAATCTAATATAAATAGATGTAAAACTAATCTAACATGACTAATTATATCATATAGTAGTCCTAAACTCATAAGTAATATTATACCCTATCAATCAGCAGTGAACTACTATTCACTTAAAGACCAACTAAACTGACAAAGACATCACCAGTGGATCACTTTCCACTTCCTTGCTCACTGATTTGAAAACCACTCTGGATTACCGCCCATGGTTTTCGGATTTCAAGTTTGCCTCCTCAAACTGAATTGTATATTTTCTTTCCATCCTTTTCTTCTTCTTCTTTCCTTCTCTTTTCTAAAGCTTTCGGTTTGCAGTTTCTTTCAAGTTTTTGTAAGTATCTTTCATTTCTTACTTCAATATACTTTGAATAAAGTTTGAAGCTTTACATATTTGTTTTTATTCCGCCGAATTTTGATCCACCCCTCTTCCTGGTATCAGAGCCATGTCAGGCTAACCGCCTAAAGAGAGGGTCTGCAAGGCTCATATAAGTTGTGCTAACGCTATGCAGTATCCATATTATTCTATTCGTAAATACCTTAAGATGACCCTTAAGATATGATTAGTTTCATCGAGTAAGAGAATCGTGCACTTATTTAGTATGTGTCGATAGTCTTGGTGCCCATAAATTCCAGTAAGGCCCATGGAGAGACAGGGTGGGGTTTGGACTGTAGTAGAAGCTATCGTGGTTCACACACACACACACACACACACACACACACACACACACACACACACACACACACACACACACACACACACACACACACACACACATATACACACACACACACACACACACACCACACACACACACACACACACACACACCACACACACACATACACACACACACACACACATACACACACACTCACCACACACACACACACACACACACACATTTCACACACACACACACACATACACCACCTCACACACTCATACACACACACATATTTCAACACCTTTAGAAATTTAATTACATATTTCAGCCCCCACCTAGAGATTTAAGCACTACTTCTGAAAGGTTACAATGACATATGTTCTTTAAAAATGCTTTTTGCAATAGCTAAATAGAGTTAGTTATGAAAGACCCTACCTTTTTAGAAAGGAAATAAGCCTTTTAAAAGGAATTACTTTGACATGTGTGCAGCGATGCCCCAAATGAACTCAGAAAATACTTAATCTCTTTACCGACATGAGTCATTAATGATTCTCTGACAAAGTATTCATTACATATGTTCTTTAAAAGAACTTAAAAGACCCTACCTTTTATGGAAATAAGCCTTTTAAAAGGAATTAATTTGAGTGTCCTAGACAAATGACTTTTTAATCAGAAGCAACACAATCTCTTTACCTTGGAGCTGTAAAACATTTTATGTTAACAATGCCAAATGAACTCAAAATACTTAACTCTATGTCAAATGAGTTCCTAGAAAGAACCGAGGTTAGTTATTAATTACAAACCTTTGAACAAAATCTTACAATGGATTAGATATCCTATCCCAAACAAAAGAGATCTGCTCAACTGACTAGTTGAAGCATTGTTTTTCTCTAAATTCGATCTAAAATATAGATATTGGCAGATTCAAATACGAGAGGAAGATAGGTACAAAACCACGTTTGTAGTACCTTTTGGACATTACGAATGGAATGTCATGCCATTCGAACTAAAAGATGCCCCTTTTAAATCGTAACATATAATGAATGACATTTTTACCCCTTATCATGACTTTATTATATCTTATATCGACGATGTTTTGGTCTTTTCACAAACTATTGACCAACACTTTAAACATCTTTGGACTTTTAAAAATTTTATTTTAAATAATGGTTTAGTACTCTGAGCAAAAAATAAAACTGTTTCAAACTGTAATCAGATTTCTTAGCCATACTATAGCCCAGCAGACACATACACCTTTTCAACGCTCTATTGAATTTGCTTTTAAATTTACAGATGAAATAACTGATACCAAATAGTTACAGAGATTTTTGGGAGCCCTCAATTATGTGGAAAATTATTACAAAGATCTTGCTACAGATACAGTTCTTCTTTATGCTCGTTTAAAAAAGAAACCGACACCTTGAACTTCTGCACATACTTCAGCAGTCCAAACTATTAAGGCTAAGGTTTAAAGTCTGCCTTGTTTAGATCTTGCTGATCCTCGGTTGCCCAAGATAGTGGAAACCGGTGTCTCAGATCAAGGCTATGGAGGAATCATGAAACAAAAAAACCTGAAAACAAAGAGGTGTTAGTACGATACTGCTCAGGATTCTGGAACCAAACTCAACAAAACTACTCTATTGTCAAGAAAGATATGCTAGCCATCATTAAATGCATTTCCAAGTTTGAAGATGATTTACTAAATCAACAATTCTCGCTATGGATTGACTGTCAAGCGAGTAAACCCATCATCCAAAAGGATGTGCAAAATCTAGTTTCAAAATAGATATTTGCAAGATGGCAAGCTGAACTTTCAGTTTACAATTTTAATATTGAATACATTGCAGGTACTACTAACTCCTTACCTGATTTTCTTACCAAAGAATTTCTTACAGGTACATGATTCCCTCTCCGGGAAGAGACTCTCCTTTCCCGAATTGGGGAAAAGGGCTGATGTCATCACCTCGACAAAATAATTGTGGAACACACTTCAGAAAGCAAAACACCAATCGCCGAGCATCCAGCTCAGACCCTACAACTACTACTATTGGATCGTCTATCTCTACAAATCCACCGATCCTGAAGAAACCCTTGGCCTTCTGCACTACGGAAGACCTCCAGGCAGCATTTTCTCAAATGAGAAAAGCGGCTACTACTGTAACTCCTACAACTACATATCAATAAGCGGTTTAGGAACCCCTACCATGGTACCGCAAATCTACTAAAGATTTTGTTCAGTTCTTACCAAACGGACTTAATCCGCAGCAACCCCCTAGGTTACTAGCACATCAAACTTCGAGAGGTTCACATCTTTTTCCACAACGAGTGGGTAAAACTCTTGACTATTACCGAAACATTCTCCTACTTATAGGAACAGTAAAAGTAAAACAACAGAAAAAACACACAGAGATCGCACGAACTCAAGTGACGATTGAAAAACTGTTGAGTCCCTTTGATTGGCCTACTAGGCCCAATAGTCCTTTCACTATTACAACCACATTGGCTCCTACTTCCAACACTTACTAGGATTACATAGATGCTTTCTACAATGCATTTTTGTACAACAATACTACTCATTCCCACACCTTTTATTTTCTGCCCCGAGCTGCACTTCTATCTCAGCCCATCCCTCCATGGTTTTACCATTGGTGGTCTTCGATGGGGGGAGTGATCCAGATCTTTGCTGAATATGACGACAAAGCTTCACGACCTTCATTACCGGCGCTTTTTACTCAATGGTGCCAACTACATCACGATGTCAGAACAGGTCTAGGCGCCGATCTGTACACTATGCTGATCGAGGCCACATTCTTCATCAAATATGAAATCCCATGGATCTAGCAAGTTCAATGGGATATCAACAGTTCAGACAGCAACATTTCGGCTCTCTAGAGGACTTACGAAATCCAGAGATGGATCAACTATTACATGACTCAGATCTGCGATACTGCAGTAAAGACCATCAAAGTCGACCTAGAAGACTGTAGATAGAATCCACCACTTATGATTTCCATGATGCAACTAGTTCAGACCCCATGGAACATAGGGAAAGATACCTGCGAAAGTTCCCTAATGCAACTAACGAAGATGCAGCAACTTACTGAGCAACAATCATACAAAGATTTTTAGCGACAACTTTTCCCTCTTACCCTCCTGTTCTTCCTACTTCCTCTACAGGAAACAACGATTATGAAGGAAGTACCAGAGTTTGTGACACCGATCTGGAAGCCGAGAGTCCACGTTGCCACAATGATTATGCAAAACAACTTTGCCTATCTTATCCTGGAAGCAGTAAGAAAACAACTACAACAAATAGAAGGTAAGCTTACCCAGCTGCTTATGCAAAAGCCATCTAGGCCAACCTACTCTGAGACCTCCACCTCTAAACTAGTAATTAAACCTTTCATTCTACATCAACCTCCGAAATTAGAATTACTTCCTAAACATAATGCTGCAGAACTTCTTGAAAGACTTATCGAGAATATAGGATCCAAATAGCTTAATACACTATCAGAAAAAGAAACCTATCAACATACAATCCCAATACCAAACCAAACTATCCATGTTAAACAACAACACCATAGTGCTTCTTAGAGTAGACCTCAACCTTTTGACTTAAGTACCGAAGAAAATCCTCTAGTTTACTCCAACAGCTACGATGGCTGAGTTATCTATGAATGGAACATAGATAAGCCTACTCCTAAGAAGGTACACGACACAGTACATTGAATGCTAATCTATTCGAATGTTTGTAGAGCAAGAGGGATCACTGAACCTAACGTAGTCAACCAGATTGTTGCAGGATTATCTGGCGACTTGTATGGGTGGTGGTTCAATTACCTTAACGAAGCTTATCGTCACAACATATTATACGTTGTAAAAACAGATGAACTAGGAACACCACTGCTAGATTCAAACAATGAAGCAATATCAAATGTTGTAATGTCACTCTTAGTAAGCATCGTTGCAAAATTTTCGTTGGATCCCCAACGACAAATAGAAACTAGAAAATACCTGTTGCACAATATCAGGTGCAGAACTCTTACGCACCTAAACTGGTACATAACCAGGTTATGACGTTACCAGATGCAGCTAACCCTTATTGGAAACAAGAATTCATAGAATGGTTACCAACCCAATTCGCCACCAAGGTCAAAGAAGGCCTAAGACCTAGTCCTAATGAGGAAATTAACTGGAATTCTCTTCATTATGGAAATTTGCCGGCAGCTTGCACACAACAAGGACTACCTCTCTGTAACGATCTCCAAGAAGAGGGGGTGGATCGAAAGCCGGCAAAATCAAAACTAATAACAAGAACTTCAAAACTTTTATTCATAATATAAAAAAGTACAAAGTAAAAGAAGCTTACAGAAAATGAAAAGAAACTTCAAATTGGAACCTTGAGAGCAAACCTGAAATAGAGAAGAGAAGATTTCTTTGAAGGATGCCCTCTACTTAAGGGGGTGGCCTCCTTTTATAGTGGAAGGAAGGTCCGGACCCGAAGTTTTAATATTAAACATATTTTTCCGCTAAGTAGGCACTCCACGGACTTGAAGTAAAGTATTAAATCGAGTTCGTCGTAGAGTCGGTGGAGTCTGAAAACCACAGACGCTCCAAACACGGTAGTTTCACAATTAGCTGAAAGTGGTTTGCTGTCATCATTGGTGACGTTCTTTAGCATTTGTCTTCTTCATGACCTGGATTGGCGGAAAGGAAGTGTTCCTCCATCGTTTAGTTGATGCCAGCTCATCTTTGACTATAGCGTACCGTCATCTCATGTAATTTGGATAATAATCCCAATTATCGTTTACCTCTAGTGGGAAAGGATCCAGGTCTTCAGAGATTCCTTGGATCCTGTGAGTAAATTGGGAAAAATTCTGTATTATTTTCCTATTCATTCATCTAATCTTGTGTAAATACCACTTGTCTTGGTATTTTTTCTTGAATCGTTTGAGAGGCGTGAAGCTCCTACTCATTGTGGTAGCGTGGAGTCTCGGATTCCTGATCAGTATCACTAAGTCTGATATTTCCGTCAGAATCGTTGTTCCCCGTAGAGGATGTAGTAAGAATAGGAGGGTAAGAGGGAAAATTGGTCCCAAAAAATCTTTGTATGATTGTTGCGCAGTAAGTGGCTGCTTCTTCGTTACTTGCATTATGAAACTTTCGCAGGTATCTTTCCCTAAGTTCCCTAGGGTTTGAACTGGTTGCATCGCCCAAATCATTAGTAGGTGGATTCTTGCTCCAGTTTTCTAGGTCGGCTATGATGGTGTTTACTGTAGTATCGCATTTCTAAGTCGTGTAATAGTTGATCAATCTCTGGATTTCGTAAGTCCTCCAGAGCGCTAGAATGTTGTTGTGTGAACTGTTGATTTCCCATTGAACTTTCCAGATCCATGGGATTTCATATTTGATGAAGAATGTTGGATCGGTCTGCGTAGTGTACAAATCAGCGCCTTGAGCTGTTCAGACTTCTGGAGGTAGTTGGCACCATTGAGTAAAAAGCGCCGGTAACGAAGGTTGCACAGCTTTGTCGTCATATTCAACAAATATTCGGATCTTTCCCCCCATCGATGACAACCAATGGTAAAACCTTGGAGGGAAGGGTTGAGATAGAAGTGCAGCTCGGGGCTGAAAGTAAAAGGTGTGGGAACGAATAGTAAAACCATGGAGGGAAGGGCGGAGATAGAAGTGCAGCTCAGGGCTGAAAGTAAAAGGTGTGGGAACGAATAGTATTGTTGTTCAAGAATGCATTGTAGAATGAATCTATGTAATCCCAGTAAGTGTAGGAACTAGGAGCCGATGTGGCTGTAATAGGTCAAGGAGTATTGGGGCTAGTAGGCCAATCAAAAGGACTCAACAGTTTTTCAATCGTCACTTGAGTTTGTGCGATCTCTGTGTGTTGTTTCTGCTATTTGACTTTTACTCTTCCTGTAAGTAGGAGAATATTTCGGTAATAGTCAAGAGTTTTACCCACTCATTGTGGGAAAATATGTGAACCTCCCAAAATTTGAAGAGCTAATAACCAAGGGGGTTGGTGCGGATTAAGTCCGTCTGGTAAGAACTGGACAAAATCTTTAGTAGATTTGCGGTACCATGGTAGGGGTTCTCTAATCATTTGGTAGGATAAGAGGATCAATGAAAAAGGCCAGAAAATTAGAAAAATAAAACAAAAATGTAAAACCAAGCTTTATTTATAAAGAAAATCTCAAAAAAAAAGAGAACTTACAGAACTTTGAGCACACCAAACCATTGCTTCAAAAGTTTACAAAAGAAAAGAAAGACTTCGAAGGATGATCCCTTCGAAGAGGGTGAGACTCATTTTATATTTGAAGGACGTCCAAACCCTATACAACTTATAAATTAAAGTTTACCGGTAGAGGCGTTGCGTCCGAAAACAATGGGCTAAAACCAGGGGCCCCAGTGGTTTAGCAAAAGCTGAAAGTAGGTATGATGTCATAGGTTATGTTAATGATAGGGGAGTAATACTTTATTCTTCTTTAGCATACTGTAGATGTCTTTTCATGCGTTTTCAGTGGCACCACTAGTATTGTGGGTAGTATTGTACATAATCTCCTGTCAGCGGATGAGGATCTAGGTCTTCTAGGACCAGATCATACAGTTCCAGCCAATTAGCATAATCAGGGTTTACCTGTCTGATTTCTTGCTTCATTTTTCTAATATGAAAGAGATAGTACCGATCTTCAAACTTCTTTTGGAAGATTTTGTCTGGATCGACTAGAGTAGTAGAAGGTATTGATGATGTTTGAGAATGCAGCGTTTGTGGCCAGGATGGCCAGGGGACGGTTGGAGGTGGTTGCATTCAGGCGAAAGCTTGTTCCCATGGATTGTTTTCCATCATTCAGCATTGGGGTCATGAGAGTCTGGGTCAGAATCTCCCAAGTCTTTGTGGTAGCTGGCCCTCGGTGAAGTACTAGGAAGCGAGACCTATTGCGTAAGAAACACTGAGGCAAGATTAGCTTGTATTGTAATTAGACAATGGGTAAAAACATCGTCTTCTGTGGCTTGAGCGTATCGCCTAAGTAAACGGGTTTTGATTTCAGCAGGATCCGTAGTGAACGGATTAATGTTTAGTCGTTGTGGTGGCGGGATTTTTCACCATTCTTCTAGTTCTGCTTGAATAGCCTGGATGAATTTTTCGTATAGTTGTGTCGAGTAATAATGTTGTCATCTCTGTATTTCGTATGTTCTCCAGCGAGAAGGGGTATTGGCACATGAACTGCTGACTTCCCATTGACTTCTTCAGAGCGAGGGAGTTTCAAAGCGAATGAAGAAGGTGACTTCTATCTGATTTGTGTACAGATCTGAAGACGACTGAATGTGAGCAAGAGCTGGGTGTAGGGTACACCATTCTATAAAGAGGGCCTGTAGTGGCTGACTGGCTGGGTCATCAAAGATGCGCATCTCGCCCCCATCGAAGACCACCAATGGTAAAACCGGTCGGCAGAGTATTGTGGAAGATCGAGGGCCGAAGTTGGAAATAACAACTATGGGAGCGGCTGGTATTGTTGTAGAGGAAGGCGTAGTGAAACGCGTCGACCTAATCCCAATAGGTGTATAATTGGTTTCCCAAGTTAGGACTGGTAAAACTGAGAGAGTGGTTAGGGCTAGTAGGCCACTCAGAAGGTGCAAGTAGACGGTCAATGGTAACTTGAGTGCGTAAAACCTCAGTTGATTGATTTTATTGTTTAATATGGACGCCATGAAGAAGTAGAACCTGACGGTAGAAATTCAACGATTTACTGCTCCTCTGGGCGAACTTGTAGGTTCCCTCGAGAGTTTGGTAGGCTAATTGCCAGACAGGCAGAAGTAGATTAAGTCCTTCGGTAACGAAAGTGATTAAATCTTTGTGAGATTTAGTATACCATGGGATTGGCATGTAAACCGTATCCTTATATGAAGAAGAAGAAGGGGTAGCCTCATTTTGTTATTGATAAAGTGCCGTCTCAAGCTCTTCTTTTGTATAGAAGGCGAGGGATTTTGTAAGAGTAGGTGTAGGAGGAGTAGTTCCGAGTAACCGAGGAGTAAGCGGGCCGGAATTGTAGTGCTTTCGGTCGCTTGAGGAAGACGTACTGGGGCCAGATGCCCGTCAATTTTTATTTTGTCTTTTTAGGTAGCCTCTAGAAGGTGGTGACACTGTCTCAGGTTGGTATGATCCTTTCCCTGGTGAGGAAATCATTTTCCTGTATGAAATTCTCGAGTTAGAAAATCTGGTAAGGAGTTAGTATCTCCGGGAATGTATTCAATAGTAAAGTCGTACATCGATAATTCGGCTTGCCATCGCGCAAATATATGTTTTGAAACTAAATGTTGAACAGCCTTTTGGAATTTGGAAATGCACTTTAGTATGGCTGACATTTCCTTCTTCACCGTCAAGTAATTTTTTTGAGTGGAATTCTTGAATCCAGAACAGTATTGTACTAACTGATCTTTGCCTTCTGAAGTTTTTCGTTTAAGAATTCCTCCATAACCTATGTCAGAGGCATTTGTTTCCACTATTTTGTATAAAAGTCGGTTTGCTAAAACTAGGTATGGTAAAGTTTTTACTTTAGCTTCGACAGCTTGCACTGCCTTGGAATGCTCAGAAATCCACGGTGGAGGCTTCTTCTTTAGTCCTGCTTAAAGTAAGACGGTATCGATAGCAAGATCTTTGTAATAATTAGCTACATAGTTAAGTGCTCGAAGAAATGGTTGTAACTATTTGCGATCCACAAAGTCAATTGATCGTTGAAATGGTGTGTGAGTATGTTGAGCAATCACATGGCCGATAAACCTTATTTCTGTTTGAAACAGTTTCATTTTGGGTTCTGAAAAGCCCAAACCCATTTTTCAAAATCAAAGTTTAGAAAGTGCGTAAATGTTTAAAATTTTGGTCTACGGTTTGAGAAAAAACCAAAACATCATCTATGTATGAGATAATAAAATCAAAATATTGAGAAAAAATATCATTCATGATAGGCTTGAAGCATTAAAGGAGCCCACTACCCCACATCATCAATCTTTCTTCATAGCAGAAAGTTCTCAACATAGGCAAGATGCAGAAACAGTACAGCCTGCAGAAACAACTACTGGGCAATTTTTTGCTACAAATGATAAACAACATCATCCAACAAAAATGGTATGTATTTATCTCGATATCTATTGAAGGTAAACAATTTTTACCCAATTTAGTTTCTTTAGTTGACAGTGGTGCAGATTTAAACTGCATCCGAGAAGGAGTGATTCCCTCTCGTTTTGTTTCCCCATAAGGTGAAACACTAAGATCTGCCTGTGGCAATGCCCTAAAGGTTACTGGAAAGGTAGAACAGTTGCACGTTTGCAATAAAATAAACAGACAAATTTTTGTCCATACTCCCGCAGTCATTGTCAAGGACCTATCAAACAAAATAATCCTTGCACTCCTTTTTTGAACAATATACTACTGTTCTCTGTAACAAATGAAGCAATTATTTCTTCCAAGTTAGGCTCTCCCTACCAATTAACATTCATTATCGCACCTTCACCTAGGAACTTGAATACTCTTACTACTGCGTTACTCAAAGAAAAAGAGTATCATTTATGCTCAAAATTTAAGCTAAATATAATTAGAGAGACTTCAGCTCAAAAAACTCCTTCCATTGTAGACAAGAAGCAATTTCTTCATAAGGAATTATTAAGAGACGTTTGCAGAGACGTCCCTAATGGTTTCCTGAACAAAGCAATACATGGTTCCTTTACCCTGTGAACTAGGATTTAAAGAAAAGGCCATCCCTACTAAAGCTAGACCTTGCCAAATGAAAGCGGAGTATCTAGGTTTATGCCAAAAAGAAATACAAGATCTTCTGACAAAAAACCTCATTCAAATGTTATACTCTCCTTGGAGCAGTACAACTTTCTATGTTAACAATACTGTAGATAAAGAAAGAGGAAAACCAAGGCTATTAATCAATTAGAAGCCTTTGAATAAAGTCTTATAATGGATCAGATATCCAATACCCAACAAACGCGATCTGCTTAACAGACAAGTTAAAACATAAATCTTTTTGAAATTTTACCTCAAATCTGGATATTGGCAAATCCAAGTAAAACCAGAAGATAGATACGAAACAACCTTTGTGGTCCCTTTTGGCAATTATGAATGAAATGTTATGCCATTCGGACTTAAAAACGAACATTCAGAATTTCAACATTTCATGAATGATAGTTTTTCTCCATATTCTGATTTCATTATCTCATACATAGATGATGTTTTGGTGTTTTCTCAAAGTGTAGACAAGCATTTTAAACATTTACGCACTTTCAAAACTTTGATTTTGAAAAATAGGTTAGTGCTTTCTAAACCCAAAATGAAACTGTTTCAAACTGAAATAAGGTTTCTCAGCCATGTGATTTCAAAACATACTCACACACCATTTCAACGATCAATTGAGTTTGCGTCAAAATTTCCTGATACGATTACTGATTGCAAACAGTTACAACGATTTCTTGGAGCGCTTAACTATGTAGTAGATTATTACAGAGATCTTGCTATCGATACCGTCCGATTAAACAAGAAACCTCCCCCATGGACTTCTAAGCATTCCAAGGCAGTACAAGCTATCAAAGCTAAAGTAAAGGCTTTACCATGCTTAGCTTTAGCAAACCCACTTTTATAAAAAATAGTGGAAACAAATGCCTCTGACATAGGTTTTGGAGGAATTCTTAAACAGAAAACTTCAAAAGTCAAAGAGCAGTTAGTACGATACTGTTCTGGAATCTGGAATACCACTCAAAAAAATTACTCTATGGTGAAGGAAATGTTAGCCATACTAAAGCGTATTTTCAAATTCCAAGATGATTTACTCAAATAGAAGTTTTTATTATGAATCAACTGCTAGGCTTGCAAACCTATTATACAAAAGGATGTTCAAAATTTAGTTTCAAAACAGATATTCGCGCGATGGCAAGCTGAATTATCTTAGTACGATTTTACTATTGAATACATTTCCAGAGATACTAACTCCTTACCTGATTTTCTTAATCGAGAATTCCTTACAAGAAAATGATTCCCTCACCAGGGAAAGGTTCATATCAGCCAGACAAAGGGTTACCACCTTCTACAGGTTACCTAAAAAGACAAAATAACAACCGATGGACATCTGGCCCCAGTACGACTACCTCAAGCAACCGAAAGCACTACAATTCTGGCCCGCTTACTCCTTCTCGGTTTCTAGGAACTACTCCTCCTACTCCTACTCTTACAAAATCTCTCTCCTTCTATACAAAAGAAGAGCTTGAGACGACACTTTCTCATATACAAAAAGAGGCTACCCCCTATACTAAAAATACTGAGGCTACCCCCTCTTCTTCTCCTTATAAGCATACTGTTTACAAGCCAATGCCATGGTATACTAAATCTCACCAAGATTTAGTCACCTTCGTTACCGAAGGACTTAATCTGCATCAGCCTCCCTGACAATTAACCTACCAAACTCTCGGAGGAACCTACCAGTTAGCCCAGCGGTGCAGTAAAGCATTGGTTACTACCGCCAGGTTCTACTTCTTCATGACGTCCATATTAAACAAGAAAAATAATCAACGGAGGTTTTACGCACTCAAGTTAACATTGACCGTCTACTTGCACCTTTTGAGTGGCCTACTAACCCTAACCACTCTCTCAGTTTTACCATCCCTACCTTGGGAACCCAAATATACACTATTGGCCTTATGTCGACGCGTTTTCAATACGCCTTCCTCTACAACAATACCATCCACTCCCACAATTGTTATTTCCATCTTTTGCCCTCCATCTTGCACAATACTCTGCCCACCTGGTTTTACCATTGGTGATCTTCGATGGGAGGAGATGCGCATCTTTGATGACCCAGCTAGACAGCCACTCTAGGCCCTCATTACAGAATGATGTACCCTACACCCAGCTCTTGCACGCAGTCAGTCGTCTTTAGATTGTACACAATCAAATAGAAGCCACCTTCTTCATTCGCTTTAAAATTCCCTGGCTATAGAGAAGTCAATGGGAAGTCAACAGTTCTTGTGCTAATACCCCAGCTCTCTGAAGAACATATGAAAAACAGAGTTGGCCACATTATTACATGACACAACTTTACAAAAAATCCATCCAAGCTATTCAAGCAGAAAAGAAGAATGGCGAAAACTCCCGCTACCACAACAACTAAACATTAATCCGCTCACTACGGATCCTGCAGAAATGAAATCCCGATTTCTTAGGCGATACACTCAAGCCACATAAGATGAAGTTTTTACCCACTGTCTTATTATGGTACAAGATAATCTTGTCTCAGTGTTTCCTACGCAACAGGTCTCGCTTGCCAGTACTTCACCAAGGGCCAGCGACCACGCAGACTAGGGAGATTTTGACCAAGACTCTCAAGACCCCAACGCTGTGTGATGGAAAACAATCCATGGGAACAAGCTTTCGACCGAAGGCAACCACCTCCAGGCGTCCCCTGACCATCCTGTCCACAGACGCTACATTCTCAAACATCATCAATACCACCTACTACTCTAGGCGATCATGACAGAATCTTCCTAAAGAAGTTCGAAGATCGGCACTGCTTATGCTAATTGGTTTGGAAGGGTATGATCTGGTCCTAGAAGACCTAGTTCCTCATCCGCTGATAGGAGATAACGCACGATAGTACGTACAATACATGTGGTGCCGCAGGAAACGCATGAAAAGACATCTACAATATGCTAAAGAAGGATAAAGGATTACTACCCAATCATTAATGTCACCTCTAACGTCACACCTACTTTTAGCTTTTCCAAAACCACTGCCGCCCTTGGTTTTAGCCCATGGTTTTCAGACGCAACGCCTCTACCGGCAAACTTTAATTTATAAGTTGTATTGGGTCTAGACGTCCTTCAAATATTAGAGTCTCACCCTCTTCGAGGGAATCATCCATCAAAGTCTTTCTTTTCTTTTGTAATCTTTTGAAGCTTTGGTTTGGTGTGCTCGAAGTTCTATAAGTTCCCTTTTGTTTTGAGATTTTTCTTTATAAATAAAGATTGGTTTTGCATAATTGTTTTATTTTTGTAATTTTCTGGCCTTTTGCATTGATCCTCTCATCCTGGTATCAGAGCCATGATAGGCTAACTACCTAAAGAGAGTTTGCATACCCAAATAGCTATGCTAACAAAATGTTGTTTATTTAACTCTCCCTATATCCATGATAAGTAGTTATGCTGGAGAAATTTTTGTTCTTACTAATGCAAGACTCGTGTTCCTATTCAGTAGGAATCTTCATGATGTAAGCATTACTGCTGTTGATGTATCTTCATGATAGTGAGCCTGTACCATGGCAGGAGTATTGTATCAGATCAGAACATCTTCGATCCAGAATAAATCCTTTCATGAATATAGCAAGATTGATCTTTATAGAACACTTGGTTAACTTAACTACAGGGATACTAATGGATCCCTCTCGCAGGGATACTAATGGATCCCGCTCGCAGGCTTTTGACAAAAATGCCTCCGTCTCTACTTTCCTTTGCTACTACAAGTAGCACTAACGCCTCACTCGACGAATACACCGTCAATGTGCAAAACCTCAACCGATGGTCCATACCCAAAGTACCATCAAAGAAAATTTACAACATAGGGTCTTTTACTTTGACCTGGTCTCATCTCGTAAAAATACTAGAACAGCCCATCACAATAGATGACACAGAGCAGGCACAAGAACTCTTTTCGGAAAGGGATATCCATCCCTTTAGGGATAAGTACAAGTTTATCGATTTAGGATGTATCCGAGTGGCCTCAAAACTTTTTACACTAAAGGGGTTAAATACATCAATTTTAGTTGCACTCCGAGACGCAAGGTGTCTCGACTGGGCCAGATCCCTAATGGGAGTAATGGAAACTAGCTTGACTAACGGCCCGGTTTCCTTTAACTTATATCTAGATTTGCCTCTTTCACTTTCAGATCAACATCTTCTGAAAGCCTTATGCCTTAACTTAAAAACCAATAATTGTAAATTTGTACTTGGATATGAAACTATTGCAATTATCTACCGAATCTACTATAGAGTATTAAACAATTTAACCTCTAACATAAAGATAGTTTCTAAAAAGGGTAAAACCACCCTTATCGAATCTAACGAGATGTCCACAAAAACTACTATCCCACGAACCCTAAAGAGGAATGAAATTTCGGTCCCTTCCACCTGGCAGATGTTGGTAGCAATTGCTCCATGACCTTTGGATAATAGAGAAGAAAAACAATTATGACAGGATGCAGTCGGTAATGTTGAAATTACCTTTCCACCTAACCTGAGGAAGAAAATACCCATGATCACCTCAGGAAGAAGATTAACCAGATCTATCCCGGTATCTGAAACCTCCACTGAAGTTGAACTAGAAATAACAAATCTATGTACAGATCAGAATGGAAATCATTAGCCTATTTACAACATCAGGCATTCTTCGAGTGAAAATTTTAATGATTAAGGCCAAAAACATAATTTCAGGACAACCACTTTGGATCATTCTTGCGAATGAATTCGATAAAATTACAAATAAGTGGTTTTGCGATACGTTCTTTGCTACCTTTAACAATGAAGACCAACTATACCTCAAGGAATGGTACTACTCATAATTAGTCGGTAAGAAATACGCAGAATATTTTATTCCTTGGTTTTTTGATAAATTCATTGAAACATGTTCACATTACTTAACCACTCTAGAACAGGATTGGCAGTTAAGTACGAGAGCTATCATTTAATCAGTATTCCCACCAATGGATGCACTTACTATACAAGGTAAGCCCAAATCATCCATTGCAGTAATTTCCCCAATAGAGATCACTTCCAGTATTCCGAACACAACAGAAATACTACCAACGGTAAACCAAGTTATTCGACAGAATAACTATGCCAACCTCACCCTTGAAGCTATTGGAAAATAGCTCCGAAAGATCAAAACCAGAATTGCCATGCTTAGCCAGAAGAGAACATCAAAACCCTCTACTTCGATGGCAACCACCTCAAAGTCATTAGTACAAGCCTCTTCTTCGAAGCATAAACCTTTTATGCTACACCAACCTCCTGTTCTTAAAACAGTACCATCAACTCAAGAAAAAACTACAGCAGAAGTTCTCAAACTACTTTTTGAAAAACAAGAGGAAACTCAAGTAAATACTATATCTGAGCCCCTAGCTTATGCCCGAGTTCACCTGCAACCAAACTCAATTGTTGCTACAAAGTGGCATACAAGTAAACCACAACCACCTCGGCCTGCACCATTTGATATACACAAAAGTGAAGAAAACCCCTATGTCATAACTTACAGTTATGATGCAATGTCCATTTACCAATGGAACCTAGACCATGAGTCACCTAAAGGAGTTGTTGATACCCTTCATCTCATGCTCATCTACTGCAATGTATGTCGAGCTAAAGGCCAAGTCGGATCCCAGATAGTCAACCAAATAGTTGCAGGACTCTCTAGTGATGTGCACGGATGGTGGTATAATTACCTATCTGACAAAAAGTGATATGAAATACTCCATGCTGTAAAGATCGACGAAAACGATGACACTGTTCTCGACAATGAAGGTAACCCATTATCCAATGCCTTCATGACTTTCTACCTACGGATTCTGGCAATGTTTGCCAATGATCCACAACGACAAGCAGAAAGCACCACCTTTCTACTTCATCACCAACGTTGTCGCACACTTACCGATCTTCAATTGTATATCTCTAATTTTAGAAGCAGAGTCATGACTTTAGAGGGATTGCCAACCCAATTTGTAGTCAAGGTTAAAGAGAGACTTCAACCAGGACCTATTGAAGAAATCAAATGGGACACACTTGAAAGACTTCAAAGGATGATTCCTTACCCAATTTGTAGTCAAGGTTAAAGAGAGACTTCAACCAGGACCTAATGAAGAAATCAAATGGGACACACTTGAAAGACTTCAAAGGATGATTCCTTCAAAGTGGGTGAGACTCCTTTTATATTTAAAGGACGTCCGTACCCGATACAACTTATAAATTAAAGTTTACCGGAAGCAGCGTTGTGTCTGAAAGCATGGGCTAAAACCTGGGGCACTAGTGGTTTTGGAAAAGCTGAAAGTAGGTGTGACATCATAGGTGACATTAATGATAGGGGAGTAATCCTTTATTCTTCTTTAGCATACTGTAGATGTCCTTTCATGCATTTTCGACGGCACCACATGTATTGCGGGTAGTATCGTGCGTTATCTCCTATCAGCGAATGAGCATCTAGGTCTTTCGGGACCAGATCATACCGTTCCAGCCAATTATCATAACCAGGGTTGACCTGTCTGATTTCTTGCTTCATTTTTTTTATGTGAAAGAGATAGTGACGTTTTTTGAACTTCTTTTGGAAGATTCTGTCAAGATCGACTAGAGTAGTAGGAGGTATTGATAATGTTTGAGAATGTAGCGTTTGTGGCCAGGATGGCCAGGGGACGGCTGGAGGTGGTTGCCTTCGACCGAAAGCTTGTTCCCATGGATTGTTTTCCATCACTTAGTGTTGGGGCCTTGAGAGTCTTGGTCAGAATCTCCCAGGTCTTTGTGGTCGCTGGCCCTTGGTGAAGTACTGGCAAGCGACACCTGTTGCGTAGGACACACAGAAGTAAACCGTAATAAGACAATGAGTAAAAACTTCGTCGTCCGTGGCTTGAGGGTATCGCCTAAGAAATTGGGGTTCGATTTCGCCGGGATCCGTAGTGAGCGGATTAATGTTTAGGTATTGTGGTGGTGGGAGTTTTCTCCATTCTTCTAGTTCTGCATGAATAGCCTGGATGGATTTTTCGAAAAGTTGTGTCGAGTAATAAGGTTGTCATCTCTGTATTTCGTATGTTCTCCAGAGAGCAGGTTTATTGGAACAAGAACTATTGACTTCCCATTTACATCTCCAGAGCCAGGGAATTTCAAATCGAATGAAGAAGGTGGCTTCTATCTGATTGCTGTACAGATCTGAAGACGCATGACTGTGAGCAAGACCTGGGTGTAGGGTACACCATTCTTTAAAGAGGGCCTGTAGTGGCTGACTGGCTGGGTCAGCTAAGATGTGCATCTCCCACCCTTCGAAGCCTACCAATGGTAAAACCAGGTGGCGAGAGTATTGTGCAAGATCGAGGGCCAAAGTTTGAAATAACAACTATGGGAGCAGCTGGTATTGTTGTAGAGGAAGGTGTAGTGAAACACGTCGACATAATCCCAATAGGTGTATAATTGTGGTCCCAAGGTAGGGCTGGTAAAACTGAGGGAGTGGTTAGGGCTAGTAGGCCGCTCAAAAGGTGCAAGTAGATGGTCAATGGTAACTTGAGTGCATAAAACCTTCGTTGATTGCTTTTGTTGTTTAATATGGACATCATGAAGAAGTAGAACCTGGCGGTTGTAAACCAATGATTTACTGCTCTGCTGGGCGAACTGGTAGGTTCCTCCGAGAGTTTGGTAGGCTAATTGCCAGGTAGGCTGATGCAGGTTAAGTCCTTCGGTAACGAAGGTGACTAAAACTTCGAGAGATTTTGTATACCATGGGATTGGAATGTAAACCATATCGTTATATGAAGAAGAAGAGGGGCTAGCCTCTGTATTTTTAGTCGAGGGGGTAGCCTCCTTTTGTTTTTGAGAAAGTGCCATCTCAAGCTCTTCTTTTGTATAGAAGGCGAGGGATTTTGTAAGTGTAGGTGTAGGAGGAGTAGTTATTAGTAACTGAGAAGGAGTAAGCGGGCCGGAATTGTAGTCCTTCCAGTTTCTTGAGGAAGACATACTGGGGCCAGATGCCCATCGGTTGTTATTTTGTCTTTTTGGGTAGCCTGTAGAAGGTGGTGACCCTTTGTCACGCTGGTACGATCCTTTCCCTGCTGAGGGAATCATTTTCCTGTAAGAAATTCTCGAGTAAGAAAATAAGGTAAGGAGTTAGTATCTTCCAGAATGTATTCAATAGTAAAGTCGTACACAGATAATTCGATTTGCCATAGCGCAAATATCTGTTTTGAAACTAAATTTTTACCATCCTTTCGTATAATAGGCTTGCAAGCCTGGCAGTTTATTCTTAATTGAAACTGTTGATTGAGTAAATCATCTTGCAATTTGAAAATGCACTTTAGTATGGATTACATTTCCTTCTTCCCCGTAGAGTAATTTTTTTGCATGGTATTCCAGAATCGAGAACAGTATCGTACTTACTACTCTTTGCCTTCTGAAGTTTTCTGTTTAAGAATTCCTCCATAACCTATCTCAGAGACATTTGTTTCCACTATTTTGTATAAAACTAGGTTTGCTAAAGTTAGGCAGGCCCTCTTTACCGAATGGTGTACACTACACCCAGCTCTTGCTCACAGTCACTCACCTTCTGATCTGTACAGAAATCAGATAGAAGCCACCTTCTTCATTTGCTTTGAAATTCCTTGGCTCTGGAGAAGTCTTTGGGAAGGCAACAGCTCCTGTGCCAATACCCTTGTTCTATGGAGAACATACGAAATACAGAGATGACAACATTATTACTCGACATAACTTTTTGAAAATCCATCCAGGCTATTCAAGCAGAAGTAGAAGAATGGCTATTCAAGCAGAAGTAGCTTTCCGACTCAGAAAGGATTCAAACTTCGTGAGCATGAAAAGGACTATAGAAGGAAGGTCCTGATGTAATTTCATCCAATTCTGAGGTCGGGAAGTCACAATTCACACCCAGGACAGAGGCTGAAATTACAAAGTCTGGACAGAATTTCAAGTATAAATAGGGGTCTGAGGCAGAGCTCAAGTCATTCAGTTTTAGTTCAAGTTTTTCCATCCACTTTTGTATTTTAGTTTTCAGTTCAAAGTCTATTTTATATATTAGTTTAGAGAGAGTCTTGAGAGGCATAGGAGACGTCCTATTGAAGCTTTTGAGGCAAGGAGGAGAAGCAGTCATTGGAAGCCATCTTCAACAAGTAGATCCTTCTCAAGGGAAGTTTGTACTTAGTTTATCTTTTCTTTTTTCCTTCATGGTTGTATTCAAGACCTTGTTGTGTGCTTTTAATTCTAGCATGGAGTAGTCTTTTATATTGGGAGTCCATGGCTCCCTAGGCACGTAATAAGATTGATACTTTATACTCTATCTGGTTTTCAATTTGGTGCAGGTATGAGTTTTCCATGTTGTTAATTCTTGATTCATACTTGCTGTCTAGATATGTACTAGTTATAAGGTGACGCTGGGCTTAAAGTGAGACATGCTGATAGGAGTTTACAGTCTTTTTGATTTTATGCACTATGTAGATCACTAATCCTTGGGTTAATCCTCGACCTTAGAGTAATACCCTGTTGGGTTAGTTGATCTGCCTATGACATATGAGCTTCATGTTTATTCTGTCAAGTAGAGTAGCTTATACCGGTTAGTTTGCTCTAGGAGATAGAAAAAGGTGATGCCGATGCACATTGTAGCCATAGTTTTATTAGCTCGTCAGAAACTGATTTCCAAAACGCAACTTCTATTCAATCTCATAATTGCCTAGGGAGGGAATTGGATTCCCAACGCCTTTTTCCATACTGATTTTATCAAAAGCCCTCTCTTGATCTCTATAGGATTAGGTAGATTAGTTTATTTTCTGTTTTCATAACTCCTTTCCAGTTGACTTCTCAAACTTTAGTTTTTAAACTAGAAATGCAATTATCTATTAACTTGGTCCTTGTGGGACGATATTCGGATTTACATAAGTCTATATTACATTGATTAGTCCTCTTGCTAGTGATTAGCTTGGAGTCGCATCAAGTTTTTGGCGCCGTTGCCGGGGACCAATGTTTTAATAGTAATTGCTAGTGTTTAAAACTAAAGCTTTGAGTGTATATTCTATTTTTTATTTTTAGTTTTTTTTTGTTTTTTTTATTTTTGTTGGACTGATGTGTTGTGTGCATGGATTTTGGTTTGAATAGGTCCACTTATGGAAGGAGACACCTTGAGGAGTATACTGATTTTTCTTACCCAAATCAAACATGGAATTCTTTTCAGCATTCTAGAAATATTTATATGCCTTGTGATTCTTATGAACAACCATATAGTTCTCTTGACCACTTTTATAATTCTCCCACCCACCATGATGATACGCTTAGCATGCAAACTCAACTTGATTTACTCAAATTGCAAGGTGATATCTTGGAATTACAAAGGAATTCTTTGAATTATTTTTGTGATGTGTGTGGAGGTAACCATGCTACTAATATATGCAATATAAATTCAAGACCTGATTTTTCTAACTATGAGTCTAATTCTTGCAGGTTAGACCCATATGGCATTTCATACAACCAAGCAAAGGAGGAGCCAATAACCACCACAGGTGAATGGGAGGATGATAGTAAAGTGATGCGAGCAATATATGCAGAACTTCAGTAAATAAGGTAATCAGTCACACTCCTGACCACTCAAGTGAATCAACTTAATCAAGATGTATATGAGAGACCTGAGGGAACCATGTTTAACAATTTTGAGGAGAATCCAAAAGAGCAAGAACAGTTCATACCCTTTATGAGTGGAGAGATCCTAGAAAAGCCTCAACCAAAAGAAACCATGGAAGAGAGTGTGTGCCCCTATGATTTAGAGGATGAGGAAGAACCAATTGAAGAGATAGTAGCTGAGGTGGAGGAAATGTTCATCCCATTACTGATCTTCCAACTAATTGAGAGAGAACTACAAGCATTAGTGGCTGAAGAAGAAAGCATGGCAGAAGTGGATGAGATCAGAGAAGAAAAACCCATGGCTGAGAGAGGTGCAAAAGTAGAAGAGGTAGAAGAGATAACCCAGCAAGGAGAAAAATCATTAGAGGCTGAAAAAGAAACCATAGCTGAAGAATTAGATAAAGGGGAGGAAGAAGAAACCATAGGTCCTATCATAGAACCTTCCCTTGAAAAGCCATTAGAGAATTGGGTAGAGAAAAAAGAAGAGATAGGGCTCTCCTTTGATTTAGACTTTTTCATCATCCCACCTTATACACCTAGCCCAAAAATAAAACTAAAAATTTTATTGGGGCTGGACAAGAGGATGAATGAGTGGCTGATATACGTACAGATCTACTTCTTAGAAGCCAGAAAGTCAAAAGAAAGGATTTTTAACGCAACATCTAAATTTGGTTGCTTTAGCATAAAGCATTGCAAAGGAAGAAAAGTAATGATCAATGGATTTGAAATAAACTTTCCTTTTGATCCAGGTGGAATGAAGCTACTGGTCTGGCTGAGGACCATAAACTTAGCGCTTCATGGAAGGCAACCCATGGCTGGTAAGTTAGTTTAGTTTTTCAATTCAATTGTCCTTTGGTTTGAATAATCACCTTATGTGAATCCTAGATCTTAGGTCTAGTTTTGTTTTAGTCATGTTAGGTTAGTCTTTTTAATTTGTTTAGTTTGAATAAACACTAGAAAAAAAAAAAAATGTTTTTGTCTAAGACAACTGTCCATGAAAAATCTGGAATTTGGAGTTGCATGAAGCCGTTATTTCAGCTATACTTCATGTATTTTTAGATGTGTTTTTCAAGGCTTAAATGCAGATATCAGAAGAAGGAAGTTGGGACTATCATTCCCAACCATTCACAGCAGCTTCCTTCAAAAGAAAAGCCATCAGAACACTCAGTTAAACTTTGTGCAAAGAAGCAATGCAGCAGCAACTCTATTCGAGCAACAAAATTTTGGAGCCATATTCTGAAAAATATGGAAGTGGAACCAACAAAGTAAAGGTAAGTAGTTCAAGAGAGCACTTAGTAGATAAAATAGGACCGGCTTTGAGGAATTTTCATTGAGTAGAAAGGAAGTTATGACTGCTGCAACTTGGGTGGTTAAAACAATTTTCAGGCAAAATTTTTGTGTTGGAAATATTACCATCTTTCTGTTTTTGAGCTGATTTCTAAAATTTTCTATAATGATTCTTGGAAAACTGTTTTAAGGTGATTAAAATTCATACTTAGTACTTTCCATGAACCCCTTTTTTCAGCTCTATATGAAAAGTGGTTAGGGAGATACAATGCTTGCAAAATACCTCCAACTCACTTTCTGCCTAGAATTTCAGATTTACTGCCAAGTTTTCATGTATGTTCATTTTTCACTTCTCTTGATGAAAATGCTTCAAACCTATTTTAGTGTGCACCTATGAACCTTAACAACATGTTCCAAGTGGAATTTGTAAATTTTGCATTCAGAATTTCAATTTATGAAAGAAAATAATGGCGCTACAACGCCATATTTTGCGCCACTTGTTTGATTAATTTTTGAGGCTCTATAACTCAGAATCATTACATTCCAATTCTTACATGTTTATATTTATGAGTTATCGGCCATGGTAAAATTTCATGAATTTATGAATTCGTTTGCAATGATTTTGTGCTATGAATGGTTCTAACCACTTTTGGTCAAGCATAAAGGCTGCTCAATTTCAGATTCCTCATGGTGCCTCAATAAATATGAATTTCAAGCAACCAACATTCTCAGGGAAGTTTCTTACCCTTTATCTCATTTTATTGATCAGAATGTAAAATTTTAAGTTTGGGGTGGGAAACTTCGATTTTAAAGTCTAGTTGGTTTTCTTTGTTTAGTAAATTTGATTTGTTAGTTTTTGTTTTTGTTTTGAGTCAATCAGGAATATAATTCTGAGCTTACTGTCCGAATCCGGCTCTCTTTTGGGAAAATATGCTTTTGTGCCTGTACATAAGATGCTTTAGAGTGATGTTTGTATGCAATGTCCATTAATATGTACTCAATCTCCATTCATATTGATGACATGATATTTTGCTCTCTCATTATGTTTTCCAAAGCATCATTTCCCCAATAAAAATGTGTGTTTACTGATTCAGCATCTCTATCTAACTGTTCAAAGTGGAAATTTGCAAATACTCATCCAGGGTGATGAAATATGAAGTTTCAACTCGGCGCGACCGCGCCACTGCCTTATTGAGTGATTGCCAACCCAGAAGCCAGAAAAGGAAAATTCCACTACAGAGCATTCAAGGACAAGCCCCTTTCCACTCCAGGCGCACCCAGACTCATCAGGGAAGTATCCATCCTACCTCCTATTCATTTGTTTTATGCTTTGGGGACAAGCAATGTTTTTAAGTTTGGGGTGGGATTCCTATCTTTATGCTTTCAAAACTCTCTGATTTCCAAAAAAATTTCACCAGGAACAGACCCTAAATTGGGAAACATTAGTGGAAGCCCTGACAAAAGAGAAAAGCATGATTCACTTTCTCAAAAATCTCTTATTTAATCTGTTTAGTCTTAATAGAAGGAGAATTTTCTTTAAAAACAGTTTTTGAAAAAGTATAAGAGAGCAAGTGGATGTAAACCACTAGAACCAACCTGAGAAAAGCTTGAGGTGAAACAAGAAAGAATTCCAGATATCCTGAAGTGATTTAGGCACTTGTTTTCAATCATTTGAGCCTGTTTTAAGCCTCCCACTTTAATGCAGAAAATGCATCACTTTTGCAAACTCCTTGAGCTAACAAGATCCCTGTTTTGTTTCAAAAAAAACCAACAGTACATGAACCAGCCTTTGTGAAAGACCAACTTGTTTCTTACTGACCTATATCTCTCCAACTTATTGAAGTGTTCGATTAAAATAAGCATGGACAAAAATCTGAAGATATAAGGAGGTATTGAGTTCTTTTGAAAAAAAGAAACAAGATGAAGGCTAAGTCAGGAGAAAGGCCACCATGTGTGTGCACCGGGTCTCGGGCCTCAGCAAGCTTAGGGACTCCGAGTCAACCGGCAAGGTAAGCTGGACTCCAGACGAAGCCAAAAGGTTGTGGGTTAGTTAGGAGGAAGGCCACCTCGTGTGTGCACCGGGTCTCGGGCCTCAGCAAGCTTAGGGACTCTGAGTCAACCGGCAAGGTAAGCTGGACTCTGAACAAACCCAAGGAAGAGAATATATGTGGAAGAGGAAAGAAAAGAAAAAGGGATCAATGCAAGAAAAAAGTTTAGGGAGGAAAAATGTGGAGCAAAATCAAAGTAATTCATGCTCAGTAATAATGGAACATGGATATGAGGAGGAGGATGAACCCAATGCTTACAACTTTCATAATACCCATTACCCAAGCCCCATTACAACCTAGAAAAGACCTATTGATCAGGATTATGGATTTCTTCAGGTTAGTGGAGAGTAGACTGAGGGTTGGCATATGGTATTTACTGAGACTTCTCATTTGTATGAGGATAATGATCTTTGAAAAATTTAAAGAAAAATTTGAATTCTGTTTTGACTTAAGCAAGGAGAATCATCACAAGGAAAGAAGTGAATCATCTATGCTGAAATCTATAAAAGGGAGTTCCACTGATCCTTCCTCAATCTTTGCATGATTATCTCGTTGTTTCTTTCAGAATTTGCTCGAGGACGAGCAAAGATCTAAGTTTGGGGTTGTGATAAGTGTCCAAAAGACACTATCTTTGGGCATAATATTTGAGTGAAAATCTTAATTCTGAGTTAATTTCGAGCATGAAATCAACAAATATGACTCAGTTTTATGTTTTATGTCTTAGGTACCCAGTGGAAGAAGAAAAATGGGATTTGGAGCAAAAATAGAATAAAAATGAGCAAAAGAGGCCAAAATGAAGAACGGCGCGACCACGCCGATTCTGGAGCGACCACACCAAATAAATCCTCAAAAATTCTATTTAATGTTCAAAAATTCCAACGTCCCAACGGTCATGAAAGCCAACGGTTGGGGAAAGTGAATTAGCGCGACCGCGCCAAAGGAGGGCGCTACCGCGCCAAAGGGAGCTAAAAGCAGAAAGAAAAGTTGTCGTTCTGGGACCAAGCAAATGTCTAAGGACAAGCGCGACTGCGCCACCTCAACAAAATTATTCGGCGCGACCGCGCCAAGTTGTTTGCCTTCTTAGACGTATATCGGGTTAAGTGGCGCGACCGCGCCAAAGACTCAGCTGCAGAGAATGCGAAAATCTCAGAAACCTGCAATCAAATCGAATCCAAACTTGGGAGAAGGAGTCTCAGACGTCTAAGGAAGGTGCCCACGAAGAGTTTGAGGTAATTTACTTAAGTCCAGATGCATTGAATGGTCCAAAAGAAGAAGTTAATCCAAAACAGGAATATGCTGCCAATGGAAGGAGATAAATCTGAGTCTAGTGAAGATTAGTGGAGGAGTTTCACAATTCCAATTAAAGCCAAACTTGGAACGGAGCTTCCTAGCACTACAGAGGATCTTGTCACGAAAAATCAGATCTTTCCAAGCCAGGATTCTCGAGTTGCACATCTCCAAAGTGGTGGACCCAAAGCAGAAATTGGCAGCAGAAATCAGGCAACTTCCTTTCCTCATATCTCGAGTTTCCCAACTCAGAATGGATTCATACATCGTGAGCACGAAAAGGACTATAGAAGAAAGGTTCTGATGTAATTTCATCCAATTCTGAAGTCCGGAAGTTACAATTCACACCCCTGGACAGAGGCTAAAATTACAAAGTCTGGACTGAATTTCAAGTATAAATAGGGGTCCAAGGCAGAGCTCAAGTCATTCAGTTTTAGTTCTAGTTTTTCCATCCACTTTTGTATTTTAGTTTTCAGTTCAAGTTCTATTTTACATATTAATTTAGAGAGAGTCTTGAGAGGCATAGGATACGTCCTATTGAAGCTTTTGAGGCAAGGAGGAGAAGCAGCCATTGAAAGCCATCTTCAACAAGTAGATCCTTCTCAAGGGAAGTTTGTACTTAGTTTATCTTTTATTTTATCCTTCATAGTTGTATTCAATACCTTGTTGTGTGCTTTTCATTCTAGCATGGAGTAGTCTTTTATATTGGGAGTCCATGACTCCCTAGGCACGTAATAAGATTGAAACTTTATACTCTATCTGGTTTTCAATTTGGTGCATGAATGAGTTTTCCATGTTGTTAATTCTTGATTCATACTTGCTGTCTAGATATGTACTGGTTATAAGGTGACGCTGGGATTAAAGTCAGACATGCTGATAGGAGTTTACAGTCTTTTTGAGTTTATGCACTAGGTAGATCACTAATCCTTGGGTTAATCCTCGACCTTAAAGTAATACCCTGTTGGGTTAGTTGATCTGCCTATGACATATGAGCTTCATGTTTATGCTGTCAAGTAGAGTAGATTATACCGGTTAGTTTGCTCTAGGAGATAGAAAAAGGTGATGCCGATGCGGATTGTAGCCATAGTTTTATAAGCTCGTTAGAAACTAATTTCCAAAACTCAACTTCTATTCAATCTCAGAATTGCCTAGGGTGGGAATTGGATTCCCAACGCCTTTTTCCATAATGATTTTATCAAAAGCCCTCTCTTGATCTCTATAGGATTAGGTAGATTAGTTTATTTTCTGTTTTCATAACTCCTTTCTAAATGATTTCTCAAACTTTGGTTTTTAAACTACAAAAGCAATTATCTATTAGCTTGGTCCTTGTGGGACGATATTCGGACTTACATAAGTCTATATTACATTGATTAGTCCTCTTGCTAGTGATTAGCTTGGAGTCTCATCATCCATCGTACCCAGATACTTATGCTAACAAAATGCTGTCTATTTTATACTCTCCCGATATCCATGATAAGTTGTTATGCTGGAGAAATTTTTCTTCTTACTAATCCAAGATTCCTGTTCCTATTCAGTAGGTATCAGAGTAATGTTGCCCGAATAAATCTCGTAAGGCCCAAGGAGAGGCGGAGAAGGGTGTAAGTATTACTGTTATTGATCTATCTTCGTGATAGTGAGTCGGTAACATGGTAGGAGTCTTGTATCATACCAGAACATCTTAGATCCAGAATAAACCCTTTCATGAAAATTGCAAGATTTATATACAACACTTTGGTTACCTAACTACAGAGATACTAATGGATCCCTCTCACCGGCTTCTGGCAAAAATGCCTAGGTCTCTACATTCCTTTGCTACTACCTGTAGCAAAAATGCCTCACTCGACGAATACACCATCGATGTGCGAAACCTCAACCGATGGTCCATACCCAAAGTACCATCAAAGCAAATTTACAACATAGGGTCTTTTACTTTGGCCTGGTCTCATCTCGTAAAAACACTACAACAGACCATCACAATAGAGGACACATAGCAGGCACTAGAACTCCTTTCGGAAAGGGATATCCATCCCTTTAGGGATAAGTACAAGTTTATCCATATAGGATGTATCCAAGTAGCCTTAAAACCCTTTACATTAAAGGGGTTAGATACATCAATTCTAGTTGCACTCCGAGACGCAAGGTGTCTCGACTAGGCCAGATCCCTAATGGGAGTAATGGAAACTAGCTTGACCAACGACCCGGTTTACTTTAACTTATATCCAGATTTAGCTCTTTCACTTTCAGATCCACATCTTCCGAAAGCCTTAAGCCTTAACTTAAAAACCAGTAATTATAACTTTTTACCTGGATCTGAAACTATTGCAGTTATCTACCGAATCTACTATAGAGTATTAAACATTTTAACCTCTAACATAAAGATTGTTTCTGAAAAGGGTAAAACCACCCTTATCGAATCTAACGAGCTGTCCAATAAAACAACTATCCCACGAACCCTAAAGTGGGATGAAATTGCGTTCCCTTCCACCTAGCAGATGTCGGAAGCAACTGCTCCATGACCTTTGGATAACAGAGAAGTAGAACAAATATCACATGATGCAGACGGTAATGTTGAAATTACCTTTGCACCTAACCAGAGGAGGAAAATACCATTGATCAGCTCAGGAAGAAGACCAACTGGATCTATCCCTGTCTCAGAAACGTCCTCTCAACTAGAACCAGAAATAACAACAGATGAGGAAGGTTTGAGCTACCACATTTTGGAGAAAGATTCAAACTGGTTGACAATGACAAAACCACACTCCAGGAAATACTTCCAAAAATTGCAGGGAGAAAAACGGGTGGAAAGGCCAACATAACAAAAGGTATGTCCACCAACAGTATACCAGAGTGCCTATTCAGATGAAGACAATGGAGAACTTTGAGTTTGTAGCAGAAAGCAAAGAACTCTTGTATTCTATTTTGTTGGATGAACAACTTAGAGAGCAAGAGTGATGCAACTCAGTCTATCATGAAGAACTCATAGGAACATGTTCTTTCTGAGGACCAGGTGCACACTATTACCTAAAACTTGGAGAAGCAGAAGTTTGTTAGTCCTTTGTTCAAACATAGTTCTTTTTCAACAGTACACATACTTGAAGCAAGTTGAAAATGTCTCAAACAACACTTTGAGCTTTTAGTTGCTGCACTTTCATCAACGTATTCAACCAACTTCAAGTGAAGTATAGAATTTGATGGTTCTTAACTCATGGTACCTTATCAAATAAAAAAAGCGCAGTGACCATTGAGTGAAGTATCAACAAGCAAGTTATGAAGGAATAGAGAGTTCTCAAATTCAAGTTTAGTCATTATTTTCTTCCTCTGTTCATGTTCTCATACTGTCTTAAAGGAACATTCAAGATGATAAATGGCATTGGTGGAGAACGGAGTGTTTATGCGAAAAGATATTAAGCTATCTAGAGGGGAAGTCGTGATTGGTAAGAAAAAAATAGTGACAAGGAACAAGGTGAGCGCCAAAGTAAGTGTTTTCAGGTTTCAATGACGGTTGACAATCTGGAGTACATACACCAGTAGGAGTTGGTGAGTAATCATGTGTGTATGAGGTAGAGAGCTTAAAGATCTTGAAGCAAAATAGTAAATAGGAAAAACGTTATTGACTTTGATGGATTGAGGAGCAGATTCCTAAAGGGAGAGTTTAGTTGCTGACTTTGGCCCTTATTTGACAAAAAGGGGAAGAAATAGTTTGATTGGGGATTTGGTTCAATTGCTAGTATATCCAACAGTGCAAGGTACAAGCATAGTATTTTCATGTGCTTATTTTTAATGTGCATTATTGAACAGAAGCAAGTGAAGTGATAAGTGTTGACAGAACTCCAATCTACGAAAATGATAATACAGCAAGTGGTGTACAACATTGTGCTCTATAACAGAATTGTAGTGAAGGTTTGTCAAAAAGAACCAAAGGAGGACAATGATAAAACAAAGTTGAATTAATAAACAAGAGAGATTAGATGACTACTGAGACATGGAGGATAGTAGAACGTGTCTTGATCCTTGTTAATACTTGTGAGGACTATGTCATATGTTATCTGGTGTTGTTGAAGAGTCCTGTATGAGGATGTGATATATTTTGATCCTCTATGAGTACAAATGCTAGAATGAGAGGAGATTTATCAGATATACAGGATCCCTGTGTGCACTTCCATTGTCTCGAAGATTATTTTACCATGTAGTGTACACATTAATGTAAGTGACACAAGAAGGGGGAGCAAAACACTTAAGAGATAGTGCCTTTCTTAGAAAGAGACAAAAGGAAAGATTGTTAAAACAAAGATGTCTTGTCTATTTTTGACAACCATTGAAGAGTTCGTAATTACACTAGGAGGTACACCAACAGGAGCAGGACCATCCAGTGTAATTACACCACCTAGATCTAAGAAACCTAAAGAGGGAAGTTAAGATGATCGAGACTACAGTTAGAAGCACAAATAAATATGGATATCTCAAGGTTCCTCTTCGAGAGACATTAGACGAAAAAAATATTTGTTTCCAAGTAAAAATCTGAGTTGGCTATTGTTGACTAGCTAGATGCCTATTTAAGGAGAGCTACCTAAAGACAGAATGAGACAAGATTCCTTCTAAGAGTCATGATGTGACAAGATTAAAAATTAGTAATAACTACAAAATGTAGTTTCCATATTTGACATGACTTAAAAAAGGACAACACAAAGGGCTACTAGAGTTTCATAATACTAGACTACAACTCCGCATATCAAGAATCATGATAAGAAAGATAAAGGCATTAAAGATGAAATTTGGGAGGATCTGGTGTCAGAATAAATTGGGATAAGAGAGTTCTCTAAAGTGGATGGGACTAGTCTAAAAGAGTGTAAATAGACAACAACTATATGAAGGAGGACGTACAAATGCAATAGGAAACCCTCACAAAGAAGAAGAGGCTTGTTAAGAAACAAAGGGCAAAGCAAAGTTCAACCAGGAAACAAAGTTGATGAGTCCTAATATGAGGAGGACTAGTCGATCAAGAGGAGGAACCCGTGCCTATATATAGAGTTACATACGAAGAAAGAAGACACACCAAAATTAAAGAAAATTACTGTTGTGTGTGAAGTTGAGGGGGAGCTTGCTAACAAGATGAATATGAAGGTTATCCTGATGTGAGCAAGCTTATTGAGCTTATCAAGAAGTGTTCCAACTTATGTTCAAGAAGCTATTGACTATCATAATGTCGTTCTCATCCTGAGAAGACTACGTGAAGAAGTTCACTTGCCTGAAGAGGACACACTGAGGTGGAGCCTAAATGTGAGGGGTGTCAAAGAACTTCTATTGGTGTATTCCAACAGGAAGTTTAAAGAAAGTTTGTATTGTTCAAATCCTGAAGTGGAGGAGAACTTAGATCGGAGGTGTAACATTTAAGTTACTGTAAACTTTCTTTAGTGGATTCTTCACCCTGGTCCGAATGCCCTGCAGATTAGGAACGGCTGGTTCCAAACTGTGAGAACAATTTCTGGTGTCTTGTGTTTTTATTCTTCTAATGTAACATGAGCATATCTTCCACTATAGTTACACCAATCATCGAGTGTAATTACACATATACGTACTCTGGTAAACGCTTACAATAATCTTAAAAATTATCAACAAGATTTCTTGAATGGAGATATGGAGGCTAATTCTGAGACGAGCAAATGTTTGACTGCAAAATGTAGATGTAGTTTCAAGAAGTAATCTCTATGCCTACTCCAGTATCAAAATTGTGCTCACCTCAGTACTTGTAAACTATATACGAAGCCTATTTGATTAGATTACCTAAATGTTCTGCAACATCAATGGCAACTAGCCAACTGCCTTGGAATAAAATAGGCCCAAGAATATTAAACAAAGAAAATAGAGAATACCCTTTTATCATTTTCTCAACAAGAAGCCAAAATTGTACAAAACTTTGTCTGGTGCAGGTAAAATTTTTTTCATCTCAAAAAGTAATGGCATATAAAAACTCTAGACTGAAAAATGATTATGAGGTTGGCAAGCATGCCATCAAGAATCAAGGTATTGAAAGTCTTCAAAGCATAAGATGAGGCTTCTTTCGAGATTGATGACCATGGGATCCATTGGGTTGTCTTGACACGTGGAAATTTAATTTTGCTACAAGTCCACAATATGCACCTTGCTTCCATTTGATGAGGTCTTCAAAGGGGACAAATTCAGAAAGACCTTGTACATGCTAACTCAGTACTGATGGGAATGGAGTCACTATCCTTTACCTCTAATTTATTAGAAAATATTGTGAAAGTTTGTTCAAGGATTGTGAAAGTTCGTTACGGTAATAAACACAACATTTAGAGCGATGTTTTTAACTACGTGTGAAAATTCTGGTAAATATATAAAAAAAGTGAGGGACACACACCCAAATCTATTGTACGGGCTATTATAGTCATTTTACATCATATTCAGTAATATAAAGCAAGACCAGTGCGATGTAAAAGGAAGACATTACAACAGAAACCCTAAATCTCTCTCTCCTGACCTCCTCTTTCCTCTCTTCTCTCCTGCAACCTTCTTATCTTTCCTTCATCTCTTTCTTCACATCATGTGTACTCGAATGGTTCATTCAGCAAACATCAAGCTTTCGTGACTCATGGTGTTTCAATTTGGCGTTAGAGTTGGTTCATGATGGAATTTTTTTTTTCCCTATCTTGCTGAATCGACGGTCTTTCTCCCTTCCACTTTTACCAAGATTCATTCCTTTGGTGTTCTTCTTCTCAGTCTAACACATCACATTAAATCTTGTTGATCAAAATTGCTTTTTGTTGGTGTGGCTGAATTTTTTCAGGCTCAATTAGGGTTTTCGGACAGTCCCTAATTTTTGGGAGCCTGACTCTTCCCCCTTGGCTGAATTAGGGTGTTGGCCAAGTCTCCTATTTTTTATGTACCTGGCTACTTCCCTTTGCAGAATTAGGGTTTTTACCCTATTCACTAAGAGTCCGATTTTGGCGAGTGACACTAGCTGCTGACACACTGGAACTCCGTAGTGGCCGCTACATGTTGGTTCCTCCACCACCGAATGTTCAGTTGTTGTTATCCCCTTAGTCACTGACAGTTATCGCCCAGAGATTCAGTCCTAATCTCAGTCCGCAAGTATCTTTCAGATCCATCTTAATAGAAACCTTCAGTTCTAGTCACTGACAACCGCCCACCACAAATTCAGACAATAGCCACTCCTCATCTAGACAAGCACATGACCGCCAAAATGATAGAGGGGTTCTTTCTTCCCCAGACGATCACTCTTTTGAGTCTTGCATGGACACAATAGAAGGAAACTATCGGTCTCTCAGCAAAACACTCATAGACAGCGCTAACAGCCAATAGGTTCTCTTACACGCTCTCTCCACTGGAACACAACCACAATCCCCATAAGCACTAGCCGGCAATGGAGGCCGCGTTCTCCATCAGCCACTTCAAAGATCCATAACCCGACTTCTGAACCAGACCAACATGAGGACCTACGATTACCATACCAGTGACCTCCTTCTCTAAGGCCCCAAATGGAAAAGAAGATAATTAGAATCGACTACCCAAAATATGTTGATTATGAAGATCCTACCATATGGCTGACAAAAGCTAAGCAATTCTTCGACTACCACGACGTTGAAGATGATAAATGGGTCTCCTTTGTGAGCTACTACCTTGATGGCGAGGCCTGGCAATGGCTGGCGAGTCTGTGAATAGAGTACAACGATATCTCATGGGATTTCTTTGCCACCCAATTTTGTGCACGCTTCGGTTTGAGCGATCTTAAATACTTTCATGGTGCCCAGGCTAAATTGAGACACAAAGGCACTGTAAGAGAATATATAGCCGAGTTTGAACCACTCTCGAACAGAGTTCGTGGCTGGTCCACAGATGCCAAAATTGGCTATTTTATTAGTGGGTTACAAAAACATATATTGGCCAAGGTACTGTCTTTTAGACCGCCTACTCTCATTGAAGCTAAATCGTTGGTTATGATACAGGAAGAAAAGCTTCAAACTTTGCGCTCCACCACTTGGTTGGTATGCAGATGGTCGAGTGCAAGCAATGTCGAACCAAACCGTACAACGACGTCCATCCCACCTATTCTTTAACTATGACGAGCAGTTTACTCCAGGTCACTGGTGCCATTGATTTCAACTTCATTTGATGGAGGAGATTGTACTGGACACTAATAATGACACACAAGAATATGAGGATTTTGACTTTACAACGGTCTCCCTTCATCCCATCACTGGTTCGGCACAGTCCCCTCGCACAATGATGCTCCCGGGTAATGTGTTCTCCTCTCCCTTGATCATATTACTAGACAGTTGCAGCATACACAACTTTCTTTGTACTCAACTTGTTCATCGATTGGGATTGAACATTGTTAACATGCCCAACTTCTGAGTCATTGTGGGGAATGGGGATTCTTGTCGTGTTCATCTTTGTGAGAAAAGGTGACTCTATCCATCCAGGGACTACGAATGAGGTTGATATGCATCTCCTACAAATCGAAGGAGCAGATGTGGTTCTAGGCATATAATGGTTCCAAGAACTGGGACCCATCAATTGGAACTTTTCTAGATCCACCTTCTCTTTCCCTTATAAGGGACAAAGTCACATGGGAAATCGGTGTTTAACAGCCTTGTAGCGCAACCGGGGAGATTTAATCCTATCATCGCACCAAGATGCAACCGAATTCTTCATGTGATGCAAGATGGCCAGCATTGCTGATGACCAGACCCCCTCATTCCTTAGGCACTAACCCCTCTATTTGAGGAATTTGACTCTGTTTTTCAGGTACCGACTGGACTACCTCCGATGCGTACAAACGACCACAAGATCAGATTAGTTCCAAATTCCCACCCTATGAGTGTCAAGCCATATTGGTACCCACATGCTCATAAGACAAAAATCGATGCTCTAGTTCATGACATGCTACAATAAGGAATCATCAGACTGAGTACCAGCACATTTTCGTCTCCCGTCTTGGTGAAAAAGAAGGATGGATCTTAGCATTTCCGCGTCGACTATCGTGCTTTGAATAATGTGAGAGTGAAGGACAAATTTCCAATTTTGGCAATTTATGAGGTATTTGATTTTGTGGGTCTTGCAAGTGCACTAGCTCAGCAAGTAATATAGACTCAAGAGTCCACATATTGATCCCACAAAGACCTTATTGAGAACCTAGTCTAATCAAAGATTTTTCTGATGATTGAGGTAAACAATTTTGGGTTTTTGAAAACTGAAAAAGAAAACATAATTAAACTATTGGATTAGATGACTAAAGCTTATGGAGATGAGATGTTGGGGAAAAGTGTGAATCCCTCCTAGTTGTTAGCATGCAAAGTTATGATTTTATAGCTCAAGTACCTTTACCTTGACTTAGCGTTTGAAATCCTAATTACCCATATACAGGAAATAACTTTCACCTATTCTTTGAACTTCGTCACAATCCGGAATATTCAAATCCTAAGTGCATAAATGTAAAAGCTTAAAGATTAACTTTCTCTTATTCAGAAAAAGAGTTATAAAAAGTCACATCGCTTCCACTTGTCTCCATCACAATCCGGAACGATCTAGTAATAAAACGAGTTGTTTTAGAAAACAAAGGATCAAACTACTAATTAAAATCTCTACTAAATTTTAACTTCTCTATTCGAACCTCGTTAAACTTCAGGAATTAATTCAAATTAGAAATAAGCAATGAATTGAGATTCTAAAACAAAGGCAAGATACTATTTTGCAATAAACTTCAAAACTTAAACATATCACAACTAGGAGTTCATGACTTCCCCAACAGAGAGATTACTCCAAGGTACAAGTATAAACACACAAAAAGGATTCAATTACAGCCATGGAAATAAAAATAGACTAAGTATAGAAACCCCCTTGAAGGACTGCCCTTAGCTTAAAGTTGTGCCTTGACTGAAATCTCTGCCTCTTCTTTCCAAACTAACTAAAACAATGAATAACTACGCTACAAACTCGATCCAAAACTGGATGCCAAACTTAGTTCCCAACTTGATTTCGAACCAGATGCTTTACTCATCTTTGGAACTCTATTTATAGCTAGACTTCTGTCCAGTCCAAGTAATTTGGTCTCTGTCCAAGGGTTGAAATCATGGTTTCTTGACCTCATAATTTAATGAAATAACACACGAACCTTCTTTGATTTTATAGCTCAAGTACCTTTACCATGACTTAGCTTTTGAAAACCTTGTTACCCATATACAGGAAATAACTTTAACCTATGCTTTGAACTCCATCACAATCCAGAACATTCAAATCCTACGTGCATAAATACAAAAACTTAAAGATTAACTCTTTGTTATTCAGAACAAGAGTTATAAAAATCCACATCGCTTCCACTAGTCTCCATCACAATCCAGAATGATCTAGTTAGAAAAATGAGTTTTTTTAGAAAACAAAGGATCAAAGTAGTAATCCAAATCTCTACTAAATTTTAACTTCTCTATTCAAACCTCGTTAAACTTCAGATATCAATTCAGATTAGAAATAAGCAATGAACTCAGATTCTAAAACAAAGGCAAGATACTATTTGGCTATAAACTTCAAAACTTAAACATATCACAACTAGGAGTTCATGACTTCCCCAATAGAGAGATTACTCCATGCTAACACAACTCATTTTTCTAACTTGATCGTTTTGCATGGTGAAGGAAACAAGTGGAAGTGATGTGACTTTTTGTAACTCTTGTTCTAAATAAGAGAGAGTTAATCTTTAAGCTTTTATATTTTTGCACTTTGGATTTGAAAGTTCTGGATTGTGATGGAGTTCAAAGAATAGGTGAAAGTTATTTCCAATATATGGGTAACCAGGTTTTCAGAAGCTAAGTCAAGGTAAAGGTATTTGACTTATAAAATCAGAACTTTGCATGTTAATAACTAGGAGTGATTGAAACTTTTCCTCAATATCTTATCTCCATAAGGTTTAGTCATCTAATCCTGTAGTTTAATTTCGTTTTTCTTTTCCAGTTCTCACAAACAAAAAATTGTTTGCCACAATCATCAAAAAAATCTTTGCTAGACTAGGTTCTCGTCTAGGTCTCTGTGGGATCGATATCTGGACTCTTGAGTCTTTATTACATGCTAACCTAGTGCACTTGCTAGACACCCCAACAAGTTTTTGGCACCATTGTCGGGGACCATTGATTTGAGAGTAAGATTAAGTAAATTTTATTTTGCTGATTGAGTTTAATTTTTTTTATTATTCTATCTTTTACGGTTGAACTGGGTTTGTGCATGAAAATAAGGTCTGGTGAAGACCCACTAGCTGAACCAGATCCGGAACCAGAAAGATCACTCCTTCACCGAAGGAGAAGAGAAGATTCTGTAATGGAAGAACAAACCAAGGAAGAAGCAGCTGAGAAGACGATGGAACACTAAGTAACGTCAAACCCCAATGCGCAAAGATCAACCATTATGAGACCTGAAGTTCCCAACAGATTCAAAATCAAGCCTCGAATTTTGTCAATGATTCAAAATAGTTATCAATTTGGAGGTTTGGCTAATGAAGATCCTAATGAAGATATTGAAAAATTTCTTGAATTATGTGATACCTTCAAATTTGAAAATATTATTAATGAGGTTGTTTGGTTGAGATTATTCCCTTTCACTCTAAGGGATAGGGCCAAAAAGTTGGTTATCCATACTACCACCTGATTCAATTCGAACATGGAATGAGCTAGAAAAGAAGTTCCTTGGTAAGTATTTTCCACCTGCTAAAACAATTAAGTTGCGTAATGCCATCTCAAATTTCATGCAGGAACATGATGAACAACTCTTTGAAGCATGGGAAAGGTATAAAGAGCTGCTCGGAAAATGCCCAAATCATGGAATACCAAATTGGATGCAAATGGAGATATTTTACACTGGAATTACAGTTACAACACGAAGCTTATTTGATGCTGCAGCTGGTAGTACAATGAACAAAAAGACACCTAATGAAGTTTATGAATTGATTGAAGAAATGGAGTCTAATATGTACCAATATCCAGTGAAGAGAAGTGAAAGAGGGAGAGTTTCTAGAGTGCACAATGTTGATCATGAATTAGCATTGCAAGCTCAAGTCGAGTAATTAACCAAAGAATTAACAAAATTGCACACCCCCTCTTTAGTTTCTTAGATTTGTGATATGTGTGGAGGAGGACATCCCAACCATGAATGCCAAACAGGTAATATTCAAGTTGTAAGTTCCTTAGTTCAGGCTAATTATGTTTAAAATTTTTGCAGGTCCAATGATCCATATAGCGATACATAAAATCCTTGTTGGAGGAGTCATCCAAATTTCTCATGGTCCAACAACAATGTGCAATCCACCACTCAAGAGCCCAATGCACAAGCAAGACCACCACCTGGTTTCCAAAGAGCAACACAAGAACAGGAACAAAAAGCCAACCTTGAGGACATCTTTTCAAAGTTTCTCGCAAATCAAGAAAAAAGAGATGCTCAGACTGAAGCCAGGTTTCAAACTCAAGAAGCTTCCTTAAAAAATAAAGAGGCATCAATCGAAAATCTGGAAATACAAGTGGGATAGCTAGCCAATGTTATATCAGGTAGGAACCAAGGTACTTTACCTATCAATGCTGAAACTAACCCTAAAGAACAGATCAAAGCCATCACTTTGAGAAGCAGGAAGGACATAGAAGAGCGAAAGCAACCTCAGGTGGAGGAGGACAAATCCCATCACCAGCAAGACAAGGAAAGAGAGAAACAGAATGAGGGAAGAGAGGTAAGTAGATACCACAAACAAAAAGCTAAGACAAGAGCTAAAAAGGATAAATTGGAGGAAAAATTTTCAAAATTTATTGTTATCTTCAAGAAGTTAGAAATTAACTTTCCTTTTGTAGAGGCTTTAATTCAAATTCCATAATTTACAAAATTTCTTAAAGAGGTGCTTTCAGGAAAAAGGAGGATTGAAGAGCAAGGAACAGTGATGCTAACAGAAAATTGTAGTGTAATACTGAAGAATCAATTGCCTACTAAGCATAAAAATCCAGGGAGTTTCACTATACCTTGTGAATTTGGAAATTGCAAATTTAACAAAGTGTTATGTGATTTAGGAGCAAGCATAAACCTGATGCCTTTGTCTATTTGCAGGAAATTAAATCTAGGAGAGCTTAAGGAGACCAATATCATGCTCCAATTTGCTGATAGATCAACTAACAAGCCCAATGGACTGATTGAGGACGTGCTGGTAAGAATTGGAAAATTCATATGCGATTTTGTGGTGCTAGACATGGAAGTGGATTAAGAATTACCACTTATTCTAGGGAGACCATTCCTAGCCTCCGCAACTGCCTTAATTGATGTCAAACAAGGAAACTTAACCCTTAGAATAAATGATGAAGAGAAAGTATTTGACATTAAACAAGCTATAAAGAGACTTTCAAATTCTTGTACATGATACATGTTATTTTTTTTATGTGATTGATGAATGTGCAGAGAATGTTCAGCAGGAGATTATGATGAAGGATGACTTGGAAAGGTGTTTGGTTCAATCATGCACCAAAGAAGATGATGATCCCCTCATGCAACAAGAAGTAGAAAAACTAGAGGCTGAAGGAAACAAAGAAGAGGAAATAGGGGCTGAAATCAAAGACACATCTAAATTTGAACTCAAACCCTTGCCTAGTTCTTTAAAATATGTTTATCTTGAAGATAATTCAAAACCAGTAATTATTTCTTCCTGTTTGAATGGTAGGGAGGAACAACTCTTGATCGAGGTGCTGAGCAAGCATAAGGAATCGATTGGGTGGATAATTTCAGATATTAAAGGAATCAGCCCAACCACTTGCATGCACAAAATTTTAATGGACGACTCTTTCAAGCCAACAATTCAACCTCAAAGATGGCTAAATCCAACCTTGCAAGAAGTAGTCAAAAAAGAAGTGGTAAAGTTGCTAGAAGCAGGTATTATCTTCCCTATTTCAAATAGCAAATGGGTTAGTCCAGTCCAAGTGGTATCTAAAAAAGGGTAGAATGACAGTAATAAAAAATTCAGATAATAAATTAATACCTACAAGGACTGTGACTGGATGGAGAGTCTGCATTGACTACAGAAAATTGAATTAACCAACTACAAAGGACAATTTTCCATTACCTTTTATTGACCAGATGCTTGAGAGACTTCCCGGTAATAATTTCTATTATTTATTTTATGGCTATTTTGGGTATTTTCAAATTCCTATTGCCCTGGAGGACCAAGAGAAAACCACTTTTACCTGTCCCTATGGAACTTTTGCATGTAGGAGGATTCCTTTCGGATTAAGCGATGCACTAGCCACTTTTCAGCGATGCATGATTGCTATTTTTCATGATTTTATTGAAAAATTTATGGAAATTTTAATGGATGATTTTACTCTTTATGGACTGACATTTGAGACTTGTTTGAAAAATTTAGATATAGTCCTAACTAGAAGTGAAGATAGAAATCTAGTACTAAATTGGGGGAAGTGCCACTTTATGGTGAATGAAGGCATTGTGTTGGGCCACAAAATTTCAGAAAGAGGGATTGAAGTTGATCGGGCAAAGATAGAGGTGATTGAAAAATTACCTCCACCTACAAATATAAAGGGCATAAGGAGCTTCCTAGGACATGCAGGTTTTTATAGGAGGTTTATCAATGATTTTTCAAAAATTTCAAAACCATTGTCTAATCTGCTCATGAAAGATGTAAAATTTGATTTTGATGATGAATGTTTGCATGCTTTCAAACTCCTCAAAGCAAAATTGATTTCAACACGAATTGTAGTTGCTCTGAATTGGACCTAACCATTTGAAAAATATGTGATGCTAGTGATTATGCTGTTGGGGTTGTGCTTGGACAAAGGAAAGAAAATTTTTTTCACACCATTTATTATGCTACCCACAGACTCACCAGGCCACAAATGAATTACACTACCACAGAGAAAGAGCTATTGGTTGTAGTGTATGCGATAAAAAAATTCAGATCATACTTAAATGGATTAAAAGCTATTGTTTATACTGATCATGCAACTCTTAGACATCTCTTTGTAAAAAAGGAATCCATGCCTAGACTCATCAGGTGGATCCTTCTCCTTCAAGAATTTGACGTCGAGATTAAGGATAAAAAGAGAGCTGAGAATGTAATAGCAGACCACCTATCCAGACTTGAGACAGAGGAAGTAGAGAAAGAGGGGATTTTTGAACTCTTCCTGGATGAGGTTATATGTCAGGTAAGGAAAATATATTTTCAAGCACCTTGGTTTGTTGATTTTGCAAATTTTCTTGCAGGTGGATGGATCCCAAAGGAGCTAAGCTAGCAGCAAAAAAAGAAATTCCTTGCTAATGTGAAACATTATTTTTGGGAAGATCCTTACCTCTACAAAATCTGTCCTGATCAAGTTATAAGAACTAGTGTCCTGGAAATAGAGTTTGAATCAATTTTAAAGCATTGCCATGATGGAGATGCCAGAGGACATTTCAGCTCAAATCGAATAGTAGCAAAGGTAATGCAATCAGGTTTCTATTGGTCCACACTCTATCAAGATTCAAAGAGGTATGTATCCACTTGTGATTGGTGTCAATGAACTGGTAATGTATCTAGAAAAGATGAAAAGCCTATCACTAACATATTGGTATGAGAATTGTTTGATTTTTGGGGTATTGATTTTATGGGTCCATTTCCATCTTCATATGGTTTTGAATACATCTTGGTGGCTGTTAAATATGTTTCTAAATGGGTACAAGTCATAGCTACTAGGATCAATGATGCAAGGGTGGTGTTAGAATTCTTAACAAAAAATATTTTCACCAGATTTGGAGTTCCTAGAGCCATAATCAGTGATGGTGGGAAACACTTTTGCAACAGTCAATTCGCCACCTTGCTTAAAAAGTTTGGGGTGAGACATAAAGTGGCTACACCTTACCATGCTCAAACAAGTGGGCAGGTTGAAGTGTCAAACCTATAGCTAAAAAGGATCCTTGAGAAAATTATTAGCCTCTCATGAAAGGATTGTGCTATTAAGTTAGATGATGCTCTTTGGGTATATAGGACAGCCTATTAAACCCTTATTGGCACCACACCATTTAGGTTGGTATATGGGAAAGCATATTACCTACTGTGGAATTAGAACATAGAGCATATTGGGCTACTAAATTCTTAAATTTTGATGTGCACAAGGCAGGAGAGAAGAGATTGCTGGATTTGAATGAGCTAGAAGAGCTGAGGTACTGGGCTTATGACAATGCTAGACTCTACAAGCTTAAAACAAAAAGGTAGCATGACAACAACATCAGGATGAAAAACTTTGAAGTAGGCCAGAAAGTACTTCTGTACAATTCAAGATTAAAAGTCTTTCCTGGAAAATTGAAGTTTAGATGGCAAAGACTCTATGAAGTGGTTGGGGTTTCAAACTTTGGAGCATTTGAGATTCAACACCCACAGAATAAAGAAAAATTCAAGGTGAATTGTCATAGGCTGAAACTCTATCAGGAGAGGTTTCCATCTAAAGCCTCTATTGTACATTTGATAAATTGTGCCCATAAGAGATCTGTTAGTGTAGGAATAGGAGTAGGACTTTGTGTGTGAGTTAATTTGAATAATGTTTTTTTAAAAAACAATTTAAGTTTTGTTTGAATTCGTAGGAGATTTTGATTTATTTTCACTCTTTTAATAGACCTAGGATAGGAATGTGTTAGATTAAAAATTTACTGCATTCCAAAAATAGAAAACCACAAAAAAATAAAAAATTCAAAAACCGTAAACTGGCGCGACCACGCCATAATCGGCGCGACAACACCAGTTTAAAAACCCAAAACTGCATTTCTGAACCGGAACCTTATTTTCTTGAAATTTGTGTGTGAGCTTGCTTTGTGTGTGCCAATGTCTGAGAGTGTTCTTTAATGAAGTTTCATTAATATGTACTCAATCTCCATTCATGTTAGTGAAATTACGATTCTTCTCTCTCAATGATTTATCTCAAAGCATGCTAGTAAAAATCCTTTCAATAAAAATGTGAGAAAAATGACTCTAAATTTGCCTATCATTGCTACTAACCTTTCCAGAGTGGAAAGATTACAAAATTCATTCAGGATCTGGAGAATTCATGAAATTACACGGTTCGCCCGCGCCATATTCTGGCGCGACCGCGCCACGGTCTTGATGAGGTACGGCCATTACAGAGGTATGGAAGCACAAATTCCACTACAGGTATTCTTCTGAAGAAAAATTTTAAGCCTGAGAGACACTGCAAGTCATTTTTCATTTTCAATTGCTTGAAATCATGCAAGTGTTTGGTACTAACCCATGAAAGCAGAATTCAAGAGCTCCCAAGGGAGTGCCATCCAACCTTAATAACAACCCAGACTATTAGGGGAGTATTCCTTTTCATTCCTATGTTTATTGCTGCTTTGAGGACAAAGCATGTTTTTATGTTTGGGGTGGGATACTCTTCATGAATTCTTAATGCATTTTCAATGGATTTAAAAAATCTGTGTTTTTTTATAAATTCAACAGAAAAATCCAATAGAGATTTCAAAAAATACCAGTGAAAACCCTTATCAGATGGATAGCATGATTCACTCTCTGAAAAATATTTCAGTTCACATGCTTAGTCTTAAAGGGATGAGAAATATTTCTTCAAAAATAGTTTTTGAAAACCAAGTACAAGTGAGCAAGTTGATTTCAATCACTAGAACCAACCTGAGGAAAACTTGAGGCGATATAGTGAAAAGTTTTCAAAATTCTGAGGTGATTTAGACACCTGTTTAAAAATTGTTTGAGCGTTTTTCAAAGCCACCCACTCTAATGCACAAGTTGCATCACCTTTTGTCAAACTTTTTTAGCCAAAAAGATCCCTATTCTATTTTAATGTCCCATGCTACATGAACCTGCCTTAGTGTTCAATAAACTTGTTTCTTACTTACCCAAGATTCTCCAAATTATTGAAGTGTTCTGTTTAAACGAGCAAGGATCAAGATTTTGAAGTTATAAGGAAGAATGAATGAAGGGTATAGAAATATTTCTTCGTAAATGGGAAGAAGGAGCAAGAGAGAGAAAAAATAAAATTCTGGGCTATGTAGGAGAAAAGCCACCTTCTGTGTGCACTGGGTCTCGGGCCTCAGCAAGCTTAGGGACTCTGAGTCAACCGGCAAGGTAAGCTAGACTTTGAATTAAGGCAAAAGACGAAAACAGAGAAGGAAAAAGAGAAAAAGAAAATTTTTTTCGGCTAAGTTTAGGGAAAGGCCACCTCGTGTGTGCACCGGGACTCGGGCTTCGGCAAGCTTAGAGTCTCTGAGTCAACCGGCGAGGTAAGCTAGACTCTGGACAAAGCCAAGAGAAAAAAAGTACACATGGGAGAGAAAAAAGAAAAAGGAAGAAAGAAACAAAAAGGAAAAGAGAAAAGAATGAGGGATCAATTCAAATGAATAAGTTTGTGGTGAAGTAGTTTGGAGGAAGAGCCACAAGATCAGATGCATGCTCAGGAAAATGGAATATGGATATAAGGAGGAGAATAAGACCCAAAAGAAATACTAAAAAATTCTTCATCTTACCCATTACCCCTGCCTCATTACAACCCATAAAAGACCTATTGATCAGAATTGAAAATTCCTTCAGGTTAGTGGAGAGTGGACTGAGGGTTGGCTTATGGAGTTGAAGTGAGATTTCTCACTTGTATGGGAATGTACATCTTTGAAAAATTTGAAGAAAATTCGAAATCTGTTTTAACTAACCAAGAAGAACCATCATTAGGAAAGAAGTAAATCATCTATCTTAAAAACATTAAAAGGGAGGATCACTGAATTTTTTTTGTCTTTACCGATCTATCTGGTTTATTTCTTTCATATTTTGCTCGCGGACGATACGGGCAATTGAAACAGCGTGACCGCACCCTTAGAAGGTGCTACCGTGCCAAGAAGATGGCGCTACCATTGGCGCTGGCGCGCTGAACAGTTGCTTAACAAAGAATTCAGAGTGCTGCTTTGGGAAGTCGGTAATGCTTCTAAGGACTGGCGCTACCCGCCACTTATACCGCAATATATAGTGCCGCCGTGCCAAGAAGTCTCTTTACTCATCATGGATTCGATAGTCATAGCCTGACTTAGAAAGAACTCTGCTCCAGTGGCGTGACTGCACCAAAATCAGAAGAAAATGTGGTGCGACCGCATCGCTGACTCTTCAACGTAAATTGCAGAAATCTCAGGATTTTGACTACCAATCAAGACCAAACTTGGGAGAAGAAGTCCTAAATGCCTAAGGAAGGTATCCATGAAGATTCTAAGGAAATTGGCTTGAGTCTAGGTGCATTGACTGATAAAAAAGAGAAGTTCCACACAAAGAAAGAGACTGCTGCCCGAAGAGAAGAAAAATCCGAGTTTTAAGAGAAGCATAGCTGGAGTTCTCTATTACCAATTGAACCCAAATTTGGACTGAAGCTTCCGGAGGAGATTGATGATCATATCACGGAAATTCAGGTCAATCCAAGTCGGGTATTTAGAGTTTTTATAATTTCAAAGTGGTGGACCTAGTGCTGGAATTGGCAGTAGAAGCAATACAACTTCTCAACATCATATCTCAAGTTTCCCAACTCAGAATGGACTCATATTTCATACACAAGGCAAGGACCATTAAAGGAAGGTTCTCATGTAATTTCTTTCAATTCTAAGGTCGGGAAGGCATACTTCATACCCCTGGACAGAGACAAAATTACAATGCTTGAGCAGCAGAATAAGCTATAAATAGGGGTCCGAGGCAGAATGCAAATCATCCAGTTTTGTAGTGTAAATCCAGTTTTTGAGTTGTAAATATAGTTTTAGTTCAATTTCCTATTTTCATTAGTTAGTTTGGAGAGGAGAGAAAGTCTAGAGGGAGTCTTACACGACCTCTTGGCACTTTAGAGAGAGGAGGTGGAGATTTCAGTCAAAGGTGCAAGAGAAGCTAAAGGCAGTCTTCAAGGGGGTTTCAGTACTTGGTTTATTTTATGTCTATGGCTGTAATTGAATCCTTTTTGTGTGTTTATTCTATTTGCATGGAGTAATCTCTCTCTGTTGGTAAAGTCATGAACTCCTAGTTGTTATATGTTTAAGTTTTGAATTCTATAGCAATAAAGTATCTTTCTTTTGTTTTAGAAACTGAGTTTAATGCTTATTTCTGATCTGGTTTGAATTCTGGAATTTAACAAGGTTCGAATAGAAAAGTTAAAATTCAGTAGAGATTTGGATTAGTTAGATGATTCTTTATTTTCTAAAAACAACTTGTTTTTCTTACAAGATCGTTCTGGATTGTTATGGAGACTAGTAGAAAGCAATGTGACTCTTTATAACCCTTGTTTTGAATAAGAGAGAGTTGATATTTATGCACTTAGGATTTGAATGTTTCTGGATTGTGAAGGAGTTCAAAGAACGGATTGTGCTGGAGACTAGTGGAAAGCAATCTGACTCTTTATAACTCTTGTTCTGAATAAGATAGAGTTAATGTTTAAGCTTTTATATTTATGCACCTAGGATTTGAATGTTTGGAATAGGTGAAAGTTATTTCCTGTATATGGGTAACCCAGTTTTCAAAAGCTAAGTCAAGGTAAGGGCACTTGAGCTATAAAATCAGAACTTTGCATGTTAAACAATTAGGAAGGATTGACATTCTTTCCTAACATCTCATCTCCATAAGTTTTTCCAGTAGTTAATTCTGTTTTGTTTTTTAGTTCTCCAAACCCAAAAATTTCTTCACCTCAATCAATAGAAAAATATTTATTTAAATTGAGTTCTCATCAAGGTCTCTGTGGGATCGAGTCTATATTACTTGCTAACCTAGTGCACTTGCTAGACACCCAACCGCAACTACAGCCGATCTCTGACCAGAGAGAATGAAGCCCCTCAAAAAGGCAAAAAGCAACTTTTGCACAGAAATTTACTTGTAATGGCAACCCAGAAAACCTACCAAAGGTCAAAACCAAAAATGGTGAAAATGTGGGATAAAGAGAGGTTTGTAACAGCTGAGGGACACATGAGATTCAATGATACTTTGTCCAAATGCAACCTCCACATGGAAAGGGGATTCATTATGGATGAACTCAAAGGAAAAATATGGAGCCATGATAGAAGAGAGGGGATGGACCCAATGGGTGGAAGCCCCTACACAAACTAACATCCCACTAGTTCAAGAGTTCTATGCCAACCTACTAGATTCCAGAAATTGGCAATTCTTTGTAAGAGGAAAGTGGGTTCAGCTTTTCCCCCATGATGTCAATAATTACTTGGATACCCCTGATGTCCCCACCCTTCAACTAGAAACATTAAGGGAAGAGGTTAGTGCTACAGAGATTGCAGAAAGACTATGCCCCAAGGTAGCAAAGTGGGAGACCGAAGAAGGTACACTACTGCATTTTCAGAGATAAAACATGCATGTGGAGGCTAAGGTGTGGTCTTTGTTCTTATTTACAAAATTGACCCCTTTCTCCCACCTTATTGATATTACACCAGAAAAAGCCTACTGACTCCAAGCCTTATTTGAAGGCATTCCCATCAATGTGGGGAACATAATTCATAGCCAAATCATGGCTATGACACACCACAAAAGAGGAAGACTCCCCTTTCCCTCTCTCATCACTACCATTTTTTTGGCCAATGGGATTGTACTAAGCCCCACAGAACCATTGGAGAAAGTTTCTACAAGCATCTCAGCCAACTCAGTGAAGAAAATCATGAGGGAACACCTACTAAACAGATCAGTAGCAAGTGCTAGCAAATCCAAGGAGATGGACATGGCTGCCCTCCATGAGAGGATGAGTGGGTTATAAAAAAATATGGGAAAGCTGACCACTTATAAGAAGATAATGTGGAAGTTGCGGGACAAGCATGAAGGCATCCCAGAAGACCAACTGCCTACTTGAGATACCTCTGAAGAAGAAGGAGAGTATTTGGAGGAAGAAGAAGATGATGAAGAAAAAGAAGAGTAGAATTTTTTAGCTTTTGTTATATCTTTTAAACTTGTTCTTTTAGAAATTTGTGTGTGAGCTTGTTTTGTGTGAGCTTATGTCTGGGAGTGTTCTTTAATGCAATTTCATTAATATGTACTCAATCTCCATTCATATTAATGAAATTATGATTTTTAATCTCTCAATATTTGTCTCAAAGAATGATCTTAATAATTCTTCAAATAAATATGTGTGAAAAATGACTCTACATCTGCTTCTCACTGATATTAACTTGCCCAAACTGAAAATTTTGAAAAATTTATTCAGAATCTAAAGAATTCTTGAAATTACTAGCTGTGGCCACGCCACTGTCTTGATGAGGTACGACCATTACAGAGGTGAGGAAACACTAAATCCACTACAAGTATTCTTTTGAAGATCACTTTTATGCCTAAGGGACACTTCAAGTCCTTTTTTATTTTCAATTGCTTACAACCATGCAAGTGTTTGACACTAACCCATGAAAGCAGAATTCAAGAGCACCAAGGAAGTTCCATCAAACCTCAAGAACACCCAAACTATCAGGGAAGTATTTCTTTTCATTCGTATGTTTATTGGTGCTTAGAGAGCAAAGCATGTTTTTAAGTGAGGGGTGGGATACTCTTCATGAATTTTTCATGTATTCTCAATGGATTTAAAAACTCTGTTTTTCAAAATTCACCAGAGTAATCCAATAGAGGATTTGAAAAATACCAGTGAAAAACCCTGATCAGATGGATAGCATGATTCATTCGCTGGAAAAATATTTTAGTTCAAATGCTAAGTCTTAACTGCATGAGAATTTTTCTTTAAAAATAGTATTTGAAAAATAAAATACAAGTGAGTAAGTTGATTTCAATCACTAGAACCAACCTAAGGAAAACTAGAGGTGAAACAGAGAGAGATTTTTAAAATTCTGAGTTTATTTTGGCACCTGTTTAAAAATCGTTTGAGCCTTTTTCAAAGCCACCCACTTTAATGCACAAGTTGCATCAACTTTTGTCAAACGTTTTGGGCCAAACAGATCCCTTTTCTATTTTAATGTCCCATGCTACATGAACCAGCCTTAGTGATCAATAAACTTGTTTCTTACTGACCCATAAATCACCAAATTATTGAAGTGTGTTGTTTGAATGAGTATGGATCAAGATTTTAAAGTTATAAGGAGGGATGGATGAAGGGTATAAAAATTTTTCTGGGGGAAAGGGAAGAAGGAGCAAAAGAGAGAAAAAGAAAATTCTTGGCTAAGGTAGGAGAAAGGTGACCTTGTGTGTGCACCGGATCTTGGGCCTAAGCAAGCTGAGGGACTTTGAGTCAATCGGCAAGGTAAGCTTGACTCTCAACAAAGTCAAAAGAAAAAAAATAAGAGGAAAAATAGAAAAAAAAATTCTTGTCTAAGTAGGGAGAAAAGGCCACCTTGTGTGTGCACTAGGACTAGGATTTCAACAAGCTTAGAGTCTCTGAGTCAACCAGCGAGGTAAGCTAGACTCTGGACAAAGCCAAAAGAAAAAAAAAAGAGTATACAGAGGAAAGAAAAAGGCAAAGGGAAAGGAATGAGGGATCAATTCAAAAGAATAAGTTTGGGGTGAAAAAGCTTGGAGGAAGAGCCACAAGATCAGATTCATGCCCAGAAAAATAGAATATGGATAGGAGGAGAATAAAACCCAAAACAAAAACCTAAAATTTTCATCATACCCATTACCCATGCCTCATTACAACCCATAAAAGACCTATTGAACAGAATTGATAAATCCTTCAGGTTAGTGGAGAGTGGACTGACGGATGGCTTATGGACTTGAACTGAGACTTCTCACTTGTATGGGAATGGGCATCTTTGAAAAATTTGAAGAAAATTCGAAATTTGTTTTCGCTAAGCAAGAAGAAACATCATTAGGAAAGGAGTGAATCATCTATCTTGAAAACTTTAAAAGGGATCACCACTGAATTTTTTTTAGTCTTTACTGATCTATCTGGTTTATTTCTTTCAGAGTTTGCAGGAGGACGAGCAAAGATTTAATTTTGGGGTTCTGATAAGTGTCTTAAAGACTCTGTCTATGCATGATTTAATGATTAGAAATCCAAATTTTGAGTTGATTATCAGCATGAAAATGACGAATATAACTCAAATTCATGGTTTATGTCTCAGGTGCCTGTTTGAAGAAGAAAATCTGTATTCAGAGAGAAACTAAAGGAAAAATGAGCAAAAAGAGCCAAAAAGGGTATGGCGCGATTGCGCCGATTTTGACGCCACCGCACAGGGAAAATAGTAAAAAATTCAAATTAATGGAGGAAAATACCCAACGGCTAGGAATGCTTCAAAGAAGACAATTCAGGAAAGTGAAACAGCGTGACCGCACCCCAGCAGGCGCCACCACACCAAGAAGATGGTGCTATCTATGGCGTTGGCGCGTTGTACTGTTGCCTTACACAGAAGTCAGAGTTGCCACTATGGGACGGTAGTAAAAATTCTAAGGATTGGCGCTACCGCGCCACTTCACACCAGAAATTGGCGCAGCCACGCCCCTGAAGATTATCGAAAGCTGCATGGATATGGTTGCCATTCCCGAGCTTAGAAAGGATTCTGCTTAACTGGCGTGACCACTCCTTAATAAGAAGAATAAATGGTGTGACCGTGTCATTGACTCAGCAACGCAAGATTATAGAAATCTTGAGATTCTCACAACAAATCAAGGTCAACCTTAGAAAAAAGAGTCATAAGTACATCAGGAATACATCCACGATGACTCTAGGAGAAATTTATGGAAATCCTAAGAAGTTTTAATGCTCAAAGTGATGAAAATTCAAAGCTGATTAGGAGATTTCTAAAGAAGGAAACTACAGTCCGAGTTTGAAGAAGACATATATGGAGATTCCAACTCCCAATTTACTTCAAATTTGGAACACAGACTCCTGATGTGATTCAGAATCACATAACAAAAAATCAGATCAATCGAAGATGGCTTTCTCTAGTTTCAATCTTCAAAGTGGTGGACCCAGTGCTGAAATTGACAACAGAACCAATCCAACTTCCAAGCAGCATATCTCAATTTTCTAACACAGAATTACTAAAAATTTTGTACACAAGTCAAGGACAATGTAAGGAAGGTTCGTGTGTAATTTCATGAAATTTGGAGGTCAGGAAATCATGATTTCAACACCTGGACAGAGACCTAATTACAAGGCCTGGACAGAAGTCCAGCTATAAATAGAGGTCCAAGGATGAGTAAATCATGAAGTTGTGAATCTAGTTTGAATCCAGTTCGAGATCTAGTTCTAAATATAGTTTTTGTTTAGTTTCTTATTGTTTTAGCAGTTGGAGATCTAGTTCTAAATATAGTCTTGCATGATCTCTTGGCACTTCGGAGAGGGGAGGTGGAGATTTCAGTCAAGGCACAAGTGAAGCTAATAGCAGTCCTTCAAGGGGGTTTCTGTACTTAGTTTATTTTGATTTCCATGGCTGTAATTGAATCCTTTATGTGTGTTTATACTGTTAGCATGGAGTAGTCTCTCTCTGTTGGGGAAGTCATGAACTCCTAGTTGTGATATGTTTAAGTTTATAAGTTTATAGCATAATAGTATCTTGCCTTTGTTTTAGAATCTGAGTTCATTGCTTATTTCTAATCTGAATTGATTTCTGAAGTTTAATGAGGTTCAAATAGAGAAGTTAAAATTCAGTAGAGATTTGGATTAATAGTTTGGTTCTTTGTTTTAAAAAACAACTGGTTTTTCTAACTAGATCGATCCTGATTGTGGTGGAGCCTAGTGGAAGCGATGTGACTTTTTATAACTCTTGTTCTGAATAAGAGAGAGTTAATATTTAAGCTTTTATATTTATGCACTTAGGACTTGAATGTTCCGGATTGTGATAGAGTTCAAAGAATAGATAAAAGTTATTTCCTGTATATGGGTAACCCAGTTTTCTAAAGCTAGGTCAAGGTAAAGGTATTTGAGCTATAAAATCAAAACTTTGCATGTTAATAACTAGGAGGGATTGACACTTTTCCCCAACGTCTGATCTCCATAAGGTTTAGTCATCTAATCTAGTAGGCTAATTGATTTTTTCTTTTCCAATTATCAAAAACAAAAAATTATTTGCCTCAATCATTAGAAAAGTCTTTGCTTAGACTAGGTTCTCGTCGAGGTCTCTGTCGGATCGATATCTGGACTCTTGAGTCTATATTACTTGCTGACCTAGTGCACTTGCTAGACACCACAACAGGCGCGATCTCGCCAATTGACCAAAATCCTTTCTAAGATTGGGAGTGGCAACCTTATCCATGCAGCTTCAGGTAACCTCATGGTGCGGCAGCGCCAATTTCTGCTGAAAAGTGGCGCGGTAGCGCCAGTCCTTAAAATCTTCGTCGACGTCCCAAAGTGGCAACTTTGGCTTTTGTGAAAGGCAACTGTACAGTGCGCCAACGCCATCGGTAGCGCCATCTTCTTAGTCAGTAGCGCCCGTTGGGGGCGCGGTCGTGCTGTTTCACACTCCAGAATTGTCTTCTTTTAATCCATCCTATTCGTTGGGTATTTTCCTCCATTAATTTGAATTTTTGACTATTTTCCAGGCGCAGTGGCTCTAGAATCGGCGTGGCAGTGCCATACCCTTTTTGGCTCATTTTGCTCATTTTTCCATCATTTTCTCTCTGAATTCAGAATTCTTCTTCGACCAGGTACCTGAGACACAAACCATGAATTTGAGTTATATTTGTCATTTTCATGCTAATAATCAACTTTGAATTGGGATTTATAATCATTAATTCATGCCTAGACCGTGTCTTTTAGACACTTACCACAACCCCAAACTTAAATCTTTTCTCGTCCTCGAGCAAACTATGAAAGAAATAAACTAGATATATCAGTAAAGACTAAGAAAAATTCAGTGCTCCTCCCATTTAAAATTTTCAAGATAGATGATTTACTCCTTTCCTAATGATGGTTCTTCTTGCTTAGTAAAAATAGATTTTAAATTTTCTTGAAATTTTTTGAAGATGCCCATTCCCATACAAGTGAGAAGTCTCAGTTCAACATCATAAGCCATCCCTCAGTCCACTCTCCACTAACGTGAAGGACTTCTCAATTCTGATCAATAGGTCTTTTATGGGTTGTAATGAGTAATGGGTAATAGGTATGATGAAAATTTTTTAGGTATTTATTTTTTGTTTTATTCTCGTCCTCATATCCATATTCCACTTTTCTGAGCATGAATCTGATCTTGTGGCTCTTCCTCCAACCTCCTTCACCCCGAACTTCTTTTGCATTGATCCCTCATTCCTTTCCCTCTGCTTTCTTCTTCCTTTCTATCTTTTCCTTTTTTTCCCATGTATACTTTTTTTTTTCCTTTTGGCTTTGTTCAGAGTCTAGCTTACCTCGCCTGTTGACTCAGAGACTCTAAGCTTCCTGAGTCTCGAGTCCCGGTGCACACACGAGATGGCCTTTCTCCCAACTTAGCCAAAGATTTTCTTTTTCTCTTTTTTCCTTTTCTTATTTTTTTTCTCTTTTGCCTTTCTTCTGAGTCTTGCTTACCTTGCCAGTTGACTCAGAGTCCCTAAGCTTGCTGAGGCCCAAGACACGCCGCACACTAGGTGGTCTTTCTCCTAACTTGGCCAAGAATTTTCTTTTTCTCTCTATTGCTCCTTCCTTTTCTCTCAGAAAAAATTTCTATTCCCTTCATCCATCCCTCCTTATAACTTCAAAATTTTGATATATGCTCATTCAAACAGAACACTTCAATAGTTTGGAGAATTATGGGTCAGTAAGAAACAAGTTTATTGATCACTAAGGCTGGTTCTTGTAGCATGGGACATTAAAACAGAACATGGATCTTTTTGGCCCAAAAGGTTTGACAAAAGGTGATGCAACTTGTGCATTAAAGTGGGTGGCTTTGAAAAATGCTGAAACGATTTTTAAACAGGTGCCTAAATCACGTTAGAATTTTGAAAACCTTTCTCTGTTTTGCCTCAAGTTTTCCTCAGGTTGGTTCTAGTGATTGAAATCAACTTTCTCACTTGTACTTTATTTTTAAAAACTATTTTATAGAAAAATTCTCATCCAGTTAAGACTAAGCATTTGAACTAAAATATTTTTTCAGATAGCGAATCATACTATCCATCTCATCAGGGTTTTTCACTGGTATTTTTCAAATTCTCTATTGGATTATTCTGGTGAATTTTTGAAAAACAAAGCTTTTAAATCCATTAAGATTACATGAAGAATTCATGAAGAGTATCCCAGCCCAAACTTAAAACATTCTTTGTCCTCAAAGCAGCAATAAACATAGAAATGTAGAGAAATACCTCATCAAGACAATGGCGCGGCCGCGCCAAGTAATTTTATGAATTTCTCAGATCTTGAATGAAGATTTCAATCTTTCCAGTTTGGACAAGTTAATATTAGTGAGAGGCAGATGTAGAGTCATTTTTTGCATATTTTTATAGGTGGAATTATTAAGATCATGCTTTGAGACAGATCTTGAGAGATTAAAAATCATAATTTTATTAATATGAATGGAGATTGAGTACATATTTATGAAATTGCATTAAAGAACAATCTCAGACATATGCACACACAAAACAAGCTCACACACATATTTTCAAAAGAACAAGTTTAAAAGATATATCAAGAGCTAAAATATGGCTTGTAGGAAGTAGGCTCTATTTGGTGTAATTTCAGTAAGGTGGGAGGTAGGGGTCAAGTTTGTAGATAAGAACATAGACCACACCATAGTGTCCACATGCATGTCTTGTCTCTGAAAATGCAGCAGTGTACTTTTTCTGGTCTCCCACTTTGGTCCCTTGGGGTATAGTCTTTCTGTAATCTCCATAGCACTAAGATCTTCCCTTAATGTTTCAAGTTAAAGGGAGGGGATATCAGGGGTACGCAAGTAATTGGTGACATCATGGAGAAAAAGGTGAATCCATTTCCCTCTTACAAAGAAATGCCAATTTCTTGAATCTGGTAGGTTGGTGTAGAACTCTTGTACTAGAGGGATCCTAGCTTGTGTAGGGGCTTCCACCCATTGGGTCCATCCCCTCTCTTCTATCATGACTCCATATTTTTCCTTTATGAGTTCATCCATAATGAATCCCCTTTCCATGTGGAGGTTGCAATTGGACAAAGTATCATTGAATCTTTTGTGTCCCTCAGCTATTACAAACCTCTCTTTATCCCACATTTTCTCCCCTTTTGCTTTTGACCTTTGGTAGGTATTCTGGGTTGCCATCACAAGTGAATTTATGTGCAAAAGTTTTTTTTTGACTTTCTGAGGTGCTTGATTCTCCCTGGCCAGAGATCGGCTGGAGCTGGAAAGTAGGGCGTTGGAAAGCTCTAAGTATGTATTTTCATGAACTGAAATCACTTTTCCAAATTTATGCCCAGGTATTTCAATTTACGCTCCAAAAGGTGGCAAGAAAAACACTATTTTTCTGCCCAGAATTTTGCTGAAACCCAAAAATAAACCCAGAACTTTGAGAACTTTGTTCTCCATTGTACCATAATAAAAATACCCCAAACTTGGACCAAAATAATCTAGGAAGTGTCCTCTTTACCTTCGTACCTTTCATTTGCAGAGGTTGATTCCAGATTTTTTGAAAAATGACTCAAAAGTTGCCTACCCCGCGAACAAAACTGTGTATTGCGCCGAATTTTGAGGAGTTTTTGGTGAGATTTCTCTCAGTTGGAATTTGATTTGGAGAGTTCAAAGATGGGAATCTAGGGTTCAGTCGCTGTTTGGGGGTGAAAACCCCCCGAAATGAGGTTTTAAGCCTTCTAAACCTCGCCCCGTATGAGTCGAACTGACGCTTCGACCCCACTTGTTGCGCAGGTTCAGTACTTAAGTTTTGGGTTTTACGAACTGGCGAGGTGGCACCACTTTCCTGTTTTGAGTTTTTTATTTTTTTTATGGTTTTCCATTTTTTGGAAACGTATAAATATTTAATCATACACTCTTTTTATCATAGGTCTATTCTAACAGAGAAAAGAAATCAAAATCTCATTCAAATTTAAACAGGTCCTTAAAATTTTGAAAAAACACTAATCCAACTGATAGGGTATAATATTACTTATGAGTTTAGGACTATTATGTGTTATAATTACTCATGTTAGGTTAGTTTTACATCTATTTATATTAAATTCATGTTTGGTGGTTCAAAGCTAATCTTTATTAACTTTTTATGCAGGTTTTCAACATAAAAGCACATTTGCCATTATGGTTCACTAAAAATCCGAATTGTCGTAATTTAAATTCCAAGGGAAATCAATAAGACACTTTCAACTATGACCAAGGCAACTTAGGTGGAGATTTGATGGGGTTTTGAGATATTTTTGAGAAGAAAACTTATAGATCCAATTTTGGAGGAAGAAGAGAAATTTATGGATCTAAAAAGAAGAAAAGCTGGACTCAAAACCTATATAAAGGAGCTTAAGTCCATGAAATAAGACATCAAGGAGAAGAGAAGCAAAGCATTTCAGAAACTGAAGGAAGGAAGAAGTTGTTTCCTAGAGGATCGACCCTTGGAGTTCAAGGAAACCAGATTTGTTCTTGTTTACTATTTTTATTTCGATTTTCTCTGTTCAAGATCATCTTCATTCCATTCTTTCAGTATTGTTCTCTGTTTTGAAGCTTGAAGCAATGCTTTTCGTTTGGAATCTATTTCTCTTAACTAACTTTGATGTACAGTTCAAGTTTTTTAATTAATTTGGATTCTATTTAGATTGAATGATAAGTTCATGCAATTGGCTTACTCTTCTTAGTGATATTCGAATAGAGAAGTTAAGAAGAGTAATACTAACTTTTGCTAAATTTACCTTTCTCCGGAATGGTTAATCGAATGGGAGCTTTTCCGATTAGAAGGCAAAAATAGGATTATATGGCTGAAGTCTTTTCCTGAGAAAGAAGGACTTTTGGTTAGCTTGAACTTATTCAAATTGATTTGATAACTTTCTGCCAAAGTGTTTTTGAATTAGTTTGAAGAGTCATTTCCTGAAATAAGATTGACACAATTATAAGCTTGCCAAATCCATTGTGGTTTTCTAAATTCTTGATTTGTATTAAAATTTGCTAAGAGACTAGATCTCCTAATCTCTTTTCTCTTGATCTCCTTCAATTTATTCCTTTTTGTGAATTTTTAGATTTATTTACAAATCCTCATCATTTGATTCTCAAACCTTAACAAAGGTTTCTAAATTTTTTTTCATCCAAATTGGTCTCTTGGGACGATATCTGGACTCACATGTTCTATATTATATGAAGGATCTAGTACAGTTGCTAGTGTCAATTTTGACCCATCAAGTTTTTGGTGCCGTTGCAGGGGACCAAATTTTTACATGAAAATTTATTTGGAAATCTTTCTATTGATTTGAGACTTTAATAAGTAAAGTAACTCTGTTTTTTTTGTATCTTTTGTTTATTTTCAGAAGTTTTGTTTAGTGTTTGACCAAAGCTAGAAAGGGAGTTTCAATCGAGTTTGATCTGGAGCCTGAACGAATACTTCGGCAAAGGAGGAGATCGAACAATAATTCTGAAATGGCATCTGAACATGATGAGCTCAATCCTAGGGGCAACACCTCAGGTACGGCTGGAGAAAATATTGAAATCAATCCAAGGGGCAACAACTCAGGTATGGCTGAAAATAATATTGAAATTGGTGCTAATAATCTGATTCGAGCGTTCACGATGCAAGATTATGTCATGCCAAATCCAAATGGAGCAGCACCCTCTATTGTAAGACCTCCAATTCAAGCTCATAATTTTGAGATTCAGCCCCAAATTCTCCTTGTGGTACAAAAAAACTACCAATTTGGCTGCATGAGTCATGAAGACCCTCACCAACACTTATCTAACTTTCTGGAATTGTGTGCTACCTTCAAGTATGCTGGAGTACTGGATGAAGCCATATGGTTCAGACTTTTTACCTTTTACTTTAAGGGATAGAGGAAAGAGCTGGCTAACCTCATTACCATCTGGTTCTATCCAATCCTGGGAAGAAATGCAAAAGAAATTTTTGGGTAAGTATTTTTCTCCCGGTTAAACGGCTAAAATGCGTAACGAAATCTCTTCTTTTATCCAGGGAGATACTGAAACTTTATATGAGGCTTGGGAAAGGTTCAAGGAGATGCTAAAAAAATACCCTCACCACCAATTTCCCTTATGGATGCAAGTACAAACATTTTATAATGGAGTTACCACAAAAGCAAGAAGCATAATGGATGCAGCAGCTGGTGGCACCATGAATAGGAAAACACCAGAGGAAGCATATGATCTAATAGAGAAAATGACAGCAAACATGTATTTATATCCGGTAGAAAGAATTACGGTGAGAAGGGCAGCAGGTATCCACAATGTAGACCAAGTAACAGCCTTACAATCTCAAAGAAGAATGGAGAGCTTGCAAATTCAGAAACCAGCAATGGTTGCGTCTTTGTGTGACTTTTGCGGAGAAGGGCACCCAAATCATGAGTGCCAAAATGGAAATATGTTTGCTATAAATACTATGCACGATCAAGCTAACTATGTTTCAAATTTTTGCAGGCCAAATGATCCATACAACAATACATACAACCCCGGAAGGAGAAATCATCCAAATTTTTCTTCGATAAAAACCAACCAAATGAGGCAGCCACCTGGATTCCCAACCCAGCCCCAACCTCAAGATAAAAAGCCTAGCATGGAAGAGCTGATGACAAAATTCATCACCACTACTGAAGCAAGATTAAACAATCATGAGGCTTCTATGAAGAACCTAGAGGCACAAATCCGCCAATTGGCTAATGCAATTTCTGGAAGGACAAATGGTACTTTGCCTAGTACTTGAGAGAAAAATCCAAGGGAACAAGTCAAAGCAATAAGCTTGAGAAGTGGCAAGGTAGTTGAAGATCAAAATCCAAAGGAGGAGGCAGGCAAGAAAAGTGAAATTTTAGATTATGAAAGGGCTGAAGAAGAGAAAGTCGAGACACGGGTAAGTAAACCAGAGAAGGGGAGAGACAAAGGTACATCTACTTCCTACACTTCAAATACCAATATAGAAGTAAATACTCTCGCTTACCCCGATAGAAATCGTAAAGCCAAATTAGATGCTAAATTTTCTAGATTCTTAGAAATCGTTAGGAAACTTCAGATTAACATTCCCATTGTGGAGGCATTAATGCAGATGCCTCAATATGCAAAGTTTCTTATGGATATCCTATCGGGTAAGAGGAAGCTAGAGGATCAAGGAACAGTAAGGCTAACAGAAAATTGCGGCGTAATTTTGAGAAATGAGCTTCCAACTAAATTAAAAGATCTAGGGAGTTTTACTATACCTTGTGAATTTGGTGCTTTTAAAGTAGATAAGGCTTAGTGTGATTTAGGTGCTAGCATAAATCTAATGCCTTTATCTATTTTCTGACAATTAAACTTGGGGGAGCTTAAAGCTACAAACATGCTCCTACAGTTTGCTGATAAGTCTACCAAAAAACCTAGGGGAATAATAGAGGACGTCTTAATCAAGATTGGGGACTTTATTTTCCCTTGTGATTTTGTAGTTTTAGATATGAAAATTGATTGGGAAATACCTCTAATTTTGGGCAGGCCATTTTTTGCCACGGCTGGAGCTTTGATTGATGTCAAGAATGGAAAATTGACACTTAGGCTGAATGATGAAGAATTAGTTTTTGACATCAACCAAGCTATGAAAAAATCACTTCTTGTTGTTGACGATATGTGTTATTCAATTGACATTATTGATGAATGTGTAGGTATCCATCAGCATGAAGTCATAATGGGGAATGGCTTGGAAGGTTACAATCAAGATGAAGAACCTTTCTATGTAGAAGAAACAGAGGAATTAGGGAACAACTCTAAATTAGACATGGTGAAAGAGCTTGAGTTGAAGGAAGAGAGGACTTCAAATGAAATACCTAAACTAGAACTCAAGCCTCTTCCCAATTCCTTAAAATATGTTTTTCTTGAGAATGACTCTAACCCTGTTATTATTTCCTCTTCTTTAATAGATTGTGAAGAAGACATGCTTGTAAAAGTCCTCCAGAAACACAAGAAGGCAATCGGGTGGTCAATCTCAGATCTCAACGGTATCAGCCCAACAAAGTGCATGCATAAGATACTCATGGAAGATACTTTCAAACCAATTGTACAACCCCAAAGTAGATTGAATCCAGGAATGCAAGAGGTGGTGAAGAAGGAGGTCATTAAGCTACTTGACGCAGGTATTGTCTATCCAATTTCAGATAGCTTTTGGGTAAGTCCTATACAAGCAATGCCTAAAAAGGGAGGAACTACGGTAATTGAGAATAAAAACAATGAGTTACTCCCCACTAGGACAATTACTGGTTGGACAGTATGCATCGACTATAAAAAACTCAATTCAAAAAGTAGGAAAGACCATTTCCCCTTGCCATTCATGGACCAAATGTTAGAAAGACTGGCAGGAAATAAGTTTTACTATTTTCTTGATGGTTATTCAGGATATTTTTAAATTCCAATTGCTCCTGAAGACCAAGAAAAAACTACTTTCACCTGCCCCTAAAGCACCTTTGCATATAGACGAATGCCTTTTGGTTTATGTAATGCACCAGCCACGTTTCAACGATGCATGATTTCAATATTCCATGATATGATAGAAAAGTTTATGGAAATTTTCATGGATGACTTTACTCTTTATGGACTAACATTTGAAAAGTATTTGAAAAAACTTTCTTTTGTCTTACAAAGATGTGAAAACACCAATCTTGTGCTGAATAGGGAGAAATGCCATTTTATGGTAAGAGAAGGAATGGTTCTTGGTCATAAAATTTATGAACATGGATTGGAGGTTGACAGAGCTAAAGTGGAGGTCATTGAGAAGTTACCACCACCAACTTCAATCCGAGCAATTCGTAACTTCTTGGGACTATGTGGTGGGGGTAGTCCTTAGGCAGAGAAGAGATAAAACCTTTAGAGTCATCTACTACGCAAACCACACTCTCACTGGACCACAACTAAATTACACTACTACAGAGAAGGATATGTTGGCTGTCGTGTTTGCGTTCGAAAAGTTTAGAACATATTTGATAGGATCAAAGGTCATAGTTTTCACTGATCATGCAGCCTTGAGGCATCTTTTTGTAAAAAAAGACTCCAAGCCAAGGCTCATTCGATGGGTTGTACTACTTCAGGAATTTGACTTTGAGATTAGAGATAAAAAGGGAGCTGAAAGTCTAGTGGCAGACCACTAGTCAAGACTAGAACATCAGTCCATTGCAAAAAGAGAAATTTCTGACCTCTATCCTGAAGAAAATATTTGTGTTATTGATTGTAGTACCTCCCCACTTCCTTTGTTTGCTGACTTAGCTAACTTTCTTGCAGGCGGATGGATCCCTACAGACTTGTCTTACCGGCAAAAGAAGAAGTTCCTTCTGATGCCAAATAATAATTCTGGGAAGATCCTTTCCTCTACAAACATTGTCTTGACCAAGTGATAAGAAGATGTGTGCCGAATTCTGAATTCGCTGCCATCTTGAGCCATTGCCATGATAGAGAGGCAGGAGGACACTTCAGAGCAAATAGGACAGCAGCCAAGGTCCTTCAATCAGGTATTTTTTGGCCTACCTTATTTCAAGATGCGAGGCACTATGTCTCCACTTGCAATAAATTTCAACGTGCTGGTAACATCTCCAAGAGAGATGAGATGCCCCTAACTAAAATACTTGTTTGTGAAATTTTTGATATCTGGGGTATTGACTTCATGGGTCCATTCCCATCTTCATATGTGAATGAATACATATTCGTAGCCGTTCACACTGTGTCTAAATGGGTAGAGGCGATTCCCACAAGAACAAATGTTGCCGAAGTTGTCCTTCAATTCCTAAGAAAACATATCTTTACCAGGTATGGGACTCCTAGAGCTATTATAAGTGATGGTGGGAAACACTTTTGCAACCATCAATTCACAACTTTGTTAAAAAAATATGGGGTAAGGCACAAGATAGGTACTCCTTATCATGCACAAACAAGTGGCCAAGTGGAAGTCTCTAATAGAGACTTGAAAAGAATTCTAGAAAAAACTGTTGGTACTTCTAGAAAAGATTGGGCAATAAAGTTGGATGATGTTTTATGGGCATATAGGACAGCATTTAAAACACCTATTGGAATATCACCATTTAGGTTGGTTTTTGGCAATGCTTGTCACTTACCGGTAGAACTTGAGCATAAAGCATATTGGGCTACTAAATTTTTAAATTTTGATCTAACAAATGCTGGAAAGACTCGTATGTTGCAGGTAAATGAACTTGAGGAGTTTAGGCAGTGGTCTTATCAAAACGCCACCCTCTTCAAGAAGAAAACCAAAGAATGGCATGATTGAAACCTTACTCTGAAAAATTTTGAACCTGGACAAAAAGTGCTCCTCTACAATAGTCGCCCAAGGTTATTTCCCGGAAAACTCAAATCAAGGTGGCAAGGTCCATATGAGATAGTTTCCAAAACAGAGTTTGGCACATTTGAAATCCAACACTTGCGTAGTGGAGAAAATTTCAAAGTCAATGGACATCAACTTAAGCCATATCAAGAGGCGAGATTTAACCCTGAAACAAGCAGTATCAGGTTTGTTGATGGAGGAAAGATGCTCTCTATCTCTCCATGATCTTTTTATTCATGCAATCATTGAATTTCATTCCTTTCTCCCATCAATGTTTTTTTGGCAATTGGTTATTTTTAGAAATGTTCCGAAGTCTTCAATAAATTACAAGTCACTTTGCTCTTTAACCATATGGTTTAATGTCATGCACACCAGCTTTGCAAGTTCATCATATTCGACGGTGGAATACAAGTGAATAAGGGAGTTTTTTTTTTCCTATCTTTAAAATTATGTTCCATTGAGGACAATGTGTTTCTTCAGTTTGGGGTGGAATGTGACTCTTGGCATAAATACTTGTATGCATGATAACTTTCATGGTTAATTAATTAAATAAGCAATGCTTGGATTTTGATTCAGTACAAGGGATTTAGAGATTCAGTGGTTATTTGAAAATACTGATTTATAAGAGGAAATTTCATCTTAAGCCTTATATACCCCTGGTTTAGATACTTTGAAGACCATGAGAAAGACTATCTTTGGTTTGCGGTTTTTCAAGTTGAGTGCATTTCAGCATGTTTACCTTTTAATCCAGAACCATACCAAGTGAAACTTGAGGCGAATATGAGAAAGGTTTTCAAAAATATTGAAGTGATTTAGGCACTTGTTTTTAAATGAGAATGAACCTTTGAAAGCTAACTATATTAATGCACAAGATGCATCTTCTTTAGAAATCCCTTTGGGCCTACAAGAACCCCACCTTTGTTCTTATCCTATGAAATTCATGAAACCCCGACCTTACTTTGGAATGCCTTGTTTCTCACTGACCTACTCCGAATTATTGAATTGATATATGAATTGAGCATGCTGATTTTGTGAAAAGAACAAGATGAAAAGAAAAAAAGAAGGCAGATTGAATATAATCTGCATAAAGGACACAAGAAGTTGATTGTATGAAGATAGAAGAGAAAAAAAAAAGGAAAAATTGAGGAAAATTAGTTGAGTTAGATGAAGGCCATCTTGCTGAGTAACCAGGGCTCGTGCCTCAGTAAGCATAGGGACTCATGTCAAAAGACAAGATAACCTGAATTCTATACTTAGCTAGGAAAAAAAAAAAAAGTAAGTAAGAAGTGTGGTAGAGTGGAAAAGTACTAACAAAGTTTCAAAGGAAAATTCTTAGCTCAAGGAAAGATAACAAGGAAATGAGGAGGAGAACTTGCCAAGAAAAATCCCTTCATTATTTAACCTACACCATTTCACATGCCCCATTAAAGCCTAGGAAGACCTATTGATCAAAATTTTTGATTTCCTTCATGATTGTGTAGAGTGGATCAAGGTGGTGGCATATGGACTTTAAGATTAGACTGTTGAATGCACTGGTATGGGGTTTGTTGGCAAGAGGTAGACTGGTTGTGCTACTCTTGGTGGCTTGACATTGGGGTGACAACGGTTTTGGATTTATTTTTTTCCTTAAATGATGTGTTGGAAGATAGCTCACTGAATTTTTCTATTCCTTGATATCTGAATTAAATTTCTAACTCGTTGTAGTAATCTTTGTTGTTTGCTCGAGGACGAGCAAAACACTAAGTTTGGGGTAGTTGATAGGGTATAACATTACTTGTGAGTTTAGGTTTATTTTGTGTTATAATTAGTCATGTTAGGTAAGTTTTACATCTATTAATATTAAATACATGTTTGGTAGTTCAATGGTAATCTTTATTAACTTTTTATGCAGGTTTTCAACACAAAAGGACATTTGGCATTTTGGTTCAATAAATATCCGAATTTTCCTAATTTAAATTCCAAGGGCAGACAATAAGACACTTTCAACTATGACGAAGGTAAATTAGGAGGAGATTTGATGGGGTTTGGAGAGATTTTTGAGAAGAAAACTAATAGATCCAATTTTGGAGGAAGAAGAGAAATTTATGGATCTAAATAGAAGCAAAGCTGGACTCAAAACCTTTATAAAGGAGCTTAACTCCATGCAATAAGACATCAAGGAGAAGAGAACCAAAGCATTTCAGAAACTGAAGCAAGGAAGAAGTTATTTCCTAGAGGATCGAACCTTGGAGTCCAAGAAAACCAGATTTGTTCTTATTTTTTATTTTAATTTCGATTTTCTCTGCTCAAGATCATCTTCATTTCATTCTTTCAGCATTGGTCTCTGTTTTGAAGCATGAAGCAAAGTTTGTCGTTTGGAATCTATTTATCTTAACCTACTTTGATGTACAATTCAAGTTTTTTAATTAATTTGGATTCTATTTAGATTGAAAGATAAGATCATGCAATTGGCCTACTCTTCTTAGTGATATTCGAATAGAGAGTTAAGAAGAGTAATACTAACTCTTGCTAAATTTACCTTTCTCCTGAATGGTTAATCGAATGGGAGCTTTTCCTAATAGGAGGGGAAAATACGATTACATGGCTGAAGTCTTTTACTGAGAAAGAAGGACTTTTGTTTAGCTTGAACTTATTGAAATTGATTTGATAACTTTCTTAAAAAGTGTTCATGAATTAGTTTGAAGAGACATTTCCTAAAATAAGGTTGACGCAATTATAAGCTTGCCAAATCCATTGTGGTTTTCTAAATTCTTGATTTGTATTTAAATTTGCTAAGAGACTAGATGTCCTAATGTCTTTTCTCTTGATCGCATTCAAGTTATTCCTTTTTGTGAATTTTTAGATTTATTTACAAATCTGCATCATTTGATTCTCTAACCTTAACTAAGATTTCTTAATTTTTTTTCATCCAAATTGGTCTCTTGGGACGATATCTGGACTCACATGTTCTATATTATTTGAAGGATCTAGTACACTTGCTAGTGTCAATTTTGACCCATAACCAACCTACTAACACAAAGTTCTACTCCTATTCCTACACTAACCGATATCTTATGGGCGCAATTTATCAAATGCGCAACAGAGGTTTCAGCTAGAAACCTCTCTTGATTGAGTTTCAGCCTATGCCCATTCACCTTGAATTTTTCTCCACTCTTTGGGTATTGAATTTTAAAAGCTTCAAAACTTGATACCCCAACCCCTACATAGGGTCCTTGCCATCTCGACTTTAATTTTCCAGGGAAAAGTTTTAATCTTGAATTGTTCAAAAGGACTTTCAGGCCTACCTCAAAATTTTTCATCCTAATGTTTTTATCATGCCACCTCTTTGTTTTAAGCTTGTAAATTCTAGCATTGTCATAAGCCCAGTACCTCAGATCCTCTAGCTCATTCAAATCCAGCAATCCCTTCTCTCTTGCTTTTGGCACATCAAAATTTAAGAATTTAGTGGCCCAATATGCTTTATGTTCTAATTTCACAGGTAAGTGACATGCTTTCCCATATACCAATCTAAATGGTGTGGTGCCAATGGGGTTTTTTTTAGGCTGTCCTATATGCCCAAAGAGCATCATCTAGCTTGATAGACCAATCTTTGATTGATAGACTAACAGTTTTCTCAAGGATTCTTTTTAGCTATCAGTTTGACACTTCAACCTGCCCACTTGTTTGAGCATGGTAGGGTGTACCACTTTATACCTCACCCCAAACTTTTTAAGCAAGGTGGCGAATTGATTGTTGTAAAAGTGTTTGCAATGATCACTGATTATGGCTCTAGGTGCTCCAAATCGGGTGCAAATATTTTTCCTTAAGAATTCTAACACTACCCTAGCATCATTGATCCTAGTAGCTATGGCTTCTTCCCATTTAGAAACTTATTCAACAGCCACCAAGATTTATTTAAAACCATATGAAGATGGAAATGGACCCATAAAATCAATAACCCAAACATCAAATAATTTGCATACCAATATGTTAGTGAGAGGGATTTCATCTTTTCCAGATACATTTCCAGTCCTTTGAGACCTATCACAAGTGGAAACATACCTCTTCGAATCTTGATAGAGTGTGGGCCAATAGAAACCTGATTGCATTACCTTTGTTGCTGTTCGATTTGAGCTGAAGTGTCCTCCGTCTTCTCCATCATGGCAATGCTTTAAAATTGATTCAAACTCCGTTTCTGGGACACATCTTCTTATCACTTCATCAAGACAGATTTTGTAGAGGTAAGGATCTTCCTGAAAATAATGTTTCACATCAGGACGGAACTTCTTTCTTTGCTGCCATCTTAGCTCCTTTGGGATCCACCCACCTGAAAGAAAATTTGCAAAATCAGCAAACCAAGGTACTTGAAAATATATTTTCCTTACCTGACATTTAACCTCATCCGAGAAGAGTTCAGAAATCCCCTTTTTCTCTACTTCCTCTGTCTAAAGTCTGGATAGGTGGTCTGCTACCACATTCTCTGCTCCCTTCTTATCCAATCTCGATGTCAAATTCTTGAAGGAGAGGGATCCACCTGATCAGTCTAGGCTTGGAGTTCTTTTTTGCAAAGAGATGTATAAGAGCTGCTTGGTCAGTATAAACAACAACTTTTGATCCAATTAAGTATGATCTGAATTTTTTGAAAGCATACAATACCGCCAATAGCTCTTTCTCTGTGGTAGTGTAATCAATTGTGGCCCGGGGAGTGTGTGGCTAGAATAATAAATTGTGAGAAAAACATTTTCTTTCCTTTGTCCAAGCCCAACCCCAACAGCATAATCACTAGTATCAAACATTATTTCAAATGGTATGGTCCAATCCGAAGCAACTACAATTGGTGCTGAAATCTATTTTTCTATGAGGAGTTTGAAAGCATGCAAACACTCATCGTCAAAATCAAATTTTACATCTTTCATGAGCAGATTGAACAATGGTTTTGCAATTTAAGAAAAATCTTTGATAAACCTCCAATAAAAACCTGCATGTCCTAGGAAGCTCCTTATGCCCTGTATATTTGTAGGTGGGGGTAATTTTTTTATGACCTATATCTTTGCCTGATCAACTTCAATCCCTCTTTCTGAAATCTTGTGGCCCAACACAATGCCTTCATTCACCACTAGAGATTTATCTTCACATCTTGTTAGGACTAAATCTAAATTTTTTAAGCAAGTCTCAAATGTCAGTCCATAAAGAGTAAAATCATCCATGAAAATTTTCATAAAGTTTTCATTGAAATCATGAAAAATAGCAATCACGCATCGCTGAAAAGTGGTTGGTGTATTACATAATCCGAAACACATCCTCCTATATGCAAAAGTTCCATAGGGACTGGTAAAAGTGGTTTTCACTTGGCCCTCCGGGGCGATCAAAATTTGAAAATACCCAGAATAGCCATCAAGTAAGCAATAGAATTTATTACCTACAAGTCTCTCAAGCATCTTGTCAATAAAAGGTAATGGGAAATGGTCTTTTCTAGTTGCTGAATTCAATTTTCTATAGTCAATGCAGACTCTCCATCCAGTCACAGTCCTAATAGGTATTAATTCATTATCTGAATTTTTTATTACTGTCATTCCACCCTTTTTAGGTACCACCTAGACTGGACTAACCCATTTGCTATCTGAAATAGGGAAGATAATACCTGCATCTAGCAACTTTACCACTTCCTTTTTTTACCACTTCTTGCAAGGTTGGATTTAGCCTTCTTTTAGGTTGAATTGTTGGCTTGAAAGAGTCCTCCATCAGAAATTTGTGCATGCATGTGGTTGGGCTAATTCCTTTAATATCGGAAATTATCCACCCAATCGCTTTCTTATGCTTGCTCAGCACCTCAATCAAGAGTTGTTCCTCCCTAAACATGAAGAAATAATTACTGGTTTTCAATTATCTTCAAGATAAACATATTTTAAAGAACTAGGCAAGGGTTTGAGTTCAAGTTAAGATGTTTCTTTGATTTCAACCCCTTTTTCCTCTTCTTTGTTTCTTTCAGCCTCTAGTTGTTCCACTTCTTGTTGCATGAGGGGATCAACATCTACTTTGGTGAATGATTGAGCTAAACATCTTTTCTAGATATCCTTCATTATAATCTCCTGCTAAACATTCTCTGCACATTCATCAATCACATCAATAAAATAACATGTATCATCACAAGAATTTGAAGGTATCTTGACAGCTTGTTTAATGTTAAATACTATCTCTTCATGATTTAATATAAGGGTTAATTTTCCTTATTTGACATCAATTAAGGCAGTTGCGGTGGCTAGGTATGGTCTCCCTATAATCAGTGGTAATTCCCAATCCACCTCTATGTCTAGCACCACAAAATCGCATGGGTATATGAATTTCAAAATTCTTACCAACACGTCCTCAATTAGATCATTGGGCTTTTTAGTTGATCTATCAGTAAATTGGAGCATGATATTGGTCTCCTTAACCTCTCCTAGATTTAATTTTTTGCGAATAGACAAAGGCATCAGGTCTATGCTTGCTCCTAAATCACATAGCACTTTATTAAATTTGAAATTTTTGAATTCACAAGGTATAGTGAAACTCCTTGGATCTTTAAGCTTAGTAGGCAATTGATTCTTCAGTATTGTACTACAATTTTCTGTTAGGATCACTGTTCCTTACTCTTCAATCTTCCTTATTCCTGGAAGCACCTCTTTAAGAAACTATGCATATTGTGGCATCTGCATTAAAGCTTCTACAAAAGGAATGTTAATTTCTAACTTCTTGAAGAAGTCAATAAATTTTGAAAATTTTTCCTCCAATTTATTCCTTTTAGCTCGCTCCGGATATGGTAATGTGTCCAAGTTTATTTGAGCATTAGAGAGAGATTGAGATGACTTACCTTTTTGTTTGTACTGTCTACTTACATCTCTTCCCTCATTTTGTTTCTCTCTTTCCTTGTCATGCTACTTATGTGCTTTGTCCTCCTCCACCTGAGGTTGCTTTTGCTCTTCTAAGATCTTCCAGCTTCTCAAAGTGATGACTTTGATCTGTTCTTCAGGGTTAGTTTCAGAATTGCTAGGTAAAGTTCCCTGGTTCCTACCTGATATAACATTGTCAAGCTGTCCCATTTGTATTTCCAGATTTTGGATTGATGCCTCTTGATTTTTTAAGGAAGCTTCTTGAGTTTGAAACCTGGCTTCAGTCCGAGCATGTCTTTTTTATTGATATGCTAGAAACTTTGAAAATATGTCCTCAAGGTTGGCTTTTTGTTCTTGTTCTTGTCTTGCTCTTTGGAATCCGGGTGGTGGTCTTGCTTGTGCATTGGCCAGTTGAGTGCTGGATTGCTGGTTGTTGTTGGACCATGAGATATTTGGATGACTCCTCCGACCAGGATTTTAGGTATTTCTATATGGATCATTGGACCTGCAAAAATTTCAAACATAATTAGCCAGGTCTAAAGAACTTACCGCTTGAATATTACCTGCTTGGCATTCATGGTTGGGATGTCCTCCTCCACACATGTCTCAAATCTGAGCAACCAAAGAGGGGGTAAGCAATTTTGTCAATTGTTTGGTTAATGACTCGACTTGAGCCTGCAATGCTAATAGATGATCAACATTGTGCACTCCAACAACTCTTCCTCTTGCACTTATCTCCACTGGATATTGGTACATGTTAGACGCCATCTCTTCAATCAAGTCATTAACTTCATTAGGAGTCTTTTTGTTCATAGTGCCACCAGCTGCAGCATTAATTAAGCTACGTGTTGAAACTATAATTCCATTGTAAAATATCTCTATTTGCATCCACCTTGGTATTCCATGATTTGGGCATTTTTTTAGCATCTCCTTATACCTTTCCCATGCTTCAAAGAGTTGTTCATCATGTTCCTGCATGAAATTTGAGATGGCATTACACAACTTAATTGTTTTAGCAGGTGGAAAATACTTACCAAGAAACTTCTTTTGTAGCTCATCCGATGTTCGAATTGAATCAGGTGGTAGTGTGGATAACCAACTTTTTGCCCTCTCCCTTAGAGTGAAAGGGAACATAATACAAGAAAATTTTCAATATGTTCATTAGGATCTTCATTAGCCAAACCTCCAAATTGATAACTGTTTTAAATCATTGACAAAATTTGAGGCTTGATTTCGAATATGTTGAGAACTTCAGGTCTCACAATGGTTGATCTTTGCACATTGGGGTTTGATGTTACATAGTGTTCCATCATCTTCTCAGCCCCTTGTTCCTCGTTTTGTGCTTCCATTGCTTATTCTTCTCTTCTCCTTCGGTGAAGGAGTGATCTTTCTGGTTCCAGATTTGTTCAGCTAGTGGGTCTTCACTAGACCTTGTTTTCATGCACAAACCCGGTTTAACCAGAAAACATAGGATAAAAAAAATTAAATTAAATCAACAAAAGAAAATTTATTTAAACTTACTCTCATATCAATGGTCCCCCAGCAACGGCGCCAAAAACTTGTTGTGGGTCTAGCAAATGCACTAGGTTAGCAAGTAATCTAGACTCAAGAGTCCAGATATCGATCCTACAGAGACCTTGACGAGAACCTACTCTAAGCAAAGACTTTTCTGATGATTGAGGCAAATAATTTTTGGTTTTTGAGAATTGGAAAAGAAAAACAGAATTAAACTACTGCATTAGATTACTAAACCTTATAGAGATGAGACGTTGGGCAAAAGTGTCAATCCCTCCTAGTTATTAACACGCAAAGTTCTAATTTTAAAGCTCAAACACCTTTACCTTGAGTTAGCTTATGAAAACCTGGTTACCCATATACAGGAAATAACTTTCACCTATTCTTTGAACTGCATCGCAATCAAGAACATTCAAATCCTAAGTGCATAAATATAAAAGCTTAAAGATTAACTCTCTCTTATTCAGAACAAGAGTTATAAAAAGTCACATCGCTTCCACTAGTCTCCATGACAGTCCGGAACGATCTAGTTAAAAAAACGAGTTGTTTTAGAAAACAAAGGATCAAATTACTAATACAAATCTCTACTGAATTTTAACTTCTCTAGTCGAACCTCGTTAAACATGAAGAATCAATTCAGAGTAGAAATAAGCAATGAATTCAGATTCTAAAACAAAGGCAAAATACTATTTTGCTATATATTACAAAACGTAAAAATATCACAACTAAGAGTTCATGACTTCCCCAACAGAGAGATTGCTCCATGCTAACAGTATAAACACACAAAAAGGATTCAATTATAGCCATGGAAATTAAAATAGACTAAGTAGAGAAACCCCCTTGAAGGACTGCCCTTAGCTTCAAGTTGTGCCTTGACTAAAATCTCCTCCTCTTCTCTCCAAACTAACTAAAACAATGAATAACTACATTGAAAACTTGATCCAGAACAGGATGCTTTACTCATCTTTGGACCTTTATTTATAGCTAGACTTCTATCTAGGCCTTGTAATTTGGTCTCTGTCTAGGGGTTGAAATCATGCTTTCCTGACCTCAAAATTCTATGAAATTACACATGAACCTTCTCCTGTCATATATTTGGAACATCCACTAGCAAAGTACCAAACTTTGTTAGTAGAAGTGTTTAACACATCATAAGCATTATGAGATTTAACAGATTTCTTGACCCAAACATATTTGTACTTCATATGATTTTTTGGAAGCAGTCTCTTACTCAATTTTAGATCCCAAAATATCTTATAGCACTGGACGCGAAAGTGTCCTAGAGCACCACAATAGTAGCATACTCTAGTTTTTCTTAATGAAGGGGGAAGAATCTTCTTAGTTAAGATTTCATCAAACTTACCTTTCCCATTTTTAAGATTTTTTTAATGCTTGTTTCACTGTATCTACCTTTGTTTGTAACACCTTGATCAACTTCTTCTACTTCTCCATTCGTGTGGAGGAACCTCCATCTCTCAGTTTGTCCGTCATCACTTTACCAGAACTTCTAGGACCTCACCAAGTGAGTATCTGATGCTCGTTCTAATACCAATTTAAAGTTTGTTCTTGTACTAAGGACAACATTTATAGAGATGTTTTTAACTTCAAGTGAAAACACAAGTAAACAGATAACAAAAGTAAGGGACACACAACACGTTGTTGTAGTTCAGAATGAGAATAGTTTCTAATCTGTGGGGTTGTGTAACCCAGATGGTAACTGTTAATGCCAAGACATTACGAGCTGACTATGATTGACTATCTGTTGGACAAAATAAAGCATAAGAAATTCAAGGCATTGGGAGTGTACCACATGTACACATGTGGAGCATAATTGGAGACCATGGTGTGATGTGTATACATTATATATGCACGTAAGAAGACTGACACGTGAAGAGATTGACATCCCTGTATATAAGGTGACAGCCATACAAAGAAGCAAGGTCATGAAAGGCTATCTATTTTCAGAAGGTCAAAGAGAAACGATTGAGAAATGGGTCACACAAGGAAGGAACGTTAACATGAATATGGGAATCTAACTAAATCAAGGGAAACTGAATAGATTGAGAAGAGGACCACGAGAGGAAGGAAGGTTGACTAAATCATGGACTATCAATTAAGTCATGATTAGAGGAGATGACATAAATGGATACGTACGAGTACATATGGGCATGAAGGCTTGAATATTGAACACAACTTCAGAGAGATCTATTCTGAGTATTCAAGAGAAGTTCGTGTATTCTGAGCGTATTGGTTCTTCATCAATCAACTTTCTGAGAAGCAGTCGAAGAGATGAAGACGGAGTTCCACCTGCAGTTGGAACACCATTGCTGAAGTCTGTGCTGGAGACAGACTGAGCCTTCCATGCTGGAGAGCTCGATTTGAGGGGGAGCCTCAGTGGGATAGTAACGTGACCACTTACACTGAGTGGGTCATGTGTAGAAGGTAATCCACGATTTTGTTGAGAAGGTGAACCAAAACTGTATTGTCTGAGTGAAAGACTTGTAACCAGTTATCACTAGTGGATTGTTACCATCCCGGGCAAGAATGCCCCGCAGATTAGGAACAATTGTTCTGAACTGCGATAACAACTTGCTTGTGTTTGCGTTGGTTTGTGTTTCACGAGGTGTTTGACGTAGCGTTTCACACGGAGTTTTAACACTTGTTAATTTATTCTAACCAATATCATCAGAATATTTTTTCAATTGGTATCAGAGCAGGCACCAGACAGATTACGTGGTGAGATTCAAAATTTCTGGTGAAATGGCAGACACAATCAAGGATGGAGGTTCTCCAACTCGTCCACCCCTCTTAGAAGGAACAAATTATCCATATTGGAAGGCCAGAATGGCAGCTTATATCAAAAGCATAGATGAAGATGGTTGGCTCACTGTACTCGAATGATGGTCTTGTCCCACTATTGAACTTGAAGGAAAGACATTGGATAAGCCACAAAAGAATTGGACTGACAATGAAAAGAAATGCAGCAATCTGAATTCGAAAGCACTCAATGCCATATTTTGTGGTGTTAGCCTGGAAGTGTTCAGCAGGATGTCAGCCATTACGTCTACAAAAAAAGAATGGGAATCACTCGAGATCCATTATGAAGGAACTGTCTCGGTAAGAATTGCTAAACTCCAACAGCTTATGACCAAGTTCGAATTGATTAAAATGAAAGAAGATGAAACCATCTTGGAGTATGATGGGAAAATCAGAAGATTGGCAAATGAAGCAAGATTACTTGGAGATCCCTTTCTAGAAAATAGACTGGTAAGGAAGGTTTTGAGGTCTTTAAATACAAAATTCTCTATGAAAGCCATTGTTATTGCTGAAGCTAACAATATTGATAAAATGACTTTGAACGAAGTGATTGGTTCATTGTGTACCTTTGAGACAGAGATGGAAGCTAAGGTGATTACATCTGCAGTGGATGACCAGAATATTGCATTCACTGGTGAAACCAGAAAACCAAGTCAGTCATCAAATGAATTCCTGGAAGAACAAATTGCTAATCTTACTAGAGGTTTCAATAAGTTGTATAGGAAATTCTCTAAACGTTGAAATCCTTCCAAGTATGGTGAAAGGAAAGTTGAAAAGTTCACTACAGAACAAAAGAGGATACAGTGTCATGGGTGTGATGGTTATGGTCATATTCAAGCCTAGTGCCCCACAATACAGAAGAAAAAGAAGGCTCATAATGTGGCCTGGAGTGATTTCGACAGCAACTCATCAAATTCAGACGAAAATTATACAGTGTTCTTTTCTGAAGTTCAAGAGAGTGTTCCACAACCTGAGATATCCGAAGATGACTTCACTCTTCTGAAAGGTATGAAAGACAAACTGAATCATCTCTCCAATGTAAACCGCGAGCTAATTGTTAAACTTAATGAGTCAGAAGCTTCTCAAAAGTTTCTTCAGATTGATGTGATGAAAAGAGAAGAATCTCTAAAATTGAAAGAACAACAGATTGAAGAATTAAAGAAGGAGTTATTCTCGACTAAACAACTCTTGAAGAAGTTGGAGAAAGGAAAGGGTAAGTTGGATGAGATTTTAAGCTGTGGCAAGACCAGTAATGACAAGAGTGGACTTGGCTACACAGGAAGTACCTCCAAACGGCAAACAGTGTTTGTTAAAGAAGGACATTCCCAACGGCAAACAGAGGCTGTTAAAGAAGGACTGCAAGTGAATAGAACTCATGAAGGGTTCAAAAGGAATGGATGCTATTACTGCCAGGATCTGGGACATATACAGTCACAATGTTACAAATTATTCAGAGATCTGAAGTACAGCACCAAAGGGTTTCAGAGGAATCATCTGAAACATAAGTTTATCTGGGTTCGAAAGAAGGTATCATGTAATCATGCTTTAAAAACACTCACTAACTCTGTGTGGTATTTTGACAGTGGATGCTCGAGACACATGACTGGAATATTAGATCTCCTGAGCAACATAAGTTACACTGAATCTGGCCAAGTTACATTCGGTGATGGAGGAAAAGGTACAATCACTGGAAAAGACACGTTAAATGTTGATGGCCTGCCTAGATTACAAAATGTATTACTTGTTCAGGGACTAAAAGCAAATCTGATTAGTATTAGCCAATTGTGTGATGAGAATCTACAAGTTCACTTTACTAGTGAAAAATGTTTGGTGGCTGACCATGAAAGTAATTTGGTGATGGAAGGAGTTCGAACAGGTGATAACTGTTACAAGTTAACTGAAAAATTACAGTGTTATACTATTTCTTCGGATAGTGCAGATATCTGGCATAAAAAATTGGGTCATGTCCACTTCAGACACATTTAGAAGTTGATCAAACATGCAGCAGTAAAGGGACTTCCTGAGATAACAAACATTCGAGATAGGCTGTGTGGTGACTGTCAACGAGGGAAGCAACAGAAGACAAAACACAAGCATACCACTCAAATCAATACAACCAGAGCTTTGGAACTTCTCCATGTTAACTTAATGGGACCAGTTCGTACTCCAAGTCACAAAGGGAAGAGGTATATCTTTGTTTGTGTGGATGATTTCTCACGTTTTTGTTGGGTGGATTTCCTTAGGGAAAAATCAGATACTTTTGAGTCATTTCAAATACTCTGAACAAAAATAGTGGTGGAGAAAGGAGCAGCAATTCAGAAGATAATCAGGCTCAAAAGTGATCATGGGAAAGAGTTCGAAAACAAAGATTTTTTTGACTACTGTGACAAGAAAGGCATTCATCATGAGTTTTTTGCTCCAAAAACACCACAACAGAATGGAGTCGTAGAAAGGAAAATTAGAACTTTGCAAGAGATGGCTCGAGTCATGCTGCTTTCAAAAGGACTTCCTGACAAACTCTGGGCTGAAGCCTTAAACACTGCTTGTTATATAACAAACAGAGTCTTCTTTCGTCCTTTCACTCACAAGACTCCATATGAGTTGTACAAAAGAAAAAAACCTACGGTGAGTCATTTCCATAACTTTGGAAGTAAGTGTTACATTCTATGTGACAGAGAAGTGCTTGGTAAGTTTGCTGCTCGAAGTGATGAGGGTATCTTTCTGGGATATTCCACAAATAGTAGAGCTTATAGAGTATACAATAAAAGAACTTGAGTTATTATGGAATCAGTTAATGTAACAGTGTTTGATAATGACAATCAGTTACAGAGAACAGATGAGGATGTAGTCCGTCCATCGTCACAGACACAGAATGACAACATACCAGAAGTCATCAGTGTTTCAGAAGGAGTTCTAGAACCGCACAATGATGATACCATTGAACCAAATGTGGACACACCAATACCGGACCAATCTGGTGTTATCAAAAGACCTTCTTCCTGAATCCAAAAAAATCATCCCACAGAAGCAATTATTGGCGACCTCCATGAAGGTGTGAAAACGTGAGGGATTGATGTTAATTATCATGATATGGTTTGTTTTGTGTGTTATACTTCATCACAGGAACCAAAGAAGGTTGAAGAAGCTCTCAACGATGAATATTGGGTTCTGGCAATGCAGGAAGAACTTCACCAATTTGAACGCAACAAGCTTAAGAGGTTAGTACCACGTCCTATTCTTAACAATATTATTGGTACTAAATGGATCTTCAAAAATAAAACAGATGCAGCTGGAACGATTGTCAGAAACAAAGCCAGATTTGTTGCCCAGGGATATACTCAAGTCGAAGGTGTAGATTTTGAAGAAACCTTTGCCCCAGTAGCTCGATTAGAAGCTATAAGATTGATGATCTCTGTCGCTTGCAAATTAAAGAGAAAACTCTTTCAGATGGACATCAAAAGTGCCTTTGTGAATGGATACATTTCAGAAGAAGTATTTGTGGAGCAACCCAAGGGGTTTATAGATCCCCACAACCCTGACCATGTCTAAAAATTATCCAAGGCCTTGTACGGTTTAAAGCAAGCATCACGTGCTTGGTATGATCGTTTGACCTCTTTTCTCCTTGGTCACGGATATTGTCAAGGTAATGTGGATCAAACTTTGTTTATCAAGAGATTTGATGGGGATATATTGATGACACAGATTTATGTAGATGATATGATTTTTGGTGCAACAAACAAAACATTGCTAAATGAGTTTGTTCAGGCTATGAAACAGGAGTTTGAAATGAGCTTGGTTGGAGAATTGTCATTTTTTCTTGGGTTTCAAATCAACCAGCAGGATCATGGTATCTTCTTGAGTCAAGAGAAATATACTACAGAGATGGTCCACAAATTTGGCATGGAACACACTAAGCCAAAAGCCACTCCAATGGGTACACATGAAAAACTACTTAGAGATTCAGATGGAGTTGGAACATATCAGCATCTATACAGAAGTATGATTGGCAGTCTCTTGTACCTTACAGCAAGTCGTCCTGATCTATGCTTCAGTGTTGGGGTGTGTGCACGATATCAGGCCAATCTGAAAGAGTCACATCTCCAGGCAGTCAAAAGAATATTGAGGTATGTGCATGGAACTACGAAACTTGGTATATTCTACTCAAATTCTTCAACTGTAGCGCTTGCAGGGTATAGTGACGTTGATTGGGCTGGGAATTCTGATGATCGAAAAAGTACTTTTGGTGGTTGTTTCTATCTAGGAACAAATCTTGTGGCATGGTACAGTAAAAAGCAAAATTCAATTTCTTTATCTACTGCTGAAGCTGAGTACATTGCGGCTAGGAGTTGCTGTACTCAATTACTATGGATGAAACAAATGTTGGCTGATTATGGATTTGAGCAAGATACATTGACAGTGTTTTGTGATAACACGAGTTCCATAGACATTTCTAAAAACCCTGTCCAGCACTCACGTACAAAGCATATTGATATTCGGTACCACTTTATCAGAGAGCAGGTGACAGAAAAAATCATCAGTCTGGAGTACATATCAACAGCAAATCAATTGGCAGATATTTTCACCAAAAATCTTGGCCGAACAAGGTTTGAGTTCCTCCTGGGAGCTCTTGGGGTGTGCCAGATGTAAATCTCATAAACATGGGAATTAGAAAAAAAAAAAAAAAAAAAAAAAGGGGGAGTTCGTATATGTCACGGTTTGTTTCATTTTTTTTGTTCCAGAAGGAGTTCTTTTTGTTTTCGTGGGCGACAGAGTTTTCACGGGTGAAACCTCATATGGAAGAGATGTGGTGAAATTTTTTTTTACCGTTGTGCAATGGTACAAAAATTATGACGAGCTGACGTGCGACGGCAGTTTTTGGTGGTTATTTAAAGGAAGTTAGAACTCCTTCTCAATCAACTTTTTCCTCTTTGATTTCCTTCCTTTCTGGGCTCACGAGTCGTGGCTTAACCTTGTGCCCTAGAAACACACTGAACCAGAAATTGCTGATCTAATGGAGTCCTCACCATCATCTCTGGGCAAAAAGAAGGGACCAACAACTCTTGTTGACAAAGTAGTCTCTTTCTTCCTAACGAAACTGTCTTCACCAATTGCTGTTGAGCCTGAACACGAAGATACACGAAAAGTAGCGGCTTCCACTCTTTCCTCGTCATCTTTGCCGTTGCCTCTGGTTCATGATGAACCTTCTATGGAGGCAGCACAAGAAGAGCAGCCAAAAGCCGCAGTCACGGTTATCACGCCTCTGTCTCTGTTTCTTCCTTCTGTTTGTGATGAATCCTTGACAGATAAAGTTCCACTCAAAGCATCAACACAGGCTGCCGCTAGTGGTTCTCCGCCTGCTGAAGAATCCTCGGCCAAATCGTCATCATCTGTGAGAGATTCACTGGCATTGAAGGATGCTCTGCAACACATTGTTCAGAAGCCACTCCCAAGGTCTCAGAAAGTGCCTATGCAAGAGTTGAAATCAACAGAGTATGAACAACAAGTTAGCTCTCCAGCTAACACGTCGGCTTCATCTTCTACTGAATTTGAAGAGGTACGAACCTTAACTTCGTCTGATCTTGATGATATTCCTCTCTCACAGCTTCGTCGTAAGCCTCAGCAGATAGTTAAGCCTACTTCTTTGAGCAAACGGAAACGTATTTCTGAGCCAGTTGTCCAACTTGAGACTCGTTCTCTTGGCATTGCATCACGATTAAGGCCTAGAACATCCAAAGAAGGTGTTCCAACTCTTCCACAAACTCTTGGTCTGCGTTCTAAAAAGCGTCGGACAGTCTCTGCTTCAGTTTCAGAACCAGTCCAAGAAGTGCGAATGTAAGACGAGATCAGGGAGATGATGAAACAGATGGCACAGTTGCAACGCCAGTACTACTTCCAGATGTCGATCCAGTTCTAGTGGATAAGCAAGCCAGAAAATCGTGGAACGCTTTCAGCAGTAGGAAGTTTATTCTTGAACTACCTATGTGAGGCAGAGTACGAGAAAGCAGATCTTTTTCCAGTTTTAAGTTAGACACATCTCCGACATTCCGCATTGTTTACAGCAAAATTTCATCCGGTAATCATATGTGAATTTTATTCCAATCTGAAGAAGGATATAGCTGATCCTGCATCTCCCAAATTTCACAAGGTATGGCTTCGGGGTCACTCCTATGAGTTTTCACCTGCGATTTTGGCTATGTTTGTTGGTGTCCCTTCAGAAGATGAAATACCTGTTGATGCAAGTTTGGATGAGATTATTTCTGAACTTACTGGTGGATACAAGAAACAGTGGGTTTCACATCGTACCTTTCCTACCTCGGCTCTGACCACAAAGTACTACGGTCTTCACAAGGCTGCCATCTCTCACTGGATGTACACCGGTCATTACACCACGGTGAACAAAGCACTTGCACGTTTTCTGTATCGTGTGGGTAAGTCTATTCCTATTAACCTTGGGCAGATTATTTTTTATCAAGTTATAAACTTTGCTAAGAACCCGAAGCACTATGCAAGCATGATGTTTCCAAGTACCATTTATTCTATTCTGGTGTCTCAAAAGGCGTTTGAACTACCCCCGGGTCCGTTGTGCTTTCGGTCTGTTCCTCCGAAGATCAGTACAAGGAAAGCCTCTATACAGATTGGACAATGTGAAGATGACACAGACACTCAGGATATCACTCTGCCACCTTTTTCCGAAGCCTACTCCAAGCGCCAGCAACAGTATTATCAGAAATGGGTGCATGTGCTCAATTCTGAAATACCTATGCTGCAGAAGTTGCTCGCTATTCATCAGCATGAACGTCGTCAACTTCAAGCTCTTGTTGCTGATGAGCCTGAGCCCTCTGCTGAGTCTGATGATGATGCCTCCGATGATACAGCTGAATAGTATGGTGGGGTTGGTTCCTCTTTGACTTCCCTTGTCAAAATAGGGGGAGAAAGTGTATTTTGATGATCTGTTGATGATGATCTTTTGATGTTCGTTCGAGATTTTGTGGGTCGGTTACATGTTTGTCTCCAAAAAGCATTTCTGAGCAGAAATACAACAGTCCATGCTTCAAGGGTATTTTGTCAAAGAAAGTCAAAGGAGGAGATTGTTAATGCCAAGACATTACGAGCTGACTATGATTGACTATCTGTTGGACAAATTAAAGCATAAGAAATTCAAGGCATTGGGAGTGTACCACATGTACACACGTGGAGCATAATTGGAGACCATGGTGTGATGTGTATACATTATGTATGCACGTAAGAAGACTGACACGTGAACAGATTGCCATCCCTGTATATAAGGTGACAACCAGACAAAGAAGCAAGGTCATGAAAGGCTATCTATTTTCAGAAGGTCAAAGAGAAACGATTGAGAAATGGGTCACACAAGGAAGGAACGTTAACATGAATATGGGAATCTAACTAAATCAAGGGAGACTGAATAGATGGAGAAGAGGACCACGAGAGGAAGGAAGGTTGACTAAATCATGGACTGTCAATTAAGTCATGATTAGAGGAGATGCCATAAATGGGTACGCACGAGTACATATGGGCATGAAGGCCTGAATATTGAACACAACTTCTGAGAGATCTATTCTGAGTATTCAAGAGAAGTTCGTGTATTCTGAGCGTATTGGTTCTTCATCAATCAGCTTTCTGAGAAGCAGTCGAAGAGATGAAGACGGAGTTCCACCCGCAGTTGGAACACCATTGCTGAAGTCTGTGCTGGAGACAGACTGAGCCTTCCATGCAGGAGAGCTCGAACTGAGGGGGAGCCTCAGTGGGATAGTAACGTGACCACTTACACTGAGTGGGTCAGGTGTAGAAGGTAATCCACGATTCTGTTGAGAAGGTGAACAAAAACTGTATTGTCTGAGTGAAAGACTTGTAACCAGTTATCACTAGTGGATTGTTACCATCCCGGGCAAGAATGCCCCGTAGATTAGCAACAATTGTTCTGAACTGCGATAACAACTTGCTTGTATTTGCGTTGGTTTGTGTTTCATGAGGTGTTTGACGTAGCATTTCACACGGAGTTCTAACACTCGTTAATTCATTCTAACCAATATCATCAGAACGTTTTTTCAGTAACGATTTACTATAATGAGTTTTGCTACAAACCTTATCCAACAAGGTTTTTACAACGGTGTTAAAAACACTATTGTTAACATAACTAATAGTGAATACCTTTTCAAGGTCCCTCATTGAATGACTTACACAGGGTGAGTACTCTTCTTACCATCGACACTAAGATTCCGCCTTAGTGTATCCCTTCGACAAGAAAGTCGGTCCTAATACCAATTGAAAGTTCATTCTGGTACTGAAGACAATGTTTACTGCGATGTTTTAAAATACTTGTGAAAACACGAGTAAACAAATAACAAAAGTAAGGGACACACAATTTGTTATCGGAGTTCGAAACTAGAATAGTTTCTACTCTGTGGGGCTGTGTAGCCCAAATGGTAACGATCCACTATAATGAGTTTTGTTACAAACCTTCACCAACAAGGTTTTTACAAAGGTGTTAAAAACATTGTAGTTAACATAACTAATAGTGAATACCTTTTCAAGCTCCCTCATTGAATGACTTACACAGGGTGAGTAGTCTTGCTACCATCCACACTAAGATTCCCCCTCAGTGTATGCCTTCGACAAGAAAACTTTACTATGTCCTAATACCAATTGAAAGTTTGTTCTTGTACTAAAGACAACGTTTATAGAGACGTTTTTAACTGTGTGAAAACGCAAGTAAACAGATAACAAAAGTCCGGGACACACAATATGTTAGTTCAGTTAGGAACTAGAATAGTTCCCAATCTATGGTGTTGTGTAGCCCAGATGGTAACGATCCATTATAGTGAGTTTTGTTAGAAACCTTCTCCAAAAAGGTTTTTACAAGGGTGTTAAAAACATTGTAGTTAACATAACTAATAGTGAATACCTTTTCAAGCTCCCTCATTGAATGACTTACACAAGGTGAGTAGTCTTGTTACCATCCTCACTAAGATTCCTCCTCAGTGTATGCTTTCAACAACAAAGCTTTACTCTGTCTTCAACACAGACTGCATCGAATGTCTGAAACATCGCTTGACACACCTTCTTCATCTTCACACGAGCTTTTAAAAAAAGCAAACTGATGAAGCCTAATAAGCTCAATATGAACACGAACTCTCTCTCTTCTCATAAACTGACTTTCTAGCTCTCTGAGTTTGTATTCTGTGCTCAGGCATGCAAGCCTTTAAATAGTCCTTCGTAGAGAGCACCAATGGTATGATTGTCTCATCAATATGCATGATTTCGGGATGATTGAAAGCTTCTCAGAAAAACAAATTGATGAAGACTAATAAGCCAAATTTGAACTCGAACTCTCTCTCTTCATAAACTAATTTTCTAGCTCTCAGAGTTCGTATTTTGTGCTCTAGCCTCCAGGCCTTTAAATAGTCCTGCGTAGTGACCACTAATGGTATGATTGTCTCATCAGTATGCATGATTTTAGGACTATTGGAAATAATATTTGTCTTTCTTTCTTTTCATAGAAATGTTCTTCTGTCTTGATTGTTATTCTGTCTTGACTCCCTCTTCGTACATTTTTTAGCGCTATCATAATCTCAGCCATACCATAGATACGTCATAGTGCATATCTTCCGCCATATATTATTTTCCTCTACAATCGTAATCTCAATCATACCATAGATAGAAACATGGGAGAATTCATATCTCCCACCATAAATTGTTTTATCTAAGAATGAAAAATATACCCGTAGGTGTAGGCACTAACAGATTGAACTAACAAAAGGATGAGTTTGAAAAGTCTAAGAACGAGTGAGTCCAATATCCATTACTTGATCAGTTATTACTCCAATTAAGAGCTTCCTTCAGGCTCCAAGTTGTGAAATAGATGATAGGAGCGATGGATCAGCCTGAGTTTGACCTTTTTGGATAATCAAATCATAAAATTAATAAATTTGTTTAATTATATTATGTTATATTATGTAATTGTGTATAATTGTAAGGGGTATTATTGTCATTTGCCCATGTATACCTATGTATAAAAACTCATGTTGTTTAATAGAAGATTAGTTCATTTTTTATGAAATTAACATGGTATCAGAGCTTTTGAAACCCATGCTTTGATAAATTAGAGTGACTCGGTTGAAATTGGACCAAACTCGCCATGACACGGTCGAAATTGGATCAAACTCGCCCCATCTCGGCCGTGATTCGCTGACTCGACCGAGTTGACTCATCGTAACTCGGCCGTCCCTACCTCAAATTAGGGTTTTGCGATAGAGTTTCAGGGAGTTCGGCGACGCTGATTTGGGCACGGCGCCGCTCCGTTTTGCCTTCTTCTGCTTCCTCAGGTCTGGTTCTTCAGTTCCCCTCTCCATTCTTCAGATTCGTCGCATTTTTTGAAGGTTTTGTTTCTCCCTTCGTGTTGGTGGTTTGTCGTGCGTGTTCGCGTTTGGCACAAATTGGTTGTTTGACTGTCTATTGCAGTCGTTTTGCTGCAATTTTGGGTTTGCTAGGGTTTTGATTGGTTTATTTTTGGATTCGGAATGTTGAATTTTGGGGGAGCAGCGAACTGTCCTGGTCTGTTTCTGACTCGACTCAAAATTTTGAATTTGAGGGAGCAGCGAACTGTTCTGAAGTGCTTCGCTTTGTTCTGGTCTGCTTCGGATTCGAATCCGAATTTCTGTGTGGTTTTCTTTTGAAGTTTCAACAAGGTTTCTTGTGTTCATTGGGTTTTCCGTTCGTGCGGCACTCACTGATTGAGACATTGGGTCTGTTTGTGGGAAATCAAATCTTCTTTTGATTTTGGTGTTGCTCAGGTTATCTTCATCGATACGATTCATAGTTGCTGGTGTCTCTTCTTTGAAATTTGTGTTTTGGTTGTCACCCAGACTTTAGAACAGCAGTGTGGGGGTTTACTTTGTTAGTGTAATGGCTTCTTCCATTGAAAGCGTTCAAATTGTCCTAGTTAAGTCTGGACAGGCTCGGGATATGTCTCGTGTGCAGTGCAACTACTGCAAAGATTTTGGCCATATGAAATTCACCTGTTCCAAGTTCAAGAAGTCGCCACCGCTCACTATTAGTCATCCACGTACTGCTGCTACTGCCACTACTACTGCCTCTTCATGTGCTGAACCACAAATCTCATCTCCATTGACTGCCCTTGATGTCCAGGTTATGATTACCAAGGCTCTTTCCCGTCTTGGTGAAGGTACATCTTCTGTTTTGGCTTTATCTGCCCACTCTGGTAAGTCCTCGTGGATAATTGATTCAGGTGCTTCTAGTCATATGTCTTCTGATTTGTCCTTGTTTATTTCTACATCTTCTTCTACTTCTTCTTCTTTCTCTCCCATTTACACTACTGATGGTTCTCAATTGTCTATCTCGTCTGTTGGCTCTATTTGTACTCCTTCTGGTATTCGTCTCTCTGATGTTTTGTACGTTCCAAAATTGTCTTTGAACTTAATTTCTGTGGGTCAGTTATGTGATCTTGGTTTTCATGTCTTATTCACTTCTTCTGGTTGTCAGGTAAAGGATCCGACCTCGGGGAAGGTTCTTGGGATAGGGCGTAAAGTGGGCAGATTATTTGAACTTGAAGCGTTGGACACCTTGCCTATCCCTCCTTTACGTTATAGTTTCGCTGCTAGTTCTGATTCTGAATTTGCTCTTTGGCATAGTAGATTAGGACATGTCTCTTCACATACTTTGTTGAAATTAGTTTCCAATGGTCTATTAGGCTCTGTTTCTTCAGCGCCTCTGAATTGTGTAAGTTGTAAACTTGGAAAACATACAACTTTGCCATATAATTCAAGTGATACGCGTGCTTCTGCTCCTTTTGATCTTATTCATTCTGATGTTTGGGGACCCGCACCTATTTCTACTATGGGTGGTTCTACATATTATGTTGTGTTTATTGATGATTTTTCTCGATTTGTTTGGGTATATCTCCTCCAGTCTCGTTCTGCATTTTATAGTGCATACGTTGAGTTCTCTACTATGGTGCACACTTAGTTTTCTAAATCTATAAAATTTTTCGTTCCGACTCTGGAGGTGCATCATTTCTCATCAATTTCGTGCTCTTTTAAAGAGTCATAGGACACAACATCAACTTTCTTGTCCATACACTCGACAGCAGAATGGCATTGCTGAACGCAAGCATAGGCATATTCTTGACAATACACGGGCACTCCTATTGTCTTCTTCAGTTCCTCGTGCTTTTTGGGGTCAGGCTCTTCGTACTTCAGTTTATATCATAAATCGTCTACCATCACCAGTTTTGCATAACAGTACACCATTTGCTTCTTTGTATGGTACTTCCCCTAATTACTCTTCTCTTCGCTTCTTTGGTTCCACATGCTTTGTATTGCTTTCTGCATGTGAAAGAGATAAGTTGTCTGCTCGATCTGCTATGTGTGTTTTTCTTGTTTATGGTCTTCAACAAAAAGGGTTTTGCTGTTTTGATCCAGTTGCAAATAAATTGCGTATCTCTCGCAATGTTACATTTTGGGAAAATATGCTCTTTTACTCGTTGCCCAAAAATGTGTCTCAGTCTGATAACTCCCCGGTTGGTGTCTTTGATTTATTTACCGATCTTAGTGTGTCTCCTTCTTCTTCTGTTGAACAGGATGCTGGATCGTTGCCCGCTACGCCTCTGTCCCCTGAACCCTCTCTGGGTCCGGCGCTTGTACCACCTTTGGACTCACCTTCTCCTACTTCGTCTGTTTCCTCATTGCCAGTGGCTCCCTCCAAGTATCCTACTCGTGTATGTCAACCACCTGCTCATCTTAATGATTATGAATGCTATTTTTCTGCTTTATGTTCCATTCATGAACCTTCTTCCTATAGAGAGGCTTCTTCTGATCCTCTTTGGCAGAAAGCTATTGCAGAAGAATTACATGCCTTGACTAAAACTCGGACATGGGACTTGGTTTCACTCCCTCCTGGTTAGTCTGTGATTGGGTGTAAATGGATCTTTAAGATCAAAACTACTGTAGATGGTTTTGTTGACAGGTACAAAGCCCGGTTAGTGGCAAAAGGGTATACACAAGAGTATGGTATTGACTATGAGGAGACATTTGCTCCGGTTGCTTGATTGACTTCTGTTCGTCTTTTGATTGCTTTAGCTGCAGTACGTCAGTGGGATCTCTTTCAGATGGATGTCAAAAATGCCTTTTTGAATGGCACCATTGCAGAGGAGGTTTATATGAAACCTCCACCAGGATATTCTCACTTACCAGGCTAGGTGTGTAGACTTCGGCGTGCATTGTATGAATTGAAACATGCTCCACGATCTTGGTTTTCCATGTTTTGCTCGAAGATAGTAGAGTTTGGTTACACACAGAGCAGTCATGACTCTGCTCTATTCACACGATGTTCTTCTCGTGGTATAGTGTTACTGATGTTATATGTGGATGATATGGTGATCATAGGTGATGATTTATCGGGTATACCTGATCTCAAGGCCTATCTTAGGTCTTGCTTTGAGATGAAGGATCTTGGTCCATTGCATTACTTTCTTGGGCTCGAAGTCCTTCCTCTATCTGGTGGTTATGGCATCTCTCAAGCCAAATAGGGTTCTGATCTCGTCAGCTGTGCAGGTCTCTCTGATAACGAGACTTCTGATACGCCGCTTGAACTTAATGTCAAGTTCCAGCCTTCTGATGGTGAGTTGTTGGCTGATCCTACGCTTTACAGGCAGTTGGTAGGTGGGTTGCTTTATTTGAGTATTACTCGTCCTGATATTAGTTATGCAGTCCATGTTGTGAGTCAATTTATGGCAGCTCCGCGTTCGGTCCATTATGCTGCAGTTCTTCGTATCTTACGCTATGTTAAAGGTACTTTGTTGCAAGGCTTGTTCATGTCATCTGCCTCCCCACTTACATTATTAGCTTTTTATGATGCTGACAGGGCTGGAGATGTTACTGATCGGCGGTCCACTACTGGTTACTCGGTGTTTCTGGGATACTCCCTCGTTTTGTGGCGTAGTAAGAAGCACTCCACTGTCTCTCGCTCTAGCACAGAGGCTGAGTATCATGCTCTCGCTGATACTACATCAGAGCTTGTCTGGCTTCGTTGGTTGCTTTAAGATATGGGTGTTCCTTTGGATTTTTCTACTCCGCTTTACTGTGACAATAAGAGTGCTATGCAGATTGCTCACAATGCTGTTTTTCATGAGAGAACTAAACACATTGAAGTTGACTGTCATTTTATTCGTCATCACTATGTTGTTGGAACTGTTCACTTGTTATATGTGCTTTCTGAAGATCAGGGTGCTGATTTGTTTACCAAGTCGCTCTCTCGTTCGTGACTTAGCTACTGCTCCAAACTCCAATTGTGTTCATTTGACCCATCTTGAGTTTGAGGGGGGATGTTATATTATGTAAATGTGTATAATTGTCAGGGGTATTATTGTCATTTGCCCAAGTATACCTATGTATAAAAACTCATGTTGTTTAATCGAAGATTAGTTCATTTTTTATGAAATTAACATATTATAGAGTTTACAGGATATTACATTTCAGCATAATTGACTTCTTTATTTGTGTTTCATCTCTACATCGTAGGGGCAGAATCTTGACACTAAAACGATATTGAGGCTTGGTATTGAGCTTGTTTTCAAGAACAAATACTAATGAATTGGGTCATTTTGTTACATATGGCCAGACCGAGATTGCTCCATTCATGAATTAATGTCTTCAAATTCTCCATTCTAAGACTGATGAATTGGGGCCAGCAATTGACCATCATTTTCTTTCATCCTCATCACTTCTCTTCCCGCACTAGTGTGGAGTTGTCTCGATGTTCATTCTTACCCATTGGAAGGGGGCAAGAACAATACATGAAATTAAGGAATGAACCAATTATTTAAGGACAAGTTTGAAAAGTGTAGTTAATGACAAGAGTACTTGAGGTCATAAGCTTAGAAATAGTACTGCACAAACAGTTCATTATTGGTTTTACATGTGTTTGAGACATATATGAGCAGTTCCACCATAGAGAGATCACTATTTCATGGTTATCTTGCTTCATTTATTCTTGTTCTTTTCGTATTCCTACTTGTTGTGATTCCCAAAGTGAGCGGCTGTCATGAACAAGAGAGAGAAGTTCTCCTCAAATTGAAACATGGGTTCCTTCAGATCCTGAAAATAGGCTCATTTCATGGAGGGTGGAGGATTTTTTAAATAGCAAACTGACTCCACAAATTTTTAGAGTACGACAGTGAAGAGTTGAGAGAAGATTGAGTCCAGATTTTTTTGGACTAGAGGAGGAACGAACCAACTTTCAGGTCGGTTTCTAGAGAGATGCTTCTAGAGAAATATAAGGAGGAGTGGGAGACGGTGAATCCCTCCTATAAATAGGGGTAAAGCCCCTTGGATTTTGGTCAAGCAGAAAAAAGACAAAAAGTGAGTCGTAGTTCCTAGTGAGTTAGTTTGAGTGTACAAACACCTTGCGGCTTGTTCTTGTGAGAGTGTTAGTGTGAGACTCTTGCAAGAAAGTAAGAGTCTTAAGCCTTGGGTAAGACTTCCTTCTTGTTAGAGCCTTGTGAGAGTCCTCTTATAGAGCTCATTTATTGTGTGAGACTTCTAATCGCGAGAGCCTTGTAAGACTCCCTTTCATAAATGAAATTTTTCTATTTCTTCATTTGAGTATTCCCCCTTGGGCCCATACACGCTCCCTACAAGCGGTATCAGAGCAAGTGGGTCCCACATTGCAATTAGTGATTAAATATGGAGCATTTGCCAATATCAAATCTCACAAAGTTGAATTATGACATTTGGAGAAGACTCTCCACGTTGTCAAAGATCTTTTGAAGATATTGATGAATGGATATGATATGCTGGAATCTATCCTAGTGGAAGCTGCACAATCTACTGCTGAAAGAGGTACGCTCAAAAACCTTTGAAAAAAATTAAGAAGGCATTATATATTATGTTTCAAGGGGTAGTTGAAACTACCTCTGAGAAAATTTTTTGCACACATATTGCGAAAGAAGATTGGGAGATTTTGGGAAATTCTTTTCAAAGTGTTGAGAGTGTAAAGAAGATGCGCCTTCAAATGCTTAGAATAGAATTTGAGTTGTTCAAAATGTGTGACACCAAAAATGTCAAAGATTTTGTTAGTAGAGTTGAATCCGCAGTAAATAAAATGAGGATAAATGGAGAAAAAATAGAGGAGGTTCAAATAATGGAGAAAATTTTAAGGTCCCTCACTCCAAAATTTGGATTTGTTGTGGGGACAATTGAAGAGTTTAAAGACTTATTTACTATGACAGTAGATGAGTTAGTGGGCTCGCTCAAGGCCCATGAACATAAAATGGATAATATGTTAAACTCCAATGAGTGATTAGCACAACCTTGCAGAATAAATGGTCTCTCAATGAAGAAGCATTATACAGTCGAGAGCCAATGCAAGGCAGAGGTGGTTATAGACATGGAAGAGGAAGGAGGTCTCCAGGTAGCCGTAGAGATCAAATTAAGCAGTTGGAGACTACTACTGAAAATCAAAATTATAGAGGAAGAGGTAGAAGGTGGAATCCAAAGATAGGTGATAAATTACAGTATCAGTATTATTACTGTAAGAAGTATGGGAATCTTAGCTATGAATGTCGCCATATGGCAGATGGAAGGAAGGAAGGAAGAAATCACATCTTAGTAGAAGAAGAACCGAGTTACTCACTATGTTATTGACTTATAAAGGTGGTGAAGAAGGAAAGAAGAATCTTTGGTACATAGATACTGGAGCTAGTCATCACATGAGTGGATACAAGTAGTTATTCACAGAGTTGGATGAGACAGTTCAAGGTGAACTTCATCTTAGAAATTCATTGACGCTACAGGAAAAAGGACAAGGAAAGATTATGATTTAGACGATGATGAGAGATCACAAGTACATCTTAGATGTACTTTGTATTCTTGAGATGCATACAAACATAATTAACATCAGTCAGCTCCTAGAGAAAGGATACAACATCCATCTTAAGGAAGCATGGTTGGTTCTCCATAAAAAATAAGAAAAAAGACCTAATTGTGAAGGTTGAGATGGCAAAAAATCGGTTATTCACCTTGAACATCCAAGCAGTCTCCATAAAGTGTTTGTAGTCTGTCCTGAAGGGTATCTCTTGGTTGTGGCATTTATGATTTAGGCATCTTGGATTTACTGGGTTGAAGCTATTGTCAATGGAGAAGATGGTAAAAGGCTTTACCGAAATTGATTAGCCTGATTAATTATGTGAAGGATGCATGAGTGGCAAGCAACACATGATGCCATTTGAGGTTGGATGGTCTCAGAGAGAAAAAATATTGCAGGGCCTTTTGAAGTCACTTTAATTGGAGGCGACATTTACTACCTTACCTTTATTGATGATGTTAGTAGGTATACCTGGGTTTATTTTCTTAAAGAGAAATCAAAAGCACTAAATAAATATGAGTTTAAGGCGCTGGTAGAAAACCAAAGTAGGAGACATATAAAAGTATTGAGATCAGATAGAGGAGGAGAGTATACCTTGAAAGCTAGCATTAGAGGAATTCTACAAAGTAAATGGAATTCTGCATCTGCTCACTGCTTCATAGACGTCCCAACAAAAAGGACTTGCTGAAAGAAACAATCACACAATCATGAACATGGCAAGGAGTATGATGAAGGGAAAGTCCTTGCCAAAAATTTATTGGGTAGAAGAAGTAAATTTTGCAGTTTATCGCATGAACGGGTGTCCCACTAAAGGTGTAAAGTTTAGGAGACCTTATGAAGCTTGGAATGGATGGAAGCCAACAGTAGGCCATCTTAGAATATTTGGGTGCATAGCATATGCACACCTACCTAACTAGAAGAGAAAGAAGTTAGATGATCATGGAGAGAAATGCATCTTTGTTGGGTATAATTCAAAGATTAAGGCCTACAAGTTGTACAACCCTGTTAGTAAGAAGGTAATAATCTCCAAAGATGTTGTGTTGGATGATGGAGATCATTGGAGATGCACTGAAGGAGAGAAGAGTGTTTAAAGGTTGTTCTATGATAATGGCAACTCAGAAGAGGTAGAGGAAAATGGAGATCAGACTCCTCCAACTAGTCCTAAAGGTGGAGCATCACCAAGTTCAAGAGAGAGTTGCTTGACAAGGGTAGAACGTAGAACACGAAGCTTAAGTGATATTTACAATGTCACTGAACGTATAGAGATGGCTGAAGACTATAACACTGCCTACTTGTAGACTGTGACCTTGTCACATAGGAAGAAGCTGCTCAAGATAAAAAATGGAGAAAGGTGATGGATGAAGTGATTGTAGCAATAAGGAAGAGCGAGTCTTGGGTGTTGACCACTCTTACTGGAGGACAAAGAAGAGTATTTTGTTGCAGCAACATGAAGATGTCAAGCCATCTGGATAAGAAATATCATGGAGTTCCATAATCATCAAGAAGACAACAGTTGAAACATGAAATGGTGGACCTAATCTACAACAAGTCCAAAGACTAAGTGGTAGATTTTTTCACAAAGCCTTTGAAGACGGACACGTTTATAAAGCTCAGAGTCAGACTTGGCATGAGGAATCGGTTGAGGGGGAGTGTTAAATAGCAAACTGACACCAGAAATTTCTAGAGTACAATAGTGAATAGTCGAGAGAAGATTGTCTCCTGATTATTCTGGACTAGAGGAGAAAAGAACCGACTTTCAGGTCAATTTATAGAGAGATGTTCCTAGAGAAATTTATGGAGGAGAGGGAGGTGGTGAATTCCGCCTATAAATTGGGGTAAAGCCCCTTGGATTTGGGTCAATAAGAAAAAAGAGAAAAATTGAGACGTAGTTCCTAGAGAGTTAGTTTTAGTGTAGAAGCACCTTGTGGTTTGTTCTCTTGTAGAGCCCATTTCTTATGTGAGACTTCTAATCGTGAGAGCCTTGTAAGACTCCTTTTTATAAGTGAAATTTTACTATTTCTTCATTTGAGTGTTCCCCCTTGGGCCCACACATGCTTCCAATAGGATTGTTGCTCATGGGCTGGTGTAGGCTGCAACAACACTACTCGTCATGTCATCAAACTAGATCTTCGAAATACAAACCTTCAAGAGTTTGGACAGCCATCATGGTACGATCGACTCCTGTTCGAGTCTGTTGAGTGTGCCTTGAATTTGTGAACCTGGTTCGGTTCATTGTTTTGGGACAACTTATGAGGAGCAAACCAAATACGGTCTGGGTTTGGGCTCATCTTTCTTCTAGGGTTCTTTTGAGATGAGTCAAAGAGAGAGAGACGTTGTTTTGTTGCCGTCTTGGCTCGTGAGAGACTCTGAAAGAGAAATCAGAGTGAGAGAGTGAAGGATAACGACCTAGGGATCTAATCTTTGGTACCCTGGTCGATTATGCTCTTATAATTCTTGCTGCATAGTAGATTTTCTTCTCCTTGCCCGTGGAGTAGGCGACCCTGCCGAACCACCTAATTTCTCTGCGTTCTTTCTTTCTTTTCCATTCTTTGATTATTATTTGCACTGATTTATTGTTATATTCCATGCTCGAATCTGCGTTTCCGTAACAAACTGGTATCAGAGCGTCAAGAGTTCTCTGTGTATTGTCAAATCCTTGACCTTTTTGTAGATTGTGTGAAGGTTGCAGTTTTTTGGGTGCAATTATGTCAGGTACTAAATTTAACAACGACAAGTTCGATGGGAATATCAATTTTGGTCTCTGGCGTGTTCGGATGATTGCAGTCCTGACACAGAGTGAGTTAAAACTCGCCTAGAAAGGGAAAGACCACAAACCGGCAGATATGAGTGAAGCCGATTGGGAGAAGCTAGATGATAAGGCTTTAACAGCAATCCAGTTGTGTGTCACAGACACAGTTTTAAATTAAGTTTTGAATGAGAAAACTACAGCAAGTCTCTGGAATAAGTTGGAGACATTATATATGAAGAAATCCTTCACCAACCGTCTGACTTTGAAAGACCGCCTTTACACCCTTCGGATGGCAGAAGGTACATCCATTAAGGACCATCTTAGTGAATTTAATTCAATTATTGTGGATCTTACAAATATTGATGTGAAATTGGATGATGAAGATCAAGCTTTATTACTGTTATGTTCACTACCTTAATCGTATAAGCATTTTAGGGAAATTATTTTGTATGGGCGTGAGACAATTACGATTGAGGATGTTAAAACATCTTTATTGAGTTAGAATTTAGTAGATACTCAGCTAGTTGGGACATCTGGTTCCAGCAGTAGTCATGGGGATGCATTGTTCACTACAGGAAGGTCAAAAGAGAAGGAATCTGGAAGTGGAAAACAGAAGTCAAGATCAAAGTCGAGACACAAGAATCTGATTTGTAATTACTGTAAAAAGCAGGGACATATTAAGGCTGATTGCTATCGGCTTAAGAATAAATCGCAGAGAAATGATTCTCAAAATCAGAAGTCTGCAGATGCCAGTATAGCAGAGGCAGATGGGAATGTTCGTTCTGTAGTCAGTGATGACAAAACTAAAGGATGTGATGAATGGATCCTCGATTCAGGTTATTCTTATCACATGTGTTCTCATAGACATTGGTTCTCCACATATGATGTAGTTGACGGTGGAGTTGTGATGATGGCAAACAACTCGACTTGTAGAGCTATTGGGAAAGGATCTGTTCGCTTGAAGATGCATGATGGAGTTATAAGGACATTAACAGATGTAAGGTATGTTCCAGGTTTAAAGAGAAATCTCATCTCTTTGGGCACCCTTGATTCAATTGGGTGCAAGTATTCAGCTGAAGGTGGAGTTATGAAGGTTAGCAGAGGTGTTCTCACAGTCATGAAAAGAAGAAAATTTGGAACTCTTTATGCTCTAGATGGTTCTACGGTTACTGGTTCCACAGCGGTTGCTTCAGCATCATTAACAAAAAGTGAAACCACAAGGTTGTGGCATTTGAGATTGGGCCACATGAGTGAGAGAGGTCTTAATTTGTTGAGTAGGAGAGGTGTCTTATGTGGACAGCGTACAGGGAAGATTGACTTTTGTGAACATTGTGTTTCTGGAAAACATAAAAGAGTCAAATTCAGTACAACTATTCACAGAACTAAAGGTACTTTGGACTATGTTCATTCAGATCTTTGGGGACCAGCACAAGTTATTTCAAAAGGAGGTGCGAAGTATCTACTCACTTTTATTGACGATTTCTCAAGGAAAGTGTGGCTTTATTTTCTGAAGGCAAAGAGTTGCGTTTTCACGATTTTCAAGCAGTGGAAATGTATGATAGAGAAACAGACTGGGAAACAAATTAAGAGGTTGAGAACCGATAATGGTCTTGAATTCTGCAGTGGAGAATTCAATAAGTTTTGTGAGGATGAAGGAATTGTGAGACACCGAACAGTTCGTCACACCCAGCAACAAAATGGTGTTGCAGAAAGGATGAACAAAACACTTATGGAGAGAGCTCGTTGCATGCTTTCAAATGCTGGTTTAGGCAAGGAATTTTGGGCAGAAGCTACTAGCATGGGATGTTATTTGGTGAATCGATCACCTCTACAGCTATTGAGTGCAAAACTCCAGAAGAGGTATGGTCTGGGACTCCAGCTAATTATTCTGATTTAAAGATATTTGGTAGTCCTGCTTATACGCATGTTAACGAAGGGAAGTTAGAACCTAGAGGAAAGAAGTGTATATTTCTCGGTTATGCTTCTGGTTTAAAAGGATACAGGTTGTGGTGTGCTGATTCGAAGTCACAGAAGTTCTTTATTAGCAGAGATGTGAAATTTCATGAGTATGCTATATTGAATGCAAAGAAAGAGCCTTTTGTTACTCCAGGCACAAAAGAAGATCCTAAATCCTCCAAACAGGTAGTGTTCGAGATAGGTGGGACCTCTACTACTTCAATGAATTCCCCCACTACCTCTACGAGTTTGCCGACCACTTCTATGGGTCAAAGTACATCTTCTTCAAGTCAATTACCATTACAAGTTTTGCATCCAACAACTAGTGAAGAAGAAGAAGAAGTTCAATTTGAACTAGAAGTTGAAACAGAAAGTTATTGTATTGCAAAAGATAGACCGAGAAGAGAAATCAAGAAGCCTAAGAGATATGATGAGGCAAATCTGATTTCTTATGCTCTTTCAATGGCAAAGACAATGGATGAGGCAGAGCCTTCTAGCTATACAGAGGACATTCAGAGTGAGAATTCGGATAAGTGGTTAATTGCCATGAGTGAAGACATGGAGTCTCTTCATAAAAATCAGACTTGGAAACTCTTATAAGAACAAATTAAGTTCAAGCAATGCTCTCAACTTGTTTACTGGTAAAGCTTTAGTCATCATATCTGTTGGGTTATCTTCTGTTCCAATCTTCTTTACCACAATAACACCTTGTGCTACAATATCTCTGACAGAGTCATTTGGAACATACGTACTTGTATTTGAGCTTCAACAATTTCAATGCCATGATTCACATCCCTGAATATTTTGGTTCTTTTGAACAACTTTAATATCTCAATCTCTCCTGGGCAAACTTCGTTGGAAAGATCTCACACCAGCTTGGAAACCTCTCTAATTTGTACACTCTTGATCTCGGCTAACACTTGATGACTTTGCTTGGGTGTCTTCTCTTTCTTCTCTGCAGTACCTTGATCTCTCACATGTAAACCTTTCGACAGTAGAGAATTGGAGTCAAGAAATATCAACCAGCTTTCGACGTTTATAGAATAGCACCTTTCAGAGTGCGTGTTACCAAAAATTCATTCATCAATATTTCCTTCTGCTAATATCACAACTTCTTTAAAAGTCTTTGATCTTTCTAAAAGTAATCTAAATCTCATAGTTTCAGTAGCATGAAGCATCTTTATCTACAGAACACTGAGTTTCAGGGTGCCAACAAGTTTTAGTAATCTAAAACTGTGCAAATTGAGGATTTTGGACTAAAGTTATAATTCCAATATTAGTGGATGGGAGATGGAAAGGATAATGTCTACCTAATATCTTGGAAAAACTGTACTTGCACAGAAATATACTTCCAATCTCAACATTATTAACTATTGGAAATCTCACTTCTCTAAAGGTTCTTGACTTGAGCTACAACACCATTAATAAGCTTCAGTAATTTGTGCCACTAGAGGATTTTGAGATTAGAGGAAACTTAAATTAGTGGCATAGAGCCATTAGCAAGATGTCTTTCCGATAGCATACTAAAATTGAATTTACGTGGAAATCAATTGGGGGAGAAGTATACAAGTTTTGCTAGGAAAGATTAGCAATTCAGAGTCTCCAAAGTTCCTTGATCTATCATATAACTCATTGTTAGGTTAGGTTCAGACATTATCTTACGTTCTAGAGTTATACCTTCATGACAACAAATTGAGTGGTGATGTTTTGCAAAACATTGGAAAATTGTCAAATCTAGTCACTGGAGATGTTTTAACCAACATTGAAAGGTGTAAAAGCATAGAATTGTCAAACAACCACTTGGTTTGGAAAGTGAAGTCTCAGTGGGTCCCTCCCAATGTTCAAATAACTGAAATGTCGTCATCTCTAGTTGGGCCAAAGATTCCCTCTTGGCTTCAACACCATAGAGGAATTTCTAGGCTACTCATGTCCAATGCAAGCATTACAGATAATGTCCCTGACTGTGTTACGCACTCCTCTTAAGTTATAGTAGCTTACTTCATAATATGTTGGTAACTTGCTTTGGGTTGTAATTTGACTATGGATTTCCGACCAACTTCATTATAACGGGTATTGTAGTATTTTTATATTAAGTAGAACTCAATAAATAGACCAGTCTAACCCACGTTTTAGGGCAAGACATTACAACCTAAATCAAATCCTCTCTCTGGTCTCTTCTCTCTCTCCTTCTCATTCTCTCTTCCTCTTTTGTTTCTGCCTGTTTTTGAAGCTCGAGATCATAACATCAAGACATCTTAGAGCCCTCAATCTCTTCTGCTCAAGGCAACTCTCCATTGATTTGCTGTGAATCACTGCTGGTCGTATCAACTTGGCATCAAAGCAGGTTCAGGAAGGGCAAAAAAAAAAAAATATATTTTTTTTTTGCCCCATCCTTGGCTGTGTTTGCACCATTCATTCCTGCATCAAGTGATTTTCACGGTTTTGACATACATACTACAACCTTCTCCTCTTCCTCTGTCGAAGCCACATTTTTTTTCCCTAGCGAATGTTCAAAATCTCATTTTTTTCACCTTCCAATAGACCAAAACTCACTCTTTTTCTTCAACCATGAATTCAAGATTTGATTTTCAGGGTTTTGACCATTTCCCCTCAATTTTAGGGTGATAGGAACCCTTTTTTAGGGTTTTCCTTACGTCCTTATTTTTTAGGGGACCCTCTCTTTTCCACCCTCATAGGGTTTTGGGCATGCCCACTCCCATATTTCTTTTCCTCCCATATTTCTTTTCCTCCCATATTTCTTTTCCTCCCATATTTCTTTTCCTCCCATATTTCCTACCCCTTTTCTTTCCTTTTTCCCCCTTCCCGTTTGTCCACCAAACACACTGGAACTATGCAGTGGACGTGTTGAGTGTCTAGCAAGTGCACTAGGTCAGCAAGTAATATAGACTCGAGAGTCCAGATATCGATCCCACAGAGACCTTGATGAGAACTCAGTTTAAGCCAACATCTTTCTATTGATTGAGGGAAAAGAAATTTTTGGTTTTGGTTTTGAAAACTGAAAAGAAAACAGAATTAAACTACTGGAAAAACTAATAGAGATGAGATGTTGGGGAAGAATGTCAATCCCCTCCTAGTTGCTAACAGGTAGAATTCTGATTTTATTGCTCACATATCCTTGCCTTGACTTAGCTTTTGAAAACCTAGTTACCCATATACATGACATAACTTTCACTTATTCCTTGAACTGCTTCTCAACCGGAACATTCAAATCCTAAGTGCATAAATATAAAAGCTTGAAGATTTACTCTTTCTTTGTCAGAACAAGAGTTATAGAAGTCACATCACTTTTCAACTAGTCTCCTTCAAAACCGGAACAATCTACTTTACAAACGAGTTGTTTAAGAAAACAAGAATCATACAACTAACCCAAATCTTTACTGAAATTTAACTTCTCATTCGTACCTCATTAAACTTCAGATATCAATCTAGATTAGCAATAAGCAATGAATACAGATTCTAAAACAAAAGCAGGATATTTTATTGCTATAAATTTCAGAATTCAAACATAATACAAACTAGGAGTTCATGACTTTCCCCAATAGAGAGAGACTACTCCATACTTATGAAACAAACACACAAACAGAATTCAATTACAGCCATGAGCATGAAAAGAAAAAGAAGTAAAGAAGACCCCCTTTTGAGGACTGCCCTTAGCCTCCTCTCTTGCCTTGGCTACAATCTCTTCTCTCTCTTCTCTCTCTCTCTCTCTCTCAACTCCACACTAACTAAAAGAACACGAAATTAAACTAAAAACAAGAATTATAACACTTGAGAACTGGATTAAAACTACAAAAACTCGATTCCTTCCTCTTTGCCTCGGACCTCCTTATATACTTGTTCTGCTGCCCATGCCAAGTAAATTGCTCTCTGTCCAGGGGTATGAAGTACCCTTTCCCGACCTCCTAATTGGTTAAAATTACATAAGGACCTTCCTTTTGAAGTCCTTTCCATGCTCACGAAGTTTTAATCAATTCTGAGTTGGGAAACTCGAGATATGAGGGAAGGAAGTTGCCTGATTTCTGCTGCCAACTTCTGCACGGGTCCACCACTTTGAAGATGTGTAACTCGAGAATCCTGGCTTGGATTGACCTGAAATTTCGTGAAAATATCCTCTGTAGTACCTGAAAGCTTCGTTCCAAATTTGGCTTCAATTGGAATTGTGAAATTTCTTCTCTCATCTTCACAAAATTCGGATTTATCTCCTTCCATTGGCAGCAGATTCCTGTTTTGAATTAACTTCTTCTTTCTGACCATTCAATGCTTCTGGACTTAATTAATTTACCTTAAACTCTTCGTGGGAACCTTCCTTAGACGTCTGAGACTCCATCTCCCAAGTTTGGATTTGATTTAATTACAGGTTCCCAAGATTTTCGTATTTTCTGCTTCTGAGTCATCAGCGCGGTCGCGCCAAATTTTGGCGCTGTCGCGCGACTTAACCCAATATTCGTCTAAGTCAGGAGACCTCATGGCGCGGTTGCGCCGAATAATGCTGACTAGGTGGCGCGGTCGCGCCAGTCCTTCGACAAATGCTTGGTCTCCGAATGACAACTTTTCTTTCTGCTTTTAGCTCACTTTGGTGCGTCCGTTCTGGCTTTACATGAGGTCGCGCCAGTTGTTTAGCGCGGTGGCGCCCAGCTGTGGCGCGATCGCGCCAATTTACATTCCCCAAACATTGGCTTTTATGACCGTTGGGTCGTTGGACATTTTTCCACTTTAATTTGAATTTTTGCGGATTTGTTTGGCACGGTTGCGCCTGAATCGGCGCGGTCGCGCCTGAATCGGCTCGGTCGCGCCGTTCTTCTTTTTTGGCCTCTTTTGCTCATTTTTCTTCCGTTTTTGCTCCAAATCCCATTTTTCTTCCTCCACTGGGTACCTGAGACACAAAACATGAATTTGAGTTATATAATTCATTTTCATGCTAATAATTAACTCAAAATGGAAGTTTATGCTCATTAAATCATGCATAAATAAGAGTCTTTTGGACTCTTATCACAACCCCAAACATAAACCTTTGCTCGTCCTCGAGCAAACTTTGAAATAAATACCAGATAGATCTGTAAACACTAAGAAAAATTCAGTGATCCTCCCTACAAAAGTTTCAAAATAGATGATTCACTTCTTTCCTAATGATGGTTTATCTTGTTTAGTCATAACTGACTTTGAATTTTCTTCTAAAATTTTTCAAATATGTACATTCTCATACAAGTAATAAGTCTCAATTCGACTCCATAGGCCAACCGTCAGTCCACTCTCCACTAACCTAAAGGAATTCTCAATTCTGATCAATAGGTCTTTATGGGTTGTAATGAGGCAGGGGTAATTGGTATGATGAAGTTTTTTGGTTTTCTTTTCGGTTTTATTCTCCTCCTCATATCCATTTTCCATTTTCCTGAGCATGAATTGGATTTGTGAGTTTTCCTCCAAGCTCTTCCACCCCAAACTTATTCTTTTGCATTGATCCCTCATTTTTTCCTTTTCCCTCTTTTTTTTCTCTTTCCCATGTATCTTTTTCTTTGGGTTTTGTCTAGAGTCTAGCTTACCTCGTCGGTTGACTCAGAGTCCCTAAGCTTGCTGAGGCCCGAGACACAGTGCACACACGAGATGGCCTTTCCTTTAACTAACCCACAACCTTTTCTTTCTTTTTCTTTGGCTTTGTTTGGAGTCCAGCTTACCTTGCCGGTTGACTCAGAGACCCTAAGCTTTTTGAGGCACGAGTCCCGGTGCACACACAAGGTGGCCTTTCTCCTACTTAGCCCAGAACTCTCTTTTTTCTCTCTCTTGCTTCTTCTTCCCCTTTACAAAGAAATATTTCTATACCCTTCATCCATCCCTACGTATAACTTCAAAATCTTTATCTATGCTCATTCAAACAGAACAATTCAATAATTTGGAGAATCATGGGTAAGGAAGAAACAAGTTTATTTATCACTAAGGCTAGTTCATGTAGCATGGGAAATTGAAACAAAATAGGGATCTTTTCGGCCCAAAAGGTTTGACAAAAGGTGATGCAACATGTGCATTGAAATGGGTGGCTTTGAAAAAGGCTCAAACGATTTTTTAACAGGTGCCTAAATCACCTCAGAATGTTGAAAACCTTTCTCTGTTTCGCCTCGAGTTTTCCTCAAGTTGGTTCTAGTGATTCAAATCAACTTGCTCACTTGTACTTTGTTTTCGAAAACTGTTTTTAAAGAAAAATTCTCATCCATTCAAGACTAAGCATCTGAACTAATATATTTTTCCAGAAAGTGAATCATGCTATTCTTATGATCAGGGGTTTTTATTGGTATTTTTTGAAGTCTCTATTGGATTTTTTGGTGATGTTTTGAAAAAACGGTGCTTTCAGATCTATGCATGAAGAGTATCCCACCCCAAACTTAAAATTTTTCAAATCCCTTTAAAATTGCATGAAGAGTATCCCACCCCAAACTTAAAAACATGCTTTGTCCTCAAAGCAGCAATAAACATAGGGGTAATAGAGATACTTCCCTGACTTTCTGGGTGGATTGAGGTTGGATGGATCTCCCTTTGTGGCTCTTGCATTCTGCTCTCATGGGTTAGTGATAAAAATTTGCATGATTTTGAGTAATTGAAAATGAAAAGTGACTAAAAGTGTCTCTCAGGCATAAAATGTATGTTAAGGAGAATACCTGTAGTGGAGGTTCTGTTGCCGCACCTCTGTAGTGGCCAAATCTCATTATACCAAGTGGCGCGGCCGCGCCAGAATTTGGCGCGGTCGCGCTGTTTGAATACCAGGAAATCTATAGATTCTGAATGCAATTTTCAATATTTCCACTTTGGACAGATTTTTATCAGTTGCAGGCAGGTCATTTTTCACACATTTTCATTGGAGGAATTTTGAAAAGCATGGTTAGAGACAAATTTGAGAGAAAAAGCATAATTTTATTAATATGAATGGGGATTGAGTACATATTAATAAAATTGCATTAAATTACATTCTCAGATAAAAGCACACGCAAAGCACACTCACACATAAATTTCAGAAAGAAAAAGTCTAAAAGAATTAGCAAAAGCTAAAATTTTCTTATCTTCTTCTTCTTCCTTATCTTCTTCCTTTTTCCAGTTTTGAGTTTTTTAAAATTTTTTGTGTTTTTCTGTTTTTTGAAAGCTATAAATTTTTAATCTAACCCTATTCCTATCCTAGGTCTATGCAAAGAAATCAAAATCTCATTCAAATTTAAACAAGTACTAAAAATTTTGAAAAGAGCTATCCTAACCTACTCAAAAAAAAAAATTCCCAAAAATTCCTACTCCTATTATTTACACTACCTACTGATCCATGTGATCTGATCCACCAGGATCGAATGGAAACTGGAACCATCCATGCTTCAGGGTGTTTTTGACTTTGGAATGTGTTGCATGGTGATTCTAAAATTTGAGTAAAGAGCTGGTCACTCTTTCTCTTTTCTGATTGGCTTTTAACTTGTTTTGCTTGTTCACTTTTAGCCAACTTTTCTTCACACTACCCAGTCCTAACAAAATTTTAATTTCAACTTTTTTTGGTGGTTTATAGGGCTGGATAATGAAGAAATCAATGTCTAATGAGAGGAAAGAATGTTCATTAACCTTGGTGTCATCTATCCTAACCTCTTTATGCTCTTCAAGGGGTTTCTCTTCTATTTCAACCCCATCCCATTCTTTCTCTTTTTCATCTTTTTCTTTTATCTCTATGATCTTTTCATCCTCTCCCTCCTGAAATTCCTGAAACTCACAACAACTCTCAGCTCTCTCAGTTGTATCTTCCTCTATGTGTTTTGCAGTAACACATAAATTAAGACAAGAAGTGCTAACTGTGTACATCCATTCAGGTTCATCATCATCAGAGAGCTCACGAAAACATGTTTCAGCATTCATACTGTTGATCAATTCATGCTTTGGCTGATTATCTAGATTAAAATAAGAAGAGCTAGCTGTATACATCCATTCAGAATTGCTAGGTAACGTACCTTTGTTCCTACCTGATATAGCATTGGCCAACTGTCCCACTTGTATTTCCAGATTATGAGTTTGAAACCTGGCTTCTTCTTTCTCTTGATTTGCTAGAATCTTTGAAAGGAGGTCCTCAAGGCTGGGTTTTTGTTCTGGTTCTTGTGCAGCTCTTTGGAAACCAAGTGGTGATCTTGTTTGAGCAATGGGCTATTGAGTGTTGGGTGGCTGGTTGTTGTATGACCATGAAAAATTTGGGTGACTCCTCCAACCAGGATTGTAAGTATTGTTGTCTGAATCATTAGACCTGCAAAAATTTGAAACATAATTAGCCTGGTCTAAAGAATTTACAGACTGCACATTACCTGCTTGACATTCATGGTTGGGATGTCGTCCTCCACAAAAGTCACAAATCTGAGCAACCAACTTTGACAATTGTTTGGTTAGTGACTCCACTTGAGCCTGCAATGCTAATACATGATCAACATTATGTATGCCAGCAACTCTCCATTTTTCACTTCTCTCTAACCTAGACAACTCTTCTTGAGGCTGAAGGGGAGATGAATGATGATAATAATCATGATACATAGAAGGATTCTCATATTTAAACATGGACGGTTGTCCATGTGGCAAATTGTCTTGCAACTCATTCTCAAAATACTGATTTTCATATTGCCTAGAGAAATAATCATCATGCTCTCTTCTATAGGAATCATTAGGTTCATAATCAAAAGAACATGTTATATCAGAATCATACCTCTATGGATAATAGTTAGATGATGCATATGGTTGGGAAAATTCTGAATATGAGTTAGGATATGGAGTTACCTCATTTTGCACGTCTTCCCACCTCTCATCTGTGTGCTTGAAGTTATACCACTCCATTAAAGCTCACAAGCCACAGATCATAGTTACCTGAGTACTCTTTCCAGTTCTGGATCAATTTCAGCAAGTGGCTTTCCACTGATTCTGGTTTCATGCACTGATCCGAAATAACCTGAAAAGATAGAATAAAAAATTTTAATCTCAATCAACAAATCAAAATTCACTTAAACTTACTCTCAATTCAATGGTCCCCGAAAACGGCGCCAAAAACTTGTTGAGTGGCTAGCAAGTGCACTAGGTCAGCAAGTAATATAGACTCGAGAGTCCAGATATCGATCCCACTGAGACCTTGATGAGAACTCAGTTTAAGCAAAGATCTTTCTATTGATAGAGGGAAAAGAAATTTTTGGTTTTGTTTTTGAAAACTGAAAAGAAAACAGAATTAAACTAATGGAAAAACTAATAGAGATGAGATGTTGGGGAAGAATGTCAATCCCCTCCTAGTTGCTAACATGTAGAATTCTGATTTTATAGCTCACATATCCTTGCCTTGACTTAGCTTTTGACAACCTAGTTACCCATATACATGACATAACTTTCACTTATTCCTTGAACTCCTTCTCAACCGGAACATTCAAATCCTAAGTGCATAAATATAAAAGCTTGAAGATTTACTCTTTCTTATTCAGAACAAGAGTTATAGAAGTCACATCACTTTTCAACTAGTCTCCTTCAAAACCGGAACAATCTAGTTTACAAACGAGTTATTTTAGAAAACAAGAATCATACAACTAACCCAAATCTTTACTGAAATTTAACTTCTCATTCGTACCTCATTAAACTTCAGATATCAATCTAGATTAGCAATAAGCAACGAATACAGATTCTAAACCAAAAGCAGGATATTTTATTGCTATAAAATTCAGAATTCAAACATAATACAAACTAGGAGTTCATGACTTTCCCCAACAGAGGGAGACTAGTCCATACTTATGAAACAAACACACAAATAGAATTCAATTGCAGCCATGAGCATGAAAAGAAAAAGAAGTAAAGAAGACCCCCTTTTGAGGACTGCCCTTAGCCTCCTCTCTTGCCTTGGGTACAATCTCTTCTCTCTCTTCTCTCTCTCTCTCTCTCTCAACTCCACACTAACTAAAAGAACACGAAATTAAACTGAAAACATGAATTAGAACTCTGGAGAACTGGATTAAAACAACAAAAACTCGATTCCTTCCTCTTTGCCTCGGACCTCCTTATATACTTGTTCTGCTGCCCATGTCATGTAAATTGCTTTCTGTCCAGGGGTATGAAGTACCGTTTCCCGACCTCCGAATTGGCTAAAATTACATAAGGGCCTTCCCTTTGAAGTCCTTTCCATGCTCACGATGTTTTATTCAATTCTGAGTTGGGAAACTCGAGATATGAGGGAAGGAAGTTGCCTGATGTTTGCTGCCAACTTCTGCACGGGTCCACCACTTTGAAGATGTGTAACTCGAGAATCCTGGTTTGGATTTACCTGAAATTTCGAGAAAAGATCCTCTGTAGTACCTGGAAGCTTTGTTTCAAATTTTGCTTCAATTTGAATTGTGAAATTCCTTCTCTGATCTTCACAAAATTCGGATTTATCTCCTTCCATTGGCAGCAGATTCCTGTTTTGAATTAACTTCTTCTTTTGGACCATTCAATGCATCTGGACTTAATTAATTTACCTTAAACTCTTCGTCGGAACCTTCCTTAGACGTCTGAGACTCCATCTCCCAAGTTTGGATTTGATTTAATTGCTGGTTCCAGAGATTTTCGTATTTTCTGCTTCTGAGTCATCGGCGCGGCTGCGCCGAATTTTGGCGTGGTCGCGCCACTTAACCCGATATCCGTCTAAGTCAGGAGACCTCATGGCGCGGTCGCGCCGAATAATGCTGACGAGGTGGCATGGTCGTGCCAGTCCTTAGACAAATGCTTGGTCCCCGAATGGCAACTTTTCTTTCTGCTTTTAGCTCACTTTGGCGCGTCCGTTCTGGCTTTGCATGAGGTCGCGCCAGTTGTTTGGCGCGGAAGCGCCAAGCTGTGGCGCGGTCGTGCCAATTTACATTACCCAAACGTTGGCTTTCATGACCGTTGGGTCGTTGGACATTTTTCCACTTTAATTTGAATTTTTGCGGATTTGTTTGGCGCGGTCGCGCGCGAGACCGCAGCGCTGTCGCTGCTGAGATATGCGCGGTCGCGCCCGTTCTTTTTTAGCCTCTTTTGCTCATTTTTCTTCCGTTTTTGCTCCAAATCCCATTTTTCTTCTTCCACTGGGTACCTGAGACACAAAACATGAATTTGAGTTATATAATTCATTTTCATGCTAATAATTAACTCAAAAGGGAAGTTTATGCTCATTAAATCATGCATCAATAAGTGTCTTTTGGACACTTATCAGGACGCAGGCCTGTCATCCCTCCACCCCCACTCATCTGATTGCCTTCACATAATCCACCATCTTCAGTTGATCTTGCTCGTCGCTTTTCCACCACAATTCACCCACATGTCTTCTTTCGATCAGCACTCATAGCTGATTCCGGTTGCAACCTGACATACCAACCACACACTGTTTCTGAATCAACCCCACCTACATCTCGATCACTTTCGGACACACCGAACAATAGAGGCGTGCTCGCGTCTCTTGACACTCACTCTCTGGAGGCTCGGATGACTACGATGGAAGGCAATTACCGCTCTTTGAACCGTACACTGACGAACATTCAAAACAGCGAGCAACTCCTCTTGCGGGCATTTTCCTCAGGAACACATCCACAGTCCCCTCCAGGTTTTCCTCCACCACGAGCAACATCTCCCCCAACAACATCAACATTGCGCAACCCGGTCTACGAACATGATCCTTACGAGGACAACTCACGACGTGTTCAACGAGCATCCTCCCCTGGGCCACGACTCAAGAAGAAGATCATTTGTATCGACTGCCCACGGTATGTGGACTACGACCATCCTACAATGTGGCTTACTAAGGCAGAACAATTCTTTGACTACCACGAGGTCGAGGTGGATAAACGTGTTTCCCTTGCTAGCTATTACCTTGATGGGGAAGCTTGGCAATGGTTGGCAAGCTTACGGACAGACCATGGTGACATCTCATGGGATTTCTTCTCTGAGCAGTTCTGCGCACGTTTTGGACCGAGTGAATTTGAAGACCTATTGAATTTGAAGACCTACATGGTGCTTAGGCCAAAATTCGACAAAAAGGCACCGTTCGAGAGTTCATCGCTGAATTCGAACGCCTCTCAAATCGAGTTCGTGGGTGGACCAATGATGCCAAAATTGGTCGTTTTGTCAGTGGCATACGCATGGACATTCAGGCTGAAGTAAGGTCCTTTCGTCCTACAACTCTTACTAAGGCTAAATCTTTAGCTGTCCTTCAGGAAGAGAAACTACAATCGTTGCGCTCCACCACTTGGTCGGCACGCGGGTGGTCGAATGCAGCAAGTGCTGAGCCACCTCGATCGGCCCCTCCTACTCCAACTTCTCTTTCAGCACTTCCTGCATCTAACCCAGCACTCTCTAGCGACAAACCCTTTCGGACGTTGACGTAAGAAGAGAAGGATACTATAAGAGCCAATGACATCTGTTTTAACTGTGATGAAATATTCACCCCTAGCCATCGTTGCAAGCGTTTTCAATTGCACCTGATGGAAGAACACATCACCGACGACAGCCAATCGGTCCTAGAAGAGGGGGACCTTGATTTCACAGGGGACCTTGATTTCACAGCAGCCTCACTGCATGCCATTTCAATCTCAGCTCCATCACCCCGCACCATGAAGCTTTCTAGAAACGTGCACTGTACCTCCCTCATTATATTAATGGATAGTGGCAGTACACATAACTTTGTCTACACCCAGTTAGCCCACAGTCTTGGCCTTAACAATGTGCACATTCCGAGCTTTCGAGTGATGGTGGGGAATGGGGCATTTTTATTCTGCTCTGCCATGTGTCACAAGGTCTCTTTGACAGTTCAAGGGACAACGATGGAGGTTGATCTTCATCTTCTGCCAATCGAAGGAGTAGACATCGTACTCAGCATCCAGTGGTTCCAACAACTCGGACCAGTCAACTGGGACTTTTCCCGGTCTACCTTCTCCTTTGACAATAACGACACAAAAGTAACTTGGCAAATAAGGCTCGAGCACACAGCTTCAGCACCTGGCGAGATCAAATCTTATTCTGCAATGCATGATGTTGCTGCATTTTTTATGTGGTGCAAGATTTTTTAGCCGACTGAACCACCACCTCGGTGATTCCCCCTTTACTTACCCCTCTTCACCCCTACCGCTACCTGCACGCACACAAGACAGAGATTGAAACCTTAGTGCGGGAAATGCTTCAGTCTAGCATCATTCAGCCAAGCACGAGCGTGTTCTCTTCTTCAGTTCTGCTTGTAAAGAAGAAAGACGGCTCTTGGCATTTTTGTGTTGACTACCGCGCCCTCAACAACCTGACAGTCAAAGACAAGTTTCCTATTCCGGCCATCGATGAGTTGCTCGATGAATTGCATGGGGCATTAGTATTCTCGAAATTGGATCTCAGATCCGGTTACCGTCAGATACGTATGTCCCCAGCAGACATACACAATACTGTGTTCCGGACGCATGACGGCCACTACGAGTTCCTGGTGATGCCTTTCGGCCTTTCGAATGCACCAGCAACCTTTCAGAGCCTCATGAACGATTTGTTCAGACCTTTGCTACGACGATTCATCTTAGTGTCCTTCGATGACATCCTTATTTACTGCCGCTTCATGGAAGAGCATGTTACGCACCTGCGTTTGACATTTGAGGTACTTGCATCCAGTTCCCTATTTTTAATACTCACAAAGTGTGGTTTTAGTACTGCCAGAATCGGGTATTTGGGACACATAATTGATTCAAGCGGCTTGTCGATGGACCCAGAGAAGCTTCATGCTGTTGCAGCCTGGCCCACACCCACAACCACATGCCACCTTCGTGGTTTTCTTGGACTTGTTGGGTATTATCGTCGCTTTATACGAGATTACGGTGTCCTTGCTAGGCCAATGACAGACTTGCTCAAAAAGGGTGCATTTACATGGTCAGAAGTTGTTGAACGACCATTCCAGGCTTTGAAAGCCGCTCTCTTGTCGGCTCCAATGTTGAGCCTTCCAAATTTCTCTCAAGAGTTCATCGTTGAATGTGACGCTTGCGCAGAGGGGGTTGGCGCGGTCCTCCAGCAAGATGGCCATCCAGTGGCATTCTATAGCAAGCCTTTCATTTGTCGGCAGACCAGTTTTGCCACTTACGAGAAGGAGATACTGGCAGCGGTGCTAGCAGTACAACAGTGGGGCCACTACTTGCTCTATTTCCGGTTCACAATTCTGTCTGATCACCGGTCCTTGAAATTCCTACATGAGCAATGACTTCTAACTCCCCAACAACAGCGCTGGCTGGTAAAGCTACTTGGGTTCAATTTTGAAATAATCTATCGCAAAGGGTCAGACAATCATTCAGCCGATTCTCTCTCCAGACGTGCGAGTGGGGTTTTACAGTCTCTAGTTTTTAATTATGTTGCATCGATAGCAGACCAAGTTTGGGAAGCCTTCCACTCTGATGTCCCTTCTCAAGAATAATTGCTTGCGATTAGACGCAAGGGGGCTCAGGACACACGATATAAGGTGATCAATGACCTCATTTTTTACAAACATCGGTTGTTTATACCCCAGGTACGTTCACTATGCACTGATCTTATTTGGGAGATCCACAATTCCCCCACAGGAGGTCATGAAGGAGGTATGGGCACGTACAAGAGACTATCTGCAAGTTTCTTCAGGTCACACATGTTCAGCGAGGTAAAGCAATTTGTCGCTGCCTACACTATTTGCCAAGATGTCAAAGTTGAACATTCTTCTCCAGCCGGCCTACTACAACCCCTACCCATCCCAGAGCAGGTTTGGGAGGACATATCTATGGACTTTGTCGATGGGTTACCACCATCAGGAGGTTTCACAACGATTTGGGTGATAGTGGATCGCCTGAACATGTATGCTCACTTCCTGGCCCTCAAACACCCATACACAGCCAGTGGTCTTGCTGAGGTTTTCATTCGGGAGATAGTTCGCTTACATGGGATCCCTCGCTCTATCGTTTCGGATCGCGATCCTGTCTTTCTATCAACCTTTTGGAATGACCTTTTTAGGTTGACAATCACAACACTGCTGCACAGTACAACCTATCATTCCCAGACCGACGGGCAGACAGAAGTGGTGAACCGAGGTCTAGAGACTTACTTGTGCTGTTTTGCAGGTGACCAACCAAGGGTGTGGAGTAAATTTCTACCATGGGCGGAGTGGTCTTACAACACGTTTCACCACTCGGCCATCCGAATGTCCCTATTTCAGGCACTTTACGGACGCCCACCTCCTGCCATCCCACACTACATACATGGGACAACGACGGTGGCCGATCTGGAGTGCACTCTCCTCTCCTGAGATGACCTTTTGCGTTTTCTCCGCCACACCCTCTCTCAAGCTAAAAATCGTATGAAGCAGCATGCAGATAAGCATCTTACGGATCAGGAATTCCAACCAGGTGATCTCTTTTACTTGAAATTCCAACCCTACCGCCAGTCTTCGGTTGTGATTCGACGGAATCAGAAGCTATCATATCGTTTCTTTGGACCCTTAATCATTGAGCGAATCGGCCTAGTCGCTTACAAGCTCCAACTACCAGACGGGTGCTCTATTCACAATGTATTCCATTTCTCCCAACTGAAGAAGCATATTGGAGAAAATGAGTTCAGCTCACCTACTTTGCAATCATGGACCCCTTCAGGTCATATTCTGCATGAACCCGAGGCTATTCTTCAGCGCCATCGCATCAGAATCCGCAGAAGGGTTCGAAGGGAGCTGTTAATTCAATGGCGTCACTTGCCGCCATCCGATGCTACATGGGAACCAGAAGATGAGATCTTATTATGTTTTCTTTCATTTTCACCTTGAGGACAAGGTTGCTTCTAAGGAGGGAGGGATGTTACTCACTCCTCTTAAGTTACAGTAGTTTACTTCATAATATGTTGTTAACTTGCTTTGGTTGTAATTTGACTAAGTATGGATTTCCGCGCTACTTCATTATAAGGGCTATTGTAGTCTTTTTATATTAAGTAGAACTCAGTAAATAGACTAGTCTTACCCATGTTTTAGAGCAAGACATTACAATCTAAATCAAATCCTCTCTCTGCTCTCTTCTCTCTCTCCTTCTCATTCTCTCTTCCTCTTTTGTTCTTGCCTATTTTTGAAGCTCGAGTTCATAACATCAACGCATCCTGGAGCCCTCAATCTCTTCCGCTCGAGGCAACTCTCCCTTGATTTGTTGTGAATCACTCCTAGTCGTATCAGACTGGTTTTGGAAAATTGCATTTGACATGAAATATTTACTTCTCTCACAACCAACTCATGGTCTACCTACCACTGAATGATACGAGTTCATGGCATGAACTGGAACTTTCATCAATTCTTTTTTTGAGTTAATTGTTAATGATATTAGCATGTTAGAAAATTTATAAAATCTTGATTTATCAAGCAACCATTTCCATGGAGGTATTCCTGATCGTAGGGGAAAGGAAGGAATCTATAGTATATAAGATTTATCAGACAATTCTACACTCACTAGGTGATGTAACTTCTTGTATTTATCCACCTGATGAATAATTTTATATCTGGAGAACTTTCTTCAGAACAAAAAAATATGAAGAACTTGGTTGTTCTTGATCTTGCATACAATATATTGTTTAGCAGTGTTTTAAAAACCGAACCGACTAGGCCGATTCGACCAAATTTAATCACATCCGAGGTTTAAAATGGTCTAATTAAGTTAAGAACTGTATAAGTGAAGAAAATCGGATGACCCAGCCGGTTTAATTGGTTAAGCCATTGAACCGTTAAACCGACCGAGCCAGTTCAACCAATTTGGTTATTGTTGGCCAAAAAATCCAAGGCTTAAAACTTAAAGAAATAGCCAGAGTTACAAACTTACGATTTTCAAATCTTTGATTGTTTCTTTCCTTTTCCCTTCAAAGCAGATTTTAGGGCACAAAAAGGAAACATTTTCTCTTCAATCTCTTGAAGCATGGAGCCTAGATTCTATCCTCTGCATCATATCTCGATTTCCATCGAAATGGTATACGAATTCGGAAGATGCCTGAAACTTCAAGCACAAGAGAGGTAAGTTTCTAGATTTGCTTCATATTTTGTCCAAATCATATCCTGTAAAATGTGTAATTTTAGGTTTTTACTTAAATTTCAAAGATTTATTTCTTTCTTCATTTTTTATTTTGTACCTAAAACAGCCATTTGGGTTCTACATTCTGCCATAGGCTTGTTTCAGAAAACTCCAAATTTTCAACATTCTCCACATCTACTACGTTGGGCATCTTTTTGTGTCCAGGCATGTCCCTTTTTCTACTTTCTTTTCTTTATTGCACCTATTTTTCTTGTTACCTAAAGTATCTTTGTTGATGTCATGAAATGACTAATGTGGAGAAGTTGCAACTGTAGCAGACATCAAGTAAATTTTTAGTTTGCTGAGTTAATGGAATGGGGAATAAAGGACTTGGGAATTCATTTGATTTTGAAGGATTCGTGCTCGTAATAATGTAGTTAGAGTATAATATAGTTTTAGCTTGAATATGCATCAAATTAAAGCTTAAACTTGATCCAATGAAGAGATGGAAGGATTTATATTTTGCTTTTTGTTTTTGACTTGTCGAAAGACCAATTTTTTTATATTCTCTTTATTTTAGTTTATTTAATGTATTGCTCTATTGGTTTTCTTTTCCTGAATATGATTTTTTTTCTTTATTTCCCTTGTTATCTATGTCTTTTCATTGGAACCAAATAGTCATAGTCAAAAGGGGTCACTTACGTAGAGTTTAGATTTTGTCCACTTTATTTTTATAACACTTACTGATCAAAGCTTTAGAAACCCATACAGAGTTTTGCCATCAGTTCTTACGAGTAACCCTTTTTGAATTCTATTGTTCTCTACCATTCTATCCATTTAATTTTTTACAATGCTTACCTAACAAAACTTTAGAAACCCATTCATAGTTCATCCCTAGGTTGTTAGTGGTGACCCTTTTGGAATATTTTTGTTCTCTACCGACATTAGAGTGCAATTTGATGATAAATTCAATCTGGTTAAGCAAAGAGACTAGTTCTCAAGGTAGTGGACTACTACAGATTTATTGGACTATTATAAATTTTTGCATTTTGATGTCCTTGTATAACTTTATTTTCTATAGATTTTTTAAATTACTTAGATAGTTGAAGAGTATGCACTTGTATTTCTAAGTTTCTTTATGATTGGTTGTAGATTTGTTAACATTTACAAGATTGTCAGAGTAAAAGTTTTATTGATGTTTGAATTTGGTTCAATTTGTTAATATATTATTGGTTCAAATAGCATAAGAATAATTTATTTGTGCTTGTGAAGGGATTATTGTCATGGCTAATAATCCTAGTTCAGCTCAGTCAACTCCACCAGTTGCATCACAAGCAGCACGAGTCGAGACAGGCATAGCTTGGAATCATTGTATTCTACCAGATGTGAAAAAAGGTGCCAATGCTAGAAAAATCAAATGTTTATACTATTTAAAAATATTTGCTGGAGGAGGAATATATAGGATGAAAGCTCATTTGAGTAAACAGAAAGGTCAAGTTACCCCTTGTCCAAAAGTTCCTCCTGATGTAGAGTATTGGATATCTTTTGCCTTAGATGAGTTTAAGAGTGAAAAAAAAAGGAAGGCATGTTCATCTAAGGAAGGTGTGGTGGACCTAGATGATGATGAAAGTGGTGAACCTTTAGAAAAAGACAAGGGTCTTCGAATCCTTAGGCACACAAGTTATGAATAAAGGGGTCTTAGACCTATACTTTTCTCCAAGAACTTCTCCTGGATCTCAACCAAGTATTAGAAGTGTAATGGTTTAGAAAAGGCAGAATTGCAGTTTATGAAGTGGATGTATGATTCTTGTATTCCCTTGAGTGCCCTTATCTCTCAATACTCTCAGCTAATGCTTGATGGTATAAGTTCTATCGGACCTGGTTTTACAGGCTCCACATATCACAATGCTCGAGGTAAACTTTGGATTTAACTGTTGCAAATATTAATAGGACTTTAATAAATTTATATTTTATTGTCCTTGGGGATTAGTTTTTTTAAAATTTGTGGATGCATCTGAGGAATAAAAAATTGCAGAAATGTTGTTTAGTATGTTAAAGGAAGTAATTATCTCTATGGGATTTGATAATGTTGTGCAAATAGTTATAGATAATGCAACCAATAATGTAGCTGCTTGAAGACTCTTAATGTAAGAGTTTCCAAAGTTATATTGGAAACCTTGTAGTGCCCATTGTGTGGATTTAATGCTTGTGGATTTTGCTAAATACAGAGTTGAAGTGCAAAGAGTGGTAAATGATGCAAGGAGTCTTACCAAATTTGTTTAAAACCATGTATTTGTCTTGATATTGATGAGAAAATTCGGTATAGGAAGAGAGTTACTTCGCCCTAGATTTACTGATTTTGCAACAAATTTCTTGACATTACAAGGACATCAAAGAAATAAGTTCGCATTACAAGCTATGGTGGCAAGCGAAGAACGGATTAAAAATAAGAAATCCAAAACAAGCAATGAAAATTTTTTCTACTAGTTAGTATTGAATTCTGATTTTGGTCATCATATGTGAAACTGATTAATATCAAAGAGCCTCTTGTAAAAGTTTTAAGGATGGTTGATAGTGATCATAGACCATCAATTTCTTTGAAGGGATGAAAAAGTTTAGAGAAACGATAAGAACAATCACAAAAGGAAAGATCGAAGAGTATGAATTTTATGTTAAGATAATAGATCATCGTTGGGAAAGTCGGCTCCACCGTCCTCTCCATTCAGTTGATAATTGGTTCAACCCAAAAATTTTCCTTAGCCCAACAACTGAAGCAGAACTGCCTCGAGTAAAAGATCTATTGGATGTCATTGAGAAGTTTTATAAGAATAATCATTTAATTCAGGTGGCAATTATGAACGAACATCAAACATATAGAGATTCTGAAGGAGACTTTGGGTGAGAGATGGCTATCAAGGTACACGACAAGATACTTACCAGTAAATGTTTTTCTACTTTCTATAAATATCTTTTAATATAATTATTAAATCTAAATAAGAATATTAACTCGCAACTTTTTTTATCATTTACAGCTGAATGGTGGAGTACATTTAGAAATAGTGCTCCAAATCTGCAAAAGATTGTTATTCAAGTGTTGAGTCAAACATACAGTGCATCTGGTTGTAAGCGTAACTAGGGCTTTTTTAGCACATTTATACAAAAAAAAGAATAGATTAGAGCACAAAAGACTTAAAGACCTTGTGTATGTCCAATATAATTTACGATTGGAAAGTCACTGGAACTTTTTTTTTTCAATTTTTTTTTAATCTATTAGTTGATGTTATTTTATAATTGTTATTGGAGCGAAAAAAATCAAGCTAAACCAAAAGGCTAGGATCCAATTCCTTTTGAGGACATGCATTTATCAGAAGATTGGGTAGCAGAAACAGATTCTCCATAACTTGATGAAAAGGAAAATGAAACATGGGAGAATGTGCAACCAACTTTAATGCAACCTAGAGATGAAGGTAAAATGTATAAATTTTACGTAATTTAACTTATGAAAATTAATTTCGTTATATCTATTTTCTGATTTTTTTCATATTTTTTTCTGTTTTTATGAATGAAAAACAAGATGTGGAGATTATTAATATTGGCGAAGATGTGGAAACAAATGCGTAGAAATAACACTTCAATGTCTAGATTCTCCAATAATTTTTTTTTTATTTTTTCGCATTATATTTTTATTTTAAGCAGTTAATTATATTTGATAGTTAAATATTATAATTTATTTTAGATGATATTTATTTGAATTTTTAATAGTAATTTTTCTTTTAAATTTTGTTTAGTGAAGGTAGAACTTGCAATGATTTATTCTGTAGAAGATATGCATGTCCAGTCCAACCACCGGTTGAAACCGATCGAACAGGTTAAACCAAAATCAGCCGTCCCACCGGTTCTATGACCTGTTTGCTTTTTAAAACATTGTTGACTAGAGTAATGCCCACATCGGATTTTGTGGAAGGCTTACCAGATTTGAGATTCTACCTTTGAGATCGAATATGATTCATGGCAATTCCCTACTCAGATATCACAACTTAGCGCTCTTCAATTCTTGGATCTTTCATGTAACATGCTATTAGGGGCTATTCCAGCATCATTTAGAAATTTTACTGCAATTACTAGGATACATACCCATGAAATGCTTGATTCTGAGTCCCTAGAAGGCATTGTTGTCTCTTATCAAGATAAGTTGACGATGAATCTCATAGTGGAACTAGAAAATAGTGGGACTATGATTTATAAATCTCATAGATCTCTCATTGAATGATCTATTAGGAGATATTCCCAAAGGAATAACTCATCTCCTTGGGCTAGTTAGATTAACCTTTTCCTGTAAAAGAATGAAAGAACATAAGCTAGAAAAGGTTGGAGCATTGGAGCATTGGAGCATTGAAGCTTTCTCGTGAAATCCCTTCCAGCATGCCGACCTTAAATTTCTTAAGCAAGCTAAAATTGTTAAACAAAAACTTATCAAGGAAGATACCATCAGGTTTTCAGCTGCAAACTCTCATTGATTAGTCAATATATGTTGGTAATTACAATCTATGTGAACCATCACTATTGAAGAATAGGAGATTTATGACTCAGGGTCCGAGTAATCTCTAAATATTGAACCATGGATACCTTTTTCAAAAATATTGAATTAAGGATGAGTGGACCAAAACACTCCTCATTATCATTGAACCGGTTTACATGATTTTTAAACCCATTAAAAACTAACCCATCAGTCTTCCACACAAAATTTTCTGGAATAACATATTATATAATGGTCTGTAACATATTATTGTGGTATACTTAGCTTGCTATCCAGTTTTGAATAACCTATAATTATATTTTATTTGTCATCATTTAATGGACTATAACATAAGTGCCTTCTAGAATAACACATTATCTAATGGTCTATAACATATTATTATGTTATACATAACTTTCTATTACGTTCTAAATAACATATTGTAGACGCCAAAATCTGATTGGCCCATCTTCGGTAAGTCGATGTGATTTACCGATCCATCATTCGACCATCATAGGATCATTGTCGGTCTATTTTCCAATCTTCGAAATCATAGTTCACAGCCCATCGTAGGACCCATCAATCCATCACATCAACAGCCATGTCGTCATCTTCTTCAGTACCAGCTCATCGCCATCAAGCCATCGTCAGCACCACATCACTTGCCAACTAGCTCCACTCAGACATCGACCAAGTCACGGTCGCAGTAGAGCCAGAAAAGGCAAGTCCCTTTGTAGATCCCCATTTGGCGGATCGACAGATGAAAAGGAGGAGCGCCAATTCTCACTTGGCTCCTCTAGCAAAAGAGGATCTATCCCCTTTCCAAGGATCAACCTCCAAACATCTCAAACTCATCCGACTACAAAATGCCAGAAAGACTCCACCAGAGGGGTCGAAATAGTTTTCTCAAGAAAAAGCCTTATCGCGCCAGAGGTTCCAACTTTCGTCAATTCATTGGAGTTCACACAGTCTACCGAAGAAGCTCTACATGTTCATCGATGACGTCAACACGCCGGAAACAAGGAATACAAATACTTCCGTTCGACCAACTAAATTCATTGTCGTTCATGAAAACTCACTTGAGACTCAAAATTCGTCCTCAACTAGCAGGAAGCTGCAACTTCACCAACCAACCCAAGGAGATCGAATCAAAGCAAACATAGGAGATCGCACTCGTACAATTTCCCATTTTGCAAACACCCACAACTTTTAAATTTCTATATAATCTTGTCAAATTAATCAATCGGTTGCGTTACTTTACGGACTGGAGGTTTTTCATCACTAAAGATTTGCCACACCCGGTGGGACATCTCGTACCTCTCATCTACTTCTTCATCAAAACTTCAAAAAAAAAAAAACCCCAACACCTCAAATGGCAGGCAACAACAACAACTACAACGACATGAAGGTAGTCATCTCTAGCTTCACTTACCAGCGCTTCGCCGCTGGAACGAGCTCGACCGCCACAACAGGATTTTACGACTCGCCGGCCAACTCCCCAACCAACGTGTGTGCTCGAACCTCTCCACCTCCAGCCACTCGGCCAATGACAAGGCCACTGCCCAGATGTCTGTCTATAGGACAGGCACCTTTCATGAGGGACGCACGCTGCCCGAGCACCGTCTTTTGAACCACAAGCTTCTATGACCTTCGCCAAGCCAGCAATGGCACTGACGAGATTGGTTCCGACGGTAGTCAAGCCGACCTACCTGGCCGTAGCTACTACTCCACCGGCGTACAGCCCGACGACTAGCCGGTCGACCAGCCCGACCCAGTTGCCATCATTGTGGAGGATCTCTATTGTGCCCGCCATTATCCAACGTTATGAGCAACATGTAACTCCATCCTCGTCGCTGAGGAGGGCTCTGCAACCAACCTCAGCCTCTCCCAGAACAACGTCTGGGGGCGCTTTGTCTATGGTGACCGTCTATCCCAAACTTTTGGCGGCACTCACCGCCGCAGTCCTCTCACCACTTGTGCCTTCTTCAAGCCAACTAACATTGGTGACTTCTCCTTTGGCCTTGTCACCAATCATCTCTCGCCAAAAAACACCAGTGACCACTCCTTCGAGCTGGTTACCAACCAAGGTGTTGCCTCACCAACACTCACCAGCGATCGGCTTTCCAGTCCGATCACCCACAACTGCCTTGCCGCATCAAAATACATTTGTGGCCATATCCTCTGCATGGTCACTGGTTAAAACGTCGTAACTCCTGTTCACAATGAGAGCTAGTCATGCAACTCTGGCCTTCAAAGTTGCTACCATGGCAACTTCGGCCAAAACAGTTGAGGAGCAGTTGGCCGAGATGTAGGTTGTGCACAAAGATCAGAGCGAACAAATCTGTGCAAACGACGTAGCAATTATGGCCCGTGACCTCCAGATCGCTAAAATAATGGAGCGACTCGAGATCCTCATGGCCAACACTGGTGACCTCTCTTAAGAAGTCGACAGAAATAGGGCAACGACCAGCTCTTCAGCCAAGCCCCACTATGAGGAGTTGACTTCCGATGAGTTGTCGCCCGTGGCTCCAACAACCATTAGGAGGTCGCGGAATGAAAAGGAGCTGACCTCCCTCACACTTGACGCAGCAACTAAGTTAATCATTCGCGTTGTACAAAATAGGTCGGGCGAGATCATATCGGTCTTCCACCAGAGGCCATACACACAACAGATTCTAAATCTCCCGATGCCATTCGGGTACCATCCATCCAAATTCCAGCAGTTTAATGGTGATGGGCACTGAAAACAGCACATCACCCACTTCATTGAGACTTGCAACAATGCTAGCACTAACGACGATTTGTTGGTCAAACAATTCGTCTGATCACTGATAGGCAACACCTTCGACTAGTATATTGAGATGCTGCAAGAATCGATCGATAGGTGGGAGCAGCTGGAGCATGAATTCCTCAACCAGTTCAGCAGTACCCGACACACTGTCACATTGGTCGAACTCGCCAATCTCAAACAAAAGAAAGGCAAGAAAGCCATCGACTACATCAACTGGTGGAGGGACCTTAGCCTCTACTGCAGAAGATGTGCACTCGAGGGATGTGATGGGGAGTCTTTTTTCTTGCCATAGAGCCTGAAGCTGAATGACTTCCAAGAGCTCGCAATAAAGGCACACAATATGGAGACCCTTATTGACGAACATGGTGAGGAAGTCATACCTGGTGCCGACCCCCACAAGAAGGGGAAGGCCACTTTCAAAGACACGAAGGAGAAGGCAAAAAGCTACTTCGAAACCAACCCCTTCGAACCAATCAAGGTTGGAGGCAAAGCAAAAACAAATTTCGCCCCACGGCCACCCGTCGGGGGCACCTTTCAAAAATCGACGTTGAAGGAAAGCCAACCAAAGACTTCTCCTTTTGCTGACACGGACATTCCGATTATGCTCGAGCAGCTGCTCGAGAACGACCTACTCAAGTTGCCGGATATCATAAGACCTAGTGACTTGACAAAGTTGAAAGAACCAAACTTTTGGAAATACCACCACCTACTAGGACACTCAACCGAGAAATGCTTCATCATGAAGGACCGAATCAAGGACCTCACGACGTAAGGCCGCATCGAAATTGACAGAGGAAAAGGTGCGGCATTGGCAAACGTCATTTGTTTCTAGGCCGAGTCTTGTGACAAACTAGACTCGACAAGCCACGGGTCGTGAGAAGGGAGTACCGTCCCAAATCTGGATCACCCACCAAATCACACAACCTGCGACCACCGGCGAAGGTCGCTCAAACTCCAGCGCCCCGAGAAGCCGCTACAGCAGACACGGAGGGGTGGATCCTTGGCACCCGACGACCTCAAAACCAAAGGCGAAGCGGCCAAGAAAGAATGTCGTGAATCGCCAAGAAAAAACTTTGAAGATAGCCGTCCAAGGAGTAAACAAAAGAAAGCGTAGGCCCATCACATTGGCGGAATTCTTCCCTAAGTATTTGTTCACGCCACCAGTGATGGTGGCCACTTGCTAGCCCTCTCCCCCCAAGCAGACCAATTGAGTAGACAAGGGGAAAGCAGTGGTCGTCAAATACGATGACCTCAAGACTTCCCTAAAGTAAGTTTCTTTGTTGAATTAGCTCGAGGATGATTTAGACATGCTCATTCGATCTCGGCAGGCCTTGATCAAAATCCTTGACAAGCCACGAAAGCTTCAAGCCAAGCAAGAGCAGTTAATGATGAGGAAAAAAGAAATGCCAAAGGCCGGGCTAACGCCGCCATTTAGAAATGAAGATAAAGTTTTCTCATCTCATCAGGTGTCGGAGCCAGAAGAGTCTCTCACAGTCTCTTGTCCGTCGTGCATCACTTCTCAAGAATAAGATGCTCAACTGGGGGCAAAGACTCATAACTGGCCATTGTTGGTATCAGGCTATATCAAGGACACCTTGGTCAATCGTATTCTCATTGATTGCAGCTCCGCAGTTAACAGTATGCCAATCTGAACAATGAAGAACGTCTACATTTCAACTAGCGACCTGTCTGCGAGCTGTTTACTCATACATGGGTTCAACCAAAAAGGCCAGCGGATGCTCAGTATGATCAGATTGCAGCTGCACATTGGCAAGATGGTCTCACCCTTCCAAGAGATAAACTCCAGTACATCATACAATCTACTTCTGGGTAGACCCTGGTTCCACTCCTATGGTGTTGTTCCTTCCACGCTCCACCAATGCTTTAAGTACAAGAAGGACAACGAGCAAATGATAGTGTATGCCGATGAAAGTCCATTCACGGAAGCTGAATCCTCATTTTCCGATGCTAAATTTTACCTATCGATGCGGCCGACAGTCAAAGCGACATCTTGGTTGGGTCTGCCTACAAATGCCAAAATTGCTCTTTCTCCTAAGCAAACTCTAAAACACAACATGGTGTTGAAGACCGAACCCTTCAAACCATTGACTCCTAGGGAGGAAAAGTCAAACTCGATCATCCCAGCGCCACCAAAAAACAACGTACTGGTACTTAGGTACATCGCTTAGTCATTGAGGAAAAAGGGAGAAGCTGCTCTTGTTGTATGCTGCAATACCGAGCCGACTCTACTAAAAGGAGTCACTCTTCCCTAAGCTCGATGATCGAAGTGTCATCAAGAAGCTCCTAAGCCCTGAACGGCTGTCCACTACTCAGACAACTGAAGGTTTCGACAAAAATACCTATCGGTTGATGGCCAAGGCATGGGGCAATTTCACAAAGAAGCAGCTGCACGACCAACCTTTTGTCGCTTTTCCAGTGCTCAAGCTAGCGTAAGACATATTGAGAAAGGAAGGTGATCGCATTATTCAAGGCTGAGGAGTCCTTGGGTACCAGTCAATGATGCCAATTCGCATCACTGGTAGATTGGCTAACACGACAAAGGCCGAAGAAGTAAGAAGCCCCATTGGTCATTTACACGACAAAGGCCGCCATCTCAAAGGCTCGTCCATACGATGTCGTCTCCGTCAACCGCATCTCCACCGCCAATGGTGATGACCAAGGAGATGAGGACTTCATTTTGAAGGATGCCCCAGCCGGGTTCGAAGGAGGCCAGGCTACTATTGACGAATTAAAGAAAGTCAACTTAGGTACCGAAGAGGAACCGAGGCCTGACCTCAGTGTTAGGCTAGCCAAGGAAGAAGAGGGCGACCTTCCTCAGTGTGTCTCACAGAGATGCTAGGCCTCGACTCAAAAGTCATCCTACACAAAATCGTGGTTCACCCCACAGTTCGGCCCGTCAAGAAGATGCAGAGACGCTTCCGACCCGAGATCGTCCCAGAGATAGAAAAAGAGGTCGACAAGCTTATTGCAGCCAACTTCATCCGAGAGATCAAATACCCTTCCTGAATTGCCAACATCGTGCCAGTCAAGAGGAAGAGCGGCCAAATACAGGTTTGCATCAATTTTTGCAATCTGAACAAGGCCAGTCCAAAAGATGACTTCCCGTTGCCAATTACCGAACTCATGGTAGATGCGACGATGGGGCATGAGGTAATCTCCTTCATGGACGGATCGTCTGGCTATAATCAGATCCACATGGACCCGAAGGACGAAGAGCTCACCACGTTCCGAACACCCAAAGGCATCTTCTACTACAAAGTCATGCCTTTTGGTCTAAAGAACGCTGGCGAAACGTACCAGAGAGCCATGCAACACCTTTTCGATGACTTCCGTCACAAGCGCATTGAGTTCTACATCGACGACCTGTTGGTCAAATCAAATGAGTGAGGCGACCATTTGCTTGATCTTAGAGCAGTATTTCAACGACTCTAGCAATTTCAGCTTAAGATGAATCCGTTGATATGCGCATTCGGCTTCACGTCCGGCAAAGTCCTTGGGTTCATCGTACACCACCGAGGAATCGAAGTCGACCAAACTAAGAGATTCAAAAGATGCTAGAGCCAAGAAACATCTCAGAGCTCAAAAGTTTCCAAGGACACCTAGCGTACATTCGGTGCTTCATCTCGAATCTACCCAGGCGATGTTGTTAGTTGTCTAGCAAGTGCACTAGGTCAGCAAGTAATATAGACTCGAGAGTCCAGATATCGATCCCACAGAGACCTTGATGAGAACTCAGTTTAAGCAAAAAGTTCTCTATTGATTGAGGAAAAGAATTTTTTGTTTTGGGAACAGGAAAAACAAAACAGAATTAAACTACTGGAAAAACTAATACAGATGAGATGTTTGGGAAAATTGTCAATCCCTCCTAGTTGTTGACATGAAAAATTCTGAATTTACAGCTCAAGTACCCTCACCTTGACTTAGTTTTTCAAAACCCGGTTACCCATATACAGGAAATAACTTTCACTTAGTCTTTGAACTCCTTCTCAACCGGAACATTCAAATCTTAAGTGCATAAATATAAAAGCTTGAAGATTTACTCTCTCTTATTCAGAACAAGAGTTATAGAAGTCACATAACTTTTCAAATAGTCTCCTTCGAAATAAGAACAATCTAGTTTAAAAGCGAGCTGTTTTAGAAGACAAGGAATCATATAACTAACCCAAATCTTTACTGAAATTTAACTTCTCATTCGTACCTCATTAAACTTCAGATATCAATCTAGATTAGAAATAAGCAATGAATACAGATTCTAAAACAAAAGCAGAGTACTTTATTGCTATATAATTTAGAACTTAAACATAAACAACTAGGAGTTCATGACATCCCCAACAAAGAGAGACTACTCCATAATAATAAAATAAATACACAGTAAAAAGGATTCAATTACAGCCATAGACATAAAATAAACTAAGTACAGAAATCCCCTTGAAGGACTGCCTTTGGCTTCTCTTGCACCTTGACTGAAATCTCCACCTTCTCTCTCTAAAGTGCCAAGAGGCAGTGTAAGACTCCCTCTGGACTTTCTCTTCTTTCTAACCTAACTACAAAACAAGAAAAACGAACTAAGAACTGGATTTACACTACAAAAACTGGATAAAAAACTGGATGTTTATGCTCTGCCTCGAATGCCTATTTATACTTGAGGCTCTGCCCAGAACTTGTAATTTTGGCCTCTGTCCAGGGGTATGAATTGTGAATTTCTGAGCTCAGAATTTGCAAAAATTATATCCGAACCTTCCTTACTTATTCCTTGACTTGTGTATGAAATTAGAAGTCATTCTGAGTTGGGAAACTTGAGATATCACTTTTAGAAGTTGAACTACTTCTGCTGCCAATTCCAGCACTGGGTCCACCACTTTGAAAATATAAAACTCCACAACCCCGACTTGGATTGACGAGATTTTCCGTGTCATGATTCTCAATCCTCTCAGGAAGCTGTGGTCCAAATTTGGATCCAATTGGAGTTTGGAATCTCCAGATATGGACTCTTCAATCTCGGACTTGTACTTTCTTTTTATGGCAGCAGTTTCCTTCTTTGTCGTGGACTTCTCTTCTTGACCATTCAATGCACCTAGACTCTGGAAATATATGATAAAATCTTCGTGGATACCTTCCTTAGCCAATTAGGATTTCTTCTTTCAAGTCTAGGCTAGATTGGCAGTCAGAATCCCGAGATTTTTGCATGTCACGAAGTTGAGTCAGCGGCACGGTCGCACCGAATTGTTCTTTGTTTTGGCGATGTCGCGCTACTGGAGCATAAGTTTTGTCTAAGTCCGGAGCACGGCCTTCGGGTCCTAAATGAGGAAGGATTCTTCGTGGCGTGGCCGCGCCACTTTAAGTTGTTTAACTGGCGCGGTCGCGCCACTCCTTAGACGCTTTGCCGACTTTCTGAAATAGAACTTGGCAACTTAGTAAGGAAACAATGCAGCGCGGCAGCGCCACAGGTAGCGCCAATTCACATTCACGAACTGTCCTCCTTTCAGCCTCACTAGCCGTTGGGAATTTCTTGGAATTATTTGAATTTTTGCACATTTATCCGGCGCGGTCGCGCCATTCCCTTTTTTTCTTGATTTTGCTCCTTTTTCCTTCATTTTTCATCATAATTTAGATTTTCTTCTTTCTCAAGGTACCTGAGACACGAAACATGTATTTGAGTTATATTTCTCACTTTCATGCTCATAATCTACTCAAATTTAAATTTTATGCTCATTAAATTATGAATAAATAAGTTTCTTTTGGACTCTTATCACAACTCCAAACTTAAACCTTTGCTCATCCTCGAGCAAAACTCTGAAAAAAATACCAGATAGATCTGTAAAATCTTAAGAAAAGTTCGGTGATCCTCCCTACTAAAGTTTAAAAATAGATGATTCACACCTTTCCTAATGATGGTTCTTCTTCCTAATGATTCACTCCTTTCCTAATGATGGTTCTTCTTCCTAATGATTCACTCCTTTCCTAATGATCAACTCTCCACTAACCTGAAGGAATTCTCAATTCTGATCAATAGGTCTTTATGGGTTGTAATGAGGCATGGGTAATGGGTATGATGAAGATTTTTGGTTTTCTTTTAGGTTTTATTCTCCTCCTCATATCCATTTTCCATTTTCCTGAGCGTGAATTGGATTTGTGACTTTTCCTCCAAGCTCTTCCACCCCAAACTTATTCTTTTGCATTGATCCCTCATTTTTTTTTTTCCCTCTTTTATTTATTTATTTATTTATTTTTTTTCTCTTCTTCTTCCCATGTATCTTTTTCTTTGGGTTTTGTTCAGAGTCTAGCTTACCTCGTCGGTTGACTCAGAGTCCCTAAGCTTGCTGAGACCCGAGACCCGGTGCACACACGAGGTGGCCTTTCCCTTAACTAACCCATAACCTTTTCTTGCTTTTTCCTTGGCTTTGTTTGGAGTCCAGCTTACCTTGCCGGTTGACTCAGAGACCCTAAGCTTGATGAGGCCCGAGTCCTGGTGCACACACAAGGTGGCCTTTCTCCTACTTAGCCCAGAATTTTTCTTTCTTTTGCTCTCTTCTCCTTCTTCCCTTTTACAAAGAAATATTTTTATACCCTTCATCCATCCCTCCTTATAACTTCAAAATCTTTATCCAAGCTCATTCAAACAGAACACTTCAATAATTTGGAGAATCAAGGGTCAGTAAGAAACAAGTTTAATTATCACTAAGGCTGGTTCATGTAGCATGGGACATTGAAACAAAATAGGGATCTTTTCGGCCCAAGAGGTTTGACAAAAGGTGATGCAACTTGTGCATTAAAATGGGTGGCTTTGAAAAAGGCTCAAATAATTTTTTAACTGGTGCCTAAATCACCTCAGAATTTTGAAAACCTTTCTCTGTTTCGCCTCAAGTTTTCCTCAGGTTGGTTCTAGTGGTTGAACAGTGGTTGAAATCAACTTGCTCACTTGTACTTTGTTTTCGAAAACTATTTTTTAAAAAAAAATTCTCATTCATTCAAGACTAAGCACCTAAACTAATATATTACTCCAGAAAGTGAATCATGCGATTCATATGATCAGGGGTTTTTCACTGGTATTTTTCAAAGTCTTTATTGGATTTTTTGGTGAAAAAATAGTGCTTTCAGATCCATGCATGAAAAGTATCCCACCCCAAACTTAAAATTTTTCAAATCCCCTAAAAATTGCATGAAGAGTATCCCACCCCAAACTTAAAAACAAGCTTTGTCTTCAAAACAGTAGTAAACATAGGAGTGATAGAGATACTTCCCTGACTTGCTGGGTGGATTGAGGTTGGATGGATTTCCCTTGGTGGTTGTTGCAATCTGGTCTCATGGGTTAGTTATTTAAAATTTGCATGATTTTCAGCAATTGAAAATGAAAATTGACTAGAAGTGTCTCTCAGGTATAAAATATGTCTTAAGAAGAATACCTGGAGTGGATGTTCTGGTTCTGCAACTCAGTAGTGGCCAAATTTCGTAAACCCAGTGGCGCGGCCGCGCTAGAATTTGTCGCAGTCGCGCCGAGTAATTCCTTGAAATAATCAGATTCTGAATGCAATTTTCAATAATTCCAGTTTGGACAATTAAATATTAGAGAGAGCCATGGTTTGAAGTGATTTTCATTTATTTTCATTGGAAGAATGAAGAAGTGCATGCTTTGAGACAAATCATTGAGAGTAAAAACATAATTTCATTAATATGAATGGAGATTGAGTACATATTAATGAAATTTCATTTAGCACACTCTCAGACATAATCGCACACAAAAGCAAGCTCACACACAAGAGAAAAAGAACAAGTCAAAATATCTAAGCAAAAGCTAAACAAAATCTAGTCTTCTTCTTCTTCATCTTCTTCTTCTTCCTCTTCACCTTCTTCTTCTTCAGAGGTATCTCCAGTGGGCAGCTGATCTTCTGGAATGCCTTCCTATTTAGCCCACAATGTCCACATCTTGTTGTTGTTTGTGGTCAGTTTTCCCATCTTCTTTTCTATCCCACTCATCCTCTCATGGAGAGCAACCATATCCATCTCCTTGGATGTGCTAGAACTTGCTTCTGATCTTGCTGGTGGGTGGTCTCTCATGATTTGTTTTACTGAGCTAGTTGAGATGCCTCTGGGTACTTTCTCCATTGGCTTTGTGGAGCTCAGTGCAATCCCATTAGCCAAACAAATAGAGGTGATGAGAGAAGGAAAGGGGAGTCTTCCTCTTTTGTGATGGGCCATATCCATGATTTGTCTATGAATTATGTCTCCCACATTGATGGGAATGCCTTCAAATAAAGCATGGAGGAAGTAGGCTCTTTCTGGAGTGATTTCAGTAAAGTGGGAGGTGGGGGTCAATTTAGTAAACAGAAACATTGACCATACCTTAGCATCTACATGCATGCCCTGTCTCTCAAAATGCAGCAATTTTCCTCTTCTGGTCTCCCACTCTGCTCCCCTTGGTCATAACCTTTCTGTAATCTCTGTTGTACTGACCCCCTCTCTCAAAATATTCAGTGGTTCGGTGGGGGCATCAGGAATGTGCAAGTGATTGTTCATGTCATGGGGGTATAGCTGGATCCATTTGCCCCTTACGAAGAATTGCCAAAGTTTCTGGTCTGGTAAGTTGGCATAGAATTCTTGGACCAGTTGGATGTTAGCTTGTGTAGGAGCTACTACCCATTGGGTCCACCCCCTTGCTTCTATCATGGCTCCATATCGTTCCTTTATGAGCTCATCCATAATAAAACCCCTCTCCATGTGGACATTGCATTTGGACAGTATGTCATTGAACCTCTTGTGTCCATCTGCTGTGACAAACCTCTCTTTATCCCAAGTTTTTGCCACTTTTGCTTTTGACCTTGCATAAAACTTTTGGGGTGCCATTTCAGTGCAAAAAAATGTTTTCTGGCCTTTTTGGGGAGCTTGGTTCTCTCTGGTCTGAGGTCGGTTTGGGATGCAAAATGGGCCGTTGGAAAGCTCTAAGTGTATGCTTTCAATCTAAAAAATCAGTTGTCCAAAAACAATCTCAGGTTATGGAAGGCCCGAAAGGATGCAAGAAAGACACTGTTTTTGTACCCAGAAAATTTCAGAAAACCGAAATTTGTCCCCAACTTTGAGAACTTTGTTCTCCCTTGTTCCACAATGGAAATACCCAAAACTTGGACCAAATTAAACTAGGAAGTAGCTTTTCTCTGGTAATACCTTTGGTTTTTCGAGCTTGATTCTAGATATTTCTAAATTTGACTCCATATATGCCTTGCCCGAACTGCTTTTTTGCCAGAACAGCGTTCTGCGCCGGATTCCGAGGTGTTTCCGGCAAGGTTTCCGGCTAGAAATCTCTTAGATGGAGCTTGATTTGGAAGGGTTGAAGAAGGCACTCTAGGTTTCGCTCACTGGTTGGGGTTGAAAAACCCTCAAAATGGTGTTTTGAACCTCTTAAACTTTGCCCCGCAAGGGTCGAACCGGTGCGTTGAGCCCCGCGACCGCGCCGGTTCAGAACTTAAAAGTCTTGAGAAACGCAATTTGGCGCGGTCGCGCCGAATTTTGGCGCGGTCGCGCCATTTCTAGTTTTTGAAATTTCTAATTTTTTTTGTGGTTTTCTATTTTTTTGAAAAGCCGTAAATTCCTAATATAACACTATTCCTATCCTAGTTCTACTTTATCAGTGAAAATAAATCAAACTCTCATGCAAATTCAAACAAATCCAAAAAAAAAACACATTACTCAAACCAATTTAAAGTCCTAAAAATTCAAGACAATTTCAAAACTCCTAATCCTATTCCTATCTTACCTACTGGTCCATGTGATCTGATCCACCAGGATCGAATGGAAACTAGGACCATCGAAGCTTGAGGATATTTTTGGCTTTTGAATGTGCTGCATGGTTATTCAAACTTTTGAGTAATGAGCTGGTCACTCTTTCTCTTTTCTGGTTGGTATCGAATCTATTTTGCTCATTTATTTTTTGCCAACTATTCTTCACACTACCCAGTCTTAATAAAATTTTCAGTTCTTTTTTATGGGTGGTTTATAAGGCTAGATAATGAAGAAATCAATATCAATAGAGAGGAAAGTATGTTCATTAACCTTGGTGTCCTTCATCCAAACCTCTTCATGCTTTTCAAGGGGTTTCTCTTCTTTTTCAACCTCATCCCCTTCTTTCGGTTTTTCATCTTCTTCTTTTTCCTCCAAGATCTTTTCATCTTCTCCCTCTTCAAGTTTCTGAAAATCACAACAACTCTCAGCTCTCTCCGTGGTATCTTCCTCTATGTGTTCTGCTGTAACACATAAATTAAGACAAGAAGTGTTAGCTGTATACATCCATTCAGAAATAACTTGGTTCATACCTGATATGACAGTGGCCATCTGAGGGGGATATGCATGTTGAGAAAAAGAATCACTGAACATAGGAGGGTGATCATACATGAACTTGGACAATTGCCCATGTGGCAAATTGTCTTGCCAATCATTCTCGAAATATGGATTCACATTTTTCTTAGAGAAATAATTATCATGCTCAGCTTCATAGAAACCATTAGGTTCATTATCAACAAAAGAACGTAATATATTAGAATCATACCTCCATGAATCATGATTAGAACATGCATACGGTTGGGGAAATTCTGAATATGAGTTAGGATAAGGATTTATCTCATTCTGCACATAATTCCACCTCTCCTCTGAGTGCTCTTTCCAGTTCCAGATTGGGTTCATCTAGTGGCTCACCACTAATTCTGACTTTTATGCATGAATCTGGTTCAATCTGAAAAGATAAAATAAAAAATTTTAATCTCAATCAACAAAATACATTCACTTAAACTTACTCTCAATTCAATGGTCTCCGGCAACAGCGCCAAAAACTTGTTGGTTGTCTAGCAAGTGTACTAGGTCAACAAGTAATATAGACTCGAGAGTCCAGATATCGATCCCACATAGACCTTGATGAGAACTCGGTTTAAGCAAAAAGTTCTCTATTGATCGAGGAAAAGAATTTTTGGTTTTGAGAGCTGGAAAAACAAAACAGAATTAAACTACAGGAAAAATTAATAGAGATGAGATGTTTGGGAAGAATGTCAATCCCTCCTAGTTGTTGACATGCAAAATTCTGATTTTATAGCTCAAGTACCCTCACCTTGACTTAGCTTTTGAAAACCCGGTTACCCATATACAGGAAATAACTTTCACTTAGTCTTTGAACTCCTTCTCAACCGGAACATTCGAATCCTAAGTGCATAAATATAAAAGCTTGAAGATTTACTCTCTCTTATTCAGAACAAGAGGAATAGAAGTCACATCACTTTTCAACTAGTCTGCTTCAAAATCGGAACAATCTAGTTTAAAAGCGAGTTGTTTTAGAAGACAAGGAATCATATAACTAACCCAAATCATTACTGAAATTTAACTTCTCATTCGTACCTCATTAAACTTCAGATATTAATCTAGATTAGCAAAAAGCAATGAATACAGATTCTAAAACAAAAGCAGAGTACTTTATTGCTATAGAATTTAGAACTTAAACATAAACAACTAGGAGTTCATGACTTCCCCAACAAAGAGAGACTACTCCATAGTAATAGAATAAACACACAGTAAAAAGGATTCAAATACAGCCATAGACATAAAATAAACTAAGTATAGAAATCCCCTTGAAGGACTGCCTTTGGCTTCTCTTGCACCTTGACTGAAATCTCCACCTTCTCTCTCTAAAGTGCCAAGAGGTCGTGTAAGACTCCCTCTGGACTTTCTCTTCTCTCTTACCTAACTACAAAAAAAGAAAAACGAACTAAGAACTGGATTTACACTACAAAAACTGGATCAAAAACTGGATGCTTATGCTCTGCCTCGGATGCCTATTTATACTTGAAGCTCTGCCTAGAACTTGTAATTTTGGCCTCTGTCCAGGGGTATGAATTGTGACTTTCTGATCTCAGAATTTGCTAAAATTACGTCCGAACCTCCCTTAGTCCTTAACTTGTGTACAAAATTTGAAGTCATTCTGAGTTGGGAAACTTGTGATATCACCTTGAGAAGTTGAACTGCTTCTGCTGCCAATTCCAGCACAGGGTGCACCACTTTGAAAATATAAAACTCCACAACCCTGACTTGGATTGACCTGATTTTCCGTGTCATGATTCTCAATCCTCTCAGGAAGCTGTGGTCCAAATTTGGATCCAATTGGAGTTCAGAATCTCCAGATATGGACTCTTCAATCTCGAACTTGTACTTTCCTTTTTTGGCAGCTATTTCCTTCTTTGTCTTGAACTTTTCTTCTTAACCATTCAATGCACCTAGACTCTGGAAATATATCATAAAATCTTCGTGGATACCTTTCTTAGCCAATTAGGACTTCTTCTTTCAAGTCTGGGCTTTATTGGCAGTCAGAATCCCGAGATTTCCGCAAGTCACGAAGTAGAGTCAGTGGCGCGGTCGCGCCGAATTGTTCTTTGTTTTCGCATGGTCGCGCCACTGGAGCAGAAGTTTTGTCTAAGTCTGGAGCACGGCCTTCGGGTCCTAAATGAGGATGGATTCTTCATGGTGTGGTCGCGCCACTTTAAGCTATTTAACTGGCGCGGTCGCACCAGTCCTTAGACGCTTTGCCGACTTCCCGAAATAGAACTTGGCAACTTAGTATGGAAACAGTGCGGCGCGGCAGCGCCACAGGTAGCGCCATCTTCATGGCGCGGTAGCGCCCACTAGGGGCGCGGTCGCGCCAATTCACATTCACGAACTGTCCTCCTTTTAGCCTCAGTATCTGGCGCGGTCGCGCCATTCCCTTTTCTGCTTGATTTTGCTCCTTTTTCCTTCATTTTTCCTCAGAATTTAGATTTTCTTCTTTCTCAAGGTACCTAAGACACAAAACATGTTTTTGAGTTATATTTCTCACTTTCATGCTCATAATCTACTCAAATTTGGAATTTATGCTCATTAAATCATGCATAAATAAGTGTCTTTTGGACACACCATTTAGTAGGTTAATAAAGAAGGACATCCCTTTTGAGTGGGACGACGCATGTTAAAATGCCTTTAACAGCATAAAGGCATACTGATGAGTGTCTAAAGGACATTGTCTAGGCATGAATTAATGATTAGAAATTCCAATTTTGAGTTGATTATTAGCATAAAAATGACAAGTATGACTAAAATTCATGTTCTGTGTCTCAGGTACCTAGTAGAAGAAGAAAAACAGAATTAAGAAAGAAATCGAAGGAAATATGAGCCAAATGATCCAAAAAGGGTATGGCGCGTCCGCATCGATTCTGGCACCACCATGCCTAGAAAATGGGCAAAAATTCAAATTAATGGAGAAAAATACCCAACGGCTAGGGCGACTTGAAAGAAGACAATTCGGGAAAGTGAAACAGTGCGACCGCACCCTTAGGGGGTGCTATCGCGCCAAGAAGATGGCGGTATCAATGGCCCTAGCGCGCTGTTGAGTTGCCTTACACTGAAGTCAGAGTTGCGACTTTGGGACATCGGTGAAGATTCTAAGGTTTGGCGCTACCGCGCCACATCTCAGCATAAATTGGCGCTACTGCGCCACATCTCAGCATAAATTGGCGCTACTGTGCCACGAAGTTTCCTAAAGCTGCATGGATACGGTTTTCATTCCCGAACTTAGAAATGATTCTGCTCAACTGGCGTGACCGCGCCAAAATCAGAAGGATAAATGGCTCGATAGTGCCACTGACTCTGCAACGTAAAACACCGAAAATCTTGGGATTTTGACAACAAATCACGGCCAAACTTGGAAGAAAGAGTCATAAGTACATCATAAATACATCCACGATGACTCTAGAAGAAATTAATGGGAATCCTAAGAGTTTTGAATGCTCAAGGTGGTAAAATTCAAAGCTGATTAGGACACAGCAAAAGAAGGAAACTACAGTCCGAGTTTGAAGAAGACAACCATGGAGATTGCAACTCCCAATTGACTCCAAATTTGGAACACATACTCCTGATGGGATTCAAAATCACGTAACGAAAAATTAGATCAATCCAAGATGGCCTTCAGGCGGTTTAAATTTTCAAAGTGGTGGACCCAGTGCTAAAATTTGCTGCAGAACCAACCTGACTTCACTTCAGCATAACTCAAGTTTCCCAACTCAGATTTACTTTAAATTTTGTACACAGGTCAAGGACTGCGTAAGGAAGGTTCTTTTATAATTTCATGGAATTATGAGGTCAGGAAGGCATGGTTTTAACCCCTGGACAGAGACCAAATTAGAAGACCATGACAGAAGTCCATTTATAAATAGGGGTTCGAGGATGAGTGAAGGATCCAGTTCTGAATCGACTTTTTGGTTTGGTTTACCTTTGTTTTAATTAGTTTGGAGAGCAGATAAAGTCTAAAGGGAGTATTGCATGAGCTTTTGGCACTTTGGAGAGAAGAGGTCGAGATTTCAGTCGAGGCACAAGTGAAGCTAAGGGCAGTCCTTAAATGGGGTTTCTATACTAAGTTTATTTTGATTTCCATGGCTGTAATTGAATCCTTTTTGTGTGTTTATACTGTTAGCATGGAGTATCCTCTCTGTTGGGGAACTCATGAACTCCTTGTTTTGATATGTTAACATTTTGAAGTTTATAGCAAAATAGCATCTTGTCTTTGTTTTAGAATCTGAGTTCATTTCTAACTTCTAATCTGAATTGATTTCTTAAGTTTAACGAGGTTCGAATAGAGAAGTTAAAATTGAGTAGAGATTTGGACTAGTAGTTTGATTCTTTGTTTTCTAAAACAACTCGTTTTTCTTTCTAAATCATTTCAAATTGTGATGGAGACTAGTGAAAGCGGTGTGACTTTTTTATAACCCATGTTATGAATAAGAGAGTTAATCTTTAAGCTTTTATATTTATGCACTTAGGATTTGAATGTTCTGAATTGTGGAGTTCAAAGAATAGGTGAAAGTTATTTCCTGTATAGAGGTGACCAGGTTTTCAAGAGCTAAGTCAAGGTAAAGGTACTTGAGCTATAAAATCAAAACTTTGCATACTAATAACTAGGTGGGATTGAAACTTCTACCCAAAATCTCATCTCCATAAGGTTTAGTCATCTGGTTCATTAGTTAAAATTATGTTTTTCTTTTCCAATTCTCAAAAATAAAAAATTGCTTACCTCAATCATCAGAAAAATCTTTGCGTAGACTAGGTTCTCATCAAGGTCTTAGTGGGATCGATATCTAGACTCTTGAGTCTATTTTACTTGCTGACCTAGTGCACTTGCTAGATACCCAACAAGTTTTTGGCATCATTTCCGGGGACCATTGATTTGAGAGTAAGTTTATGTAAATTTTTTGTTGACTGAGTTTAATGTTTTTTTATGCTATCTTTTCTGGTTGAACTGGGTTTGTGCATGAAAGCAAGCTCAAGTGAAGACCCACTAGCTGAACCAGATCCGGAATCGGAAAGATCCCTCCTTACTCAAAGGAGAAGAGAAAATTCTGCAATGGAAGCGCAAAACGAGGAAGAAGGGCCTGAGAAGACGATGGAACACTATGTAACATCAAACCCAAATGCGCGAAGATCAGCCATTGTGAGACCTCAAGTTCCCAACAGATTTGAGATCAAGCCTAAAATTCTGTCAATGATTCAGAATAGTTATGAATTTGGAGGTTTTGCTAATGAAGATCCTAATGAACATATTGAAAAAATTTTGGAATTATGTGACACCTTCAAATTTGAAAATGTCACAAATGAGGTTGTTTGGTTAAGATTGTTTCGATTCACTCTAAGGGATAGGGCAAAAAGTTGGTTATCCACATTACAACCTAATTCAATTGAAACATGGGATGAGCTACAAAAGAAGTTCCTTGGTAAGTATTGTTCACCTGCTAAAATAATTAATTTGCGTAATGCTATCTCTAATTTCATGCACGAACATGATGAACAACTCTTTGAAGCATGGGAAAGATACAAGGAGCTGCTCAGAAAATGCCTAAATCGTGGAAGCCACAGTGGATACAAATGGAAATTTTTTACAATGGAATTACTGTCTCAACACAAAGCTTGATTGATGTTGCGGCTGGTGTACTATGAATAAAAAGACTCCTAATGAAGTTTATGAAATGATTGAAGATTTTGTGTCTAATATGTAACCAATACCCAGTAGAGAGAAGTGCAACAGGAAGAGTTGTTGGAGTGCATAACCTTGATCATGTATTAGCATTGCAGGCACAAGTCGAGTCATTAACAAAACAATTAACAAAATTGCACACCCCCTCTTTGGTTGCTCAGATTTGTGACATGTGTGGAGGAGGACATCCAAACCATGAATGCCAAGCAGGTAAAGTTCAAGTTTTAAGTTCTTTGGACCAAGCTAATTATGTTTCAAATTTTCGCAGGTCCAATGATCCATATAGCAATACTTTCAATCCTAGTTGGAGGAGTCATCCAAATTACTCATGGTCCAACAACAACCAGCAACCCAACACTCAACAGCCAAATGCACAAGCAAGACCTCCACCAGGATTCCAAAGATCAACACAAGAACAGGAGCAAAAGTCTAGCCTTGAGGACATCTTTTCAAAGTTTCTATCAAATAAAGAAAAAAGAGATGCTCGTACTGAAGCTAGGAACCAAGGTACTTTACCTAGTAATTCTGAAACTAACCCTAAAGAACAGATAAAAGCTATCACTTTGAGAAGTGGGAAAGTCTTAGAAGAGCAAAAGCAACCTTAAGTGGAGGAGGACAAAGCACATCAGCAACAAAACAAAGAAAGAGAAGAACAAAATAAGGAAAGAGAGGAAAGAAGACAACACAAACGAAAAGGTAAGTCATCTCAATCTCTCTCTAATGCTGAAATAAACTTGGACACATTACCCTATCCGGAGCGAGCTAAAAAGGATAAATTGAAGAAGACATTTTCAAAATTTATTGATATCTGCGAGAAGTTAGAATTTAACATTCCTTTTGTAGAAGCTTTAATGCAGATGCCACAATATGCCAAGTTTCTTAAAGAGGTACTTTCAGGAAAATGGAGGATTGAAGAGCTAGGAACACTGATGCTAACAAAAAATTGTAGTGCAATACTGAAGAATCAATTGCCTACTAAGCTAAAGGATCTAGGGAGTTTCACTATACCTTGTGAATACTGAAATTTTAAATTTAACAAAGTGTTATGTGATTTAGGAGCAAGCATAAACTTGATGCCATTGTCTATTTGCCGGAAATTAAATCTGGGTGAGCTTAAGGAGACCAATATCATGCTCCAATTTGCTGATTAATCAAATAAAAAGCCCAATGAACTAATTGAGGATGTGCTGGTCAGAATTGGGAAATTCATATACCCATGCGATTTTGTGGTATTGGACATGGAGGTGGATTGGGAATTACCATGGATTTTAGAGAGACCTTTCCTAGCCACCGCAGCTGCCTTAATTGATGTCAAACAAGGAAAATTAACCCTAAGATTAAATGATAAAGAGATAGTGTTTGACATTAAACAAGCTATTAAGAGATCATCAAAATCTCATGATGATACATGTTATTTCATTGTTGTGGTTGATGAATGTGCAGAAAATATTCAACAAGAGATCATGATGAAGGATAGCTATGAGAGATGTTTAGCTCAATCATGCACCAAAGAAGATGATGATCTTCTCATGCAACAAGAAGTGGAACAACTAGAGGCTGAAAGAAACGAAGAAGAGGAATAGGGGGCTGAAATCAAAGACGCATCTAAACTTGAACTCAAACCCTTGCCTAGTTCTTTAAAATATGTCTATCTTGAAGACAATTCCAAACCAGTAATTATTTCTTCTTGTTTGTAAGCTAGGGAGGAACAACTCTAGATCAAAGTTCTGAGCAAACATAAGAAGGTGATTGGGTGGATAATTTCTGATATTAAAGGAATTAGCCCAACCATATGCATACACTAAATTCTACTGGAGGATTCTTTCATGCCAACAATTCAACCCCAAAGAAGGTTAAATCAAACCTTGCAAGAGGTGGTCAAGAAGGAAGTGGTAAAATTGCTAGATGCAAGTATTATCTATCCTATTTCAGATAGCAAATGGGTTAGTCCAGTCCAAGTGGTACCTAAAATGGGTGGCATAACAGTAATAAAAAATTCAGATAATGAATTAATACCTTCTAGGACTGTAATTGATAGGAGCGTTTGCATTGACTATAGGAAATTAAATTCAGCAACTAGAAAAGATCATTTCCTATTGCCTTTTATTGACGAGATGCTTGAGAGACTCACAGGTAATAAATTTTATTGTTTTCTTAATGGTTATTCCGGGTAGTTTCAAATTCCTATCACCCCAGAGGACCAAGAAAAGACCACTTTTACCTGCCCCTATGGAACTTTTACTTATAGGAGGATGCCTTTCGGATTACGTAATGCAACGACTACTTTTCAGCGATGCACAGTTGCTATTTTTCATAACTTCATTGAAATATTTATTAAAATTTTCGTAGATGATTTTATTCTTTATGGACTAACATTTGAGACTTGCTTGAAAAATTTAGAGTTAGTACTAACAAGATGCGAGGATAACAATCTAGTGCTGAATTGTGAGAAGTGCCACTTTATGGTGAATGAAGGTATTGTCTTGGGCCACAAAATTTCAGAAAAAGGAATTGAATTTGATCGGGCTAAGGTAGAGGTAATTGAAAAATCACCACCAGCTACTAATATTAAGGGCATAAGGAGTAAAATCTTGGGCCACAAAGATTTTTCAAAATTTGCAAAACCATTATGTAATTTGCTCATGAAAGATGTAAAATATTATTTTGATGATGAGTGTTTGCATGCTTTCAAACTCCTAAAAGAAACAATAATTTCAGCACCAATTGTAGTTGCTCTGAAATTGGACCATACCATTTGAAATAATGTGTGATGCTAGTGATTAAGCAGTTGGGGTTGTGCTTGGACAAAGGAAAGATAAAATTTTTTACACCATCTATTATGCTAGCCACACACTCACTGGGCCACAGTTGAATTACATTACCACAGAGAAAGAACTATTGGCTATAGTTTACGCTATAGAAAAATTCAAAGCATACTTAATTGGTTCAAAAGTTGTTGTTTATACTGACCCTGCAGCTCTTATACATATCTTTGCAAAAAAGGACTCCAAAGCCTAGACTAATCAGATGGATCCTTCTCCTTGAAGAATTTGACATCAAAATTAAGGATAAGAAGGGAGCTGAGAATGTGGTAGCAGACCACCTATCCAGGCTTGAGTCGGAGGAAGTAGAGAAAAAGGGGATCTTTTAACTCTTCATGGATGAGATCATATGCCAGGTAAAGAAAATATCTTTTCAATCACCTTGGTTTGCTGAATTTACAAATTTTCTTGCAGGTGGGTGGATCCCAAAAGAGCTAAGCTGGCAGCAAAGAAAGAAGTTCCTTGTTGATTTGAAACACTATTTTCGGGAAGATCCTTACCTCTACAAAATTTGTCCTGATCAAGTGATAAGGAGATGTGTCCCTGAAACATAATTTGAATCAATTCTAGAGCACAACCATGATGGAGAACCTGGGGGACTTTTTAGCTCAAATCGAACAGCAATAAAGATGATGCAATTAGGTTTTTATTGGCCCACACTCTATCAAGATTCAAAGAGGTATGTATCCACTTGTGATAGATGTCAAAGAACTGATAATGTATCTAGGAAAGATGAAATGCCTCTCACCAACATATTGGTATGCGAATTGTTTGATGTTTGGGGTATTGATTTTATGGGTCCATTTCCATCTTCATATGGTTTTGAATATATCTCGGTAGTTGTTGAATATGTCTCTAAATGGGTAGAAGTCATAGCTACTAGGACTAATGATGCTAAGGTGGTGTTAGAATTCTTAAGAAAAAATATTTTCACCCAATTTGGAGCACCTAGAGTCAAATCAATGATGGTGGGAAACAATTTTCCAACATCCAAGTCGCACTTTTCTAAAAAAAGTTTGGGGTGAGGCATAAAGTGGCTACACCTTACCATGCCCAAACAAGTGGGCAGGTTGAAGTGTCAAACCGAGAGCTAAAATTGATCCTTGAGAATACTGTTAGTCTATCAAGAAGGGATTGGGCTATAAAGCTAGATGCTCTTTGGGCATATAGGATAGCCTATTAAACCCCCATTGGAACCACACCATTTAGATTGATATATTGGAAAACATGTCATTATACCTGTGGAATTAGAACATAGAGCATATTGGGCTACTAAATTCTTAAATTTTGATGTGCAAAAGGCAGGAAATAAATAGTTGCAGGATTTGAAGGAGCTAGAGGAGGTGAGGTATTGGGCTTATGACAATGCTAGACTATACAAGCTTAAAACAAAGAGATGGCATGATAAAATCATCAGGATGAAAAATTTTGACGTAGGCCAGAAAGTCCTTCTTTACAATTCGAGATTAAAACTCTTCCCTGGAAAATTGAAGTCTGGATGGCAAGAACCCTATGAAATAGTTGGGGTATCAAATTTTGGAGCATTTAAAATTCAACACCCATGGAATGGAGAAAAATTCAAAGTGAATGGGCATAGCCTGAAACTCTATCAAGTGAGGTTTCCAGTAGAAACCTTTGTTGTACATTTGATAAATTGAACCCATAGAGATCTGTTAGTGTAGGAAAAGGAGTAGGACTTTGTTTGAATTGGTTTGAATTTTATTTTTCATTTTTTAGGATTTGTTTAAATTTTCATGAAGATTAGATGGTTAGAATTGACCTAGGCTAGAAAGAATGTTAATTTAAAAGTAGAAAACAACAAAAAAAATTTAAAAACTCAAAAACTGAAATTAGCGCGACCGCGCCAGAATTAGAGAGACCGTGCCATCTTGTAAAACCAAGAACTTAAGTTCTGAACCGGTGCGACAAGTAGGGTCGAAGCGCCGGTTCGACTCATGCAGTGCAAGGTTTAGAAAGCTTAAAACCTCATTCTGGGGGTTTTTCACCCAAAACAACGAGTGAACCCTAGAGTCCCATCTTCGAACTCTCCAAATCAACTTTCACCGAAGAGAAATCTCGCCGGAAAACTCATCCGAAACACCTTAAAAAGGGGCGGCTTAATGAGTTCTGGTAGAAAGGTAGTGCAGAGTAGGCAAATTTTAAGCCATTTTTCAAAAAATCTATAATCAACCTCCGCAAACCAAAGGTACGAGGGTATAGATGGCACTTTCTAGATTAGTTTTTTCTAAGTTTGGGGTATTTTCATCAAGGAACAAGAGAGAACGAAGTCCTCAAAGTTGGGGACTTATTTTTGGGTTTCTGCAAATTTCTGGGCAGAAAAATTGTGTTTTTCTTGCCACCTTTCGGGGTGTCAATAAAAATATCAGTGTATAAATTTTGAAAAGTGACTTCAACTCATGAAAATACATAGTGCTTTCCAACTCCCTATTGTGCAGCTCTGGCCAATCTCTCACCAAAGAGAATCATGTTGCTCCAAAAGGCCTGACCATCAACTTTTGCTCAGAAATTCACTTGTGATGGCTACTCAGAAAACTTACCAAAGGTCAAAAGAAAAAGTGACAAAAATGTGGGACAAAGAGAGGTTTGTAATTGCTGAGGGACGCAAAAGATTTAACGATATTTTGTCCAAGTGCAACCTGCACATAGAAAGGGGATTCATAATGGATGAGCTCATAAAGGAAAAGTATGGAGACATGATTGAAGAAAGGGGATGGACCCAATGGGTGGAAGCCCCAAAACCAGCTAGCATCCCACTAGTCCAAGAGTTCTATGCCATCCTACCAGATTCAAGAAATTGGCATTTCTTTGTAAGATGGAAGTGGATTCAGCTTTTTCCCCATGATGTCAATAATTACTTGCACACCCTCAATGTCCCCACCCTCCAACATGACACATTAAGGGAAAAGGTTAGTTCTACAAAGATTGCAGATAGACTATGCCCCAAGGGAGCAAAGTGGGAGTCAAGAAAAGGCACACTACTTCATTTTCAGAGAGAAGACATGCATGTGGATGCTAAGAGAGAAGACCCGCACTTCTCACCTTACCTTTTAGCTTCTTGTTATATCTTTTGTACTTCTTTTATTTTGTCTTTGTGTGAGAGTTTGCATTGTTGTGTGCTTAGCTTATGTAGTCTTTTATGCAAATTTCATTAATATGTACTCAAACTTCATTCATATTAATAAAATTATGATTTTTACTCTCAAGATTTGTCTCAAAGCAAGATCTTAATAATTCTTCCAATAAAAATGTGTGAAAAATGAATCAGCATCTGCCTCTGAATTCTACTAACTTGTTCAAACTAGAAAGATTGAGAAATACATTCAGGATGAGAAGTTTCCATGAAATTACTTGGCGCATCCGCACCATATTCTGCCGGTGCCACGCCACTTTCTTGACGAGGAACGACCACTACAAAGATGAGAAAGCATTAACTCCACTGTAGGTATTCTTATAAAGATCAGTTTTATGCATGAAAGAAACTTCAAGATTATTTTCATGTTTAATTATTCGATTCCATGCAAAGTGTTTGGCACTAACCCATGAAAACAAAATTCAAGATAACCAAGGGGAGTTCCATCCGACCTCAACAACACCCAGATTGTCAAGGAAGTATTCATCTTCATTCCTATTTTGTTTTTTGCTTTGAGGACAAAGCTTGTTTTTAAGTTTGGGGTGGGATATTCTTCATGTGTTCTTCAAGTGTTCTTCATGTGTTTAAAAACTTTGTTTTCAAAAACTCACCAGAAATAAGTCCAAAAAGAGAATGTGAAAAACATCAGTGAAAAACCCTGATCAGATGGATAGCATGATTCACTCTCTGGAGAAATGCCTTAGTTTGAATGCTTAGTCTTAACTGGATTAGAATTTTTCTTTAAAATAGTTTTTTGAAAACAAAGTATAAGTGTGAAAGTTGATTTCAACCACTAAAACCAACTTGAGGAAAACTTGAAGCGAAATTGAGAAAGGTTTTCAAAATTATGAGGTGATTTAGGCACCTGTTTAAAAATCATTTGAGCCTGTTTCAAAGCCACCCACTTTAATTCACAAGTTGCATCACCTTTTGTCATACTTTTTGGGCCAAAAAGATCCCTATTTTTTTTCAATGTCCCATACTACATGAACCAGCCTTAGTGATGAATAAACTTGTTTCTTGCTGACCTATAATTCTCCAAATTATTGAAGTATTTAATTTGAATAAGCATGGATCAAAAATTTGAAGTTATAAGGAGGGATGGATAAAGGGTATAGAATATTTTTCAAGAAAAGGAGAGGGAAGAAGGAGCAAGAAGGACAAAAAAAAAAAAAAAAAAAGCTTTTGGCTTAGTTAGGAGAAAGGCTACCTAGTGTGTACATCGGGTCTCGGGCCTCAATAAGATTAGGGTCTCTAAGTCAATCGGCGAGGTAAGCTAGACTCTGGACAAAGCCAAAAGAAAAAACACATGTGATAGAAAAAGGAAAAGAAAGAAAGAAAGAAGAAAGGCAAAGGGAAAAAAGAATATGGGATCAATTCAAATGAATAAGTATGGGGTGAAGAAGCTTGGAGAAGAGCGACAAGATCAGATTCAAGCTTAGAAAAATGGATCATGGATATGAAGAGGAGAATAAAACCCAAAAGAAATACCAAAGATTTTCATCATACCCATTACCCATGCCTCATTACAACCCATAAAAGACCTATTGATCAGAATTGTGAACTCCTTCAGGCTAGTGGAGAGTGGACTGAGGGTTGGCTTATGGAGTTGAACTGAGACTGCTCACTTGTAAGGAAATGAGCATCTTCGAAAAATTAAAGAAAAATCAAAATCTGTTTTGACTAAGATTGAAGAACCATCATTAGGAAATGAGTAAATGATCTATCTTGAAAACTTCAGAAGGGAGAACCACTTAATTTTTCTCTACAGATTTATCAGGTTTATTTATCTCAGAGTCTGCTCGAGGACGAACAAAGATTTAAGTTTGGGGTTGTGATTAGCGTCTAAAAGACACTGAATAGGCATGAATTAATGATTAGAATTTCCAATTCTAACTTGATTGTTGGCATAGAAATGACAAATATGACTCAAATTCATGTTTTGTGTTTCAGGTACCCGGTCGAAGAAGAAAAACTGAATTCATAAAGAAATCGAAGGAAATATGAGCAAAATGAGCCAAAAAGGGTATGGCGCGTCTGCGCCGATTGTAGCACCACCGCGCCGGGAAAATGGGCAAAAATTCAATTTAATGGAGAAAAATACCCAACGGCTAGAAAGACTTGAAAGAAGACAATTCGGGAAAGTGAAACAGCGCGATAGGCCCTCAAGGGGCTCTAACGTGCCAAGAAGATGGCTCTATCAATGGCGCTGTCGCACTGTAAAGTTGCATTACACAAAAGTTAGAGTTCCACTTTGGGACGTCGGTGAAGATTCTAAGGACTGGCGCTACCGTGCCACATCTCAGCCTAAATTGGAGCTACCGCGCCACGAAGTTTCCTAAAGCTGCATAGAAACGGTTGTCGTTCCCGAACATAGAAAGGATTCTGCTCAACTAGCGCAACCGTGTCAAAATCAGAAGAATTAATGGCGCAACCGCGCCATTGACTCAGCTACGTAAAACAATGGAAATTTCATGATTTTGACAACAAATCACAGTCAAACTTGGAATTACAAGTCATAAGTACAACAGAAATCCATCCACGATGACTCTAGATGAAATTAATGGGAATCCTAAGAGGTTTGAATGCTCAAGGTGGTAAAATTCAAAGCTGATTAGGAGACTGCTAAAGAAGGAAATTAAAGTCCGAGTTTTAAGAAGACATATATGGATATTCCGACTCCCAATTGACACCAAATTTGGAATACAAACTTCTGATGGGATTCAGAATCACATATCGAAAAATCAGATCAATCCTAGAAGGCCTTTTGGAGTTTTAAATTTTTAAAGTGGTTGACCTAGTGCTTAAATTTGCAGCAGAACCAACCCGACTTTACTTTAGCATTTTCTACTTTCCAAACTCAGATTTACTTAAAATTTTGTACACAGGTCAAGGACTGTGTGAGGAAGGTTCGTGTGTAATTTCTTGGAATTCTGAGGTCAGGAAGGAATGATTTCTACTCCTGGACAGAGACCAAATTACAAAGCTTGGACAGAAGTCCAACTATAAATAGGGGTCTGAGGATGAGCGAAGGATCCTGTTCTGAATCGAGTTTTTATTTTAGTTTCTCTTTGTTTTAGTTAGTTTGGAGAGGAGATAAAGTCCAGAGGGAGTATTGCACGACCTCTTGGCACTTTGGAGAGAAGAGGTGGAGATTTCAGTCGAGGCACAAATGAAGTTAAGGGCAGTCCTTAAAGGGGGTTTATGTACTTAGTTTATTTTGATTTCCATGGCTGTAATTGAATCTTTTTTATGTGTTTATACTATTATCATGGAGTAGTCTCTCTATTGGAGAAGTCATGAACTCCTAGTTTTGATATGTTAAAGCTTTGAAGTTTATAGCCAAATAGCATCTTGCCTTTGTTTTAGAATATGAGTTCATTGCTTACTTCTAATCTGAATTGATTTCTGAAGTTTAACAAGGTTCGAATAAAGAAGTTAAAATTCAGTAGAGATTTGGACTAGTAGTTTGATTCTTTTTTTTCTAAAACAACTCACTTTTCTTACTAGATCATTTCAGATTGTGATGGAGACAAGTGAAAGCGATGTGACTTTTTTATAACCCATATTCTGAATAAGAGAGAGTTAATCTTTACGCTTTTATATTTATGCACTTAGGATTTGAATGTTCTGGATTATGATGGAGTTCAAAGAATAGGTGAAAGTTATTTCCTGTATATGGGTAACCAGGTTTTCAAAAGCTAAGTCAAGGTAAAGGTACTTGAGCTATAAAATCAGAACTTTGCATACTAATAACTAAGAGGGATTGACACTTCTCCCCAACATCTCATCTCCATAAGGTTTAATCATCTGGTTCATTAGTTAAAATTCTGTTTTTCTTTTCCAGTTCTCAAAAAGAAAAAATTGCTTAGTTACCTCAATCATCAGAAAAATCATTGGTTAGACTAGGTTCTCATCAAGGTCTCTGTGGGATTGATATCTGGACTCTTGAGTCTATATTACTTGCTGACCTGCACTTGCTAAACACCCAACACATACCTCACAAAACCACCAGTGCTTGTCGCCCCAATTGCTGCTCCACATTGCTGCCCTGGAGAACTCGGTGGGAGCCTTGCTTTCTCAACGCGATGGAAACAACAAAGAACGGTCACTGTATTACTTGAGCCAAACTTTGCTAGGCACTGAAATCAACTACATGCTTATCGAAAAGATCTACCTGGCGCTCTACTTCGGAGTTTAGACGATCCATTACTATCTCTTGGTGCACTAGGCGAATCTGATTTACGGTGATTGCGCTCGTGATTAAATAGGTCATGGGGGAGTTCGAGGCTAAGAAAATCGAACATGTGCCATTCCAGAAGCATGTTCACAACCACCTAGCCAAAATTCCAAATGCGTCTCATCACTACATACCGTGCACTGGGAACGGGATAGCAGACGCTCTGGCTGGAATTGCTGCCAGTTTGGCACAATTTGACAACAAACCAATCCGAGTCCCCATATGCGAAACATGGGTGGTCCCTCTACAAATTGAAAAAGAAGCGGAAGAAGTGGAAGAAGCGAAAGAGGAAGAGAGGGATGAAAAAGAGGAGTCACTACCCATCTCCATTCACAAAATCGAAATCAGAGATTGGCGAGAGTCAATAACAAACTTCCTCCGGCATAGTACACTCACGGCAGATTTTAGAGAGCGAGTTCACATTCGCCGGACGGTGCCAAGGTACATCTTCGTCCTTGATATCCTCTACAAGAAGTCGTACGAGAGACTTCTCCTCTGATGCCTGTCTAAGGAGGAAGGTCGTCAAGTTCTACAAGAATTCCATAGTAGAATTTGCGGCGCACACTAGGCTGGCCCAAAACTCCACACACAAGTCAATCGGCTGGGGTACTACTGGCCATCAATGCTTCAAGCGGGCATAGAGATGGCGTGAGCCTGGAAGGCTTGCTAGATCCATGCCAATTAGATTGACCAGCTATCAGAGCCACTTCACCCAACAGTTGTTCGAAGTATGGGGGATGGAATTGGCCCAATCACACCCAAATCTGAATTGGACCGACAGTTCATCCTGGCCGCCACCGACTACTTCTCCAAGTGGGCTGAAGCTGTGGCATTTCGAGTACTCAAATTCGTCATTCTCGCCAACTTCGGACACAAAATATCTACCGGTATGGAGTCTCGCGATACAGCATGAGGAACAATGGGACACCTTTCTGTAACCGACTCATGGTTCGATTTTGCGAAAAATTTAGCATACAACCATTGAAGTCCTCGGCCTATAACCCAACAGCCAACGGACTATCAGAAATGTTCAACAAAACGCTCTGCAAAATCTTGAATAAGACATTCAGTGGCCATAAACACAACTGGGACGAAAAAGTCGGCGAAGCACTTTGGGCGTATAGAACTACATTGCCAATGCCGACCCAATCGACTCCGTACTCACTAGTATATGGAACAGAGGCAGTAATGCCACTTGAGATCCAACTTCCATCCCCTCGCATTGCCTTGAGTGAAAGTCTCACGACAGAAGAATGTGTGCTACTCCAACTTGCGGAGTAGAGTCGCTCGATGAAAAATGGCTCGAAGCCCAAAAGAGGCTCGAGTATTATCAGTCACAATTGACTAGAACCTTCAATAAGAAGCTCCGACTGCGAGCATTCCAAAAAGGGAACTTGGTACTTGTCATCTAACGACCAATGCTCTTCACAAATATGACCTGGGGCAAATTCGTTCCTAAATGGGAAGGCCCTAACATTGTCCAGGAGGCTTACATGGATGGCACTACAAGTTAGTCAAGTCCGACGACACCAAACTTCCAATTGTGAACGACAAGTTCCTCAAACTTTTTTACGCCTAAGTAATATGGGAAAAATGACAAAGTGATGAAAAGAAACAAAAAGGGGGAGCTGCAAATGATAAATATGGGACAAGCTAAGTTCTAAAAAAAATAAAGTACGACGATGTCCCAAAAAAAAATCATATATGAGGAGACTTGAAGTTAGCAAACAGCCTCCTCAACTGAGAAATTTTGGTATGCTACACCGACCATTCTTGTTCTTCTTCCTGGTGAAGGACATAACGTGCAAGAATCTGTGCCAGCTTCCGCTCCAAACTAGAAAGCTCCGCTTTGTCGGCGACGAGCCTTTCCTTATCTTTTGTTGCCCGAGCTTTGAGTGCATAAACCCTAGTAGAGATTTGAGCAATCCGCTCGTAAAGCACTCGCTCTTCCTTGACGGCCACATGATAGTCGGCCTCAATGCTTCCAATAGCAATTACACGCTGATCATGCTGACGGTTCACAAGATGAATCAATCGAGTGACCTCGTATTCCCCTATAGATTGTTCTTCGACACTGAGCATTCCCGTCATAGAAGCAAGGCCTTCCACCCATTGCTCCAAGTTAGATGTAATTAAGACCACTTCTTCTGCAGGACAAGACATGCCACGCATTCCCTATCACTTCAGGAGAACCCAGTTCTCTGCCGATAGGAAGTCTATCTCTACAAAGTCGGCCCACTAAATCCAGGGAAGGCGTCATTTATGCGATTGTGATTTCACCGATGGACCCACCAGCCTCTACAAAAACTCAAAAGGAAAGTCTGGTCAGATAAGTGAGGAGGAAGAAGTCTAAAAAAAAAAGAGAGACGGGCAACTCACCTGACTATCTACTGATTCAATCCGGGAGGGCCCATCCTCGCGAGCCTACTGTACGCTAGAAGAACCAGCATGGTGTCTCAGAAAGGGACGCCAAAAGAGCAGGCATTGGGGGTATTTGCTCGATTACCGGAACGATCATTTGAGACTTGGCAAGAGTCGGGGATGGCTCAACATGGTTTATACTATGAGCAGACTGACGAACCATCGGCAACTCAACATGACTCGTGCCATGAGCAGAATGGGGAACTATTGGCACATAAAAAACCTGGACAGGCGGGTCTAATGATGGCGGCCTTCGCCAGAAATGGGCTCTGGAGTTTCAGCCTTATCACCTCCCACTTTGCTGCTGGAGATAGACACCATGATCACCATAACATGGACAGGGGACTCATTGTCTATCTCAATTACCAGCACACTTCTGGCAGGGACATTTAGAACGGTCTACATGGCTGCAGTCAGTACAGACAAGTCGCTGTTGAACTCCATGATCGCCAAATCCTCCAATGACACTCTATCTTCAGTAGAGGATCATATTACGAAAATTTAGGGCAATCCAAGTCGGGTTTTTTGTGTTTTATACTTTCAAAGTGGTGGACCCAGTGCAGAAATTTGCAGCAGAAGCAATCCTACTTCTCAACATCATATCTCGAGTTTCCTAACTCAGATTGGACTCAAATTTTGTACACAAGGCAAGAAACATGGAAAGAAGGTTCTCCTATAATTTCTTCCAATTCTGAGGTCGGGAAGGCATACCTCATACCCCTGGACGGAGATCAAATTACAAGGCCTGGGCAGCAGAACAAGTATAAATAGGGGTCTGAGGAAGAGTTCAAAGCATCCAATTTTTAGTTGTAAATCCAATTTCAGTTCTTAGTATAGTTTGTAGTTTAGTTTCTCATTGGTTTTGTAGTTAGTTTGGAGAGGAGAGAAAGTCCAGAGGGAGTCTTACACAACCTCTTCACACTTTGGAGAGAGGAGGAGATTTCTGTCAAGGTTCAAGTGAAGCTAAGGGCAGTCCTTCAAGGGGGTTTCTGTACTTAGTTTATTTTTATTTCCATGGCAGTAATTGAATTCTTTTTTTGAGTTTATATTTTTAGAGTGGAGTAGTCTCTCTGTATTGGGGAAGTCATGAACTCCTAGTTGTGATATGTTTGAGTTTTGAAATTTATTGCAATATAGTACTTAGCCTTTGTTTTAGAATATGAGTTCATTTCTTATTTCTAATCTGAATTGATATCTGAAGCTTAACGAGGTTCGAATAGAGAAGCTAAAATTCAGTAGAGATTTGGGTTAGTGATTTAATTTTTTGTTTTCGAAAACAACTTGGTTTTCTGACTAGATCGTTCAGAATTGTGATGGAGACTAGTGGAAAGCGATGTGACTGTTTATAACACTTGTTCTGAATAAGAGAGTTAATCTGTAAGCTTTCATATTTATGCACCTAGGATTTGAATGTTTCCGGATTGTGATGGAGTTCAAAGAATAGGTGAAAGTTGTTTCCCTTATATGGGTAACCAAGTTTCCAAAAGTTAAGTCAACGTAAAGGTACTTGAGCTATAAAAAATCAAAACTTTGCATGTTAACAACTAGGAGGGATTGGCACTTTTTTCCAATATCTCATCTCCATAAGGTTTAGTCATCTACTCCCGTAGTTTAATTCTGTTTTCTTTTATAGTTTTCAATAACCAAAGATAGTTTTCCTCAATCATCAAAGAAATCTTTGCTTAGACTAGGTTATCATCAAGGTCTCTGTGGGATCGATATCTGGACGCTTGAGTCTATATTGCTTGCTGACCTAGTGCAGTTGCAAGACACCCAACAAGTTTTTTGCACCGTTGCCGGGGAGCATTGAATTGAGACTAAGTTTAAGTAAATTTTGATGCGTTGATTGGGATTAAATTTTATATTCTATCTTTTCAGGGTGAACCAGATTCGTGCATGAAAACCAGAATTAGTGGTGAGCCACTAGATGAACTAGATCTGGAACTGGAAAGAGCACTCAGATGAGAGGTGGAATTACATGCAAAATAAAATAAGTCCATATCCTAACTCATATTGGGAAAGTCCCAAACCATATGCATCTTCTAATTATGATCCATGGAGGTGTGATTCTGATATATAATGTTCTTTTGTTGATAATGAGTACAATGATTCCTATAGAAGAGATCATGATGATTATTTCTCTAGGAAAAATAAAAATCTTTGTTTTGAGAATGATTCGCAGGTTAAATAGCCACATGAGCAATTGTCGATGTTCAGGTATGAACACCCTCCTATGTTTAGTGATTCTTTTTATCATCATGCATCTCCCTCTCAGCCTCAAGAAGACTTGTCTAGGTTTGCCACTCTAGTGGAGGACTATTTTGTCCAAGTAGATACAATGTTAGATCCACCTGAGGCACAACCTAGTTTAGAAGGTATTGATGTTTCTGAGCCATGGTTGCCTATTTTTCATCCATCCATTAGAGTTGAGACAGATAATCTAGTAAATCAGCTAAAGTATGAGTTAATTCATGGAAGAAACAATGAAACATGTTTTCTTGAGCTATCTGATGATGATGAACCTAAATGGATGTATACAGCTAGCACTTCTTGTCGTAATTTATGTGTTACTGCAGAACACATAGAGGAAGATACAATCGAGAGAGCTGAGAGTTGTGATTTTCAGAAACTTCAGGAGGGAGATGATGATAAGATCATGGAGAAAAAGGAAGAAGATCTAAAAGAAAAAGAAGGGGATGGGGTTAAAAAAGAATAAAAACCCCATGAACAGCATGAAGAAGTTAGGATAGAAGACAAAAAGGTTGAATAACATTCCTTCCTCTCCAAAGATATTGATTTCTTCATTATCCAGCACTATAAACCACCCATAAAAGATGAACTTAAAATTTTATAAGGTCTGGGTAATGTGAAGAAAAGTTGGCTAAAAATGAGTGAGCAAAACAAGTTAAAAGCAAACCTGAAAAGGGGAAAAGTGACCAGCTCTTTGCTCAAAAGTTATAATCACCATCCAGCACATTCCAAAGCCAAAAATATTCTTAGGCATGGATGGTTCCAGTTTCCATTCGATCCTGGTGGATCAAATCACCTAGACCAGTAGAGTAGGAATAAGAGTAGGAGTTTTTTAATTTGCATGAAATTTTTTAGGACTTTGTGTGAGTAAGTAAGAATAGTGTTTTAAAAATTTTTTTAGGACTAGTTTAAATTTGAATGAGATTTTGATTTCTATTCACTGATAGAATAGACCTAGGATAAAAATAGTGTTAGATTTAAATTTTATAGCTTCCAAAAAATAGAAAACCACGAAAATAAAAAAAATAAATAAAAAACTCAGAATGGGAAGATGGCGCGACCGCGCCAGATCGCAACACCCAGAACTTAAGTTCTGAACCGGCACGACAAGTGGGGTCAAAGCACCTGTTCGACTTTAAGGGGCTAGGTTTAAGAGGAACGAAAACCCATTTTGGGGGTCTTTCACCCCCAAACACCTGGTAAACCCTTGAGAAGAAAAATCAAGCTCTCCAAACCAACTTTCACCGAAGAGAAAAGTTGCCAGAAACCTCGCCAAAAAAACCTTGGAAGTCGGCGACTTGCTGAAGTTCAGCAGAAAAACAGTGCGAAGTAGGCTAGTTCGAAGCCATCTTGCAAAAATTCTGGAATCCAACTTCGGAAACAAAAGGTACGACCATATAGAGGGCATTTCCTAGTTCAAATTGGTCTAAGTTTGGGGTATTTCCATCAAAGGGATGGGAGAACGAAGCTCCCAAAGTTTAGGACTTAATTTCACTTTCCAACAAATTTCGAGCAGAAAAATAGTATTTTTCTTGCCACCTTTTGGGGTGTCAATGAAAATTTATGTGCACATTTTTGGAAAAAGGGTTTCCATTCCTTAAACTACATACTTAGAGATTCCCAATGCCATCTTTTTTAGTTCCAGACGATCTCTGAGTTAGGAGAACGAAGCCCCTGAAAAAGACCCAGACACACTATTTTCACAGAATCTTCCCAGACATGGCCACTCAGAAAACCTACCAGAGGTCAAAAGCCAAAGTGGCAAAAATGTGGGACAAGGAGATATTTACCACGACCGATGGACACAAGAGGTTCAATGAAATACTGTCCAAGTGCAACCTCCACATGGAAAAAGGGTTTATCATGGATGATTTAATTAAGGGAAAATATGGAGCCATGATAGAAGAAAGGGGATGGACCAAATGGGTACAAACCCCTATAGCAGCAAGCATTTCACTGGTCCAATAATTTTATGCCAACTTGCCAGACCAAAGAAATTGGCATTTATTTGTGAGGGGAAAGTGGATCCAGTTGTTTCCCCATGACGTCAACAACTACTTGAACACACCTGATGTCCCTACCGTACAGCTGGATACTTTACGAGAAGAGGTCAGTGCCACAGTGATATCAGACCGATTGTGCCCCAAGGGATGTGGGAATCAAGGAAGGGCACACTTCTTCACTTTCAGAGGCAGGACATGCATATAGATGCAAAGGTTTGGGCCATGTTCCAGTTTACCAAATTGACACCCATTTGCCACCTAACTGAAATCAGACCGGAGAGAGCTTACTTCTTACAAGCTCTATTTGAGGATATCCCCTTCAATGTGGGTAACATCATTCATAGCCAGATCTTAGCTTTGACACATCACACTAGAGGAAGACTCCTTTTTCCCTCTCTCATCACTACCATTTGTTTGGCCAATGGGATTGTACTTTGCCCCAAAGAACCATTGGAGAAAGTCCCCTGAGGCAATTTTGGAAACTCAGTAAAGCAAATCATGAGGGAACACCCACCAAAAAGACCAGTAGCACGTGCTAGAAAACCCAAAGAGACCCACTCAGTGTAAGTGGTTACGTTACTGTCCTACTGAGGCTCCCCCTCAGTTCGAGCTCTCCAGCGTGGAAGGCTCTTTCTGTCTCCAGCACTGACTTCAGCAAGGGTGTTCCAACTGCGGGTGGAACTCTGCCTTCATCTCTTCGACTGCCTCTCAGAAAGCTTATTGATGAAGAACCATTACGCTCAGAATACACGAACTTCTCTTGAATACTTGGAATAGATCTCTCAGAAGTTCTGTCTTGTGTTCAGGCCTTCATGCCTATTCATACTCGTACGTATCCATTTATGGCATCTCCTCTAATCATGATTTAATTGACACTCCATGATTTAGTCAACCTCTCTTCCTCTCGTGATCCTCTTCTCTATATATATTCAGTCTCCCTTAATTTAATCAAACTCCCATAATCTTTTCAACCTTCCTTCCTTGTGTGACCCGCTTCTTAAACTTCTCACTTTGACCTTCTGCAAATAGATTGCCCTGATCTTTTCTGTATCTTATCTAAACATATGGCAATCTCTTCACGTGTCATCCTCAATCAGTCTCTTCACGTGTGTATATTGTATACACCTCACGTCTTGGTCACCAATCATTCTCCACATGTGTATATATTGTACATGCCCCACGCCTTGATCTCCTTATGCTTTATTTTGTCCAAAGAATAGTCAACTATAGTCAACTCGCGATGTCTTGGCATTAACAATCTCCCCCTTTGACTTTCTTTGACAAAATACCCTTGAAGCATGGACTGTTGCATTTCTGTTCAGAAACTCTTTTTGGAGACAATCATGTAACCAAACCACAAGAGCAACACTTGATCAAAAAGGCCATCAAAATACTTACTCCCCCTATTTTGACAAGAGAAGTCAAAGAGTATTCAATTGTATCATCTGAGGCATCATCATCAGACTCGGTAGAGGGCTCTGGCTCATCAGCAACAAGAGGTTGGAGTTGACGACGTTCATGCGGATGAATGGAAAGCAACTTCTGGAGCATCAGTATTTTAGTATCAAGGACATGCAGAGTAATACCCAGAGTGTCTGTGTCTTCTTCACATTGACCAATCAGTATGGAAGCCTTCCGAATACTGATCTACAGAGGAACAGACTTAAAAATACAGTGGACTAGGAGGCAATTCGAACTCCTTTTGAGACACCAGAATAGTATATATATGAAACCCACTTGTGATATCCGGGAGATGCTGGATCAACTATAGCTTTCCTCATATTGGACTATCATCAAGTTCAAAAGAGTGTAAGCTTCGTACCTCTTCAGAGCCAGAAGATGATGATTCTGGCGTGTGAGCACTAGAGCTATCATTTTCTTCAGGCCCAGTGATTTTAAACCACTCTTCAGGCAATGTATGAGACTGTTGGGATGACTTCTGGACAATGTACTGCAATGCATCTTTCATGGTAAATGAGTCTCGCATAGATGAAGAAGATTTGGCTGAGGATTCCTCAACAGTGAGAGAACTACTTGCGGCAACCTGTGATGATGCTTTGATAGGAATGGGCGTAACTTCTTCTGTCTGAGAATCATCACAAACAAAAAGCAGAGGCAAAGACGAGGATGCACGAGCAGAAGCTGCTTCTTTTGGCTGATCTTCGGATGCCGCCTCAACTGCTTTCTGTGCGGAAGGTTTCGTGAAGAAAAAGGAGATGACTCTATCAACAATCATCGCTGCTCCCTTCTTATTGCCCGACGAGGATGGTGAGGAGTCCATCAGATCAACAAGTGCTGAATCAGTGTGATGCCCAACCACCGTAGGGTGTTCAGCCATAGAGGTCTCATCAAGGTGAACTGTCGCCAATAGTAACTCCCTCTTGAACACCTAGCAAAAATGAAACAAACTGTGACATAAAAATTTCCCCTTTTTTTTTTTTTTTTTCTTAATCCCCATATGTTTGAGATTTACAACTGACACATCCCAAGAGCTCCTCAGAGGAACTCAAACCTTGTTTGGTCAAGATTCTTGGTGAAAATATCGGGCAACTAATTTGTAGTGGATATGTACTCCAGATTGATTATTTTTTCTGTCACCAACTCTCTGATAAAGTGGTACCGAATATCAATATGCTTTGTGCGCGAATGCAGTACTGGATTTTTAGAGATGTCGATTGCACTCGTGTTATCACAAAACACTGTCAAAATATCTTGCTCAAAACCATAATCTGCCAACATGTGCTTCATCCATAGTAACTGAGTACAGCAACTCCCAGCTGTAATGTATTCAGCTTCAGCAGTAGATAGAGATATTGAGTTCTGCTTTTTACTGTACCAGGCCACAAGATTTGCTCCTAGATAGAAACAACCACCAGAGGTACTTTTTCGATCATCAGAATTCCCAGTCCAATCAGTGTCACTAAACCCTGCAAGTGCTGCAGTTGAAGAATTTGAGTAGAATATACCAAGTTTTGTAGTTCCATGTACATACCTCAATATTCTTTTTACGGCCTGGAGATGTGACTCTTTCGGATTGGCCTGATATCGTGCACACACCCCAACACTGAAGCATAGATCAGGACGACTTGTTGTAATGTATAAGAGACTATCAATCATACTTCTGTATAGATGTTGATCTGCTCAAACTCCTTCTGAATCTCTATGAAGTTTTTCATTGGTACCCATTGGAGTGGCTTTTGGCTTAGAGTGTTCCATTCCAAATTTTCGGACCATCTTTGTAGCATATTTTTCTTGACTCAGGAAGATACCATGATCCTGCTGGTTGATTTGAAACCCAAGAAAAAATGACAATTCTCCAACCATGCTCATCTCAAACTCCTGTTTCATAGCCTGAACAAATTCATTTAGCAATGTTCTGTTTGTTGCACCAAAAATCATATCATCTACATAAATCTGTGTCATCAACATATCACCATCAAATCTCTTGATAAACAAAGTTTGATCCACATTACCTCGACGATACTCGTGACCAATTAGCAAAGAGGTCAAACGATCATACCAAGCATGTGGTGCTTGCTTTAATCCGTACAGGGCCTTAGATAATTTGTAGACATGGTTAGGGTTGTGGGGATCTATAAACCCCTTGGGTTGCTCCACAAATACTTCTTCTGAAATGTATCCATTCAGAAAGGCACTTTTGATGTCCATCTGAAAGAGTTTTATCTTTAATTTTCAAGCGACAGAGATCATCAATCTTATAGCTTCTAATCGAGCTCCTGGGGCAAAGGTTTCTTCAAAATCTACACCTTCTAGTTGAGTATATCCCTGGGCAACCAATCTGGCTTTGTTTCTGATAATCGTTCCAGCTGCATTTGTTTTATTTTTGAAGATCCAGTTAGAACCAATAATATTGCTATGAGTAGGACGTGGTACTAACCTCCAAACCTTGTTGCGTCCAAATTGGTGGAGTTCTTCCTGCATTGCAAGAACCCAATATTCATCGTTGAGAGCTTCTTCAACCTTGTTTGGTTCCTGTGATGAAGTATAATATACAAATCGAACCATATCACGATAATTAACATCAATCCCTCTAGTTTTCACACCTTCATGGAGGTCTCCGATAATTGCTTCTGTTGGATGATTTTTTCTGGATTCTGGAAGAAGGTCTTTTGATAACACCAGATTGGTTCGGTATTGGTGTGTCCACATTTTGCTCAATGGTATCATCATTGTGCGGTTCTAGAACTCCTTCTGAAATACTTATGACTTCTGGTATGTTGTCATCCTATGTCTGTGGCGATGGATTGACTACATCCTCATCTGTTCTCTGTGACTGACTGTCATCATCAAGCACTGTTACATTAACTAATTCCATAATAACTCGAGTTCTTTTATTGTATACTCGATAAGCTCTACTATTTGTGGAATATCCCAGAAAGATACCCTCATCACTTCGAGCAGCAAACTTACCAAGCACTTCTCTGTCACACAGAATGTAACACTTACTTCCAAAATTATGGAAATGACTCGCCATAGGTTTTTTTCTTTTGTATAACTCATATGGAGTCTTGTGAGTGAAAGGACGAAAGAAGCCTTTGTTTGTTATATAACAAGCAGTGTTGACGGCTTCAGCCTAGAGTTTGTCAGGAAGTCCTTTCGAAAGCAGCATGACTCGAGCCATCTCTTGCAAGGTTCTATTTTTCCATTCTACCACTCCATTCTGTTGTGGTGTTTTTGGAGCCAAAAACTTATGATGAATGCCTTCCTTGTCATAGAAGTCAGCAAAGTCTTTATTTTCGAACTCTTTCCCATGATCTCTTCTGAGCCTTATTATCTTCTGAATTGCTGCTCCTTTTTCCACCATTACTTTTGAACAAAGCCTTTGAAAAGATTCAAAAGTATCTGATTTTTCCCAAAAAAAATGTGAGAAATCATCTACACAGACAAATATATACCTCTTCTCTTTATGACTTGGAGTACGAACTAGTCCCATTAAATCAACATGGAGAAGTTCCAAAGGTCTGGTTGTATTGATTTGAGTGGTGCTTTTCTGTTTTGTCTTATGCTGCTTGCCTCGTTGACAGTCACCACAATGCTTATCTCCAATGTTTTATATCTCAGGAAGTCCCTTCACTGCTGCATGTTTGATCAGCTTCTGAATGTGTCTGAAATGCACTTGTCCCATTTTTTTATGCCAGATATCTACATTATCAAAAGAAATAGTATAACACTATAATTTTTTAGTTAACTTGTAACAGTTATCACCTGTTCGAACTCCTTCCATCACCAAATTTCTTTCATGATCAGCCACTAGACACTTTTCACTAGTAAAGTGAACTTGTAGATTCTCATCACACAATTGGCTAATACTAATCAGATTTGCTTTCAGTCCCTGAACAAGTAATATATTCTATAATCTAGGCAGTCCATCAACATTTAAAGTGCCTTTTCCAGTGATTGTACCTTTACCTCCATCACCAAAAGTAACCTGCCCTGATTCAGTGTAGCTTATGTTGCTCAGCAGATCTGATTTGCCTGTCATGTCTCGAACATCCACTGTCAAAATACCACATGGAGTTAGTAACTACTTTAAAAGCATGATTACATGATACCTTCTTTCGAACCCAAATGAATGTATGTTTCAGATGATTCCTCCGAAACCCTTTGTTGCTATACTTCAAATCTCTGTACAATTTGTAACACTTTGACTGTATATGTCCCAGATCCTGGCAGTAATAGCATCCACTCCTTTTGAACTTTTTATGAGTTCTTTTCACTTGAGGTCCTTCTATAACAACCATTGTTTTCCGTTTGGAGAATCCTTCTTTAACAAACATTGTTTACCGTTTACAAGTGCTTCCGGTATAGCCAAGTCCACTCTTGTCATTACTAGTCTGGCCACTACTTAAAATCTCATCCAACTTGCCATTTCCTTTCTCCAACTTCTTAAAGATTTGTTTAGTCGAGAATAGCACCTTCTGCAATTCTTCAATCTGCTTTTCTTGCAGCTTTAGAGATTCTTCTCTTTTCATCACATCTAACTGAAGAAACTTTTGAGAAGCTTCTAACTCATTAAGTTTAACAATTAGCTCTCGATTCATATTACAGAGATGATTCAGTTTGTCTTTCATACCTTTCAAAAGAGTGAAGTCATCTTTGGGTATCTCAGGTGGTGGAACCCCTCTTGAACTCCAGCAAAGAACACAGTATAATTTTCTTCTGAATCTGATGAGTTGCTCTCTGAATCACTCCAGGTAACATTATGAGCCTTCTTTTTCTTCTGTATTGTGGGGCACTCGGCTTGAATATGACCATAACCATCAAACCCATGACATTGTATCCTCTTTTGTTCTGCAGTGAGCTTTTCAGCTTTCTTTTCACCATACTTGGAAGGATTTCCACATTTAGAGAATTTCCTGTACAACTTATTGAAACCTCTACTAAGCTTAGCAATTCGTTCTTCCAGTAATTCATTTAATGACTGACCAGGTTTTCTGGTTTCACCAGTGAATGCAATATTCTGGTCATCCACTTGGGATGTATTCTCCTTAGCTTCCATCTCTGTCTCAAAGGTACACAATGAACCAATCACTTCGTTCAAAGTCATTTTATCAATATTGTTAGCTTTAGCAATAACAATGGCTTTCACAGAGAATTTTGTATTTAAAGACCTCCAAACCTTCCATACCAGTCTGTTTTGTGGAAAAGGATCTCCAAGTAATCTTGCTTCATTTGCCAATCATCTGATTTTCCCATCATACTCCAAGATGCTTTCAACTTCTTTCATTTTAATCAATTCGAACTTTGTCATAAGTTGTTGGAGTTTAGCGATTCTTATCGAAACAGTTCCTTCATAGTGGATCTCGAGTGATTCCCATGCCTCTTTTGCAGATGTAATACCTGACATCCTGCTGAATTCCTCCAGGCTAACACCACAAAATATGGCATTGAGCGCTTTCGAATTCAGATTGTTGCTTTTCTTTTCTACGTATGTCCAATTCTTTTACGGTTTATCCAACGTCTTTCCTTCAAGAACAACAGTGGGATGGGACCATCCTTCAAGTACAGAGAGCCAAGCGTCTTCGTCTATACTTTTGATATAGGCAGTCATCTGGCCTTCCAGTATGGGTAATTTGTTCCTTCCAGAAGGGGTCGACGAGTTGAAGAACCTCCATCTTTGATTGTGTCGGCCATTCTCACCAGAACTTTTGAATCTCACCACGTAATCTTTTTGGTGCCTGCTCAGATACCAATTGAAAAAGCGTTCTTCTACACCTGACCCACTCAGTGTAAGTGTTCACGTTACTATCCCACTGAGGCTCCCCCTCAGTTTGAGCCCTCCAGCGTGGAAGGCTCAGTCTGTCTCCAGCACAGACTTCAGCAAGGGTGTTCCAACTACGGATGGAACTCCATCATCATCTCTTCGACTGCTTCTCAGAAAGCTTATTGATGAAGAACCATTACGCTCAGAATACACGAACTTCTCTTGAATACTCAGAATAGATCTCTCAGAAGTTATGTCTTATCTTCAGGCCTTCATGCCTATTCATACTCGTACGTATCCATTTATGGCATCTCCTCTAATCAAGACTTAATTGACAGTCCATGATTTAGTCAACCTTCCTTCCACTCGTTATCCTCTTCTCCATATATATTCAGTCTTCCTTAATTTAATCAGACTCCCATAATCTTCTCAACCTTCCTTCCTTGTGTGACCCGCTTCTCAATCTTCTCACTTTGACCTTCTGCAAATAGATTGCCCTGATATTTTCTGTATCTTATCTAAACAGATGGCAATCTCTACACGTGTCATCCTCAATCAGTCTCTTCACGTGTGTATATTGTATACACCTCACGTCTTGGTCACCAATCATTCTCCACTTGTGTATATATTGTACATACCCCACGCCTTGATCTCCTTATGCTTTATTTTGTCCAAAGAATGGTCAACTATAGTCAACTCAGGATGTCTTTCATTAACAATTTCCATCAAAGGGATGGGAGAATGAAGCTCCCAAAGTTTAGGACTTAATTTCACTTTCTAACAAATTCCAAGCAGAAAAATAGTATTTTACTTGCCACCTTTCGGGGTGTCAATGAAAATTTATGTGCACATTTTTGGAAAAAGGGTTTCCATTCCATAAACTACATACTTAGAGATTCCCAATGCCATCTTTTTTAGTTCCAGACGATCTTTAATTTAGGAGAACGAGCCCCTGAAAAAGACCCAAACACACTATTTTAACAGAATCTTCCTAGACATGGCCACTCAGAAAACCTACTAGAGGTCAAAAGCCAAAGTGCCAAAAATGTGGGACAAGGAGATATTTGCCACAACCGATGGACACAAGAGGTTCAATGAAATACTGTCCAAGTGCAACCTCCACATGGAAAAAGGGCTTATCATGGATGATTTAATTAAGGAAAAATATGGAGCCATGATAGAAGAAAGGGGATGGACCAAATGGGTAGAAACCCCCATAGCAGCAAGCATTCCACTGGTCCAATAATTTTATGCCAACTTGCCAGACCAAAGACATTGGCATTTATTTGTGAGGGGAAAGTGGATCCAGTTGTTTCCCCACGACATCAACAACTGGTTGCACACTCCTGATGTCCCCACCGTACAGCTAGATACTTTACGAGAAGAGGTCAGTGCCACAGTGATAGTAGATCGATTGTGCCCCAAGGGATGTGGGAATCAAGGAAGGGTACACTTCTTCACTTTCAGAGGCAGGACATGCATATAGATGCAAAGGTTTGGGCCATGTTCCAGTTTACCAAATTGACACCCACTTCCCACCTAACTGAAATCACACCGGAGAGAGCTTACTTCTTACAAGCTCTATTTGAGGATATCCCCATCAATGTGGGTAACATCATTCATAGCCAGACCTTGGCTTTGACACATCACACTTGTGGAAGACTCCTTTTTCCCTCTCTCATCACTACCATTGGTTTGGCCAATGGGATTGCACTGAGCCCCACAGAACCATTGGAGAAAGTCTCCAGAGGCATTTCAGGAAACTCAGTGAAGCAAATCATGAGGGAACACCCACTAAAAAGACAAGTAGCAAGTGCAAGCAAACCCAAAGAGATGAACATGGCTGCCCTCCATGAGAGGATGAGTGGGTTAGGGAGTGTTCTTTTGTGTCTGAGAGTGTTCTTTTATGAAAATTTCATTAATATGAACTCAATCTCCATTCATATTCATGAAATTATGAGTTTTACTCTATCAATATTTTTCTCAAAGAATGATATTAATAATTCTTCCAATGAAAATGTGTGAAAAATGATTATGAATATGCCTCTCACTATTACTAACTTGTCCAAACTGGAAAGATTACAAATTTTTATTCAGGATCTGAAGAATTCATGAAATTACATGGCACGACCGCGCCAATGTCATGATGAGATACAACCATTACAAAGGTGAGGAAACACTAATTCCACTTCAGGTATTTCTTATGAAGATCAATTTTATGCCAGAGAGACACTTCAAGTCCTTTTTTATTTTCTATTGCTTACAACCATGCAATTGTTTGGAACTAACCCATGAAAACAGAATTCAAGAGCAACCAAGGGAGTTCCATCCAACCCCAACAACACCCAAACTGTCAGGGGAGTATTTCTTTTTCATTCCTAAGTTTATTGCTGCTTTGAGGACAAAGCATGTTTTAAAGATTGGGGTGGGATACTCTTCATGCATTCTCAATGGATTTAAAAGCTCCCCTTTTTTTTTTCAAAAATTCACTGTTGGGTGTCAAGCAAGTGCACTAGGTCAGCAAGTAATATAGACTCGAGAGTCCACATATCGATCCCACAGAGACGTTGATGAGAACTCAGTTTAAGCAAAGATTTTTCTACTGATTTTGGAAAAGAAATTTTGGTTTTTGAGAACTGTAAAAGAAAAATAGAATTAAACTACTAGAGTAGATGACTAAATCTTATGGAGATGAGATGTTGGGTAAAGTGTCAATCCCTCCTAGTTACTAACATGCAAAGTTCTGATTTTTATAGCTCAAGTACCTTTACCTTGACTTAGCCTTTGAAAACCAGGTTACCCATATACAAGAAATAACTTTCACCTATTTCTCGAACTCCATCACAATCTAGAAACATTCAAATCCTAGATGCATAAATATAAAAGCGTACAGATTAACTCTCTCTTATTCAGAACAAGAGTTATAAATAGTCACATCGCTTTTCTACTAGTCTCCATCACAATCCAGAACGATCTAATTAGAAAAATGAGTTGTTTTAGAAAACAAATAATCAAATCACTAACCTAAATCTCTACTGAATTTTAACTTCTCTATTCAAACCTCGTTAAGCTACAGATATCAATTCAGATTAGAAACAAGCAATAAACTCAGATTCTAAAACAAGGGCTAAGTACTATATTGCTATAAACTTCAAAACTCAAACTTATCACAATTAGGAATTCATGACTTCCCCATCAGAGAGAGACTACTCCATGTTAACAATAAAAACACATAAAAAGTATTCAATTACTGTCAAAGAAACAAAATAAACCAAGTACAAAAACCCCTTTTGAAGGACTGCCTTTAGCTTCTCTTGTGCCTTGACTTAAACCTCCTCCTTCTCTCTCCAAAGTGCTAAGAAGTCGTGTAAGACTCCCTCTGGACCTTTTCTCATCTCCTCACTAACTAAAAAAACAATTGATTGAACTAAAACTTGATCTAGAACTATATTTACAACCTAAAAGTGGATGCCTTGCACTCTGCCTTGGACCCCTATTTATACTTGTTCTGTAGTCCTGGCCTTGTAATTTGGTCTCTGTTCAGGGGTATGATATATGTCTTCCCGACATCAGAATTGTATAAAATTACATGATAACCTTGCTTCAATGGTCCTTGACTTGTGTACGAAATTCGTGTCCATTCTGAGTTGGGAAACTCGAGATATGATGTTGAGAGTTGGATTGCTTCTACTGCCAATTTCTGTTGTGGGTCCACCACTTTGAAAGTATAAAACTATAAAACCCTAACTTGGATTGACCTGAATTTTTGTAATTTTATCCTTTATCTCCTCAGGAATCTTCAGTCTAAATTTGGGTTCAATTGGGAATAAGGAACTCCAGATATTCTCTTCTGGCAGCAGTTTCCTTCTTTGTATGGAACTTCACTTCTTGATCATTCAATGCACCTAGAACTCAAGCAAATTTCCTTAGAATCTTCGTGGATACCTTCCTTAGTTACTTAGGACTTCTTCTCCCAAGTTTGGGCTTGATTCATTGTCAGGATCCCAAGTTTTTTGCGACTTTACGTTGTTGAGTCATCGGCGCGGTCGCGCCGACAATATGCCTAGTTCTGGCGCGGTAGCACCTCTGAAGCAGAATTCTTTCTAAGTCAAGAAACGATCATCGAATCCGAGTTGAGTAAGGAGACTTCTTGGTGCGGGGGCGCCATATTATGCAGTAGAAGTTGCGCGATAACGCCAGTCCTTAGAAACTTTACTGACTTCCCAAAGTAGCACTCTGAATTCTTTGTAAGGCAACTATTCAGCGCGCCAACGGCAATGGTAGGTAGCACTCTGAATTGTTTGTAAGGAAACTGTTCAGCGCGCAAGTGCCAATGGTAGAACCATCTTCTTGGCGCGGTAGCGCCTTCTGCTGGCGCGATCGCGTTGTTTCACTTTCCCGAATTCTTCTCTTCGAACCCTTCCTAGCCGTTGGGAATTTTCACAATTTATTTGAATTTTTTACTGTTATCCCGGCGCGGTGGCGCCAGAATCGGCGCGGTCGCGCTGTTCCCTTTTTTGGCTCATTTTGCTCTTTTTTCTTTCAGTTTCTCTCTGAATTCAAATTTTCTTCAAACAGGTACCTTAAACACAAAATAATGAATTCGTGATATATTTGTCATTTTCATGTTGATAATCATCTCAAAATTCGGATTTCTAATCATTTATTCATGCGTAAACAGTGTCTTTCATTCACTTATCACAACCCCAAACTTAAACCCTTGCTCGTCCTCTAGCAAATTCTGAAATAAACTAGATGGATCTTTAAAGACATTGAAAAGTTCAGTGATCCCCCCTTTTAATGTTTTCAAGATAGATCATTCACTTATTTCAAGATAGATGATTCACTTCTTTCCATGCTCATTCAAACAGAACACTTCAATAATTTGGAGAATCATGGGTAAGTAAGAAACAAGTTTATTGATCACTAAGGCTGGTTGATGTAGCATGGGACATTAAAACAGAACAGGGATCTTTTTGGCACAAAAAGTTTGACAAAAGGTGATGCAACTTGTGCATTTAAAGTGGGTGGCTTTGAAAAAGGCTCAAACAAATTTTAAACAGGTGCCTAAATCACCTCATAATTTTGAAAACCTTTCTTTGTTTTGCCTCATGTTTTCCTCAGGTTGGTTGTAGTGATTGAAATCAACTTGCTCACTTGTACTTTGTTTTCAAAAGCTATTTCTAAAAAAAAATTCTCATCCAATTAAGACTAAGCATCTGAACTAAAATATTTTCCAGAGAGTGAATCATGTTATTCATCTGATCAGGGATTTTCACTGGTATTTTACAAAATCTCTATTGGATTTTTTTGGTGAATTTTTGAAAAAAAAAATAGAGTTTTTAAATCAATTAAAAATCCTAGAAAAAATCATGAAGAGTATCCCACCCCAAACTTAAAAACAAAGGAGTGAAAAGAAATACTCCCCTGACAGTCTGGTTTGTTGAGGTTGGATGGAACTCTCTTGGTGCTCTTGAATTCTGCTCTCATGGGTTAGTTCCAAACACTTGCATGGATGTAAACAATTAAAAATGAAAAGTACTTGGATTGTCTCTCAGGAATAAAAGTGATCTTCAGAAAGTTACCTGCAATAGATTTAGTGCTTCCTCACCTCTGTAATGATCAAACCTTGACAAGACCGTGGCGCGGTAGCACCAGAATATGGCGTGGACTCGCCGTGTAATTCCTTGAATTCTCTTGATCCTGAATGAATTTTTCAATCTTTCCCATTTGGACAAGTTAATATCAGTTATAGGCTGATGCAAAGTCGTTTTTCACTCATTTTCATTGGAAGAATTACCAAGATCATGCTTTGAGACAAATATGGAGAGAGTAAAAATCAAAATTTCATTAACATGAATGGAGATTGAGTACATATTAATGAAATTGCATCAAAGAACACTCTCAGACAATTGCACACACAAAGCAAGCTCACACACAAATTTCCAAAATGACAAGGTTCCGTTTCAGAAATGCAGTTCTGGGTTTTTAAACTGGCGCGGTCGTGCCGTATCTGGCACGGGAGCGCCACTTTCCTATTTTTGAATTTTTTTTATTTTTTTTTTTTGTGGTTTTCTGTTTTTGAGAAAGTATAAAATTTCAATCTAACATTATTTCAATCCTATTTCTACTTTATTAGTGAAAAGAAATCAAAATTTCATGCAAATTCAAACAAGTCCTAAAATTTTTGAAAAACATTATTCAAACCAACTACACACAAAGCCCAAATAAAATTCAAAAAACTGCTACTCCTATTCCTACACTACTAGTCCATGTGATCTGATCCACCAGGATCGAATGGAAAATGGGACCATCCATGCATTTTTTTACTTTTGAGTGTGGTGCATAGAAATTATAACTTTTGAGCAAAGAGCTGGTCACTCTTTATCTTTTCCGGTTGGCCTTGAACTTGTTTTGCTCATTCACTCTTAGCCAATTTTTCTTTGTATTACCCAACCCAATAAAATTTTAAGTTCATCTTTTATTGGTGGTTAATAGGGATGGATAATGAAGAAATCAATATCTACGAAGAGGAAAGAATGTTCATTATCCTTTGTGTCCTCTATCCTAACTTCTTCATGTTCTTCATGGGGTTTTTCATCTTTTTCAACCCCATCCCCTTCTTTCTCTTTTTCATCTTGTTCTTGTTTCTCCATGATCTTTTCATCAGCTCCCTCTTGAAGTTTCTTAAAATCACAACTCTCAGCTCTCTCCTCTATGTGTTCTGCAGTAACACATAAATTAAAACAAGAAGTGCTAGTTGGGTACATCCATTCAGGTTCATCATCATCAGATAGCTCAAGAAAACAAGTTTTATTGTTTCTTCCATGAATTAACTCATGCTTTAGCTGATTTACAAGATTATTTGTCTCAGCTCTAATGGATGGATGCAAAATATGCAACCATGACTCAGAAACATCAATACCTTCTAAACTAGGTTATTCCTTAGGTGGAATAAACATTGTATTTTCTTCAACAGAATAGTCATCACCTAGAGTGGTAAACCTAGAGAAGTCTTCTTGATGCTGAGGGGGAGGTGAATGATGATAAAAATCATTAAACATAGGAGGGTGCTCATACCTGAACATGGACAATTGCCCAAGTGGCCATTTAACATACGAATCATTCTCAAAACAAATATTTTCATTCTTCCTACAGAAATAATCATCATGCTCTCTTCTATGGGAATCATTAGGTTCATTTTCAACAAAAGAACATGATATATCAGAATCACACCTCCATGGAATATAATTAGAAGACGCATATGGTTGGGAAAATTCCCAAAATGAGTTAGGACAAGGACTTATCTCATTCTGCACGTAATTCCACCTCCTATCTGAGTGCTCTTTCCAGTTTCGGATCTGGTTCATCTAGTGGCTCGCCACCAATTCTGATTTTCATGCACAAATCCGGTTCATCCTGAAAAGAAAGAATAAAAAAATTAATCTCAATCAACAAATAAAAATTTACTTAAACTTACTCTCAATTCTATGGTCCCCAGCAGCAGCGCCAAAAACTTGTTGGGTGTCTAGGAAGTGCACTAGGTCAGCAAGTAATATAGACTCGAGAATCCAGATATCGATCCCACATAGACCATGATGAGAACTCAGTTTAAGCAAAGATTTTTCTACTTATTGAGGAAAAGAAATTTTGGTTTTTGAGACCTGGAAAAGAAAAAAAGAATTAAACTACATGAGTAGATGAGTAAACCTTATGGAGATGAGATGTTGGGGAAAGTGTCAATCCCTCCTAGTTACTAACATGCAAAGTTCTGATTTTTATAGCTCAAGTACCTTTACCTTGACTTAGCCTTTGAATACCTGGTACCCATATACAGGAAATAACTTTCACCTATTCCTTGAACTCCATCACAATCCGGTAACATTCAAATCCTAGATGCATAAATATAAAAGCTTATTGATTAACTCTCTCTTATTCAGAACAAGAGTTATAAATAGTCACATCGCTTCTCCACTAGTTTCCACCACAATCTGGAACGATCTAATTAGAAAAATGAGTTGTTTTAGAAAACGAAGAATCAAATCACTAACCTAAATCTTTACTGAATTTTAAACTTCTTTATTCGAACCTCGTTAAGCTTCAGATTTCAATTCAGATTAGAAATAAGCAATAAACTCATATTCTAAAACAAAGGCTAAGTACTATATTGCTATATACTTCAAAACTCAAACATATCACAACTAGGAATTCATGACTTCCCCAACAGAGAGAGACTACTCGATGCTAACAATATAAACATATAAAAAGGATTCAATAACAGCCATGGAAATAAAATAAACCAAGTACAGAATTCCCCTTTGAAGGACTGCCTTTAGTTTCTCTTGTGCCTTGACTGAAACCTCCTCCTTCTCTCTCCAAAGTGCCAAGAGGTCGTGTAAGTCTCCTTCTGGACTTTCTCTCCTCTCCAAACTAACTACAAAAACAATGAATTGAACTAAAAGTCAATCTTGAACTATATTTAAAACCTAAAACTGGATGCCTTGCTCTCTGCCTCGGACCCCTATTTATACTTGTTTTGCTGTCCTGCCCTTGTAATTTGGTCTCTGTTCAGGGGTACGAAGTATGCCTTCCCGACCTCATAATTGAATGAAATTATATGAGAACCTTCCTTCAATGTTCCTTGTCTTGTGTACGAAATTTGAGTCCATTCTGATTTGGGAAACTCGAGATATGATGTTGAGAAGTTGGATTTCTTCCGCTGCCAATTTCTACACCGAGTCCTCCACTTTGAAAGTATAAAACTCTAAAACCCCGACTTGGATTGACCTGTATTTTCGTAATATGATCCTTTGTCTCCTCAGGAATCTTCAATCCAGATTTGGGTTCAATTAGGAATAAGGAACTCTAGATATGCTCCTCTTAAAACACGGATTTTCCTTCTCTTCTGGCAGTAGTTTCCTTCTTTGTATGGAACTTCACTTCTTGATCATTCAATGCACCTAGACCTCGAGCAAATTTCCTTAAAATCTTCGTGGATACCTTCCTTAGGTACTTAGGACTTCTTCTCCCAAGTTTGGGCGCGATTGGTGGTCAGGATCCCAAGATTTTTGTGACTTTGCGTTGTTGAGTCATCGGCGCAGCCGCACCGACAATATGCCTGGTTTTGGCGCGGTAGCGCCACTGGAGCATAATTCTTTCTAAGTCAGGAAACGGCCATCAAATCCGAGCTGACTAAAGAGACTTCTTGGCTTGGCGACACCATAATATACTGTAGAAGTGGCGCGGTAGCGCCAGTCCTTAGAAACTTTACCGACTTCCCAAAGTAACTATCTAAATTATTTGTAAGCCAACTGTTCAGCGCGCCAGCGCCAATGGTAGCACCATCTTCTTGGCGTGGTAGCGCCTTCTGCGGGTGTGGTCGCGTTGTTTCACTTTCCCGAATTGTGTTCTTTGAAGCCTTCCTACCCGTTGGGAATTTCCATGATTTATTTAGATTTTTGACTGTTATCCCAGCGTGGTGGCGCCAGAATCGGAGCAGTCGCGCTGTTCCCTGTTTTGGCTCTGTTTGCTCTTTTTTCCTTCAGTTTCTCGCTGAATTCAAATTATCTTCTTCAAAAAGGTACATGAGACAAAACAATGAATTTGAGTTATATTTGTCATTTTCTTGTTGATAATCACATCAAAATTCGAATTTCTAATCATTTATACATGCATAAACAGTGTCTTTCAGACACTTGTCATTCACCAAAAAAATCCAATAGAGATTTTGGGAAATACCAGTGAAAATCCCTGATCAGATAAATAGCATGATTGACTCTCTAGAAAATATTTTAACTCAGATGCTTAGTCTTAATTGGATAAGAATTTTTCTATAAAAATAGTTTTTGAAAACAAAGTACAAGTGAGCAAGTTGATTTCAATCTCTAGAACCAACCTGAGGAAAACTTGAGGTGAAACAAAGAAAGATTTTCAAAATTCTGAGGTTATTTAGGCACCTTATTAAAAATCATTTGAGGCTTTTTCAAAGACACCCACTTTAATGCACAAGTTGCATCACCTTTTGTCCAACTTTTGGTGTCAAAAATATCCTTGTTCTGTTTTAATATCCCATGCTATATGAACCAGCCTTAGTGATCAATAAACTTGTTTCTTACATACCCATAATTCTCCAAATTATTGAAGTGTTTAGTTTGAATGAGTATGGATCAAGATTTTGAAGTTAAAAGGTGGGATGGATCAAGGGTATAGAAATATTTCTTTGTAAAAGGGAAGAAGGAGCAAGAGAGACAAAATAGAAAATTCTGGGCTGAGTTAGGAGAAAGGCCACCTTATATGTGCACTGGGTCTCGGGCCTCAACAAGCTTAGGGACTCTGAGTCAACCGACAAGGTAAGGTAGACTCTGAACAAATTCAAAAGAATAAATAAGAGGAAAAAGAAAAAAAGAAATCCCTTGGCTAAGTTAGGAGAAAGGCCACCTCGTGTGTGCAACGGACTCGGGCCTCAACAATCTTAGAGTCTCTGAGTCAACCGGCAAGGTAAGCTAGACTCTGGACAAAGCCAAAAGAAAAAATATATACATGGGAAATAAAATGGAAAAGGAAAAGAAATGAGGGATCAATTCAAAAGAATAAGTTTGGGGTGAAGGAGTTTGGAGGAAGAGCCACAATATCAGATTCATGCTCAGAAAAACAGAATATGGATATGAGGAGGTGAATAAAACCCAAAAGAAATACCTAAAAAAAATCCTCATCATACCAATTACCCCTGCCTCATTACAACCCATAAAACACCTATTGATCAGATTTGAGAACTCCTTCAGGTTAGTGGAGAGTGGAGTGAGGGTTGGCTAATGGAGTTGAATTGAGACTTCTCACTTGTATGGGAATGGGCATCTCCAAAAACTTTGAAGAAAATTCAAAATCTGTTTTGACTAAGCAAGAAGAACCATCATTAGGAAGGAAGTGAATCATCTCTCTTGAAAACTTTAAAAGGGAGGATCACTGAATTTTTCATTGTCTTTACATATCTATCTGGTTTATTTCTTTCAGAGTTTGCTCGAAGACGAGCAAAGGATTAAGTTTGGGGTTGCGATAAGTGTTTAAAAGACACTGTTTATGCATGAATAAATTATTAAAAATCCAAATTTTGAGTTAATTATCAACATGAAAATGACAAATATAACTCAATTGCATGGTTTTTGTCTTTGGTAACTGTTCGAAGAAGAAAATCCGAATTACGAGTAAAACTAATGCAAAAATGAGCAAAATAATGCCAAAAAGGGTATGGCACGACCATGCCGATTCTGGCGCCACCATGCCGGGAAAATAGTAAAAAATTCAAATAAATGGAGGAAAATACCCAACGGCTAGGAAGGCTTCAAAGAAGAGAACTCCGGAAAGTGAAACTGCGCGACCGCGCCTTCTGAGGGCGTTGTCGGGCCAAGGAATTGGCGCTACCTCACACCAAGACAGCAAGGACGCGCCAAAGAGATGGCAAATACAAAAAGATGAGTTGTCGTTCTGGGGACCAATGAAAAGTCTAAGTAGTGGCGCTGTTGCGCCACTACTACAGAAAAATTTGACGCGGTAGAAAGAACTCTGCTCTGGTGGCGCGACCGCGCCAGAGTCAGGCACATTATCGGCGCGACCGTAGCCATGACTTAGCTTCATAAAGTCGCAAAAATCTTGGAGTCCTAACAACCAATCAAGCCCAAACTTGGGAAAAGAAGTCCTAAGTGCCTAAAGAAGGTATCCACGAAAATTCTAAGGAAAGTTGCTTGAATCCTAGGTGTTTTGAATCACCAAGAAGTGAAGTTCAAGACAAAGAAGGAAACTGCTGCCAGAAGAGAAGATGAATCCGAATTTTAAGAAGAGCATATCTGGAGTTCCTGATTCCCAATTGAACCAAAATTTGGACTATAGATTCCATAGGAGATAGAGGATCATATTAAAAAAATTCAGGTCAATCCAAGTCGGGTTTTTAGAGTTTTATAATTTCAAAGTGTTTGACCCAATGCAGAAAATGGCTGCTGAAGCAATCCAACTTCTCAACATTATATCTCGATTTTCCTAAGTCAGATTGGACTCAAATTTTGTACACAAGGCAAAGACCATGGAAGCAAGCTTCTCATGTAATTTAATCCAATTCTGATGTCGGTAAGGGATACTTCATAGCCCCGGACAGAGATCAAATTACAAGGCCTGGGTAGCAGAACAAGTATAATTAGGGGTCCAATAAAGAGTTCAAAGCATCCAGTTTTTAGTTGTAAATCCAATTTCAGTTCTTAGTATAGTTTGTAGTTTATTTTCTCATTGCTTTTGTAGTTAGTTTGGAGAGGAGAGAAAGTCCAGAGGGAGTCTTACACGACCTCTTGGCACTTTGGAGAGAGGAGGAGATTTCAGTCAAGGCTCAAGTGAAGCTAAAGGCAGTCCGTCAAGGGGGTTTCTGTACTTAGTTTATTTTCATTTCCATGGCTGTAATTGAATCCTTTTTATGTGTTTATACTGTTAGCATGGAGTAGTCCCTCTCTGTTGAGGAAGTCATGAACTCCTAGTTGTGATATATTTGAGTTTTGAAGTTTGTAGCAATATAGTACTTAGCCTTTGTTTAGGAATCTGAGTTCATTGCTTATTTCTAATCTGAATTGATATCTGAAGCTTAACGAGGTTCGAATAGAGAAGTTAAAATTCTGTAGAGATTTGGGTTAGTGATTTGATTCTTTGTCTTCTAAAATAACTCATTTTTCTAACTAGTTCGTTCCAGATTGTGATTGGGACTAGTGGAAAGCGATGTAACTGTTTATAACTCTTGTTCTGAATAAGAGGGAGTTAATCTGTAAGCTTTTACATTAACGCACCTAGGATTTGAAAGTTTCCAGATTGTGATGGAGTTCAAAGAATAGGTGAAAGTTATTTCCTGTATATGGGTAACAAGGTTTTTAAAAGCTAAGTCAAGGTAAAGGTACTTGAGCTATAAAAAACCAGAACTTTGGATGTTAACAACTAATAAGTGTCTAAAAGACATTGTTTTATGCATGAATTAATGATTATAAATTCCCATTTTGAGTTGGTTATTAGCATGAAACTGACATATATAACTCAAATTAATGTTTTGTGTCTCAGGTAACTGGTAGATGAAGAAAATCTGGATTCTGAGAGAAATTGAAGTAGAAATGAGTAAAAAGAGCCAAAAAAGAGAACGGTGCGACCGCGCTGGGAAAATGGTAAAAAATTCAAATAAATGAAGAAAATTCCCAACGGCTAGTAAAGCTTCAAAGAAGACAAATCGGGAATGTGGAATGGCATGAACGCGCTTCTGTGGGCACTACCGCACCAAGAAACTGGCGCTACCTCACTCAGTGACTAAATGGACGCGCCAAAGAGATGTCAAATATATAAGAGGAGTTGTCGTTGTGGGGACCAAAGAAGAAGACTAAGGAGTGGCGCCGCCGTGCCACTTCCTCAGAAAAATATGGCGCTGCCGTGCCTTGAAATCTCCTTACTCAGCATGGATTCGATGGCCATTCCTGACTTAGAAAGAAATCTGCTCCAGTGGCGCGCCCTTGCCAGAACAAGGCACTTTTACTGCGCGACCGCGTCGTAGACTCAGCAACGTAATTTGCAAAAATCTCGGGATTCGGACTACCAATCAAGCCCAAACTTGGCTGAAGAAGTCCTAATTGTCTAAGGAAGGTATCCACAAAGATTTTATGAAATATTGCTCGAGTCTAGGTGCATTGAATGATAAAAAAACAGAAGTTCCACACAAAGAAGGAAACTGCTGCTAGCAGATAAGAGAAAATCCGAGTTTTTAGAGAAGCATAGCTGGAGTTTCCTATTCCCAATTGAACCCAAATTTGGACTGAAGCTTCCTGAGGAGATTATATCACGGAAATTCTGGTCAATCCAAGTCGGGTTTTCAGAGTTTGATATTTTTAAAGTAGGGACCCATAGCTGGAATTGGCAGCATAAGCAATCCAACTTCTCAACATCATATCTCGAGTTTCCCAACTCATAATGGACTCAAATTTCGTACTAAAGTCAAGGACCATGGAAGGAAGGTTCTCATGTAATTTCATTCAATTCTGAGGTCAGGAAGGCATACTTCATACCCCTGGACAGAGAGCTAATTACAAGTTCTGGACAAAAGCCCAGCTATAAATAGAAGTCCAAGGCAGAGAGCAAGGCATCCAGTTTTAGAGTTAGAATCCAGTTTTAGGATGTAAATAAAGTTTTAGTTCAATTTCCAATTTTCATTAGTTTGTTTGAAGAGGAGAGAGTCCAAATGGAGTCTTACACGACCTGTTGGCACTTTAGAGAGAGAAGGTGGAGATTTCAGTCAAGGTGCAAGAGAAGCTAAAGGGGGTCCTTCAAGGGGGTTTTTGTACTTGGTTTATTTTATGTCTATTGCTGTAATTGAATCCTTTTTATGTGTTTATACTGTTAGCATGGAGTAGTCTCTCTTTGTTGGGGAAATCATGAATTCCTAGTTATTTTATGTTTAAGTGTTGAAGTTATAGCAATAAAGTACTTAGCCTTTGTTTTAGAATATGTGTCTACTGCTTGTTTCCAATCTAAATTGAAATCTGAAGTTTAACGAGGTTCTAATAGAGAAGTTAAAGTTCAGTAGAGATTTGAGTTAGTTATATGATTCCTTGTTTTCTAAAGTAACTTGTTTTTCTAACTAGATCGTTCCAGATTGTGATGGAGACTAGTGGAAAAATGATGTGACTTTTATAACTCTTGTTCTGAATAAGAGAGAGTTAATCCTTAAGCTTTTATATTTATGCACCTAAGATTTGAATATTTTCGGATTGTGATGGAGTTCAAAGAATAGGTAAAAGTTATTTCCAGTATATGGGTAACCAGGTTTTCAAAAGCTAAGTCAAGGTAAGAGTACTTGAGCTATAAAATCAGAACATTGCATGTTAACAACTAGGAGGGATTGACATTCTTCCCCAACATCTCATCTCTATAAGGTTTTTTAGTAGTATAATTCTGTTTACTTTTCAGTTCTCAAAACCCAAAAATTTCTTCACCTCAATCAGTAGAAAAATCTTTACTTGAACTGTGTTCTCATCAAGGTCTCTGTGGGATTGATATCTGGACTCTCGAGTCTATATTACTTGCTGACCTAGTGCTCTTGCTAGTCACCCAACTAGGTTTTTACGCCGTTGCCGGGGACCATTGAATTGAGAGTAAGTTTAAGTGAATTTTGATTTGTTGATTGAGATTAAATTATTTTTTCTATCTTTTCAGGTTAATTCGGATCAGTGCATAAACCAAAATTAGTGGTGAGCCACTTGCTGAAATCGATCTGGAACAGGAAAGAGTACTCAGGTAACTATGATTTGTGGCTTGTAAGCTTTAATGGAATGGTCTAACTTCAAGCACTTAGATGAGAGGTGGAATTACATGCAGAATGATATAAGTCCATATCCTAACTCATATTGGGAATTTCCTCAACCATATGCATCTTCCAAATATGATCCACGAAAGTGTGATTCTGATATATCATGTTCTTTTGATAATGAACCTAATGATTTCTATATAGGAGAGCATGATGATTATTTCTCTAGGCAAAATATAAATCCTTGTTTTCAGAATGAGCTGCAGGTCAATTGGCCACATGGGCAACCTTCCATGTTCAAGTATGAGAATCCTCCTATGTGTCATGATTATTATCATCATTCATCTCCCCTTCAGCCTCAAGAAGACTTGTCTAGGTTGGAGAGAAGTACAAGAGGGAGAGTTGCTGGCATACATAATGTTGATCATGTATTAGCATTGCAGGCACAAGTCGAGTCACTAACCAAACAATTGTCAAAATTGCACACCCCCTCTTTGGTTGTTCAAATTTGTGACATATGTGGAGGAGGACATCCCAACCATGAATGCCAAGCAGGTAATGTTCAAGATGTAATTTCTTTAGATCAGGCTAATTATGTTTCACATTTTTGCAGGTCTAATGATCCATACAGCAATACTTATAATCCTGGTTGGAGGAATCACCCAAATTTCTCATGGTCCAACAACAACCAGCAATCCAGCACTCAACAGCCCAATGCTCAAACAAGACCACCACCTGGATTCCAAAGAGCAGCACAAGAATCGAAACAAAAAGCCAGCCTTGAGGACCTCCTTTCAAAGATTCTAGCAAATCAAGAGAAATGAGATGCTCGGACTGAAGCCAGGCTTCAAACTCAAGAGGCATCAATCCGAAATCTGGAAATACAAATGGGACAGCTGGCAAATGCCATATCAGGTAGGAATCAAGGAACTTTACCAAGTAATTCTGAAACTAACCCAAAGGAAAAGATCAAAGCCATCACTTTCAGAAATGGGAAGGTTTTAGAAGAGAAAAAGCAACCTCAGGTGGAGGAGAAGAAAGCAAATCAGCAGCAAAACAAGGAAAGAGAAAAACAAAGTGAAGAAAGAGAGGTAAGTAGACAGCACAAATAAAAAGTTAAGTCTACTCAAGCTCCTTCTAATGCTGAAAAAAATGTGGACACATTGCCATATAAGGAGAGAGCTGAGAGTTGCGATTTTCAGAAACTTCCAGAGAGAGAGGATGAAAAGATCATGGAGGAAAAAGAAGAAGATGAAAAAGAGAAAGAAGGGGATGGGGTTGAAAAAGAAGAGAAACCCCTTGAAGAGCCTGAAGAGGTTAGGACAGAGGACACCAAGGATAATGAACATTCTTTCCTCTCATTAGATATAGATTTCTTCATTATCCAGCTTTATAAACCACCGACAAAAGTTGAAACCAAAATTTTATTAGGTCTGGGTAGTGTGAAGAAAAGTTGGCTACAAATAAATGAGCAAAAAAAGATCAAAGCCAACCAGAAAAGAGGGAGAGTGATCAGCTCTTTACACAAAAGTTTAAATCTCCAGGCAGCACATTCAAAAGAAAAAAATATCCTTAGGCACGGATGGTTCCATTTTCCATTCGATCCTGGTGGATCAGATCACATGGACCAGTAATTAGTGTAGGAATAGCAGTAGGACTTTGTGTGTGAGTTGATTTGAATACTGTTTTTTGTAATTTTTTTTTAGGTTTTGTTTTAATTTGTTGGAGATTTTGATTTATTTTCACTATTTGAATAGACCTAGGATAGGAAGTGTGTTAGATTAAAAATTTACTGCTTTCCAAAAATAGAAAACCACAAAAAAATTAAAAAAAAATTGAAAACAGGAAAGTGGCCCGACCGCGCCAGAATCGACGCGTCAGCGCCAGTTTAATAACCCAAAACTGGATTTCTGAACTGGAACCTTGTTTTCTTGACATTTTTGTGTAAGGTTGATTTATGTGTGATGATGTCTGATGAGTGTTTTTTAATGAAATTTCATTAATATGTACTCAATCTCCATTCATATTAATGAAATTATGATTCTACTCTCTCAAAGATTTATATCAAAGCATGATTTTCATAATTCTTCCAATGAATAAATGTGAAAAATAACTCTACACCTGCCTGTCACTGATACTAACTTGTCCAACCGGAAAGAATGCAAAATCTATTTCTCATCAAGAGAATTCAAGGAATTACACGGCGCATCCACACCATATTCTGGCGCGACCGCGCCACAATCTTGATGAGGTACGGCCATTACAGAGGTAAGGAAACACAAATTCCACTTCCTGTATTCTTCTGATCTATGCCTGGGAGACACTGAAAGTCACTTTTCATTTTCAATTGATTAAAATCATGCACGTGTTTGACACTAACCCATGAAAGCAGAATTCAAGAGCACAAAGGGAGTGCCATCCAACCTCAACAACAACCCAGACTGTCAGGGAAGTATCTCTATTCACTCCTATGTTTGTTGTTTCTTTGAGGACAAAGCATGTTTTTAAGTTTGGGGTGGGATACTCTTCATGAATTCTTCATGCATTTATATATGGATTTTAAAACTCTATTTTTTTTTCAAAAATTTACCAGAAAAATCCAAAAGAGATTTTGAAAAATACCAGTAAAAGTCCCTTTGCATATGAATAGCATGATTCATTCTCTGGAAAATATTATAGTTCAGATGCTTAGTCTTAATTGGATGAGAATTTTTTCAAAAACAATTTTGAAAACAAAGTACAAGTGAGCAAGTTGATTTCAATCACTAGAACCAACCTGAGGAAAACTTGAGGCGAAACAGAGAAAGGTTTTCAAAATTCTGAGGTGATTTAGGCACCTGTTTAAAAATCGTTTGAGCCTTTTTCAAAGCCCCCATTTCAATGCACAAGTTGCATCAACTTTTATCAAACTTTTTGGGCAAAAAAGATCTCTGTTTTGATTCAATATCCCCTGCTACATGAACCAGCCTTAGTGATCAATAAACTTATTTCTTACTTACCCATGATTCTCCAAATTATTGAAGTGTTCTATTTGAATGTGCATGGATCAAGATTTTTAAGTTATAAGGAGGGATTGATGAAGGGTACAGAAATATTTCTTTATAAAAGGGAAGAAGGAGCAAGAGAGAGAAAAAAAAAATATTTTGGGCTGAGTAGGAGAAAGGCCATCTTGTGTGTTCACCGGGACTCGGGCTTCAGCAAGCTTAGAGTCGCTGAGTCAACCGATAGGGTAAGCTGGACTCCAAACAAAGCCAAAGAAAAAGAAAGAAAAGGTTGTCGGTTAGTTAAGGGAAAGGCCACCTCGTGTGTGTACCGGGTCTCGGGCCTCAACAAGCTTAGGGACTCTGAGTCAATCGACGAGGTAAGCTAGAGTCTGGACAAAACCTAAAGAAAAGTATACACGGGAAAGAAAAAACAAAAGGAAAAAGGGAAATAAATGAGGGATAAATCAAAAGAATAAGTTTGGGGTGGAAGAGCTTGGAGGAAGACAACAAATCCAATTCATGCTGAGAAAAATAGAATATGGATGTGAGGAGGAGAATAAAACCCAAAAGAAATACCCAAAAATCTTCATCATACCCATTACCCCTACCTCATTACAACCCCATAAAGACCTATTGATCAAAATTGAGAACTCTTTCAAGATTAGTGGAGAGTGGACTGAGGGTTGGCTTACGGAGTTGAACTGAGCCTTCTCCCTTGTATGGGAATAGGCACCTTTGAAAAATATGAGAAAAATTCGAAATTTGTTTTAACTAAGCAAGAAGAACCATCATTAGGAAAGGAGTGAATCATCTATCTTGAAAAATTTAAAAGGGAGGATCACTGAATTTTTCTTAGTCTTTACAAATCTATCTGGTATTTATTTCTGAGTTTGCTCGAGGACGAGCAAAGGTTTAAGTTTGGGGTTGTGATAAGTGTCTAAAAGACAATGTTTTATGCATTAATTAATGATCATAAATTCCCATTTTGAGTTGGTTATTTGTATGAAAGTGACATATATAACTCAAATTCATGTTTTGTGTCTTAGGTACCTGGTAGAAGAAGAAAATCTGGATTCAAAGAGAAATTGAAGCAGAAAAGAGCAAAAAGAGCCAAAAAATGGAGAAAGTGATCAGCTCTTTACTCAAAAGTTTGAATCACCATGCATCACAATCAAAAGAAAAAAATATCCTCAGGCATGGATGGTCCCATTTTCCATTCGATCCTGGTGGATCAGATCACATGGACCAGTAATTAGTGTAGGAATAGCAGTAGGAGGGATTGGCACTTTTCCACAACATCTCATCTCCATAAGGTTTAGTCATCTACTCTAGTAGTTTAATTATGTTTTCTTTTACACTTTTTAAAAATCAAAAATTATTTTCCTAAATCCTCAAAGAAATCTTTGCTTAGACTAGGTTCTCATCAAGGTCTCTGTGGGGATCGATATTTGGACTCTCGAGTCTATATTACTTGTTGACCTAGTGCACTTGCTAGACACCTAACAGCACCCTTCATAGGAGCACCTTCCACTTCCCAGCCGAGGAAGGTTGAGAAACAATTGTGACCTTCACCTTACTCTTGCCCTTCCTAGTGCCTTTAGCCGCCAGCGTCGAGGGTGTTATTAATCACTACCATAATCGTCTTCGCTTATGCCGCGTATCAGGTTCACTTTTGTAAGTTGATTGACCGAAGCAACTGATGGTGCCTGACGAATGTGAGCTGGCACTGAATCATGCGTAAAACACAGCCACGTGCACTGAACAAAAGAAAAATTTTATCAGTCGCTTATTTTCTCTGGAAAAAAACACTCAAAAAAAAAAGTGCTTACCTTGAAAAGAGGGATCATCTTCTGAATCCAAGACTCAGAAAAAAGTCGAAGTCACACCTGGGTCGACACCGGCGCCATGCCAAGACAACACCATAAAACTGCCACATGGAAGAGCAACATTGTCCCTCTAGAACTTCAAAAGCTCGACAAGAGAGGTGGCTTCACGGGGATCCAAAACTAACACGCTAGGAAGATCCAGGCAAAATCTGAACTACCTCATAAAACAGTGAGGATTGTAAGGCACTGCAGCCAAAAAGTAGTAGCTCTGGTAGGTCAAAAAGCAAGAACGAATACTGAGGAAGTATTTGTATTTATCTAATGGGACTTCCTGACCGGTTAGGTTAGAAAGTGGACCAGGACGAAAACCTTTGGCGTAGTACCAATTCCTTAGCCTTTCCCTCCAAAACAACACACAAGCCTCCAGTAAAGTAAAATAATGCGTCAAATCAGGATTCTGATATAATGCCATCAAAAGGAGCATCGCCGCCACTCGCGTCCATGTCATGCGAGCCAAAGTAGTGCGCCAACCAGGAGTAAATATACGACCAAGGCAGACAGCCCAGAGAAAGTGAGCTCAGCCACCTATAGAGGTTGACCAAAGCCAAACCAGCCAAACCGACACGAACACCTGTGGCCATGAAGCTTGCGACCTTGCATACGTCGAGTCACACACAACCAATATGAGGAGGAATCACCCATTGGCAAATCTACAACTCAAGTAATACTGCCAAGTGAATGTCGTCCACCAAAGCTTCTAGGATGCTGAGTTCTTCAAAAACACGACTCTCGCCCACGAAACGTTCACGAAAATCAGTGCCTAACCACTTGTCGCGATTCAGCCAAGGGTCAGTCATTGGTTGAACTCCATCCCTGGCTCGGTACCAGAAATTGAGCCACTCATGGAAAAATAGTTGCAGCACGCCGGCATTACGCCTACATGGGAGAATGTAATAGGCAAGGAATAAGTATGACAAAACTGCAGGTAGAGGCATATCACTAGCGTTGGCCAAGTCGCAAGCCATCAGACACATCTCGTCATAGAAAACACCCGTCATGGGAAGCCCGCAGATGTTGTGAAGATCCCAAAGAGAGATAAAAAATTCTTTGTAACTGGTAAACAAAGTGTTCATCTAAGAACACCATAGTTCTAAGAAACAACGTCGGATTGTGTCAGGACAATGGTATTCAAATACCGACGCTCAAACTGCATCAAAGACACCGATCTGAGTCATTTTCTCTCGACAACTACTGAGTAAGAGGCTCACCCAGTCAAAATTGAAAGGCAATGGAGGTCAAAAATGTGAAGCCGAATGAACTTGAGGTTCCCGTAGATCATGAACCGGGTCATTCAATGGTAGCTTCGAAATAGAAAAAGTGTCTAAGGTATGTAGAGGACTTAGAAAAATCTCACCCCCGGCAACATCTGAAGGCAAAGCCGGTTGACCGTTGTTGGGTGTCTAGCAAGTGCACTAGGTCAGCAAGTAATGTAGACTTTGAGAGTCTAGATATCGATCCCACAAAGACCTTGATGAGAGCCTAATCTAAGCAAAATTTTCCTACTGATTGAGGTGAAGAAAATTTGGATTTTTGTTGAAAACTGAAAAGGAAAACAGAATTAAAGTTTAGGAAAAACTTATAGAGATGAGATGTTGGGGAAAAGTGTCAATCCCTCCTAGTTGTTAACATGCAAAACTCTTATTTTATTGCTCAAGTACTTTTACGTTGACTTAGCTTTTGAAAACCTAGTTACCCATATACAGGAAATAACTTTCACTTATTCTTTGAACTCCTTCATAAACTGGAACATTCAAATCCTAAGTGCGTAAATATAAAAGCTTGAAGATTAACTCTCTCTTATTCAGAACAAGAGTTTAATAAGTCACATTACCTTCCACTAGTCTCCTTCTTAAACCAGAACAATCTAGTTTAAAAGCGAGTTGTTCTAGAAAACAAAGAATCATATAACTAACCTAAATCTATACTGAATTTTAACTTCTCTATTCGAACCTCGTTAAACTTCATATGTCAATTTAAATTAGAAATAAGCAATGAACTCAGATTCTAAAACAAAAGCAAGGTTCTATATTGCTAAAAAATTCAAAACTTAAACATGTAACAACTAGGACTTCATGACTTCCCCAACAAAGAAAGACTACTCCATCCTAATAGAATAAACACAAAGTAAAAAGTATTCAATTACGGCCATAGACATAAAATAAAGCAAGTATAGAAACCCCCTTGAAGGATTGCCTTTAGCTTCTCTTGTACCCTTGACTGAAATCTCCACCTCCTCTCTCTAAAGCGCCAAGAGGTCGTACAACACTGCCTCTGGACTTTCTCCAACTCTAAAATAACTAAAAGAATAAGAAGAACAAACTAAGAACTGAATTTAGAACCCTAAAACTGGATGCCTTGCTCTCTGCCTCGGACCTTTATTTATAGTTGGGCTTCTGTCCAGAACTTGTAATTTTGTCTCTGTCCAGGGGTTGAAATCTTACTTTCCTTACCTCCGAATTTCTTGAAATTATTCAAGTACCTTATTTACATACTCCATGACTTGTGTTCAAAATTTGAAGTCATTCTGAGTTGGGAAACTTGAGATATCACCTTGAGAAGTTGGACTGCTTCTGTTGCCAATTCCAGCACTGGGTCCACCACTTAAAAAGTATAAAACTCTGAGAACCGGCCTTGGATTGACCTGTATTTCCCTGATATTATCCTCAATCTACTCTGGAAGCTTCAGTCAAAATTTGGGTTTAATTGGGAATACGGAACTCCAGCTTTTCTTCTCTTAAAACTCGGATTTTCTCTTCTTTTCTAGCAGCAGTTTCCTTCTTTGTGTGGAACTTCTCTTTTTGGTCATTCAATGCACCTAGACTCGAGCCAATTTCCTTAAAATCTTCGTGGATACTTTCCTTAGGCAATTAGGACTTCTTCTCCCAAGTATGGACATGATTGGTAGTCAAAATCCCGAGATTTCCGTAATTCACGTTGCCGAGTCAGCGGCGCGGTCGCGCCACATTTTCTTCTGATTTTGGCGCGGTCGCGTCACTGGAGTGGATTTCTTTCTAAGTCTGGAAAGGGCCTTCGAAATTGTGCCGAGTAAGGAGAGCTCTTGGCGAGGCAGCGCCAAATGTCGTTGTAGAAGTGGCGCGACAGCGCCACTCCTTAGTCTTTTTCTCTGGTCCCAGAAAGGCAACTCCTCTTCTGTATTTGGCATCTCTTTGGCTCGTCCATGTGGTCACATATTGAGGTAGCGCCAGTTTCTTGGTGCGGTAGCGCCCTCAGAAGGCGCGGTCGCGCCATTCCACTTTCCCGAATTGTCTTCTTTGAAGCTTTACTAGCCGTTGGGAATTTCCTTCATTTATTGGAATTTTCGTCCATTTTCCAGGCGCGATCGCGCCAGAATCGGCGCGGTCGCGCCGTTCCCTTCTTTGGCTCTTTTGGTTCTTTTCTGCTTCAATTTCTCTCTGAATCCAGATTTTCTTCTTCTACCAGGTACCTGAGACATAAAACATGAATTTGAGTCATATATGTCACTTTCATGCTAATAACTAACTCAAAATAGGCATTTATGATCATTAATTCATGCATAAAACAGTGTCTTTTAGACACTTACCACTACCCCAAACTTAAACCTTTGCTCGTCCTCGAGCAAACTCAGAAAGAAATACCAGATAGATCTGTAAAGACAAAGAAAAATTCAGTGATCCTCCTTTTTAAAGTTTCCACGAAAGATGATTCACTCCTTTCCTTATGATGGTTCTTCTTGCTTAGTCAAAACAGATTTCAAATTTTCCTCAAATTTTTCAAAGATGCCTATTCCCACACAAGTGAGAAGTCTCAGTTCAACTCCATAAGCCAACCCTCAATCTACTCTCCACTAACCTGAAGGATTTCTCAATTTTGATCAATAGGTCTTTATTGGTTGGAATGAGGCATGGGTAATGGGTATGATGAAGATTTTTGGGTATTTATTTTGGGTTTTATTCTCCTCCTCATATCCATATTCCATTTTTCTGAGCAAGAATCGGATTTGTGACTCTTCCTCCAAGCTCCTCCACCCCAAATTTATTCTTTTGCAATGAGCCCTCATTTTTTTCTTTTTCCCTTTTTTTTTTTTTTTTTCTTCCCATGTATACTTTTCTTTGGGTTTTGTCGAGAGTCTAGCTTACCTCGTCGGTTGACTCAGAGTCCCTAAGCTTGCTGAGGCCTGAGATCCGGTGCACACACGAGGAGGCCTTTCCCTTTAGTAACCCACAACCTTTTCTTTCTTTTTCTTTGGCTTTGTTTGGAGTCCAGCTTACCTTGCCGGTTGACTCAGAGACTTTAAGCTTGCTGAGGCCTGAATCCCGGTGCATACACAAGGTGGCCTTTCTCCTACTCAGCCCAGAATCTTCTTTTTTTTTCTCTCTTGCTCCTTCTCCCCCTTTGCAAAGAAATATTTCTATACCCTTCATCCATCCCTCCTTATAACTTCAAAGTCATGCTCATTCAAACATAACACTTCAATAATTTGGAGAATCATGGATAAGAAAGAAACAAGTTTATTGATCACGAAGATTGGCTCCTGTAACACGGGACATTGAAATAAAACAGGGATCTTTTTGGCTCAAAAAGTTTGACAAAAGGTAATGCAACTTGTGCATTGAAATGGATGGCTTTGAAAAAGGCTCACACAATTTTTAAACAGGTGCCTAAATCACCTCAGAATTTTGAAAACCTTTCTCTGTTTCGCCTCAAGTTTTCCTCAGGTTGGTTCTAGTGATTGAAATCAACTTACTCACTTGTACTTTGTTTTCAAAAACTATTTTTAAAAAAAAATCTCATCCATTCAAGACTAAACATCTGAACTAAAATATTTTCCACAGAATGAATCATGCTACTCATATGATCAGGGATTTCCATTGGTATTTTTCAAAATCTCTACCGGATTTTATGGTGAATTTTTGAAAAAAAAAAAAAGTTTTCAGATCCATGCATGAAAAGCATCATCAAGGCAGTGGCGCGGACGCGCCAGAATTTAGCGCGGACGCGCAGAGTAATTTCAAGAATTCTTCAAATCCTGAATGAATTTTGCAATATTTTCACTTTGGATAGGTTAGAATCATTGACAGGCAAATTCAGAGTCATATTTCACACATTTTCATTGGAAGAATTATTCAAGTCATGCTTCGAGATAAATAATTGAGAGTACAAATCAAAATTTCATTAATATGAATGGAGATTGAGTACATATTAATGAAATTGCATTAAATAACACTCTCAGACAATAGCACACACAAAGCAAGCTCACACACAAATTTCAGAAAGAACAAGTCTAAAAGAACTCACAAAAGCTAAAATTGTTTACTCTTCTTCTTCTTCCTCTGAATCTTCTCCTTCTTCTTCAGAGGTATCTCCAGTAGGCAGTTGGTCTTCTGGAATGCCTTCATTTTGGGCCCACAGATTCCACATCTTCTTGTTATAGGTAGTAAGCTTTCCCTTCTTTTTCTCTAACCCACTCATCCTCTCACAGAGCGTAGCCATGTCCATTTCCTTGGATTTGCTAGAACTTGCTACTGATCTGGTTGGTGGGTGTTCTCTCGTGATTTGCTTCGCTGAGCTGGCAGAGATGCCTCTCGGAACTTTCTCCAATGGTTTTGTTGGGCTTAGTGCTATCCCATTAGCCAAGCAAATGGTAGTGATGAGAGAGGGAAAGGGGAGTCTTCCTCTTTTGTGGTGGTGTGTCGTAGCCATGATTTGGCTATGAATAATGTTCTCCACTTTGATGGAAATATCCTCAAATAGAGCTTGTAAGAAGTAAGCTCTCTTCGGTGTGGTTTCTGTGATGTGGGAAGTGGGCGTCAATTCTATAAACAGAAACAGAGACCATACCTTAGCATCCACGTGCATATCCTGTCTCTGAAAATGCAGCAATTTACCTTTCCTGGTCTCCCGTTTTGCTCCCTTTGGGCATAGCCTTTCTCCAATCTTTGTAGCACTAACCTCCTCTTTTAAAGTACTCAGCTGTTCGGTGGGGACATCAGGAGTCTGCAAGTAGTTGTTGATGTCATGAGGGAATAATTGGATCCACTTTCCCCTTACAAAGAAATGCCAAGTTCTTTGGTCTGATAAGTTGGCATAAAATTCTTGGACCAGAGGAATGTTTGCTGCTATGGGAGTTTGTACCCAATTGGTCCATCCTCTCTCTTCAATCATTGCCCCGTATTTTTCTTTGATCAGCTCATCCATTATGAACCCTCTTTCCATGTGGAGGTAGCACTTGGATATTAATTCATTGAACCTCTTGTGTCCATCAGCTGTTGCAAACCTCTCTTTATCCCACATCTTTGGCACTTTGGCTCTTGACCTCGGGTAGGTTTTCTGAGTGGCCATGTCTGGGACTTTTTCAGGGGCTTGGTTCTCCTAGCTCAGAGATCGTATGGAACTGAAAAATGGGGCGTTGGAAAGCTCTAAGTGTGTATTTTGAGGAACTAAAATCACTTTTCCAAGTATATTCCCTGGTAGTTCTATTTAAGCCCCGAAAGATAGAAAAAAAAAACACTATTTTTCTGCACAGAATTTTTGCAGAACTCGAAAGTAAACCCCCAACTTTGAGAACTTTGTTCCTCGATAAAAATACCACAGAATTAGACCAAAATAAACTAGGAAGTAGCCTCTATCCCATCGTACCTTTGGTTTTTGGAGGTTGATTACAGATTTTTCCAAAAATGACTCGAAAGATGCCTGGCCCGAACTACTTTCCTGCTAGAACTGTGTTCTGCGCCGAATTCTGAGGTGTTTCCGATGAGGTTTCCGGCGAGAAATCTCATAATTGGGACTTGATTTGGAGAGTTTGAAGGAGGTACTCTAGGGTTCTCTCGCTTTTTGGGTTTGAAAAACCCTCGAAATGGAGTTTTGAACCTTTTAAAACTCGCCCCGCAAGAGTCGAACCGGCGCTTCGACCCCACTGGCCGTGCCAATTCAGAACTTAAGTTCTGGGTTTCGTGATCTGGCGTGATCGCGTCAGTTTCCAGTTTTTGAATATTTTAATTTTTTTGTGATTTTATTTTTTTGGAAAGCTGTAAATTTTTAATCTAACACTCTTCCTATCCTATGTCTATTCAAATAATGAAAATTAATCAAAATCTCCAACGAATTTAAACACAACCAAAAAATTAAAATAAAAAAAAAACAGTATTCAAATCAACAAAGTCCTACTCCTATTTCTAAACTAACAGATCTCTTATGGGTTCAATTTATTAGATGTACAACAAAGGTTTCAGATAGAAACCTCTCTTGATAGAGTTTCAACCTATGCCCATTCACCTTGAATTTTTATCCATTCTTTAGGTATTTAATCTGAATACTCCAAAATTTGATACCCCTAAGACTTCATATGGTCCTTGCCATCTAGACTTCAATTTTCCAGGAAATGGTTTTAATCTCGAATTGTACAGAAGTACTTTCTAGCCTACCTCAAAGTTTTTCATCCTGATATTGTTGTCATGCCACCTCTTTGTTTTAAGCTTGTAGAGTCTAGCATTTTCATAAGCCAAGTACCTCAGCTCTTCTAGCTCATTCAAATCCAGTAATCTCTTCTCTCCTTGCTTTTGCACATCAAAATTTAAGAATTTCAATATGCTCTATGTTCCAATTCCACAGGTAGGTGACATGATTTCCCATATACCAATCTAAATGGTGTGGTGCCAGTAGGGGTTTTATAGGCTGTCCAGTATGGCCAAAGAGCATCATCTAACTTAGTAGCCCAATCCTTTGCTGAGAGGCTAACAGTTTTCTCAAGGATTTTTTTTAGCTCTCTGTTCGATACTTCGACCTGCCCACTTGTTTGAGCATGGTAGGGTGTAGCCACTTTATGCCTCACCCAAAACTTTTTAAGCAAAGCGGCAAATTGGGTTTTGCAAAAGTATTTCCCACCATCACTGATTATGGCTCTAGGTGCTCCAAATTGGGTGAAAATATTTTTTCTTAAAAATTCTAACACCACCCTTGCATCATTGGTCCTAGTAGCTATGGCTTCAACCCATTTAGAACATATTCAACAGCCACCAAGATGTATTCAAACCCATATGAAGATGGAAATGGACCCATAAAATTAATACCCCACACATCAAATAATTCACATACCAATATGTTAGTGAGAGGCATTTCATCTTTTCTAGATACATTACTTGTTCTTTGACACCTATCACAAGTACATACATACCTCTTTGAATCTTGATAGAGTGTGGGCCAATAGAAACCTGATTGCATCACCTTTGCTGCTATTCAGTTTGAGCTTAAGTGTCCTCCTTATCCATGGCAGTGCTTCAGAATTGATTCGAACTCTATTTCCGGGACACACCTTCTTATCACTTGATGAAGACAGATTTTGTAGAGATAAGGGTTTTCCCAAAAATAGTGTTTCACATAAAAAAACAACTTCTTCCTTTGTTGTCATCTTAGCTCCTTTGGAATCCACCCACCTGGAAGAAAATTTGCAAAACCAGCAAACCAAGGTGCTTGGAAAGATAAATTTTTTATCTGACATATGACCTCATCTGGAAAAATATCAGAAATCCCCCTTTTTTCTACTTCCTCTGTCTCAAGCCTGGATAAGTGATCTGCCACCACATTCTCAACCCCCTTCTTGTCCTTAATCTCAATGTCAAATTCTTGAAGGAGAAGGATCCACCTTATCAGTCTAGGTTTGGAGTCCTTTTTTGCAAACAGATGTCTAAGACCTGTATGGTCAGTATACACAACAACTTTTGATCCAATTAAGTAAGATCTAAATTTTTTGAAAGCATACACTACAACCAATAGCTCCTTTTCTGTGGTGTTGTAATTCAATTGTGGCTCGGTGAGTGTGTGGCTAGCATAATAGATGGTGTGAAAAAAAATTTCTTTTTTTTGCCCAAGCACAACCCCTACAGCATAATCACTAGCATCACACATCAATTCAAAGGGTATGGTCCAATCTGGAGCAACTACAATTGGTGCTGAAATTAGTTTTTCTTTTAGGAGTTTTAAAGCATGCAAACATTCATCATTAAAATCAAATTTCACATCTTTCATGAGCATATTAGATAATGGTTTTGTAATTTTAGAAAAGCCTTTGATAAACCTCCTATAAAAACCTGCTTGTCCTAGGAAACTCCTTATGCCCTTTATGTTTGTAGGTGGAGGTAATTTTTCAATCACCTATACTTTTGCCCTATCAACCTCAATACCTTGTTCTAAAATTTTGTGGCCCAACACAATGCCTTCATTTACCATAAAGTGGCACTTCTCCCAATTAAGAATTAGATTGCTCTCTTCACATCTTCGTAGACCAATTCTAAATTTTTCAAACAGGTGTCAAATGTTAGTCCATAAAGAGTAAAATCATCCATGAAGATTTCTATAAATTTTTCAATAAAATCATGAATGATAGCAATCATGCATCGCTGAAAAGTGGTTGGTGCATTGCATAATCCAAAAGGCATCCTCCTATATGCAAAAGTTTCATAAGGGCAGGTAAAAGTGGTTTTCTGTTGGTCCTCCAGGGCAATAGGAATTTAAACATACCCAGAATAGCCATCAAGAAAGCAATAAAATTTGTTACCTGCAAGTCTCTCAAGCATTTGGTCACTAAAAGGTAAAGGAAAATGGTCTTTTCTAGTTGCTGAATTTAATTTTCTGTAATCAATGGAGACTCTCCATCCGGTCAGAGTCTTAGTGGGCATTAACTCATTATCTGAAGTTTTTATTACTATTATTCCACCCTTTTTAGGCACTACTTGGACTGGACTAACACTTTTGCTATATGAAATTGGGTAAATAATACCTGCATCTAGCAACTTTACCACTTCCTTTTTTACCACTTCTTGCAAGGTTTGATTTAGCCTTCTTTGAGGTTGAATTGTTGGCTTAAAAGAGTCCTCCATCAGAATTTTATGCATACATGTGGTTGGGCTGATTCCCTTGATATCTGAAATTGTCCACCCAATTACTTTCTTATGCTTGCTCAACACCTCGATCAAGAGATTTTCCTCCCTAACATTCAAACAAGAAGAGATAATCACTGGTTTGGAACTATCTTCAAGATAAACATATTTCAAAGAACAAGGCAAAGGTTTGAGTTCAAGTTTAGATGGGTCTTTGATTTCAGCCCCTTCGTCCTCTTCTTTGTTTTCTTCAGCCTCTAATTGTGCTACTTCTTGCTGTATGAGGGGATCATCATTTTCCTTGGTGCATGATTGAGCCAAACACCTTTCTAAACTATCTTTCATCATAACCTCCTGCTGAACATGTTCTGCTCATTCATCAATCACATCAATAAAATAACATGTATCATCACATAAATTTGAAGGACTTTTGATGGCTTATTTAATGTCAAACACTATTTCTTCATCATTTAATCTAAGAGTTAATTTTCCCTATTTGACATCAATTAGTGCAGCTGCGGTGGCTAAGAAGGGTCTCCCAAGAATCAGTGGTAATTCCCAATCCACCTCCATGTCTAGCACCACAAAATCACATGGGTATATGAACTTTCCTATTCTGACCAGCACATCCTCAATTAGTCCATTGGGCTTTTTGGTTGATCTATCAGCAAATTGGTGCAAGATATTGGTCTCCTTCAGCTCTCCAAGATTTAATTTTGTGCAAATAGACAAAGGCTTCAAATTTATGCTTTCTCCTAAATCACATAAGACTTTGTTAAACTTCTTGTTTTCAAATTCACAAGGTATAGTGAAACTCCCTGGATCCTTAAGCTTGGTAGGTAATTGATTTTTCAATATTGCACTACAACTTTCAGTCAACATCACTGTCCCTTGCTCTTCAACATTTTTTTTTCCTGAAAGCACCTCTTTAAGAAATTTTGCATATTGTGGCATCTGCATTAGAGCTTCTATAAAAGGGATGTTAATTTCCAGCTTCTTGAAAATGTAAATGAACTTTGAAAATTTATCCTCGAACTTATCCTTTTTAGCTTTCTCCGAATATGGCAAGGTGTCCACATTTATTCCAGCATTGGAAAGAGATTGAGAAGACTTACCTTTTTGCTTGTGCTGTCTACTTACCTCTTTCCCCTCATCTTGCTCCTCTCTTTCTTTGTCTTGCTGTTGATCTGGTTTGTTCTCCTCCACCTGAGTTTGCTTTTTCTCTTCTAAGACCTTCCCTCTTCTCAAAGTGATGGCTTTGATCTATTCTTTAGGGTTAGTCTCAGAATTACTATGTAAAGTTCCTTTGTACCTACCTGATATAACATTGGTGATGCCTCTTGATTTTTTAGGGATGCTTCTTGAGCTTGAAACTTGGAATCAGTCTGAGCAACTCTTTTCTCTTGATTTGCTAGAAACTTTGAAACAATGTCCTCAAAGCTGGCTTTTTGTTCCTATTTTTGCGCTGCTCTTTGGAAACCAGGTGATGGTCTTGGTTGAGCATTGGGCTGTTGAGTGCTGGATTGCTGGTTGTTGTTGTTCCATGAAATATTTGGGTGACTCCTCCAACCAGGATTGTAAATATTGTTGTATGGATCATTGGACCTGCAAAAATTTGAAACATAATTAGCCTGGTCTAAAGGACTTACAGCTTGAATATTACCTGCTTGGCATTCGTGGTTGGGATGTCCTCCTCTACACATGTCACAAATCTGAGCAACCGAAGAGGGGGTGTGCAATTTTGACAATTGTTTGCTTAGTATTTTTACTTGAGCCTGCAATGCCAATACATGATCAACATTATGTATGTCATCAACGCTTCGTCTTGCACTTCTCTCTACTGGATAGTGGTACATGTTAGATGTCATCTCTTCAATCAATTCATAAACTTCATTAAGAGTCTTTTTGTTCATGGTACCACCAGCAGCAGCATCAATTAAGCTTCGTGTGGAAATTATAATTCCATTGTAAAATATCTCAATCTGCATCCACTTCTGTATTCCATGATTTGGGCATCTTCTGAGTAGCTCTTTAAATCTTTTCCAAGCTTCACAAAGTTGTTCAACATGTTCCTGCATGAAATTTGAGATAGCATTAAGCAACTTAATTGTTTTGGCATGTGGAAAATACTTACCAAGGAACTTCCTTAGTAGCTCATCCCATGTTCGAATTGACTCTGGTGGCAGTGTGTGATACCAATTTTTTGCTCTATCCCTTAGAGTGAAAGGGAACAATCTCAACCTGACAGCTTCATTAGTAACATCTTTAAATCTAAAAGTATCACATATTTCAAGAAATTTTTCAATATGTTCATTAGGATCCTCATTAGACAAACCTCCAAATTGATAACTGTTCTGAATCATTGAAAGAATTTGAGGCTTGATTTCAAAGTTGCTTGGAACTTCAGGTCTCACAATGGCTGATCTTTGAGCACTGAGGTTTGACTGCACATAATGTTCCATTGTCTTTTCAGCCACTTCTTCCTGGTGTTGATATTCCATTGCTGACTCTTCTCTTCTCCTTCGTTGAAGGAGTGCTCTTTCTGGTTCCGGATCTGGTTCAACTAGTGGTTCTCCACCAGACCTTGTTTTCATGCACAAACCCGGTTCAACCTGGAAGACAAAATATTAAAATTAAACTCAATCAACAGAATAAAATTCACCTAAACTTACTCTCAATTCAATGGTCCCCAGCAACGGCGCCAAAAACTTGTTGGGTGTCAAGCAAGTGCACTAGGTCAGCAAGTAATATAGACTTTGAGAGTCCACATATCGATCCCACAGAGACATTGATGAGAGCCTAATCTAAGCAAAATTTTCCTATTGATTGAGGTGAAGAAAATTTGGATTTTTGTTGAAAACTGAAAAGGAAAACAGAATTAAACTTCAGGAAAAACTTATAGAGATGAGATGAAGGTGAAAAGTGTCAATCCCTCCTAGTTGTTAACATTCAAAACTCTTATTTTATAGCTCAAGTACTTTTACGTTGACTTAGCTTTTGAAACCCTAGTTACCCATATAAAGGAAATAACTTTCAGTTATTCTTTGAACTCCTTCATAAACCGGAACATTCAAATCCTAAGTCCATAAATATAAAAGCTTGAAGATTAACTCTCACTTATTCAGAACAAGAGTTTAATAAGTCACATCACCTTCCACTAGTCTCCTTCTTAAATCGAAAATATCTAGTTTAAAAGTGAGTTGTTTTATAAAATAAAGAATCATATAACTAACCCAAATCTCTACTGAATTTTAACTTCTCTATTCGAACCTTGTTAAACTTCAGATATCAATTTAAATTAGAAATAAGCAATGAACTCATATTCAAAACTTAAACATGTAACAACTTGGATTTCATGACTTCCCCAACAAAGAGAGACTACCCCATTCTAATAGAATAAACACAGAGTAAAAAGGATTCAATTACAGCCATAAACATAAAATAAACCAAGAACAGAAACCCCCTTGAAGGACTGCCTTTAGCTTCTCTTAGACCCTTGACTGAAATCTCCTCCTCCTCTCTCTAAAGTGCGAAGAGGTTCTGCAAGACTGCCTCTGGACTTTCTCTCAACTCTAAACTAACTAAAAGAACAAGAAAAACAAACTAAGAACTGAATTTAGAACCCTAAATCTGGATGCCTTGCTCTCTGCCTCGGACCTTTATTTATAGCTAGGCTTCTCTCTAGAACTTGTAATTTTGTCTCTGTCCAGGGGTTGAAATCTTGCTTTCCTGACCTCCGAATTTTTTGAAATTACTCACAAACCTTATTTACATAGTCTTTGACTTGTGTACGAAATTTGAAGTCATTTTGAGTTGGGAAACTTGAGATATCACCTTGAGAAGTTGGAGTGCTTCTTCTGCCAATTCCAGAACTGCGTCTACCACTTAAAAAGTATAAAACTCTGAGAACCTGACTTGGATTGACCTGAATTTCAGTGACATTATCCTAAATCTCCTCAGGAAGCTTCAGTACAAATTTGGGTTCAATTGAGAATGGGAAACTCCAACTTTTCTTCTCTTAAAACTCGCATTTTCTCTTTTTTTCTTGCTGTAGTTTCCTTCTTTGTGTTGAACTTCTCTTTTTGGTCATTCAATGCACCTAGACTTGAGCCAATTTCCTTAAAATCTTCGTGGATACCTTCCTTAAAAAATTAGGACTTCTTCTCCCAAGTTTGGACTTGATTGGTAGTCAGAATCCTGAGATTTCCGTAATTCACGTTGTTGAGTCAGCGGCGTGGTCGCGCCACATTTTCTGCTGATTTTGGCGTGGTCACGCCACTGGAGTAGATTTCTTTCCAAGTCTGGAAATGGCCTTCGAAATCGTACCGAGTAAGGAGAGCTCTTGGCGCGATTGCGCCAAATGTAGTTGTACCGCACCACTTCTTAGTCTTTTTCTCTTGTCCTAGAACGGCAACTCCTCTTCTGTATTTGACATCTCTTTGGTGCATCCAAGTGGTCACAGATTGAGGTAGCGCCAGTTTCTTGGCGCGGTCACGCCATTCCACCTTCCCGAATTGTCTTCTTTGAAGCTTTACTAGCCGTTGAAAATTTCCTTCGCTTATTTGAATTTACTAGCCGTTGGGAATTTCGCGCCAGAATCGGCACTGTCGCGCCGTTCCCTTTTTTTGCTCTTTTTGCTCTTTTCTGCTTCAATTTCTCTCTGAATCCAGATTTTCTTCTTCTACCAGGTACCTGAGACATAAAATATGAATTTGAGTCATATATGTTACTTTCATGCTAATAACTAACTCAAAATGGACATTTGTGATCATTAATTCATGCATAAAACAGTGTCTTTTAGACACTTATCAAACTTCAATTACGAGAGAAGGACGTCGCAAGAAAAAAATATATATATGAACAGTGTATAAAAAAAAAAGTGAGTGAGGGTAAATTCTGGAGTCTGGCTGCTTTATCAAGCACATAACAGCCAAATGTTCGGTTTTGCTACACCACCGCCTGTACCGGCGAGCCATGAAGAAAATGCGGACTCCTTGCAAATTGACATTCTACAAAGACGTAGGTCTCACATTGCCCGAATCAGCAGTAAAGGAACAGACACCAATTTTGGCCACCAAGCCGGCCTCAACATCCAAGTACCAAGTCACGCAGTTCATCAGCCAATCCGGGTGTGACACCAAGTACAAGCATGGCAATTGAGCTAAACTCACCACAAAAACCACCCAACTTGCTCTAGCCTGGCTATCGAGCCGGACTCATCTCCATCAAAGCACAGCTCGCAATGGAGATGGACTCATCTCCATCAAAGCACAGCCTCGCGGTCGAGCCGGACCGTCCATTAAAAAGCCACATCCATCGCAGCTCGGCGATCAAGACGAAGTTGACATCAAAACACCAAAATTTTTACAGCCCGATGATCTAGCCGGACTCATCATCAATAGTGTTAAGTGCACCGCAGCTCGACGACTGAGTCGGAGTCACAATCTAAAGGGCATTTATCTACAACCCGACGACCGAGTCAGAGTCATTACTAGAAATATGAGCCCATAGCAGCCTGGCAACCATGCCAGACCCGCGATGTCCATCATGGTCTAGCTATCAAGATAAACTAATAATGCTGAAATTTATTCTGATGGCCGAGCCGAAGTTATCGTAAAAAAGCCAGGCCAATTATAGCCTGGTGACCGAGCTAGATTCATCAACAGATGCCATCATGACCGGCGATAGAGCCGGATTCGTCTGTGAAGTCATAATCAGTGCAGCCCGACGATCGAGTCAGACTTGCCAGACTTGCCAGGGGAAAAACAGTTTGGCAATTGATCCAAATTTGCAATTTAGCCCAAGTGTCTCATCGTCATCAGTAAAGTCATATTCAGTGCAGCCCGACGACCGAGTAGGACTTGCCAGGGAAGTAATTGTCTAGCAGTTGAGCTGAATTTGCAATTGAGCCCAAATGTCTCGCCGTTGTAATGCCAGTTTCAAAGCCCAATGACGGTTCAAACACCAGAAGCACCCTTATGTCGCATCGACAGACCAACACACTCACACTCAAATCCAAAAAAAAATGATGAAAAAAAATAGAGAGAGTGAGAGTATGAAAGAGAAAGCGAGAGAAAACAATAGAGAGAGAGTGGTAGAAGGTGAAAAGAGAGAGTTCGAGCGGGAGTGAAGATGAAAAGAGAGAATTAAACAGATCAAAAGAAAGAAAGACCGAAAGAGTAAAAGAAATGGGGAGGAACAAGAAGAAAATACATACATGAGAAGCGCATAAAAAAAATAGAGGCCGAAAGCGAGGAGTAAATGACATACCTGGAACATCAAATCACCGAAGCTTGAACTTTCGAAAGCCCGAAAAGAGTGCGAATAGAATAGAAGGAGGAAGCAGATAGAGATATGAAAGAGATGAGAAGAGATGAGAGAAGAAGAAAAAAAAAATGGAGTGCAATGTACCTGGAACCAGTCGCAAACGATCCACTAGAGCTATGTGGGAGATTTTGAGATTGCTGCTAGAACCCGTGACCGACACTCCAGAAGAAGGAGAGAGCCGATGCAGAGAGAAGAAGAGAAGTACGAGAGGAACTCTTTAGCACCAAGAAGACAAAGAGTCGCCAAGTCGCTAGGTTGTCCACGTAAAGAAAAAAAAGTAGAAAACAAGGAGAATTAAGGTTTTAAAAAGAGTCAAGGAGTCCTTCATTGTAGGAGATCGATCCTACACCTTCCAATGGGATCTTATCCACGATTTTGATGCAGAATTCCAGTTAAATTGGAATTCTGCATGGGGACTTCAATCAGCGTAGATAGAGGGGGCGCCAATCAGGCTAGGGCATGGCCCACCATTCCCCTCTCTAGCTCTTCTACTTCCATCCCAAGAGCTCAGCCGTGATCTAGGGGAGCCAATCAAGGAGTGGGGTCAACCTCGTCCCCTCTGTCCTGCGCCCTCCCCACCTTGACGCATAAGCCATTTCCAGGAGTCAACCACGTCATGAATGAGGTCCACCGCGCCCATCCAGCTTCACTAAGCTTGTCCAATTCGAAGAAATTCTTAAGTCAAGGTGAGGTGCACCAATCTTAGGTAACAGCCTTCCTCTCTAGTTGTGCGCTAAACTCCAAATGACTCAAGAAGAGCTCAGCCAGCTAAAGTGGGGTCCGCCACTTCAACTTCAAAAATCTGTGAACGCCAAATCGCCATAGGCAATCTCACTCAATGTCACGCGGAATCGTCGCTGCTCGAACACAGTCGGATCAGCCACAACATCTCTCATTCAGCCAAAATTACTCGATTGGGAATCGAGCAAAGAAGAAGGTACATATAGCCAAATTTTCAAAAAAAAAAAACAAACAGCCCTAAAAGAGTAAGGGGCCAAGAAAAAAATAAGTAAATAAATAAAAGCCTTAGTCCTTACGTGCGCTTATATGCGCTCAAAGATTTTAAGCCGTTCGATTTAAATAAACTCTATCCGAAGGTATGTTCTTTCATTTGTTCTCTTCAACGGGTTCTTCCATCGCGTTCTTTCCATACCGATTTTTCCTTCCCATTTATGCCACTAGAAGCCTTTGTTTGTTTGCTCCACAATGGATGGAAGGTAACACTCTTCATTTGGTGCTCGGATTTTTTGTTTATATTTCTTTTATTCATTTCGATCTTTTGATTTCATGTCCAAGGTTCAAGGGAAATCTTTCCCCAAATCACTATTTTCTTCTATTTCTAACATCATTCTCATATTTTTTTCTTATCATCGTCTTATCTTCTGATTTAGGTTCTAAAATGATTTTGGTGAAGGGTTTAATTTTCATTGAGGGTTCTCGTTCAAAATCTGGGATTTTCAGTTAATTTTAGATGAGGTTTTTGGTTTCTTCGATTGAGGTTTCGATTTAATTGTTTTTAGTTTTGATATAGCTTTGAATCTATATGGGTGGCCCAATTCCTTTTATATCTACCATTAGATTAGATTTGCAGAAATCTTTCCAATGATCGACAAGGATGAAGAGTTTCTGTCGTTTTCCAAAAATCTTCTCTCTCCATCCTCTTCTAGTCTTCCTGCCTTAGCCTTGCCTCTCATCCCTTTCATTTCATTTATGTTTTTCTTTTTCAATTTCCCCTTCATGTATTCTTTCTCTTTTTTCATGTTAGATACACATCCCCAAATTTCTTCATTTGGTTTATTCCAACTCTGGTAACTACACAGGGAAAATCTAAGTGTGTCCCATTCAACGGGGAATTAGTTCATTCCACCTTACAGATATAAAAAACTTTCCGTTTAAATACTGGTCACACATGTAATACTTAATGAGTCTTTACTGCTTCACACTAAATTGCCTTCTAAACTTAATTAATCTTTACTTCTTTTCACTAATTGCCTTTTGAATACATATATTGTCAAGTTGCTGATATGTATCCTTGGGCTGATATCTTCAGTCCATTGTTAAGAGTTAGAGTTGTTGCCTACATTAATTTCTGATATTGAATTATGTGTCACAAAGCGTAGTTTAGTCTTTATATATGATTGACAGAACAAAATTTGAGTCTTCGGCTTTGACTTGGTTTCACTACTTGATTTCACTATGGGTCACCTTTAAAGAACCTGCTTATGAGATGGTAGGAAACCATGCACAACATGAAACTAGATTATGTTTGTAGCATACAAATTTTTCTTGGGTACTGATTTTTTCTCTTGCTTGAGAAGAAAACCTTTCATGCCTTAGAAATTCTGCTAATTTCTTTGTTTCTTAATTTTAAATTTCAGTGCTTTAATTTGGTCTTAATCATGTAGTGTTTATATTTGTAGTGTTTGAGTAGCAGATTTCTATAAACTGTGAATTTCTTGTTTTGAAAGTAAAAGTTAAAAGTAGATTTGTATAAATGTGTTTCTTGTTTTGCACATCCTTTGCTTTTATGATGGAAGTCAGTCGGGGCTTTTAATTTTTTTTTTGTATGGGAGGAGCTTGTCTAATTTCTTTCCGACTCTTTTCAACTCAAAAAATTTCATAGCAATAATGGGTTATCTGAATTCCTTCCTCTTTTCCAATTGCATCAATGGGCTTTTAATTTCATTCTGTATGGAAGGAATTTATCTAATATCTATTTTTTCTATCTTATTACACCCATTTATGTTAGGTTCCAATTTTCTAAACTATGCAACATATCCTATGTTGTGCTATTTTGTGTCTTGTTTTTGTGTATGTTTCTTGTCATATGTGCAATGTTGAGACTCTATGGCCTAATAGTATGGCACCAGGTAACTAGAGATTTTGGGTTCGACTCCCAGTAGAATCAATTGCTTAGATAATGAATGTTTTTAAATTTTTTACTAGCCTTTTTAACCAACTATCTTTGTTGAGTTTGCCACATTGAATCTCAATCCTATGTTTACCATAATTGAATCTATTACAATTCAGATTGAAGTTTTGTTTGAAGAAATTATCCTCCCAATGTAATAAAACTTCTCCACTTTTCAAACTACAATGCAACAAATTTCACTAACTTCAAAGCCTTATTAACTTTGATATCAATTGTTGTTTCCTTCTCAAAGTTTGATAATTTTATAGCTTTTTAATCCAAATCTCTCAAAGAAATTCATGAAAAAATTGATGTAATGACTAAAATCAATAGTGTATGTCCATAATAGTCCATCTTGTCCCCCATGTTTTCACTTACTATTAACCACTCAAGCCATGCAGTATAACAAGCGGGAGCAAAATCCAAGAAAAGATTGCCTCTACATATCGTTAGCTCCTAGTTTAACAAGTAGTTGGTCTGCCACTGCATGTGAATTCTTTAGTATAAACAATAAAAAACATAATACAACATCAAAATTAGCATTCTGAAATCACATTTTACTACCAACAACACTCATAATAAAATCAGCACCATTTAAACTCAATTAGAAGGAGCATCGAAATGAAGACAAATATCATGTATGGCACTACAGCTGATGTTGGCAATACCATAAATTTCTTAAACTAAAAAAATGCAAGTGATAAGAAATGGTTACACTTAATATACATTGACCACGTTGACACTACAGCTAGTGTATGGCATTACAGCTATTGCCTTCTAATAAAATTATCACAAAAAAAAGGCAATAGCTAAAAAATTTAGGAAGATTTATAAAAGAAGATTCATTACATAATATTAATTGTGTATACAAAAAATCATTGCGTGTACAAATATGCATTGACTATACAAAAAATTTGTCCACAATATACAAAATATCACTATACTACTGATATTCATTGTGAGTATACAAAAAATCTACCAACAATATACCAACATTCATTGTATTACAAATGTTTACTGTAGGTATACAAAAAATTTGCCCACAATATTTTGTATGCTCTTTAGGACAAAAGAAGTTTATCTACGCCAACTACATTGTTTACACAAAGATATCAACTATAGTCAACAACTTTCTTCAAGAGATATCCAAACACTTGATCTACACAAAAAAAAATACAACTTTACCTGCAAAGAAATTTAAATGGGATAGTTACTTATTTTTTTAGACAACAAATTAAAAATATAAAAACAAATATAATCCAATCAACTCACAAGAAAAGTTTCTATTCATAAAGGCCTTGTATGTAATGATCCATTAGCGAAACTTGTGAATCAGGTTGAGTGCTTCTGCCCGATAGGCTTATTAAGCCCCTACATATGAATAATGTAGTTGGAACTTTTTAAAGAATATTAAGTAAATAAATTTAACATTAAACACATCTTACAAGTCTCTCAATTTAGGACAATTCCATTTGTCATGTTCTCCCCATGCACCACATCCATGACACAATCTGAATTTTGTTGCAGTTTGCTCTGTAGCCTTCTCTTTTCCACCCTTTAGTCTTTTCCCACTACCTTTTGTTTTAACAATATCAGGTGGGTGGACTTGGATTTCTTGAGGCATCCTCATTTTTACACCATAGTCAGATTCAAATTGGCCAATTTCATCACAAATAACATCGATATTTTTCTCCAAAAATGAAAGTGCCTCTTTAGAATTGAAAGCTACACCAAGAATTTTATGAATTTTGCTAGTAAGATCATTTCTTCTAATGCGTACAACTGCATCAAGATTTGGATGAATTTTTACTATGTTTCTATCAAAAATAATCTCCATAGTTATAGTTATAGCTATGTTTCTATCAAAAACAAAATCAGATAATGTAGTCTTCCGATTCACATACTTATCTAAGAAAGAGTTCATACCTTAGCTTCGCTGTGTGGTCAACATATTTGCCATGAAAATATGCTCTGAATATATTGATATCCACTTCTCACGGATCACAAACATATCCCCCAACCATTCAATGTCTTAAAGATTATTAAGAGAGAGTATATAATTCCAATTCACCTCAAACTCGATTAGAGATGGAGAATTATAAATGCAATTAAGTAATTGATCCATGATTTGTCTACCTCCACGTGTACCTAGTTTTGTTGGTAACTTGTGCAATATATGCCACATGTGGGATTACCATAGCTATTTTTTCAATTGCAAGATCTTGATCTGTAATTATGCCCTTAGGCGAACTCCTTGACATTGTTTCTAACCACTATTCAAACAACTACACAAATGACTCCGCTTTATCATCTCTTAAAAACCCCACACTAAAATTTATAGTTTGTGCATGATGATTAAATCCTGAAAATGGTGCAAATATAATGCAATATTGATTGGTATTGTAAGTAGGATAAGCTTTCCTTGCCCAACCATCTCCCAAAAACACCTAGTCAGCTTATGATTATCATCTACCTTGTACCGATAGAAAAAAGAATTAATTTCTTGTGATTCTTTGAAATGTTCAATCAACAACTCTGCATCATAATCCTTCTTTTCCATTCTAATGTCTCTCTCAACATTCCTTATATCTCTTGTTGTGCATCCGATGTTTTGATACCTTCCTTATTGAATCTCCAAAAATGACATTATTTGTGAAGTGGAAATGTCAGCCTTGCAGAACATGCTGATCAAACTTTTTTTTGCTCTTCTGACTTCTCTGTGAGATGCTAGAAATGGTACTTTATGAGGTGTTGCAAGGATGTGACTGTGTTCCTCAATAAACTTGACAACAACCCATTTTCCATCTTTTCTTTTAGGTACTCTTAGTGTAGCTTCACAATTTTCTCTTACTCCTCACCTTCTTTTTTTAACAGGATCCAAAATACCTTTTCCATTATTAGGTTTCCCTTGTTTAGAACAAACAAACAAATTGGAATATAGCTCTTTTGTTAGGCTATTTTTACATTCCGATCCCTTACGTACACTAAAACCAGCCTCCTTAGCATATGCATTGTAAAATATCTCAGCATTCTTCACTGACTCAAAACTCATGCCAATTTTAGGAGCTCCATCTTGGACAGCCCTTGGAACATAAGTTGACCAAGGGAGTTTTTGGAAGATCCATCAATAAACACTATCATGAGCAAATAAAATAAGTCAATAACAACTAAACACGTCTACATATTAAACAATCAGATTCGGACTAAATCCAAACTCTACAATGTGTTGGAAACGGGTTGAAAATTTTAATTACCACTCAGTCGCTCATTTGATCACTGTAATGGTGGATTATTGAACCCCATTGGCAACTAAACCCTGCTGGGAATCAAACCCAAAATCTCCTCTAATAGTGGTGCCGTACCATTAGGCCACAAAGTTTTTTCACAATTTTAATAACTTAAAACCAAACAATGAATTAGAGTACCATAATTGATTTCAAAATAAAAAGTGAGAATTTAAAAAATAGAAAATGACCTTTTGTCCAGGTACTAGAGAAGCAAATTACTCATTTGTGTGCAGAATACAAAGAGAGAATTTAGAAAATAAAAGATAGTATATAAAAACCAAAACATAAAGAAAATCAGGATACAAAATAGACGAGAAAGAAATATTGAGCAGGATCTTTCTCAATGGAAGTTGGATCTGAATGGGCTCATCACAGTACCTTACTGCGTAATTACATTAAACCAATTGCTTAATCACAATCTTTGATAGCATTCAATATGATGATAAAGGACAAGGCCCAATGTCCTCTTGGATTCTGGCTTCACCTTGCATCACAATCATTTCAACAATCAAGATGAGAAGGTGGGTTTTGAGACTGATTGGGTTATGGAAGAAATAATTGTTTATTACCATGTTCAATCCTCTGTCTCTTCTAATTACTGCCCTTATCTCAAGATTCTTTCTAGGAGAAGAAATTCATCTTGGGTGGTGATTTCAATTTTTCAATCTATTTTTATTGTTAAGATTTATTTGGGTTAAAATGATTTTGCTTGATTAATCCCTAATATGTACCTCTCTTTTAATAGTGTCTTAGGTGGGATTTTAATGGTACTATCTCTGTATTGTGTTCTATGGGGAAAAAGCAGGGAAGAGAAAGCAGGATAAGTGGCAGCAATAGAAGAAAGAAAGAGGAAAATAGCACGGTTGAAGAAGGCAGCAACATAAAACTAGATGTGGGAGAAGGGAAGAATGGAGAAATACAAAGAATTACAGCCACATATTACCTTGAAAAATCTCAAATACACAAGAATTGGATCCCTAGGGGTTTCAAAATACCAACTCGTACCCGACCCAAGTGCTGAATTTACAAACCCATACCCGACCCGATCCAAACCCGACAGGTTTTTAAAAATCCGACAGACCAAAACCTCTAGGTATTCCTGAAATCAAGTTTTTGCTTCCTGAAATCATGTTTCATAATTCTTCCATATGTTTGATCTCACATGTGTGCATGAGTTCATGTTCCTCACAGGGATCTATGAGCACTCTTTATGAGAGAAGCATTGTACCTACAGGGAGATTTCTTAACTCTTTCCTTCGTATTTGCTATTATGATCTTCATTGAGGATAATATACAATTTAAGTTTGGGGGAGGGTACCATGCTGCATGTATATTTATCTTGTATTGCGTATGATTTGTAATGCCACCATGTTGTTTACCTCGAGATTGAAAATTCCATGCTCGACACTCACTTGCATAATATGATTAAGAGATCGACTCATTTTCATGTCACTGCACCACTCACAATTCTTTTTTGTGAATTCAACATGTCATGGTTTGGGAATGTGGAATGTTTGGTTTATTAGCTTAAGAATTTCTTTAGAAGGTTTAGAAGTAATCTCAAGGGAAGTTTGAAATGAAAGATTGAAGGTTGCAACTCAAATAAATGAGTTATGCAATTTTTTCATGAGTTTGGGCCTTTCAAGCCCACCTAGCAATCCCCCTAGTCAACCAAGTTGGCCCATGTTCCATTTCTTTTGTTATCCATGATATAAACCCATATTGATTGCATTATTATCCTCTTTCACATAACCTATCCCTCTTGGTGCATGGCTCAATATAAAAATAATTGTGGACCAAGAGCAAAACTAAAAAAAAAAAATGGAGAGCAAAAAAAGGAAAGAGAAAAGAGGTAGCAATTGTGATAGCCAAAGGAGCAATGGCTGCTTTACTTAGTAACCGGGCCTTTGCGACTCAAGAATCGTGAAGTTTCGAGTCAAACAGTAAAGTTGGATGTCTCCAACCCCAACTCAAGAGACAACAAAATTGAAAATGGAAAGAAAAAGAAAGAAAAAGAAAGAAAAAAGAGAAGGGGAACTGGCTTCACAATAGCTAGAACGTATGTTTAGGGGAGACTTTAAAGGCTGGAACTTAGTTTGTAGGGTTTGGTCATTCATTAAAGAGGGATCTATCCCAGGTAGTCACTTGTGATCCTACCCATATCTCAAAGCCCATTACAACCTAAGAGAAAGTCCTAATGATCTTAAGTGTGTTCCTTCATCATTTGTGGAAGGTAGAACGAGAGACTAGAATAGAGAGCACTAATGAGGATTTTTAAGGTTCATAGTTTGATGGGTTGATGGTTAGAACCATGATTGTGGGCACTAGAAAAATTGATGAGTGTGGAGGAAAGTGAGTGAAAAATAAGTTAGTCTCTTAAGAGAGATTACAAGTGAAGGGCCGAGCAATATGATTTTCCACTTCTAGTGTTGAATGTTATAGTCTTTTTTTGTAAGAATGTGAGATTGATGATTTAGAACCTGTGTAGCAAGTTATTGCTTGAGGACAAGCAAGATTTTAAGTTTGGAGGTACTTGATTGGGTGCTTTGCACCCTATATATATACATGTAGATTTTCTCTATTCTGAGGAAATTTGACTTAATCTTGGTGTTCTTGTGCAGGAAAGCTAGTGGAAAGCACAGAGGAAGAGGCTCCGGACAAATTGGTGGAAAATTGAAGGAATCGCCCCCGAAACACAAGTGCAGAAGAATATTGGGCGCCATTACATGGCGTGAGCGTCGTAGCGTCGAGTGCAGTTTGGAGGAAGCGACCTAGGCGCCCTATGAAGGCCCTGGCGCTCCATGGTGCTAGGGAAAACCTTCACCATAGCGGAGTTCACGACACCAATTAGCAAAAATCCGTGCCTCCATGCTGATTCTGGGAGCAACGGCGGACCAAAGTCCACCGCCGCAGCGCTAGGAATCTTTGCCATGGCAGCATATAACGAGGATCATTACCTCGGCGCTGGTTTTTGGTCGCCATGGTGAAGGTTTAGTGCAAAAGGCTGAGCGCCATGCGGCGCCGAGAGGCGGTCTGCAAGTTCCCTATCTTTAAGTGACTTGGCGCCATACGAGGCGTTGGGCGCCATGGCACCCGATCACTAAAAGGCAAAAAAAAAGGAATTTCAACCCAGGCTATATATAGAAAGGGGGAGATTTCGATGAGCATTCGGACTTGAGACTTGGGGAGTCGACCTAGACTCGTCTATGGTTCGTGCTATAGCTTCAAGGGAGGATTTTGGGGTCATTTCTTGAGGAGATTTTGATCTCGGAGGAGGACTGAACCTTCAAGAAGTGCAATACACTCCTAGTTTGCTTTTCTTTCTCATTGTCTTTAGTTTGTGTGACTTTGTGTATGTACATGTATTGGGATTTGAGATTATTGTTGTATTTTGACTCGATGTGTATTAAACCCCCGTGTGGGGGTGTGATGTAGCGTACTATTGCAACGTATGTGGTTATTTTAGTGATTTGAGCATGTTTCCATTAAGAGGTGTGTCTAATGCATGCATAGTGTTCGATTAATTGCCTAGCGATCTTTTAATCGATATTTAGGAACCCGATTCGATCCCAGGAGGGTAGATTTGTGTAGACTTGCATTAGGCAACGTGCGTTCCACCCAGTTAGGAGGTCTATCTAGGGGATTCGTGTGTGGAGTTAGGAATAACCCACTGCCGTACGTGACCTACAGGCTACATGTAGTGGGTTCTCTTTCTAGACCTTCAATTGGAATATTAGAGGGTCGGAATAGAGGACACGATTGTGGTGATCTCGGAAGAGACCCATACATGCTAAATTCGTCGGTCTACCGAGTGTTTGATGAAATGCTTCAATGCTAGAATTGATTAGATATGGAGCATAGAGACATGAAATCACACCCCCACCTCTATTTTAAACAGACTCTCCTAGTTATCCTTTGTCCGGGTCCTAGTTTGTGTGCATATTTTATCATGTTCATTGAATATTCTTTCATTCGGTTAGTTATAGCTATTAGGATGCATGTTTAGTACTTTGTCTACCCATAGTCCTTGTGGGTTCGACATTCGGACTCTTGAGTCCTCTTTATTACTTGCGCAGCACGCGCACTTGCGCGACATGCTGCTTCGGATGGCCTTCGCCATTAAATTTTTTAAATTTGAACGGATGGTACCCGAAAGGCATCAGGAGATTTTGGATCCGTGTGTTGGGTCTTCGGTAGGAGACTGATTTGGTCTCGCCAGAGCTGTTTCGTATAACGCGGTTGATCATTTCATTCACCAAGTCAAGTGTGAGGGAGGAGCCCCCGCGACGTTCGAATAGTCATCGGTACCACTAGTTGCTCGTTGGGAGCAAGCTCCTCTCGGCTGGGCTCAGCCGAAGCGCTGGTTGTCACCCTGCTTCGGTTGACTTCTTGCGAGATGACGCCGGCGTTGGTCATGAAGGCTTATAATCGCTCCATCATTTGTGTGATTTGGATGTCACGAGACATAATTTAAGCATCCTTGGCGCGGATCTTCTCATCTTGTTCTTTTAATGCTGCTTGCATTTCTGCAAGCTGTTCATCGACCGTTTTAGCCGATTTTGCCATAGCGGCAACTTTGATGGTGGGAGTTGAAGGAGATGCTCCCTTCGCGAACTGGAGTGGCGACATTTTTACAGGCGACCCTTTTGCAGAGAAGGAAGTCGATGTAGTTTGGTGTGGCAAGGCCGCAATGGGTGATGGGGTTTGAGAGCCAACCACTGAGATGTGTTGGCGAGTTGTTGCCTTGATAGGCGACCAGCACGACGGAGTGGCTGCATGTGTATTCTAGCGAGAGTTTATTGGTGACCGGGCTAGAGGTGCTGCTGCTGGCGTCAGTCGACACGGTGATTGAGCTGCGGTAGTGAGCGTAGCTAAGAGTTCATGAGAGACAGTCACCCTTGGCAACTGGCCCCCAGCTGTTGTTCTGGGAGGAAGCGAGGCTAGTTGCGGATCCCTCCTCATTGACGAGGAAGGAGTTACTGCTGCTCATAGCGCTGGATCATGGCAGGCACGATGGAGACCCTCCACGATGGTGGCGACTGGGTCGGGCTAGTCACCGGGCAGTGCGCCGGTGGTGTGGTAGCGATGGCCAGGTAATTCGGCATTGTTGCTGTCGAGATCAATCTGACCGGTGCTGCTGCGACTAGGGGTGGATTTGATTCAAGCAGAGCCGAACTTAGTGAAGTTCGGGCTCGGCTCATAGTAAATAATGAAAACTTGAGCTCGGGCTCCATCTCGAGGACGAGCCTCAAGCAGAGCTCGAACTCGAGTTCGATTAATTTTATCGAATTCGAGCTCGAGCTCGAGCCGACTCGACTTGTAGTGGAAAAAAATAAAAAAAATAGAGGAAGATATAAAATTAGTTTTTCTCTCATATTACACGAAAATCGCATTTGTACAATGATTTTTTAATGGGTCGCCTCGGATGGTCAAACGATTATGGGAGATGGAAATCTTTTTGGGAGATGGAATTTTTTTTATTTTCAAACTAACCCAAAAAGAATTACTACGTTGTTCTCATTTGTAAGGGTAGAAAGAGAAAAATAATAAAGGTACGATTCTGCAGAGAATTCTTTTAAGGAAACAACGAAAAAACATTTATGTTCAAATTTACCAATATTTTATTGCTGAATTGACATTAAAAATAGCAATAATCACTACGATGATCTCAATGGTGTGGGGGAAGAAATAAAAAATTAAAAATAATTAATAAAATTTTTAAATGTGTCAGTAGTGCTATGCCTACGGGACAAAAGTAAAAAACTGAATCGAGCCGGCTCGTGAACCGACGAACTGAACTTTATATAACTCGAATTTGGCTCATATAACGAAATGTGCTCCTTTATATACACAGCTTCGGCTCTAGCTCGGTATAAACGAGGTCGAGCCGAGCCCGAACTACTCGCGAGCGGGCTCGGCTCCTGTCCACCCCTAGCTGTCACTTGTTTGGCAGAGGCCGCTTTAGTCTGAGGTTGGAACACCACGTTCGGGCGCCGTACAGCTCTCATGAAGGGAGCCTGTCCTGCAGACAAGCTCCTGGCCAACACCCTTGTCATTGGGTGGGTGGCTTGATGTGGAGAAGTTGGGGCGCGAATGCTGGTCGGAGAGCCAGCAGACGGTCCATGAGTTCCGGCTGCAGTAGTTGAGCTTGCTCTAGCAATTGGTCGTTGGTAGGCGGAGCTTGTGGTGGAGACCTTCTTGCCGTTGTTGTTATTGTTGTGGTCTGCCATTGGATTGGGTTTGAGGATTTTTTTTTTTAAATCGGAAAGGGAGATGTGAGGTACGAGATGTCCCACCAGGTATGTTAAATCTGTTTTGCTGAAAATTTTTTGGTCCTTGAAGCGACATGACCGATTAATTAATTGACTGAAATAATAGAGAAATTACAATTTGATGCTTGGAATTTGAGAAATTTTACAGGTGCGATCTCCTAGCATTTCACTGATTTGATCTCCATATTTTAGCGAAGTAGTTGCTTCCTGTGAGTGACGACAACCTTCAAGCCTCCGGTTGAATGTACACGATCGATGACAGATGTAGTCGGCTGAATGGGAGTATTTGTGTCCTGAGTATTGAAGCTTGTGATGTTTTCGGTGAACGTGCAGTGTCCCGATAGACTGTGTGAATTTCGACGGTCTGAAAGTAGCGTGAACTTCTGGCTCGATGGTACTCTCTAGAGTGAAAATAAATTTTTGAACTTCCTTTGTGATTGGAGTTCCTGGCTATTTGTAGTTGGTGTAGTTCACTTGTTTGATGGAGTTCCATCCTTAGAAAAGGGATCTCAGTCAGTTTTTTCTTCTTCTGTTGGGGTGGAAGGACTTGGAAGCCCCCTGTTCTTCCGCTCTCGATCCTCAAGAGGAGGGGTGACTTTCCATTCTTTTTTCTCCTGCAGTTGAGGGATCAACCAGACTAGGTCAATGATCCTCTGGCATGGCTTCAATCTTGGCTGACTACCACACGACTTGAGAAGCTGGAGTGGCTTCAAACTTGGCTGGCTGCCATGTGACTTGAAGAGTTGGCGTGGCTGAGTATCGGGCCCACAGATGGGTTATTTGGTAGACTTGATGGGCAGACAAAATCTGTAGTTGATATGTAGTAGGCCTTTGGATGACTTATCGGGTGGATCGTCGAATGAGTTTATTATAAATGGGCTGCTTCGAATTTTAACACCTACAGTACTGTATGCACCAAAATGTGCATTGCCCAAATTTACCAGGTCCAGGAGTCCAACGATCCAGCAAACAAGGTTCGTGGATAGGCCTCGACGATTTTCAGATTTACTCGACACAACCCATCGTCGAACTCATCCGTCTCGTCACATCAGCAATGACTCAGCGAGTCATATCCAGTCAGCAACGACTCAGTGAGTCATCATCTAAACAATTACAACTCAATGAGTCATCACCACATCAGCACGAGTCAGCATACAGTCATCCACTTCAACCGAGAAGATAAAATCTTTGGAAAGAGGCCACGATCCTCATTCAAGGGATCTCAACAGGGAGTTCTTGGTCTCCCTCCTCCCCTCTTCTTCCACAACTTCACGAGCAGAAAGGGGATCGTGATCCCCTTTCCCAGGCAAAATCCTCAACAACCATATAGACAGGCTACAAAAGGGCAGAAGTTCCCTGTTCCAGGGGTTGGAGAAATTAACCTCAAAAGACCTCTCGACAAGTGAAGAACTCTCTCCGTCTCCCAAACTGAAGGACACAAATTCCTTCCCGGAGGAGAAGCTCTCACGCACAGAGGTTGGAGAAATCACATTCGGAAGACTCTCTTAGCGCCAGTATAGAAGTTCTCTCGTTCCCAAATCGAAGGTCCAAAACTCCCTTCACCGAGAAGATTTCCTCACACACAGAGGTTCTTTCATCATAAAGAAGTTCAGCACTCGCGGTTCTTCGTTCTACAGCTCGACCAGAAGCAATTCTACACCGTCGCCGGCAACGTCACAAGTCGACACACGCAGAGCACAAATACCTCCGTCCGACCGACAAAAGCCACACCAGATCGTGTGTACCTGTTTCTGTAACTCGAAGTTTCGGCGACGTCCTCGCCAGAAGCTTTAACTTCACCTAAACCAAATGGAGATCGAATCAGAGCAAGCATAGGAGAGTGAACTCGCTTTTTTCCTGACTCACATACCTTGTAAAACACAAATTTATTCTAAAGTAATTGAAATATTCTCTCGTTCGCGCCTCTTCGTAGACCGGCAAATTTTTGGTGAAACAGATTTGGCATACCCAGTGGGACCTTTCCTACCTCTAATCTCCTTCTCCATCCAAAAAAAAGAACTCCAACCACAGCCATGGCAAGCAATGCCAACAACAGCAACAACAACAACAACACCAACAATAGAGGCAAACAGACTGCCTCCTCGAGCTCTGCTCAACCGTGCCTTGGCGCGACTGCAAGCTCAACCACCGGAGCTCGCGGACCAATAGCCGCATCTCCGGTCAACCTCCGCGCTCCGACATCTCCTCCACACGCCACACGCCCATTTACAAGGGCTCTGGCCAGAAGTTTGTCCACTGGACAAGCTCCATTCATGCCGACACCCGTTGCCCAACTGCCATGTTCATTCCTCCGGCTACCGCGGCCTCAACTAAACCTGCCACATTCTCCACCAAACTGAATGCCGGCGATGGCCAAGCCGACCTATTTGGCCACCGCCACCTCTCCTTCTCCTCGCAGCCCGACCGCGAGCCCGACGCAGTGGCCACCGTCACGGAGAAGCTCTATTGTTCCCACCTTGGTACAACAATACGAGCAAAGCGGAGGCATCTCCTCTCTCCCTGCTGCGAGAACACACTCTGTGCCGGCCTCCTCCGCACAGAGAACGTCATCGACAGACAACTCGCCGGTTGTGCTGGTCTCACACGACCTTCTGGCTGCACTCAATGCAGCAGCTGGACCACCACCTGTCCGGTCACCTCACCGACAAACACCGGCGACCTTCCCTGTCACAACATCACCTATCTCATCCTTTTGATTTTCACCGGCGGTTGTCACTACAAGCCAGTCGTCACCCAGAGTCACTCTCCGCAATCAACCTGCGACTGGTCCTTCTGACCGGTCCCCCACAGCGACCGCCTCTCCAATGAAGTCACCGACGAAGGCTTCATATCTTCAAGTTGCGTCACGAACAATTACTTCGAAGCAAACCGTCAAGATGGCCGCAATGACAACTTCGGCCAAGACTATTGAAGAGCAGCTTGCCGAAATGCAGGCTGCGATAAAGGAGCAAAGCGAACAGCTACGCATAAAAGATGCGCAACTCGCAGCCCATGATGCTCAATTAGCAGCTCGCAATGATCAAATTGCGAAGATGTTTGAACGGCTTGAAATGGGCACATCCACCAATAACACCGGTGGCGTCTCTCAAGAAGTCGACCGAAATCAGCCGACTACCAGCGCCTCAGCCGAGCTACCGCAGGAAGATTCCTCTTCTGACGACGAGCTGCCGCCCGTCGCTCTAGTGGCCATCCGCAGAGGCCAACCCAAAGTGGATCTGTCTGCTCTCACACTTGATGCCATTACCGAGCTCATCAACCGTGCAGTACGAAACAACGCCGGCGACCACAAATTAGTCGCCTACTAGAGACCGTACACACAGAGGATCAAGAACATCCCAATGCCGATCGGCTATCACCCTCCCAAGTTTCAACAATTTAACGGTGACGGCCACCCAAAGCAGCATGTCGCTCACTACTTTGAAACGTGCAACAACGCCGGCATAGATGGCGACTTGTTGGTCAAGCAGTTCGGCCGATCGCTAAAGGGTAACGCCTTCGATTGGTACATCGAGCTGCCCCAAGAATCTATTGGCAGTTGGGAGCAACTGGAGAGCGAATTCCTCAGTCGATTCTACAGTTCTCGGCGTACTGTAACACTGGTCGAGATCGCCAATCTAAAACAGAAGAAGGGCAAAAAAGTGGTCGACTACATCAACAGATGGAGGAACCTGAGCCTCAATTGCAAAGAAAGCTCGAATCTATCACTCGAAGCCGAAATAGAAATGTGTTCACGAGGAATGCGAAGGAACCTCCTCTGCTACATACAGAGCCGCAGGCCGAAAGATTTCTAGGAGCTCGCAACAGAAGCTCACAATATGGAAAACTTGATAGAAGAACGAGGAGAAGAAGGATCCTCTTCCGCCGACCCTCGTAAAAGGGTAAGGCACCTGCTGCGACCACGTCCAAAGAAACGAAAGAGAAATCAAAATCCTCTTTCACGACAAATACTGTCGAACCGATCAAGGTCAGAAGTAAAGCCAAGCAGACTTACCTCCCACGACAATTGACGGGAGGCTTCAAGAAGCTGACACTAGAAGAACGACAGGCAAAGACATATCCCTTTGCTGACGCCGACATTCCTATCATGCTTGATCAGCTGCTCGACAATCAACTACTGAGGCTGCCAGAAATCAAAAGACCTGGCGACCAATCCAAAAGCAAAGATCCAAATTTTTGCAAATACCATCGACTGGTTGGGCACTCGATGGAGAAATGCTTCGTCTTGAAGGATCGCATCATGGAGCTCGCGGCTCAAGGCCGTATTGAGATCGAAGGGGCTAAAAACACAGCTTCCTCATATCCCATCTCCATCCGAGCCGAGCCAAACCAGCTGACTCGGCCAAACAAGAAGCAGACCATGAAGAAGGAGTACTGACCAAAGCCTGGTTACTCCAACCGACCACACAACAACAGATGACCACCGGCTAAGGTCACACCAAAATCGGCACCCCGCGAAGAAGCTGCAGCCGACGCAGAGGGGTGGATCTTGGTCACCTGGAGAAAGAAGCCTATTCGAGAAGTCGAACCGGCACCGGCGACCACCAAAACAAAGGCAAAGCGGCCAAACAAAAGAGCCGCAAAACGACAAAGAAAAGCTTCCGGGACTGACGTCCAGGGGGCAAACAAAAAGAAAAGAAGACCCGTCACATTGGCGGAGTTCTTCCCCAAGGAGTTCCTCTCGCCGCCTGCAATGGTGGCGACCTGCTCAACAGCTCCTCCCGAGCAAACAGCAACAAAAGAGAAGGGCAAAAGACCAGTCGTCGAATGCGACGACCTAGAGTCGTCACTCAAACAAACCTAACATCTCAACAAAATAGAAGATGATCTCAACTTAGACATCAGGTCAAGGCAAGCCTTAATCCGGGTCCTCGCCAAACTAGAGGAACTCAAAGTTGAGCTCGAGATGCTGCTGATGAGAAAGCACGACCTGCCGAAAGTCGGGTTAACCCCTCCTTTTCGAAAAGAAGCGGAAGACGCTTACACTAAAGCACATCTCGCAAAATCGGAAGAATTATTGGCCGTCACATGCCCACTGTGCATTACATTAAGAGAGGAAGACGTACAATTGGGGACGAAGAATCACAACAGATCGTTGTTCGTCTCCGGCTACATCAAAGACCACAAAATCAACCGTATCCTCATCGACTGTGGATCTACAGTCAACATTCTGCCTATTCGCACGATGAAGAACATTGGTCTCTCCGCCGGCGACCTCTCTCCAAGTTCCCTCCTTATTCAAGGTTTCAACCAGGAGGGCCAAAGAAACTCGGCATGATGAACCTGAAGCTGCACATCGGGGACATGGTAGCCTGCACTCCTCTTCAAGTCATCGACTCTAGGACGTCCTACAACTTGCTCCTGGGTCGACCATGGCTCCATTCAAACGGAGTTGTGCCATCCACACTGCACCAATGCTTCAAGTATTGGGAAAACAGCGAGCAGAAGACGGTGTATGATGACGAAAGCCCATTCACAGAAGCAGAGACATCGTTCGCATACGCTAAATTCTATCTGACGACCAAACCGACAGTTAAATTGTCACCTTGGTCGAACCAAGCAGCGAACGCCAAAAGCACCCAGACACAGGCTGCATCGTCCAAACAACCGGCGCAGGATGCAACACTCAAACAGTCGTCGCAGCCAGCCAAACCATAGACTCCGACGCAAGTTGCATCTCCCAAACAGACTCTGACGCAAGTCGTATCTCCTAAGCAGACCACGACGCAGGTCGTATCTCTACAGCAGCCGGCACATGGTCACAAATCAGCCACGGCTACCCCAGCGCCGAAGCGCCCCAATGTACCCATCCTGCGGTACATTCCACAGTCGCAAATGAAGAAAGGAGAAGCTCCCTTTGTCGCCTGCCACAAAATCCAGCCGACCCCTTTGCCAGAAAAAGTCACTCTTCCTCTACCAAAATTAGAGGAATGAAGTATCGTGAAGCAGTTGACGAGCCAACAACAGTTACCGGTTACACGCTCGAACGAAGGTTTCGACTCAAATGCTTACTGACTTATGGCAAGAGCCGGGGGCAACCTCACAAAGGATCAAATCCACGAGAAACCTCCTGTCACTCTACTGGTCTTCACTCCCGAACAGGAGAAGCTAAAAAACGAAGGCCATCGCATCAGTCAAGGTCGCCTGGGCCTCGGCTACGAGAGGCCAAAAGCCGCCATCAATCGACGTCGACCAAAGAAAGACGGCGGTCCAGTCGTCATCTATACATTGAAGGCAACCATTGTTCGAGCTCGTGCCTACGACTCAGTCACAGTGAATCACATTTCTGTCGTCGACGACAACCAAGAAGAGGATGAGGAATTCGTTTTGCAAGAGGCTCTGGCCGAATTCAAAGAAGGAGGCAAGTCAACCGTCGACGAATTAAAGAAAGTCGACTTGGGCACAACAGAGGACCCGAGGCCGACATTCCTTAGTGCTTCACTGACGGCCGAAGAAGAGGTCGAATACATGGCATTGCTTCATGAATATCGCGACATCTTCGCCTGGAACTATACAGAGATGCCCGGCCTCGATCCGTGAGTAGCAGTTCACAAATTGGTGGTTCATCCTTCTGTTCGGCTAGGAAGCAATCACAACGACGGTTCCGTCCAGAACTTGTGCCAGAAATCGAAAAGGAGGTCGACAAGTTGATCGCAGTAAATTTCATCAGGGAGGTGAAGTACCCGTCCTGGATTTCAAACATCGTCCCAGTCAAAAAGAAGATTGGCCAAATTTGGGTCTGCGTCGACTTTCGCAACCTGAATAAAGCGTGCTCGAAGGATGACTTCCCTCTGCCAATTACCGAGCTCATGGTCGACGCAACAACAGGTCACGAAGCTCTATCTTTCATGGACGGGTCCTCCGGCTATAATCAAATTCGGATGGACCCAAAAGATGAGGAGCTCACAGCCTTTCACACTCCAAAAGGGATCTTCTGCTACAAAGTAATGCCGTTCGGACTCAAAAATGTCGGCGCGACATATCAAAGAGCAATGCAGAACATCTTCGACGACTTCCTCCATAAGCGAGTCGAATTCTACGTCGACGACTTGGTGGTGAAAACAAAGCAGAGAGCCGACCATCTTCTCGACCTCCGGGCAGTGTTCGAGAGACTGCGATGGTTTCAGCTCAAAATGAATCCGTTGAAGTGTGCTTTCGGCGTCACCTCCGGCAAATTCTTGGGGTTCCTCGTCCATCACAGAGGAATCGAAATCGACCAGTCGAAAATCGACGCCATTCAAAAGATGCCGGAGCCCAGAAACGTCTCTAAGCTTAAAAACTTCCGAGGTCACCTGGCGTACATCCGTCGCTTCATTTCGAACCTTGCCAGGAGGTGCCAGCCTTTCAGTCGTCTGCTAAAGAAGGGTACACCATTCGAGTGGGACGACGCTTGCCGAACGCCTTTAACAACATAATGGCGTATTTCACCAAGCCGCCAGTGCTCGTAGCTCCAATCGTCGACAAACCATTGCTGCTATACATCGCAGCACAGGAGAGGTCGGTGGGAGCTCTTTTGGCTCAATTTGATGAGGACAACAAAGAACGTTCTCTCTACTACCTTAGCCGAACATTGGTGGGTGCAGAGCTCAACTATACACCGATCGAGAAGACTTGTCTGACTCTCATATTTGTAGTTCAAAAGCTTCGGCACTACCTCCTGGCGCATTAAACGAATCTCATTTCGCGAGCTGATCCGCTGAAGTAGATTATGTCGCGTCCAATCTTATCCGATCGACTGGCTAAGTGGGCTCTGCTCCTATCAGAATTCGAGATCAACTTCGTTCCACAAAGAGTGATTAAAGGCCAACCATTGGCCAATTTCTTGGCCGACCACCCGATGCCGGCCGAATGGGAGTTAACAGAAGAATTCCCAGACGAAGAAATATTCCTGGTCGGAGTACTTCCCCCTTGGGAGATGTATTTTGACGGCGCCGCAGGAAGGAATGGAGCTGGCGCCAGAGTTCTTTTTGTATCTCCAAAGAAGGATCTGCTGCGTTATTCGTTCGTGCTCACCTAGATTTGTTCGAACAATGAAGCAGAGTATCAAGTCATCCTCCTCGGACTCGGTTTAGCGGTCGAGATGCAAATGCCGCAGTTAAACATCTACGTCGACTCGGCTTTGGTCATCAAGCAATTGACAGGAGAGTTCAAAGTAAAGAAACTCGAACTCGAACCTCTCTGGAGATATGCCGGTGAACTTCTGGCCCAAATCCCGGAAGTTTCACTCCACTATGTCCCTCGCTCCGAGAATGGGCCAGCCGACGCATTAGCCGGCATTGCTGCCAGCTTAGCACACTTCGAAGAACGTCCAAGCCAAGTTCCCATTTGCGAACGATGGGTAATCCCTCCACCAGTCGAGGAAGAAATAGAAGCAGAGCTAACAGAAGAGATCGAAGAATCTCTTCCCATCTCAGCTAGCCAAAATCAAACCAAGGATTGGCGCGAACCTATCATCAACTTCCTTCGTCATAGCACACTCCTAGTCGACCTGCGAGAGCGAGTCCAAATTCGCCGAACAGCTCCTCGGTACATTTTCATCAACGACATACTCTAACGAAGGTCGTACGAAGGTTTGCTCCTTCACTGTCTTTCTAAAGAAGAGGGGTTGCAAGTGTTGAAAGAAACACATGGTGGGATCTGCGGCGCACATCAAGCTGGCCCGAAGCTCCACCTACAAGTCAAACGACTCGGCTATTACTGGCCAACTATGCTCAGGGACGCCATCAAAATGGCTCGAACCTGCAAACCGTGCCAACTCCATGCCGACTACATACATCAACCACCGGTGCCGCTTCACCCAACGGTCGCTTCCTGGCCATTCGAAGCTTGGGGTATGGATATCATCGGCCCTATCACTCCCAAATCCGACTCCGACCGGCAGTACATCTTGGCTGCCACAGACTACTTCTCCAAATGGGCTGAAGCTGCAGCCTACCGAGAGGTCAAAACCACCACCGTCGCCGACTTCATCCGAACTCAAATCATATACAGATATGGAGTTCCATGGTATATCGTGATGGACAACGGCACACCCTTCAAAAACAGAGTCATGGACCGCTTCTGCAAAAAATTTCGCATACAAGCGGATGTCGTCGGCTTACAACCCAGCAGCCAACGGTCTCGCAGAGGCTTTCAATAAGACACTCTTCAAAATTCTGAAGAAAACGGTCGGCGCCCACAAAAGGAGCTGGGATGAAAAGCTTCCCGAAGCTTTATGGGCATACAGAACGACAGTCAGAACGCCTACCCAGTCGACTCCATACTCGCTGGTTTATGGCACCAAGGCAGTGCTCCCTCTCGAAGTACAACTCCCTTCCTTGCGCATAGTTGTAAGAGAAGGACTGACGACGGAGGAATGCGCCCAATTGAGACTTGCAAAACTTGAGTCTCTCGATGAACAACGACTCGAGGCACAACAACGTCTCGAATGCTATCAATCCCGCATGACCAGAGCCTTTAACAAAAAGGTACGACTCAGGCCATTCCATAAGGGCAATCTCGTGCTCACAATAAGACGGCCGATGCTCTTCACCAGAAAAACCGGGGGCAAATTCGAGCCAAAGTGGGAAGGACCTTATGTGGTGTAGGAGACCTATACCAATGGCGCTTACAAGCTCGTCACTGCAAACGGGTCGGAGCTGCCAATAACAAATGGTAAATTCCTCAAACGGTTTTACCCATGAAGAAGGCAGCAAAGAAAACAGAGAGGAAGAAGGGAACCTCGAAAAAAAATGAGTACGGACTTCTCATTGCAAAAAAAATTTGTAAAGAGAACAGTGCAGGTCTTGCAACAAAAATGCGAGGCACAAAAAAAAAATTTCTTTCAAGCTTCGCAACAAAAGGCGGGGCTACAAAAAAAAAAAAAAGAAAGAGAAGAAGGCTCACAAAAAAAAAACGAGGCAAACAAAAAAAATGCAAAGGAAAAGAAAGAATGATATGACATCAGAGTCGCGGAAGCTCGAAATTGGCAAGTCGTCCCTTCAATCAGATCACCTCAGCTTGGGCGTCAGACAGCTCTTGTCCTTCCTGTTCGGTGAAGGTAGGCCGAGCTCGAACCTCAGCCAAACGTCGACGAATAGTGGGAGCCTCTTCATATTTTGCATCAAGCTGTCTCTTATCGGTCGCAAGTTGTGCATCTAAAGTGTGAAGGTGAGCTGAAACCAGAGCGAGCTGTTCGTGAAGTTGCTTCTGCTCCTCTTCGGCAGCCTTTCGAGCCACCCGATTCTGGTCGACACTAGCGGACAGTTGGTCACGACTGCTGGTCACATGTCGCTCAGCTTGAGTAAGTTCAGCCTCTGCAACTTGGCGTTCTTCTAGACTGAGCTTCCCCTCCAGCGAACAGCACAAATGCTGAAGTCGAGCCGCTCCGGATGCGAACTCCTCCACCCAATGTTCCAATAAAGAAGTGTCAATACCTACCTCAATCAGTTTCTCAAGGCAAACGAAGGCATCTTCCACCAGTTCGGGTGAACTCAGATCGCTGGCCGACAAAAGGTCTGTCTGGACGAAATCCTCCCACAACCCCAAAGCCGCCTTCTGAAGCCTTAGTGTCGTTCTCGCTGACGGACGTCTCGAGGACCCCTGTAGAAACCGAGGCCATGAGTTCGCAAAAAGGGGAAAGACAACAAATATATACGAAAAGGAGAAAAGGAAATCGAGACTTACCGATAAAGACTTCGAAGAGGTCGAATGATCGCTGCCTGGCGGATGAAGGGCTGATGACGTTCTCCACCATTCAAAGGCAAAGACACAATCGAGGGATGAACCACGGTAACCGGAGTCGCTGGAATAGGACGAGAGGAATTGGGGGCATCACACTGAATTCTACCACCGGCTACTTGGGTTAAACCGATGGTCGTGACTCCATCCGTAGTCGCCTCCGCTTCGGCCTGAAGGAATGCATCATCGGCAACCACCGTCGTATCATTCTCCAAGACTCCATCAAGTGTAGGATCAGCAGCAGATAGAGAAGGGGGATTCTTACGGAATCGCATTCTGGCCAGGTCTACCAAAGAGACATGATCCTCCTCGTCCAGCATTGAGTGTTGAGGGAGCTCCAATCCAGAAATGTCCAACGGCTCGTCTAGAGTCGAATTAAGCTGGTTCTCCTGCGGGTCAATCACTTGAGCTTCTTCTCTAGTAGTTCCCTGAGGCGAACCTGGTAGAGGAAGAGGAGCCGAAGTTGCCAAGGATTCGGGTGGTTCCAACAGAAGAGCTGACGTGCTTGGGACACTAGACAAATCCTCGGATGGCTTGGAAACACCACTTCGGACGCGCTTGATGAAGGGCGGAGGAGTGAAAATCGGAGGCTGGATAGGCGACTTCCGCTTGGCAGGAGCTTTCTTCTTCTTCTTCTCCTTAGAAGCTGGAATTGAAGGCGCCGGCAAAGCAAGGACTACTGACTCGGTCCCTTCCTCCGGCACAGACGGCTCCTTCAACATTATACCCTTCGCCTTCGCTGCACCTTTCGAAGTAGGTAACTTCTCCTTCGCTACCTTCGGACGCGGCTGCTTAGCCTTGGCTTTCCCCTTCTTGGCCTTAGCGGATGCCAGCTGATCAGGACGTGGTGGAAGAGCCTCTGCGGCGTCATCACTCAGCGCACGCAGCAACTCGGACTAAGACGCAAACCCGCCAGTTCGAGTGAGGCTTTTCCACTCATGCAAAAAAAAAAAAAGGGAAGGGATGAGGGAAGTATCGAAAAAAAAGAGGAGAAGCCAAAGGAAAAGAAACAGAAGCTCACATACCTCGAAAATAAGGACTACGTGCTCAAGCCATGATTCCCTAAAGCTCAAAGTGACGCCAGGATCTGTGTCGACACCCATGAAGACTGACACTTCTACGTGACCAAAAGGCCTCGCGACGCTGATCCTCCACATCTCTAAGAGTGCCGAGAGAGACTCTGTCCTGCGCTAGTCAGAGATAAGTACGCCAGGTAGATCCTGGCAAAAGCCAAACTGCCTATCAAATCTATGAGGGCTGTAAGGCTCAATAGCTAGAGTGTCGCGCTGTCGATAAACCAAAGAAGTCGATCGAACACACAAAAAATAGTTCGATTCGATCGAAGAAGCCATGTGACCCCTCGCGTCGAGAAGAGTGCCAGAAGGAAGAGCCTCGGCTGGATACCAGGTCTTGATCGAACTCCTCCAAAACAGTGCACGAGCTTCGACCGGAGTAAAATGTCGGACGAGCTCTGGATTCCGATACACCCACATGAGAGGACCAGAACCTTCGCTAAGGTCTGCACCGTGAGCACCAAAACGTTGCGCCAGCCAGGCACAAAGGAATGGCCAAGCTATACGACCGGGAGAGAAATTGTTGAGGCTCTGATAAAGATGCGCTAGAGCCGCCCTAGCTAAGCCTACCCTAGCCCCGCGCGCCATAAACCAGGCCATCTTGAAAGTGTCGGGTCGTATAGCAAAACCCGCCATGGGGATCACACTGCGGCATAGCCAAAGCGCTAAAAATGCTGCCAAGTATACCTCATCTGCAAGGGCCTCAGGAACGCCAAGTTCGACAAGGACCTGATTCTGAATAGCAGAACGATCTCTGCTACAGGATTCCGTCATCTTGCTGCGATCAGCCCAAGGGTCAGACGAAGGAACGACCCCCTCCTCAGTGCGAAACCAGAAAGATGTCCAATCCGAAAAGGACACGGCAGGACCCTTCTTGTCTCCCGGGTTGCGACGACAGTAAATCCTGTAGAATGCCAGCAGTAAATATGGTACGCTCTCCAGCAACGGCAAAGCTCGGACAGCAGTAAAGTCAGCCACCGTCGGCACCACCTCGTCGTAAATAGACCCAGAAACAAGCAGCCCACAAAGGTGATGTAAGTCCCATAAAGAAATCGAGAACTCCCCACCTCGAGTGAAAATCGTGTTCGTCGATGGGCACCACAGCTCCAAGAAAGCATGAATCACGTGAGTGGAACACTGATAAGTGAAAGCCGAGGCGCGGATTGCAGTCAAAATGCCCAGCCTAGCCAAGATCTCCGGACATGTACGAACAATAGTGCAAGTTCACTCGAAGTGAAAGGGCACGTGAACGGGAAAAGGAACCGGTGGTGCAGGGTGTGAAGCGTCCCAAGAGCCGAACCGAGGGCAGTGAATCGATAGCTCGAGTGCTGTGTACGTGGCTAACTTATGCAGAGGGCTCAACAGAACGTTCCCCCCAGCTTGATGCAAAGGAAAGGCCGTTTGTCGCAGAAGATAACAAATCTGGTCGTCCTTGACCACTGGACGACTCCACAAGTCATGCACACTCATGAGCATGGGCGCAGACACGGACTGACCTCCAAAAACCGATTCGCCGTGAGGTAACAACATCGACTTCTCTTGCCCGTTTGAATCTCTAACCCGCAGGCAGCGTCGCGCAACACCGTCGGACAGAACAGAGATATCCGAGAAGGTCAGACCAAGGAGGGAAACCGGCCGAGACAAGAGACATCCGCGCGACAAAACAAACAGGTACGTCAATCACACCACTTTCAAAAAAAAAAAAAAAAAATTTTGCAACCCATGCGAAAAAAAAAAAAGTCGCAAAAAAAAAAACCCTGACACAAAAAAAAAAATCGAAGTCGCGAGAAAAGAAAAACACAGGGACGACAAAAAGAACCAGTCGTCAGTCAAAAAAAAAAAACGGAGAAACAAAAAAAAAGAGAGTGGGCAAAGTTGAAAGGAGACATCGATTCTTTTTACTTGAGAAACCAATTTCACGCCGAGCGAAGCAGTCGGCCGCGACCAAAAGAATGCAGCACAGCGGTCGAGCTGAGTGCTATCAAAGCAAAGTCGCTACACCCGATAGCCAAACCGGGTGGAGCACATCTTCCAATTCGCAACCAACTACAAAGCTGGCTGCAGTAAAAAAAAAGGGGGGGGGAGCACCCGACGACCGAGTCGGGTGCGACCAAAACAACAACACTGTTCTCGGCGACCCAAACCGAGAACAGCCCCAAAGTCTCGCGGCCACCAAATCGGATGCGAACAGAACAGAGTTCTCTAGTGCTCAACGATCAAGTTAGGCGCACCAAAACAGAGAATTCAGCATCTAACGATAGAGTTAGATGCCGCATACCTGACCCTAGTGCCTGACGACTAAGTTGAACAGGAAAAGGATGTGCGAAACAAAACTGCCCGGCGACCAGGCTAGGCACAACTCAACCTATCGCGACCAGTCAAACAGTTGGCCGCTATCAAAACAGGCGCCCAACCCCAAAACGGACGTGAAGAAGAGTAGAGAGACACTACCCAACGATCGAGTCGGGTGCTGTACTACAAACTCCTGCGGCCGGCGACTGAGCCGGACGTAGCCAACAGAACAAGGTACGCATTCCATCTACTCAAAAAAAAAAAAAAAAAGGAGAAAGAAAAAGGCTACGACAAAAAGAAGTCGTCGCCGAACAAAAAGTTGCGACAAAAAGAAGCAGTCGCAAAAGAAAAGAAGTTGTCGACGATCAAACCAGCGCCGATCACTTAGTAGCTCAACTAGCAGCTCACACTCGATGCTCAAAACTCTGCGACCAGCCACACAGCTGGCCGCGACCAAAGCAAGTGTCCGGCGACCGAGCCGAGCACTACTCAAAACTTCGCGACCAGCCACACAGCTGGCCGCAACCAAAGCAAATGCCCGGCGACCGAGCCGAGCTCAATTCAGAATTGCGCGACCGAAAACAAAGAGGGATGCGACCAAACAGCACCCGGCGACCGAGCTAGGTGCGTCAACACAGGAATTCAGCCTCCTAGCGACCCAACCGAGACCAGCCGAACCAAAGCCTCGGCTCTCGGTGGCCAAAACAGAAGTCAGCCTCCAGTCAGCCTCCTGGCGACTGAGCCGAGCTCAGCCGAACCAAAGCCTCAGCACTCAGTGGCCAAAACAGAAGACTAACCTCCCGGCGATGGAGCCGGCCAAGTTTAGAACAAAAACTGCAACACCCGGTGATCGAACCGTCTGCCGCGTAGCAAACTCTTGCAACCGGCAACCAACCCGGATGCAGCCAACTTAACCAGGTACGTAACTCGTCTCTGGACAAAAAAAAAGCAGCAACAAAAAGAAGTAGTCGCTAAACAAGAAAAAGGCCGCGACAAAAAGAAGTCGTCGCTAAAAATGAAAAGAGCTACGACAAAAAGAAGCAGTCGTAAGAAATAAAAAGAAAAGGTCAACACAACTCGCACCTGACAACCCTTGCGGCTGCGACCTCAGAATAACTCGCATTAGCAACCAACTCTGGTCGATTGGGACCAGACGATTAATTGCACCCGGCGTCCAAAAAAGGTGTGCTAGCGCAGACAGTCTCCTGGCGACCAAGCCGGATCAGCAGACAGAAATTTCAGCACTTGGCGACAGAGTCCAGCGAGACCCGAATGAACTGCAGCACCTGGCAACAGAGCCAGGCGCCACACAAACTCTCAATGTTTGGCACAAAAACTATCAAAAACTATCAATTTGTCACAACAGACAAATTGACAAATACTTAGAACGCGAGAAAGAGAGAAAAGAAAGATTCAAAAAAAAGAAAAGGGATGAGAACAACTCGAAAAAAAAAAAGAAGAAAAAAATGAGAGACTGAGGGAGGAGTCGAAAATGAGAGGAGAGAAAAAGAGGAAGGAAAAGGAAGAGAGAAGATAAAAAATTGAGTAGGAAATCCGGCTGACTCGAATTCAATCCGAGCCTGCCGGGAGAAATTTTTTTTTTTACTGTACCTTTGGATTGGATTTGCAGAGAACTCTGACACAAGCCGGGGGCTCAGAGAAGATAGCAGACGATCAATGTGCAGCCTCCCAAAATCGCAGCCAAGAACAGTCAGTTTGAAGACTGTCTCCCAGAGCAAAGTCGCAGACAGAGTATAAACAGACAGAAAACGTCAAACCACAAACAGTGTCTCAAATCGTGGATTGACTGAAGGTGCTGGATCGCAGACACTCAAGAAAAAAGAAAGGATTTTTAGAGCAAGTTCACAGGAGAAATTAAGGGAAGTCAATGAGTTCCTCTGTTATGGGGATTAATTGACTAAAGTTAACAGAGAAGAGAATTAGGGCGGGGCCCACATCCCTTAATTGAGGAGGCACGACCTGGGAAAACCCCTAGGTCAGTGCCAATCCAATTAGGGCAGGACCCACACTCCTTGAATAAGGAGGCACGACCTGGGAAAACCCTAGGTCAGCGCCAATCCTGTTGGGGTGGGGCCCACCGCAATGCCTCGCATCTTCTTCTGCGTTGAAGCATCTCTGCTGAAACCAGAAGTCGCCGGTGAGTCAGCACCACGTAGGGCGGGACCCACGGTACTGCCTCCTTCCCCTCCTGCGCAAAAATCAATTTTCCCAAGGCTGGAGCTCGCTGCTGAGTCAGCGCCACATAGGGCGGGGCCCACGGCGCTGCCTCCCTTCTCTTCCTGCGTTGTCTCCTTCCTCTCCTACGCAAAAATCAATTTTGCCGAAGTCGGAGGTCGCTGCTGAGTCAGCGCCACACAGGGCAGGGCCCACGGCGCTGCCTCCCATCTTCCCCAGCACAGAATCCACTCTGTCGTAGCCGAATTTCGTCAGATGAGTCAGCGTCATGCAGTATGGAGTACACTGCGCAGTCGCTCTCTTCTCCTGCGCCGAAGCAAGTCCACCGAAGCATAATTCCTCTGACGAAGCCATTCTCGCAGAGATCACAAAAACACCGAGTTCAGACTCCAATGCAGTTTCTAATCACGACATTGCAGCAGACTCGATTCAGGTGCCTTTCACTACCCATATATCGGTACATATATCCGTATACGTAAACGAAAAAAAAAAAAAAAAAAAAAAAAAAAATCGTCATTGTGTACCGAAAATATACAGTGTCCTAAAAAAGCAAGAGGATCAACAAAAAAAAAAAGAGTAAGAGGATCAACAAAAAAAAAAAAAAAAAAAAGCAGGTGTGTATGTCGCGTTCATTCATCCTTACATTCGAAACTTGTTCGTTCCTCCCGAACGAACAAGTCTCGAAGGGGGCAATCTGTATACACCAAAATGTGCATGGCCCAAATTTACCAGGTCCAGGAGTCCAACGATCCATCAAACAAGGTTCGTGGATAGGCCTCGACGATTTTCTGATTTACTCGACACAGCCCATCGTCGAACTCATCTGTCTCGTCACATCAGCAATGACTCAGCGAGTCATATCCAGTTAGCAACGACTCAGTGAGTCATCATCTAAACAATTACAACTCAATGAGTCATCGCCACATCAGCACGAGTCAGCATACAGGCATCCACTTCAACCGAGAAGATAAAATCTTTGGAAAGAAGTCACGATCCTCATTCAAGGGATCTCAACAGGGAGTTCTTGGTCTCCCTCCTCCCCTCTTCTTCCTCAACTTCACGAGCAGAAAGGGGATCGTGATCCCCTTTCCCAGGCAAAATCCTCAACAACCATACAGACAGGCTACAAAAGGCCAAAAGTTCCCTGTTCTAGGGGTTGGAAAAATTAACCTCAAAAGACCTCTCGACAAGTGAAGAACTCTCTCCCTCTCCCAAACCGAAGGACACAAATTCCTACCCGGAGGAGAAGCTCTCACGCACAGAGGTTGGAGAAATCACATTCGGAAGACTCTCTTAGTGCCAGTACAGAAGCTCTCTCGTTCCCAAATCGAAGGTCCAAAACTCCCTTCACCGAGAATAGTTCCTCACGCACAGAGGTTCTTTCATCACAAAGAAGTTCAGCACTCGCGGTTCGTCGTTCTTTAGCTCGACCAAAAGCAATTCTACACTGTCGCCGGCAACGTCACAAGTCGACACACGCGGAGCACAAATACCTCTGTCTGACCGACAAAAACCACACCAGATCGTGTGTACCTGTTTCTGTTACTCGAAGTTTTGACGACGTCCTCGCCAGAAGCTTTAACTTCACCCAAACCAAACGGAGATCGAATCAGAGGAAGCATAGGAGAGTGAACTCGCTTTTTTCCTTACTCACATACCTTCTAAAAACACAAATTTATTCTAAAGTAATTGAAATATTCTCTCGGTCGTGCCTCTTCGCGGACCGGCAGATTTTCGGTGAAACAAGTACTAATTGTAAAATTATAAAATATATGCATTAATTACTTATTAGTGTTTTAAACACCAGACCAGACCAATCGGTTCACATTTCTCTATGAACTGTGTGGGAACTAGTCAACGTGGTTCAACCGTAAATCGCCTAGTCTAAAAAGTTGGGTGTGAAGGTTTTTGGAATATTAATGAGAACAACATAAAGCACCTAAAATTCAAGAAGCAAGTTTTGAAAACCATAACCTCAAAGTCTAAGCAACAATTGTTATAATCAGCTACAGTGGCAATATGCCGTAATTTATATCTTAAACATAAAATAATTATAATACGTACTTTCAAATATATGTTCAACTACTGCTCCAACCCGATATATATAAACCCGGTCGGATCAGCACCATCCTCCCCACCGGTTTGACTATATATCAGGGGTGGAGAGGAAAGCTAGGGAGAGAGGAACAAGCGGGAGGCGTAGAGGGTTTCACTTCTCACCACGTTCTCTATCTTTGAAAAAAATGCATTAAGGGATTATACAAAATCTTTGAAATAAGATATATTATAAATCTTTTAATATTTAGCATATATATATTTTCGAAAAGATTTAAGTAAGAACAAAAACAACAAATTAAACAGATGTTATTGGATCATCAGTTGCCCATGAACAAAGAGCGCGCGCGCAAGCGGCTAACCAGCAGGCACATAGTTTCTAACTAAAGCAGCAGCGACGAGAAGATATTGAGACATGGTTTTGTTGAGATCCTTCAAAACGTTCTCCCGTGTGGGCGGCTGATCAAAGGTCGCGTCACAATTTTTAGCAGCGGCAGCGGAGCCAGAGATGAGGAGCAACGAACTCTTATAGTTGGAATTGTTGAATTCATCAAGACCCTCGGCGGTTCCATCGACCACTCCGCTGTCGTAATCGCTGAGACATATTCCAAGTATTTCCTTCAGAACTCGCTCGGTCGTCTTCTTCAGTAAATCGTTGACGTAGGCTACAACTGCTTTTCCTTTCTCGTTAGCCAAGTTGATTGCAAGCTCCGCAAGGCCGTGAAAGTCTTTGCCTTTGCTGTTTGGGTCTGCGGAAAGGATGGAAACACAGAAATCCGGTTCGGGTGTCGTTTTGCAGACACTTCGTATCACATCGAGGTCTATATTTTCGGCAGAGGAAAGATTCGTGAAAGAGAAGAAAAACATGGAGACCGCTAGGAGAAGGTGCCGTGAACCCGCCATGGCATGCACTGCGATATTTGGAGACATGTATACTAGGTACTGCATGGAAGATATATATATATATATATATACTAGCTAGTTAGTGAATGGAAGACGTCCCTAAATTAATTTTCCTTCAATCTCGCAGCAGAATATAATGACTAGCCGGAAGATTATTATTTCCTATATATGTCAGAAAGTAAAATATTAAAATACATTCACCAAATTAAAAGTTGCTGCTAGTACTTAATTAATTGGAAAGTTGATCTCCAGGAATAAATTTCCTTTCAGTATTTATTCCATCTCTTTCCTCACAAATTCTTATTATGCCACTTTCAAGCTTCAAGACAGAGATATATAAAGAAAGTTCGGACATGGGAATCTTTTTGGATTTTATTTGTTAGACTACTGATTCAATAGCCCAGAAATAGAGCAATGAAATTAGAGCGAACGACTCACCAAAATTAACTCGATCCCCTGCATCCGTTGATGAAGAAAACAAACGTAGTTGCTCCTCAAAACAAACCGGAGCAGAAGTTGCTCCTCAAAACAAACCGGAGCAGAAGTTGCTCCTCCGTCACTCCTGACTATATTTTTTTTCTTCCCATGAATAATCCTCTCTTATTCTTATTCTGCTACGCTCCTGTACAACAGCTACGTGTCCCTTTGACCCTTTTTTTACCAGCAGACGGTTATGCATTGACCCTTTGACTTGACTCAGCTGGTTCTATGAGGGGAGGGGAATCAGAGTCACCTTCTTCTTCATAAATAACTTTTTTTGGGGAAAATGTTTTGTCACGAATTTATAAATTTCGTAACAAATAAATAAGGAAAAGAATAAGTATTGCTCCTAGTGGATATCCTTATATCCTTAAAATAATTAGAAATGGGGAAAATTGGAAAATTTGATTAATATTTTTTTATATTTTTTTGGGGGATCCAAAATTTGCTTAATTATCTTCTGAAAACAATATTGTATACACCAAAATGTGACTAGCCCAAATGCGACGAGTCCAAACGCCTATCAATCCAGCTATTGATCGTCGTGGGTAGGCTCTATCGATTTTCAAAGTCACTTGTCGCAGCCCATCGCCGAACCCATTTGCGTCGCTGCATCATCGACACTGTCGTCGCCTTGTCAGCAATAAACCGCCTTGTCAGCACCAGTCAGCAGCCAGGTCACGATTCCACTCAATTCAGCAATAAAACGACCAAGTCTGGTCGCCAACGGTGGAAGCCAAGAAATGATGTTCGCGATCCTCATTCAAGGGATCCAACAGAGGAACTCTCCAGTCTTTCTCCCATCTCAACAACAGTAGAAGAAAGGGGATCGTGATCCCCATTCCAAGGAAAAGAACTCCAACAGCTAGGCAGACCCAGCTACAAATAGCCAGAAAAGCTCTATCGCAGGGGTTCAAAAATCTTTTGTCGAGAAAACCTCTCACGCACAGAAGCTCTCTAGAGCCGAAGAAGTTAAGCAACTCGTAGTTCGTCGAAAGTCACCAAGTCGACCGGAACAACTCTACACGTTCGCTGGCAATGTCAAGAAGTTGATACACGCGGAACACAAATACTTCTGTCCGACTAACCAAAGCCGTTACCGTTCGTGCACACTCATTCTTGAACTCATTTCAATGTCAACTCGCCAGAAGTCGAAACTTCATCACTTTACACGGAGATCGAATCAGAGGAAGAATATGAGATTGTACTCGCTTTCCTTGATACTCAAATACAAATTGTAACACAAATATTCTGTCGTAAATCGAATTACTCTCTCGGTTGCGCCCCTTCGCGTACTGACGGATTTTTAGTGAAACAGATTTGGCACGCCCGGTGGGACATTTCCTACCTCTCAACTCCCTCTCCGTTCAACAAAAAAAAAATCACTCGGCCATGGCCAGCAACGCTAACAACGGCAACAACAACAACAACAACAACAACAACAGGGGCAAGCAAATTGCCAACTCGAGCTCTGTCCATCCGCGCCCCACCAAGAACGCAAGCTCAATCGCAGGAGCTCGCCAACTAGCAGCCGTCTCTCTGGGCAACCTCCGCGTTCCGACTTCTCCACCACCTGCCACTCGCCCATTGACAAGGGCCTTGGCCAGGAGCTTGTCCACTGGACAGGCTCCCTTTTTGCGTGACACGCATCGCCCAAGCGTTGTCTTCCTACCGCAGGCTACTGTGGCCTCTGTCAAGCCAACCACGGCCTCGGCCAAGCCAACCACGGCCTCGGCCAAGCCGATTCCAGCAATGGCCAAGCCGACATAGTTGGTCATCGCTGCTTCTCCTCCTCCTCGCAGTCCAACTGTCATCCCGGCTCAGTCGCCACCATCCCGAAGGGGCTCCATCGTCCCTGCCATGGTGCAGAGATATGAGCAACGTGGGGGTTTGACTTCCTCCGCCATGACAAGAATGTATTCGTCACCAGATTCAGCCGTACAGAGAGCGACGGCCAACGACAAATCTCTGATCGTGACTACCTCTGACGATCTCTTAGCCGCGCTCACTACAGCAGCTGGTTCACCACCCATTCGCTTGCCTCACCGACAGACACAACCGACCTCCCCTAGGACCATGTCACCCATCCTGCCTTACCGAATTTCACCGGGGACTGCCTCCGCAAGCCAGTTGCCCGCCAAAACAACCTTCCGCGCTCCACCAGCGGCCAGCTCTCCCGACCGGTCGCCCACAGCAACTCCTTCACACCCAGGAACATCGACGACTATCTCCTCAATGCGGTCGTCGGCAACAAACTCTTCACCACTCCGATCCGCATCGGGAACAACTCCATCGACGTCGATCGTTAGGATGGCTGCAATGACAACATCGGCCAAAACAGTAGAAGAACAGCTTGCTGAAATGCAAGTTGCACTTAAAGAGCAATGTGAACAACTGCGCATCAAAGATGCGTAACTCGCAGCTCGTGACCTCCAAATTGCGAGGATATTGGAGTGGCTCAAAATGGGCGCGGCCACGAACAATACTGGCGGCGTTTCTCACGAGGTTGACTGAAATCGGGAGACTACCAGTGCTTCGACAGAACCACCGTGAAAAGACTGCCTCTGACGATGAGCTACCACCCATCGCACCGATAGCCATCCGCAGAGGCCGAGCCGAAGTTGAGCCGGCTGCCCTCACACTGGACGCAGTCACCGAACTCATCAACCGCGCCGTACAGAACAGTTCGGGTGATAGCAAATCTGTTGCATACCGGAGGCCTTACACGCAGAGGATCCAGAACATCCCGATGCCACTCGGGTATCACCCTTCAAAATTCCATCAATTCAATGGTGATGGGCACCCCAAACAGCATGTCGCCCATTTCATTGAAACATGCAACAACGCCAGCATAGACGGCGACTTGCTGGTCAAGCAGTTCAGCCAGTCATTGAAGGGAAATGCCTTCCATTGGTACATTGAGCCGCCCCAAGAGTCAATCGACAGCTGGGAACAACTGGAGCGAGAATTCCTCAGTCGATCCTACAACACTCGGCGCACCGTCACTCTGGTCGGGATCGCCAATCTAAAATAGAAGAAGGGTAAGAAGGTTGGCGACTACATTAACCGGTGGAGGAAACTGAGCCACAATTGCAAAGAGAGCTTGAATTTATCCCTCAAAGCCGAAATTGAAATGTGTGCTCGAGGGATGCAATGGGAACTCCTGCGCTACATCGAGAGCCGGAGGCCAACGGACTTTCAAGAACTTGCGACGGAGGCTTATAACATGGAGAAGAAGTTCCATCGTCGGCTGATCCTCGCAACAAAGGGAAGGCCGTCGTGACCGCGCCCAAAGACACGAAGGAGAAAACTAAAGCATCCTTCGCGACGAATGCTCTCGAACCAATCAAGGTCGGGCGCAAGGTCAGAACAAGTAACGTTCGGCAGCTAGCTGGAGGTACGTACTGGAGGACTTCACTGGAGGAACGACAGGCCAAAACATATCCATTCATCGACGCGGATGTCCCTGTCATACTCGAACAACTCCTCGACAACCATCTGCTCAAATTGCCAGAAGTCAAAAGATTTGGCGACTTGTCCAGCAGCAAGGAACAAAACTTCGGCAAATACCACCGCTTGGTCGAACATTCGACCGAGAAGTTCTTTGTTCTGAAAGATAGAATCATGGAACTGGCGGCTCAAGGCCGCATCGAAATCGAAGGAGCCGAAAACACGGCGTCCTCACATGTCATCTCCATTCAGGCCGAGTCAAACCTGCGCGCTCGGCCAAACAAACACCAAGTCGTAAGCAAGGAATACCGTCCAAAATCCGGTCCCTCCAACCGACTGCACAACTATAGACGACCACTGGCTAAGGTCGCACCAAAATTGGCACCCCACGAAGCAACTGCAGCCGACACAGAGGGGTGGATTCCGATCACTCGGTGAAAGAAGCCTGTTCGAGAAATCGAGCCGTCGGTGAACACCAAAACAAAGGCGAAGCGGCCAAACGAAAGAGCCGCAAAGCGGCCAAACAAAAGATCCGAGAAGTGCCAAAAGAAAGCTCCCAAGACCCGCCTTCAAGGAGCACACAAAAAGAAAAGAAGACCCGTCACACTGGCGGAGTTCTTCCCAAAATAGTTCTTCGCACTGCCAGCAATGGTGGCTACTTGCTCGACGGCCCCTCCCGAGCAAACTGCACTAAAAGACAAAGGTAAACGGCCAGTCGTCGAATGCGACAACCTCAAAATGTCACTCAAATAGATCTCGCCACTTAACGAGATTGACGACGACCTCGACCTGGCCATTCGGTCAAGACAGGCCCTTATTCGAGTCCTCGACAAAGCAGAGGAACTCAAGGCTGAAGTCGAGATTATGAGGAAGCACGACTTGCCGAAAGTCGGGCTAACGCCACCCTACCGAAAGGAGGATGAAGATGCGACCTCCTCTCAGCAGTCACCGGAGTCGGAGGAAGTGCTCTCTATCTCATGTCCGTCGTGCATCACCTTTCGGGAAGAGGACGCGCAGCTAGGGACGAAGAACCATAACCGGCCACTGTTCATCTCCGGCTACATCAGAGACTACAAAGTCAACCGCATTCTAATCGATTGTGGATCCACAGTCAACATTCTGCCGATTCGCACAATGAAAAATGTCGATATCTCAGCCGTCGACATCTCTCCGAGCTCCCTCCTTATCCAATGCTTCAATCAGGAAGGCCAAAGGACACTCGGTATGATTTGCCTCAAATTGCACATCGGCGACATGGTGGCCGAAACTCCATTCCTAGTCATCGACTCAAGAACGTCTTACAATCTGCTCTTGGGTCGACCATGGCTTCACGCGAACGAGGTTGTGCCATCAACACTTCACCAGTGCTTGAAGTACTGGAAGGACGACGAGCAAAAGACGGTGCACGCCGATGAAAGCCCATTCGCCGAGGCTGAAGCATCACTCGCAGATGCCAAATTCTACCTTACGACCAAACCGATAGGAAAATTGTCCTCTTGGCCGAACCGGGCATCGAATGCAAAGAATGGTCAGTCCACAAGACAAACTTCGACGCAAGCTTTATCTCCCAAACAGCCGATGCATAACAACCAGTCGGCACACAGCCACAAACTTGCCACAACAACTCCAGTGCCGACGCAGCGTAATGTGCCTCTCTTATGGTACATCCCGCAATTGCAAAGAAAGAAGGGAGAAGATCCCTTGGTCGTCTGCCATAAAATCAAGTCGACCTCCTTTGCAGAAAAATTCACTCTCCCACTGCCGAAGCTGGAGGATAGGAGCATCATGAAACAATTTCTGAGTCACGAGCAGTTGCCGTCTACCCGCTCCGATGAAGGCTTCGACCCGAATGCATACCGACTGATGGACAGGTCCGGGAGAAATTTTACAAAAGACCAGCTCCACGAGAAGCCACCCGTCGTCCTGCCAGTCCTCACTCTAGAACAAGAAAAATTTAGAAAGGAGGGTCGCCGAATTACACAAGGTTTCCTAGGCCTTGGCTACCAGAAGGAGAAGCCAATTCGCATTTATGGAGCTCTGAAGCCGATCAAAATCACCAAAAAGACATTGGTCGGTGTCCACCAAGTTTTAGTCGGTCAAACATCGGCGAAAAAGAAGTGTGCTCCGAACCTGGTGATTTTTTGCACCTTAAAAGCAGCCATCGCACGTGCTCGCGCATATGACTTGGAAATGGTAAACCACATCTCCGTCGCCAACGAAAACCAAGAATATGACGAGTTCATCTTGAAAGAAGCGTCGACTACGTTCAAAGAAGGCGGCCAGTCAACAGTCGACGAGTTAAAGAAAGTCGACCTGGGAACAAAAGAGGATCTGAGGCCGACATTTCTTAGCGGCCCACTGTCGACCAAAGAAGAGGTCGAATATATGTCGCTACTTCACGAATACCGCGACATATTTGCCTAAAATTACACAGAGATGCTTGGACTAGACCCATCAGTCGCAGTACACAAATCGGTAGTTCATCCCTCTGTCCGGTCAGTCAAACAGTCACAATGACGGTTCCGTCCAGAACTTCTGTCAGAGATCGAGAAAGAGGTTGACAAATTGATCGCTGCAAATTTCATAAGAGAGGTGAAGTACCCATCCTGGATCGCAAATATTGTACCAGTCAAGAAGAAGAACGGCCAAATCTAGGTCTGTGTCAACTTTCCCGACCTGAACTAAGCTTGCCCGAAGGACGACTTCCCTTTACCAATTACTAAACTCATGGTCGATGCAACAACGGGTCACGAAGCTCTCTCTTTCATGGACGGTTCGTCCGGCTATAACCAAATCCGTATGGAGCCGAAGGATGAAGAGCTCACCGCCTTTCACACTCCTAAAGGCATCTTCTGCTACAAAGTGATGCCATTCGGGCTCAAGAACGCCGGTGCAACATATCAAAGGGCGATGCAACACATATTCGATGACTTCTTGCATAAACGCGTCGAGTGCTAAGTTGACAACTTGGTGGTAAAGATGAAATAACGGTCAGGTCAGGTTCTCAAACTCAGAGCAGTGTTCGAGCGGCTTCGACGATTTCACCTCAAAATGAATCCGTTGAAGTGCGTATTCGGTGTCACCTTGGGCAAATTCTTGGGATTCATTGTGCATCACAGAGGAATTGAGATCGACCAATCCAAAATCGACGCAATTCAAAAGATGACGGAGCCCAGAAATATATCAGAACTCAAAAGCTTTCAAGGCCACCTAGCGTATATTTGGCGCTTCATTTCGAATTTAGCTGGAAGATGCCAGCCGTTTAGTCGCTTGATGAAGAAAGATACGCCGTTCGAATGGGATGAATCTTATCGGCTGCCTTTAACAACATAGAAGCGTACCTCACCAAGCCGTCGGTGCTCGTTGCTCCGATTGTCAACAGACCGCTGCTGCTTTACATCGCAGCGCAAGATATATCTGTAGGAGCTCTATTGGCTCAATGCGACGAGGACAATAAAGAATGTTCTCTCTACTATCTGAGCCGAATGCTGGTGGATGCTGAACTCAACTACACACCGATTGAGAAGACTTGTTAAGCACTCGTCTTCGTGGTTCAAAAGCTCTGGCATTACCTCCTGGCGCATTCGAGGAATCTGATCTCGCGCGCCGACCCGCTCAAATACATTATGTCGCGACTGATACTCTCTGGTCGACTGGCTAAGTGGGCGTTGCTCATCTCCGAATTTGAAATCAACTTCGTGCCGCAGCGCGCTATCAAAGGCCAAGCCTTGGCGAATTTCTTGGCCGACCATCCAGTGCCGGCTGAATAGGGATTGACAGAAGAGTTCCCAGACGAAGAAATTTTCTTGGTCAAGGTGCTTCCCCCTTGGGAGATGTACTTCAACGGCGCCGCACGAAGAAACGGAGCCGACGCGGGAGTTCTATTCGTCTCACCAGGAAAGGACCTACTACCGTACTCGTTCATTCTCACCCAAAATTGTTCGAACAACGAGGCCGAGTATCAAGCCATCCTTCTCGGACTTGGCATGGCAGTCTAGATGATGTTGCTGCAGCTAAACATCTACGGTGACTCGACATTGGTTATCAAACAACTTATAGGGGAGTTCGAAGTAAAGAAACTCGAGCTCGTGCCATTTTGGAGATATACCTGTGACCTTCTTGCCCAAATTCCGGAAGCGTCGCTCCACTATGTCCCTCGATCCGAAAATGGGCCTGCTGACGCATTAGCTGGAATTGCGGCCAGTCTAGCGCAATTCAACAAACGGCCGAACCAAACTCCAATTTGCGAAAGGTGGGTAGTCCCTCCACCGACCGAAGAAGAAACAGAAGAAGAACAAACAAACGAGATAGAGGAGTCATATTTGGAGATTGGAGATTGGCGAGAGCCTATCTCGAATTTTCTTTGATATGGCACATTCCCAGCCGACCTGCGAGAGCGAGTTCATATTTACCGAACAGCGCCAAAGTACGTTTTCTTCAATGACGTACTTTACCGGAGGTCGTAGGAAGGTTTGCTTCTGCATTGCCTATCTAAAGAAGAGGGACTGCAAATCCTAAAAGAAACACACGGTGGAATTTGTGGCGCACACCGGGCTGGCCCGAAGCTCCACCTACAAGTCAAACGGTTGGGCTACTACTGGCCGACGATGCTCAGAGATGCCACCGAAATGTCTCAAACTTGCAAACCGTTCTAACTCCATGCCGACTACATACACTAGCCACAGGAGCCGCTTCACCCGACGGTCACGTCATGGCCATTTGAAGCTTGGGGGATGGACATCATTGGTCCAATTACTCGAAACTCTGACTCCGACCGGCAATACATTCTAGCTGCCACCGACTACTTCTCTAAATGGGCCGAAGCTGCTGCCTACTGAGAAGTCAAAGCTACCACCGTCGCCGACTTGATTCAGACCCAAATTATCTATCGATATGGGGTTCCTCGATACATAGTCACGAACAGTGGTACACCGTTCAGAAACAAAGTCATGAACCGCTTTTGCGAATAATTTTGCATACAACAGCGGACATCGTCGGCTTACAACCCGGCAGCCAATGTACTCGCATAAGCATTCAACAAAACAATCAGCAAGATCCTAAAGAAAAAAATCGGTGCTGACAAAAAGAGTTGGGACAAAATGCTTGTCGAGGCCTTATGGGCGTACAGAATGTCGTTTCGAACGCCGACCCTGTTAACTCCATATTCGGTGGTTTATGGCAAAGAACTGGTGCTGCCACTCGAGGTACAACTCCCCTCGCTGCGCATTGCCATAAGAGGACTCACAATGGAGCAGTGCGCTCAATTGCGACTCGCAGAACTAGAGTCACTCGACGAGCAGCGACTCGAAGCACAACAACAACTCGAGTGTTACCAGTCTCGAATGATACGGGCCTTCAACAAAAAAGTACGGCTCAAGTCATTCCAAAAAGGTGACTTGGTTCTAGCAGTCAGACGGTCAATGCTCTTTACGAGCAAAACTGAGGGCAAATTTGCACCAAAATGTGAAGGACCGTATGTGGTGCACGAAGGCTACACCAATGGTGCCTACAAGCTTGTTATGTTGTGCTTTGAATCTATATGGGCTGGTAGGCCCATAATTGAACCCGTCTAACTTGGGTTGGGCATTTTGGGAATTTACTCATGTATTAAGGACCAAGGGATTGATCATTGAAACCCTAGCCGTCTATGAGCTATCTCTGAGCTCAACAGTTTGTACCCTTTTTTGGCTGACATAGTGAAATCTCTCCTGTCTCTTCTTGCCCGTGGATTAGGCTACCCTAGCCGAACCACGTAATTCTTTGTGTCTCATTTTATTTGTTAATGATTTGCACCGGTTTACTTTTCTTGCGATTCTGTGTTTTTCGTAACAAATTGGTATCAGAGCAAGGCTGCGAATTTGCAGATTTGGAAAACTTTTGTTTTTGGTGCGGAGATGACGATCACAAAGTTCAATATCGACAAGTTCGACGGTAATATGAGTTTCGGGTTATGGCAAATTCGAATGCTTGCAGTTCTGATCTAGAACGACCTAAAACCTGCATTGAAAGGGAAGGAGAAGAAGCCGACAGATATGAGTGTGGCAGATTGGGAGCAATTGGATGAGAAGGCTCTAACTGCAATCCAGTTATGTGTGACAGATACAGTTTTGAAGGAGGTTTTGTCAGAGATGACTGCTGCTGGTCTCTGGTTAAGATTGGAGACATTGTATATGACAAAATCCCCTCACAAACCGTTTGACATTGAAGGAACGCCTCTATACTCTTCGTATGGCGGAAGGTACGTCAATTAAGGAACACCTCAGTGACTTTAATTCTATTATAGTCGATTTATCACATATGGATGTGAAGTTAGAAGATGAGGACCAGGCCCTGCTACTATTATGTTCATTACCCCCATCCTACAAGCATTTTTGGGAGATTATTTTGTATGGCAGATAGACAATTTCTATTGAGGATGTGAAAACGTCTCTGTTGAGTAAAGATATGATTGATAATCAACTTGTTGGGACATCCAGCACAAATAGTAGCCAGGGAGATGCTCTATTTAGTAGAGGGAGGTCGGAAGAAAAGGAGTCTGGAGGTGGAAAGCAGAAATCGAGGTCAAAATCAAAACATAAGAATTTGACCTGCAATTATTGCAAGAAGGTGGGGCATATTAAAGCCGATTGTTAAAGCATAAACACCAAAAGGGAGATGGACAAAACCAAAATCCTGGAGAGGCCAGCATTGCAGAGACAGATGGTAATGTTCTCTCAGTTGTTGGTGAAGAAAGAACAAAAGGCTGTGATGAATGGATTCTTGCTTCGGGTTGTTCCTTTCATATGTGTTCCTATAGGGAATGGTTTACCACTTATGATGATGTTGATAGTGGAGTTGTTATGATGGCGAATGATTCGGTTTGCAAAGCTGTTGGGAAAGGAACTGTTCGTCTGAATATGCATGATGGTGTTGTGAGAACACTAACAGATGTGCGATATGTCCCAAATTTGAAGAGAAATCTTATTTCTCTAGGCACCCTTGACTCAATTGGGTGTAGGTACTCCGTTGAAGGTGGAGTTATGAAGATTAGTAGAGGTGCCCTTACAGTTATGAACGCGAAGAAGATTGGAACTCTTTATGTCCTTGATGGTTCTACAATCACTGGCTCAGTAGCTGTGGCTTCTTTTTCCATGACAGAAAGTGACACCACAAAATTATGGCATATGAGATTGGGCCATATGAGGGAAAGGGGGATGAATCTATTGTGTAAGAGAGTCTTTTATGCGGACAGAGTACAAGAAAGATAGATTTCTGTGATCATTGTGTTTTCGGCAAACAGAAGAGGGTTGCATTCAGCACAGGAATTCAAAGGATGAAAGGTACTCTAGACTATATTCACTCAGACCTTTGGGGGCCAGCACAAGTCATTTCTAAAGGTGGTGCCAGGTATTTACTCACTTTCATTGATGATTTTTCCAGAAAAGTTTGGGTTTATTTTTTGAAATCAAAGAGTGATGTTTTCACTAATTTCAAGCAATGGAAGTGTATGATTGAGAAACAGATAGGGAGACAGATAAAGAGGTTGAGAACCAACAGTGGTCTTGAGTTTTGCAGTGGAGAATTTAACAAATTCTGTAAGGACGAAGGAATTGTGAGACATCACACAATTCGTCACACACCACAGCAGAATGGCGTTGCAGAAAGAATGAATAGAACTCTTTTGGAAAGAGTTCGATGCATGTTGTCAAATGCAGGTTTAGGAAATAATTTTTGGGCCGAAGCCACTAGTATGGCTTGTTATTTGGTGAATCGATCGCCCTCTACAGCAATTGAGTGCAAAACTCCAGAAGAGGTATGGTCTGGTACTCCTACTGATTATTCTGATTTGAAAGTTTTTGGTTGCACTGCTTATATGCATGTGAATGAAGGAAAATTAGAACTTAGAGCATAGAAATATATATTTCTTGGGTATGCTACCGGTGTTAAAGGATACAGATTGTGGTGTTCTGATCGAAAGCCACAGAGGTTCTTTATTAGCAGAGATGTTACTTTTGATGAGTCTGCTTTACTTAATGTAAAGAAAGAATCTACTGTTTCTCTTGGTACAAGAGAAGAACCAGAGTCTTCTAAGAAGGTAGTTTGTAAGGTAGGAGTCTCTTCGAAAGTTTCTAAAGGGCAGGTTTGCTCTCAAGAAGTGGCTCAAGATTCTACTGAAGAAGAAGATGGAGGTTCCTCAGAACCTATAGTGGAGACCAAAAATTATATCATTGCCAGAGACAGACCGAGAAGAGAAATTCAGAAGCCAAAAAGATATAGTGATGCTGATTTGGTAGCTTATGCTCTTTCTGTAGCAGAGACAATAGATGAGTCGGAGCCTTCTACCTACAAAGAAGCCATTCAGAGTGACAATTCAAAAAGGTGGTTAGTAGCAATGAATGAAGAGATGAAATCTCTACACAAGAATCAGACTTAGAAGCTGGTCAAACCACCAAAGGAAAAGAAAATTGTGGGCTGTAAATGGGTGTTTAAAAAAGAAAGAAGGCATTCCAGGAGTTGAAGATGCACGCTATAAGGCTCGCTTAGTAGCTAAAGGCTACGGTCAGGTACCTGGTGTCTTTGATGGTTGAGGTATGCCCAAGAGGGAATTTGGCAGTGGGGAAGGAAGATAATTATTCTATGTTCAAATTATGGAGGAAATTCAAGTAAAGGTGGAGATTGTTATGTTGTGCTTTGAATCTATATGGGCTGGTAGGCACATAATTGAACCCGTCTAACTTGGGTTGGGCGTTTTGGGAATTTACTCATGTATTAAGGACCTAGGGATTGATCTTTGAAACCCTAGTCGTCTCTGAGCTATCTCTGAGCTCTACAGTTTGTACGCTTTTTTGGCTGGCATAGTGAAATCTCTCCGGTCTCTTCTTGCCCGTGGATTAGGCTACCCTAGCCGAATCACGTAATTCTTTGTGTCTCATTTTATTTGTTATTGATTCGGACAGGTTTACTTTTCTTGCAATTCCGCGTTTTTCGACATCAAACGGTTTGGAGCTGCCGATAACGAATGGTAAATCCCTCAAACGCTTCAATGCATGAGGAGGCAGCGAAAAAAAAAAAAAAAAAAAAAAGAAAGAAATAGAAAAAATTCGCAGTATTTCTCATTGAAACGAAATGGGAATAATGCAAGCCTCGTAAACAAAAAAGAAAGAAGCTATAGATAAAAAAAAATTATACAAGAAAAATTAAATCAAAGCTTTGGTGGCTCAAAGTTGGCCACCCTTTGCTGCAGTCGAACTACTTCAACACAAACCTCAGACAATTCCTGCATTTCGGCCTCGCTCAGAGTTGAGCGCGAACAAACAGAAGCAAGCTTATCCTGCAGAGTAGAGGCCTCCTCCTCGCTAGCGTCAATTCTCCTCCGGATGGTCGCAAGCTCGACATTAATGGAGTCGAGTTGACCCGATACGAGTTCCAAACTTTCGTGAAGAGCCTTCTGTTCAGCCTCAGTAGCTTCGCGCTCTGCGTGATGTCTATCCAAGTCCACCATTAAGTCGTCGTGCTGACGGCTCACACGCTGGACAGACTGGGCGAGCTCAGCTTCGGCAGCAAACCATTCAGCCAGACTGAGCTTCCCGGCCAAGGAGTTGCGTAACTGATGAAGGCGATCCACCTCCGAGGCAAAATCCTCAACTCACTGCTCCATAACTGAAGAGTCAATGCGGACTCCTCTCAGGTGGTCGAGAATGACGCGGTAGTCTGCTACAAGCTCCGGTGAACATGGTCGTCGGCCGGCAGTAAATCCGACTCGACGAATTTTTCCCACAACCCCAAAACAGCCTGCTGCAGTAAGAGCCTCGATCTCGCCGTCGAAAAGAAAACACAAGTCAAAAGAAAAAGTAGAGACAAAAAAAAAGACCAGTCGTCGATAAAAAAAATAAATTGAGAAGCAAAAAAAAAAAGAGAGAGGATAATCACCGACAAGGTACATCGGTTTCCTTCGACGGTTCGGCCAGCAAACCGAATTGGTTACAAATTAAAGCTCTCCGCGAGACGACAGGCAAACCTCCGCGTCCGGCGATCGAACCGAATGCGACCAAAAGAAATCCCATACTACTCAGCTACTGAGCCGAGCGCTGCACCAAGACACTGCGTCCGGCGACAAGACCGAGCACTAGCAAACCTTCGTGTCCGGCGACCGAGTTGAACGCAATCACAAAAAAAAAACTACAGCACTCGGCGATAGAGCCGAGCACTGTACAAAAATATTGTACCCAGCGGCCGAGCTAAACGCAGTTCAAAAACACAGCGCCCGGCAACAGAGCCAGACGCAACTAAAATAGAAGGCACTATGCCCGGCGACCGATCCGAGCACAATAGAAAAGCACAATGCCCGGCGACAAAGCCGGACGCAACCAAAACAAAAGCATTGTCCTCGATGACCGAACCAAGCCCAGTTGAAAAGCTCCTTGCCTGGCAACCAAGTCGGACACAAACCAAATCACCAAATTCAGCACCCGGCGACCGAACCGGATGCTACACTGCAAACATCTGCGCCCGGCGACCAAGCCGAGCGCAAACCAAAAACTTTGAGTCTAGTAACAAAGACGGACACAACCAAATCAAAAAAATTTAGAACCCGGCGCCGAGCCGGAAGCGATCAAAACAAAGATACTGTGCCCGACGACCAAGCCGAGCATAGTTCCAAAGTACCACGCCAGGCGACCGAGCCTAGCACAAACAAAGACATCAGCGTTTGGCAACTAAGCCAAACACGACCAAAGAAAATTTCCAGTGCTTGGCGACAGAGCCTAGCGCACTACAAAAGCATTGCGCCCAAGCCAAGCGCAGTAAGAGCTTCACGTCCAACGACAAAGACGGACACAACCAAAACAAAGGCGTGGTGCTCGACAAAAAGCTTTGCGCTCGATGACCAAGCCGAGCATGACAAAAACAAATGCACTCTGCTTGGTGACCGAGCCAGGCCCAGTTCAAAAGCTCCACGCCCGGCGACCAAGCCGGACGCGATCAAAATGGAAGTACTGCGCCCGGCGACCAAGCCGGACGCGATCAAAATGGAAGTACTGCGCCCGGCGACCAAGTCAAACGTAGACAAAAATACTGCGCCTGGCGACAAAGCCGAACACGATCAAAAGCAAACGCCTGCGCCCGGGGACCGAGCCGAACGCAACCAATCAGAGCTAGGTATGTAACCCCTCTTCAAAAAAAAAAACAATCGCAAGCAACAAAAAGAAGCTGTCGCACAAAAAAATTGCGAGCAATAGAAAGAAGCAGTCTCATGAAAAAAAAAGAAAAGGGTTGAAAGAAGACTGACTCTCTTGTCAGTCTGACCACTCGCATATCCTGCACCGTCGCCCCCGGCAAGGTACATATCAGAGTGGCAACCAAAACTTCTGCGCCCGGCGATCGAGCTGAGCGCAATTGAAGAACCTCACACCCGACAACCAAGCCGGACGCGACCAAAATAAAGGCCTCGCGCCCGGCGACGAAGCCGGACGTGACCACAGCACTCGGCGATCGAGCCGAGCGAACAACAAATTCACATCATTCAGAGACCAAGCAGAGCGCAGCGTGGAAGCTCAATCCCCAGCAACCAAGCCGGATGCGTGAAAACAAAATTGGAATATATGGCGACCTACCAAGGCTCAGTCAAAAATATTCTCAGCGGCTGGCAAACAAACCGGACGCGACCCAAACACAGAAACTCATGCTCGACGATCGAGTCTGATACAAAAGAGAAGCCTCGCGCTCGACGACTGAGCTGAATGCTGTCGAAACAAAACCTCTGCACTCTGCGATCGAGCCAGAAGCAAAACAAAAGTTCTGCGCCCGGTGATCGAGCCGAGCATGACCAAAACAGAACTGCTGCACCCGGCGATCGAGCCGAATGCGACCCAGACTGAGTTTCAGCACATTGCGACAGAGCCAGGTGTGACACAAAATTATAGTGTTCAGCTTTTGGGCCAAACGACGCACAAAAAACTGTCAGTCTGTCATACTGACAAATTGACAGACACCTGGAGTGCCAAAAAGAGATAATTCAAGAGAGACAGAAAAAAGAAAAAAAAAACAGAGAGAAAATTTGAGGGAAAGTAAAGATAAAAAAAATTGTGAGGGAGAGAAATTGAGGGAGAAAACGAAAATGAGAGGAGAGAAAAAGAAGAGGAAAGAGGGAGGAAGGAAAGAAGAAAAGAAAAAAGAGCGGGTCCTCGGTAGACTCAAATTCAATCAGAGACTGCTGGGAGAAGAAATTAGATACAGTACCTCTAAATTCTGACTCACAAAAAGTTTCTGACACAAGCCGGAACTCGTAGGGGATTGCGAAGTAGAAACCAGTAGTCACCAAAGTCGCAGACAGTCAAATTGCAGCCAACTCATAGGCAGCAGGTCGCAGTCTCCCAATTAATAGTCTCCCAATTTGTAGCCTCCCAATTCGCAGTCTCCCAATTCGCTGTCTCCCAATTCACAGTCTCCCAATTTGCAGTCTCCCAATTTGCTGTCTCCCAATTTGCAGTCTCCCAATTTGTAGTCTCCCAATTCGCAGGCAGCCAAATTTGCAGTCTCCCAATTCGCAGGCAGCCAGATTTGCAGTCTCCCAATTCGCAGGCAGCCAAATTCGCAGATAGAGAAAGCACCAATTCACAGGCAGCCAAATTTGCAGACAGAGAAAGCACCAATTTGCAGAGAGCAGGTCGCAGACACCCCAATTCGCAGAATGTGCCTAGAGGAAGAATACACAGTGTTTAAACTGGATTACCCTAAATTCGTGGGAAGTGGATTAGTGTTTTCCACACTTAAAAGGGAGCCTACTACGTGGGAAGGAAGGATCCCAATCATGGGCAGAGAGGGAGGCTCCAAATTAGCCTGAGTGGGACCCACGTCCTCTCTCTGATCTCAATTTCTCCTGAGATCTACGTTGAAACCAAACATATAGCCAAAGTCGTCGAAACAAGCCGGAAGAAACATCCCAATTCGTTGGAGGCTCACATTGGCTAGGGTGGGCCCCACTGCGACCATCCCTATGAGCATCCTCTTCCCTGTGTGTTAATCAGAAAGCACATAAGAAAGACTGTCTCACAGAAGGCTTGGATAAACAAAAATATGACCTGCCTGACCTCGTTCAGATTGTGCAGCCCGCCACGAAAGAAATGGTGCCGACTGAATTGAAATCTGTTGCACTTCACTCAACCTGCACCAATCCTTCAACAGAATGGAAAGAGGTGTCACCAGATTTGAATTAGTCAAAATTCATCGAAACGAAGCTGCACTTCTCTCCGGCGCGACGACCAAATTGCCAAAGATACATTTCTCTTCGACACGACCGGCTCTACTCCTCCATATCATTTGTTTCCTTCTATCAATCCAAAATTCGAAGAGAAGCAAGTCGTTGGGTCGTGAAATACAGCGAAGTAGTTACACTTCACTTCGATTCACGACATACTCCCCCGCGGCGCTACCAATCCATCTAAACCAGTATTCAACTACACCATTCAAACAGACAGGAGCCAGTCGCTCAGTCGACTTCAATTCGGCGTCAATGTTCAAACCTGAACACCATCTCTGCTCAGGTACTCAATGTCTCTCTATATACCATACATATCATATATGTATACGTATAAAAAAAAAAAAAAAAAAAAAAAAAACAAGCAGCTCTAAAACAGCAAGAGAGCCAAAAAAACGAAAAGAAAAAAAATACAAACAGGATACAAGTGTACAGAAATATACATTGTCCTAAATGAGGACAGAAAAGGATACGTACACGAAAAGATAAATGACCCAAAAGAGTAAGAGGGTCCAAAAAAAAGTGTTACGTGGCGTGTGTGTGTCACAATCGAAAATTGTTCGTTCCCTCCGAACAATAAATTCTCGAAGGGGGCAATCTGTATACACCAAAATATGACTAGCCCAAATGTGACGAGCCCAAACGGCCATCAATCCAGCAATCGATCATCGTGGGAAGCCTCTGTCGATTTTCAAAGTCACTTGTCGCAGCCCATCGCCAAACCCATTCGCATCACTGCATCATCAATACAGTCGTCACCCCTGTAAGCAATAAACCGCTGCGTCAGCACCAGTCAGCAGCCAAGTCACGATGCCACTCAATTCAGCAGTTAAACGACCAAGTCTGGTCGCCAACGGTGGAAGCCAAGAAATGATGTTCGCGATCCTCATTCAAGGGATCCAACAGAGGAACTCCCCGGTTTTCCTCCCATCTCAACAACAGTAGAAGAAAGGGGATCGTGATCGCCATTCTAAGGAAAAGAACAACAATAGCTAGACAGACTTGGCTACAAATAGCCAGAAAAGCTCTGTCGCAGGGGTTCGACAATCTTTTGTCGAGAAAACCTCTCACGCACAGAAGCTCTCTCGAGCCGAAGAAGTTAATTAGCAACTCGCAGTTCGTCAAAAGTCACCAAGTCGACCGGAACAGCTCTACACGTTCGCCGAAAACGTCAACAAGGCGATACACACGGAACACAAATACTTCCGTCCAACCGACCAAAGTCATCACTGTTCGTGCACACTCGTTCCATAACTCATTTTGACGTCAACTCGCCAGAAGCCGAAACTTCTTTACTTTACTCGGAGATCGAATCAGAGGAAGAATAGGAGATTGTACTCGCATTCCTTCATACTCAAATACAAATTGTAACACAAATACTCTATCGTAAATTGAATTACTCTCTTGGTCGCGCCCCTTCGCGGACCGGCGGATTTTTAATGAAACAAATATAAAGAAACGAAACTCAATAAATGCTAGTCATAGTTAATAAATATATATTTAGAAGAAATATCACAAAAGCTATCAAAAATTATTAAAAAGTGTAAAATATTGTAAAAAAATGTTAAAATTTATACAATATTTATTAAACTACAAATAAAAATTATTATAAATTATAAAATTTTAAAAAATACAAGAAATTTTGAAAAATTATAAAAATTCGAAAATATTATTAAAATTTAGACAAATGTAAGAAATCAATAAAATTTTGACAAATCGCAAAATTTGTTAAAATTGATTAAAAAAAAACTATTTCTATAAATTTTTAAAAATAATAAAACAATAAAATATGGATTTTATAACAAAAAATTGTTAATGATTCTTAAAAATTTAAAAAAATTAAATTCCCTTTTGAAAATTAATTTAAATATTTTGCATTTGCACAAAAAAATCTCATGCACTTAAGAACATTTACTACTATAAACCTCTATCATTCAGTTTGCACTAAAACCATCTTTATGTTAATAATATTTGATGAAGTAGACTGAGCTTGTTATTATAAAGATTTGAACGTGCTCTACTATATGGTTAGAAGTATTTTTTATTGTAATTAGAGTTATAAATTCATCAAAAATCTATGTGAGAGAAGTAGACCCATTCCCTCTTGTTGGCAGAACCACTGTAGCCTAATAGTGAAAAAATTTCTTCAATTAATTAAAAAAAAAAACTTTACATGGATTTTATATTTTCGGAGCTTTAATATATCATGTAAGAATTATTTACATTTGTCAACTATATAATTTTTTATTTTCCAAAAAAATTCAAAACAACATAAGAAATAAATTAAAAATCCATATGAATTTTTCTGTGTAGACTAATCCTTAGCTAACATTTTTTATGCCAACTATTTCTTAAAATGACATTTTAAAACACCGCCAATTGTGTTATATAACTATTAATTATAATCTTGTTGACAAACAAAAAGTGTTTACTAGATCTATATTTGTAATAAAACCTGTGGGCAACCTTTGTAGAATCATAAGAAAAAAATCAAAATAAAAAATCTTTCATTATATTACAAGCGAAAAGTCTGTGTGATGCATGGGGACAAAACAAAAAAAAGAAAGATAAATTAACTCTTTAATTTTTAAAAATAATATTATGTTAAAATATCAAAAACAACTAATAACATTTCTATTTTACTTAAAAACTTATAATATAAAAGTATTTAATTAAAATATGAAAAATTTAGTAATTAAAGAAAAACAAATGATGCAATTTAAAGGTTAAAAATCCTATGAAAACACTAGTGTGATAGAAGATTTTTCTTTTTTTATTTTATTTGAAAATTTATTATTTCTTTGATTTAATATGATATCATCATAGAATTAAAAATAATTAAGTCACATACACATATGTTTATTGTATGACGTATATACAAATAATAATTTAATTATAGCAAAAATAAATACAATAAAAAAAATTTAAATAAGCTACAAAGATAAATTAGACAACAAACACTCATTAGAATGAATAACCCTTCCATCTTCGACCAATGTCATAAATATAACAATTTTAAAAAATAATATAAAGAAAAAAATAATAATAAGTACGACTAAACAAATTATCAACGAGAGCTCCTCTCCCTCCCCTATTAACTTGGGCTTCTCATGCACCTCCCGAATCAACTTGGGCTCCTCATACCCCTCCCCAATCAACTTGGCAGTCCTTCCCCTCCCCAATCAACTTGGCAGTCCTTCCCCTCCCCTATCAACTTGGGCTCCTCTGTCAAGCCAAAGAATTGGCTAAGAGAACTTTATGCACTTGTTTCCTCATCCTTTGAGAATTCCTTATTGGTATATACACAAATCAATCTTATGAATTCCATTTTTTTCAACAATGGTGACACCTTCAACCAAATATATAGGAAAAGGTGCAAATTAAAGTAGAAAATAAAGGAATAATATGCCTGAGAAATATTAAGATTAATATGGTGTCACGATATTTGAACCGATATAATAGAAGGAAAATAATGAATATAAGTGTTTTAGGCGATAAAAAGCGGCGTAAAAGAAAGCATAGTGAGGTGATCCCACTCACTATAGCAGAAAACATAATATAACCTTGTGTGGCTAAACCAAAACACAACATATAATCAAAATATGAATAACTTTAAAACTAAAATCCATATAAACACATGATAAGTATTTAAAGCTATTACGAATAAACAAAAATAAAAGTTGCAAGTCAACTTAACTAAAATTAATTGAAAGAAGTCTAATAATTCATCCAAGAATAAGCATAAAAAGGAGAAGAAACAAAATGAAACAGAAACAATGCATCTTATGAGGGAAACATGACCTATTGAATGAAATCCCTCACACTAAATGAAGTAATACTCCACAAAAAATACTCAAATATATTTAGAGAGGTAGCTAGGAAAATGAATAATAGAAAGACATACATGTTGAAGAAAATTTTGAAAAAAACAATAAGCATAAGAATAGAAAAGAGACAAAATAAAATTGAAATACATATGCATCTTCACTAAACTCTTCTCATTTTTTCTTCCCATATCTATTTTCCCCTCTTGTTTCAAAATTCCCTTTCTCTAAACCAAAAAATAAGTTTCATGTTACAACACAATCAGATGAAATCTACATTGTCGTTGTAGGTAGGATAACCCATCCTTTTGGTTTGATTGATTTTCTTTTTTGCACCACAGGGGTGTGTAATGCAGACACTCAAGTGATGAAAAAATAAAATTTCACTCTATTGATAAAGGAGTTTTTACAAGGCTTAAGTGACTCTCACAATAAAAGAGAAATTATGCAAAACTCTTACAAGACTCACAAGGAGAGAGACTCACAAAAGAATTCAACTCCTTCACTCACAAAAACATCGTGTTTCAACACGTATAGGAGAAGGGGAGGCTCTAGCTCACTTGGTTTCAACCAGGTTGGCTTGCTTCAAATAAGGGGGTCTCTCCCCTATTTATAGCCCTCTCAACCCCTTTGGGAGAGGGTTTTAGACACCGACCTTATTCAGTCCAAAAAATTTTGGGTTGCGGCTCCTTCTCGATGGTTGTCGCTGACTCCAAAAATTTCTGGAGTCGGTTTGTATTCTTAATACTCCCCCTCAAAATGACTCCTCATGCCAAGTCTATCTGTGAACTTCTTGAATGCATCGGTCTTCAAAGGTTTTGTGAAGATATCTGCCACTTGGTCTTCAGACTTGCAAGTACACCAGCTCTACAACTTTGGCCTTGACCTGCTCCCTGATGAAGTGATACCTTGTATCAATGTTTGCTCCTGCTGTGCGTAACTTGATTCTTTGCCAATGATATAGCCGACTTATTATCGACATATATCGGTGTCGGGCCTTCTTGGTCGTGGTGGAACTCCTTCATGATGTTTCTTGTCTAAACGGCTTGGCAAGTACATGATGCTACTACAACATACTCGACCTCACATGTTGAGAGTTCAACTACCGCTTGCTTCTTTGAGGACCATGAAAACGCACCTGATCCGATATTGAACACGTACCCGGATGTGCTCTTTCTGCTATCAATGTCTCCTCCATAATCGCTATCGGTGTAGCCAATAAGTCTCGACGCCTCGAAAGCGGAGTAGAATAGTTCGTACCCAAGTGTGTCTTTGATGTATCGCAGGATTTTCTTTGCAACTGCAAAGTGGTCTCGTCTCGGCTGCTCCATAAAGCTGCTGACCAGCCCTACAGTGAACATAAAATCCGGCCTTGTATAGGTTAAGTACCTCAAGCTTCCCACCAGGCTCTTGAATAGTGTAGGATTGACTGCTTCTTCTTTTGAGTCTTGCTTTAGCCTCATGCCTGCTTCAGCAGGCGTGGCTACTGGCTTGCAATTATCCATCTTAAATCTTGATTGTATGCTACTTGAATACTTCTTTTGTGAGATGAAAGTTCCTTCATCTCCCTGTACTATCTCGACTCCAAGGAAGTATGCCATTTGTCCCAGATCTGTCATATCAAATTCTTTGGTCATTGAGTTTTTAAAATCCACAAACAAACCTGGATTGTTTCCAGTGAAGATCATATCATCCATGTATAGGCAAACGATCATGCTATCTCCATCCTCGTTCTTCTTCGTATATAGGACATGCTCGTAGGGACACTTCCTAAAGCCGTGCTCTTGAAAATATGAGTCAATCCTCATATTCCAAGCTCGTGGGGCTTGCTTCAATCCATTTAGTGCCTTCTTCAAGCGATAAACCTTTTCTTCCTCACCTTTCTTCTCGTAGCCTGGCAGTTGTTCAACATATACTTCTTCTTCAAGATAACCATTCAAGAAGGCCAACTTCACATCCATTTGATATATCTTCCATTTGTTCTGCGCTGCCAGCGCAATGAGAAGTCTAATAGTATCAATTCTTGTGACGGGTGCAAATACTTCTTCATACTCAACTCCAAATTTCTGTTTATACCCTTTCGCCACCAATCTTGCCTTATGCTTCTCAACTTTGCCTTCTTGATTGGTCTTCGTCTTATAGACCCACTTTACTCTTATTGCTTTATGTCCTGTAGGGAGAGTAGTCAACTGCCAAGTATCATTCTTCTTTATTGCCTCAACTTCTTCATCCATGGCATTTCTCCACTTCTTATCCTGAGAGCTTCTTCAAATGTGATAGGGTCACTCTCTGCAAGTAGGCAATAGAGAGTATAATCTTCTGCTAGCTCAATCGGTTCAGTGACATTATAAATGTCACTCAAGCTGCGTGTCCTCAAATGGGCTCCCCCTGCCAAGCTGCTCCTCATAGGTGATCCTTCACCTGGTGTTGTTGCAGGACTATTTAGAGGAGTTTGCTCTCCACTACTCTCCTCTTCTTCTCCAGAGTTGTCATCGTCATTGTAAAATAACTCTTTATTGTTTTTCTCTTCTTTACTCCATCTCCAGTAGTCTTCCTCATCAAATTCAATGTCTCTAGAGATGATTAACTTTTTGGTAACAAGATTGTAAAGTTTGTAGGCCTTAGTCTTAGAATCATACCCGACAAACATACACTTCTCCCCTCGATCATTTAACTTCTTTGTTCTTTGCTCGGGTATGTGTGCATATGAAATGCACCCAAATATCTTTTAAGTGGCCCATAGCTGGTGTCCTTCCACTCCAAGCTTCAATGGGTGTCCTAAACCTTACACTTTTAGTTGGACACCGGTTAAGCAGATAAACTGCACAATCAATGGCTTCAGCCCAATAGCCTTTAGGCAAGGCCTTTCCCTTCATCATACTCCTTGCCATATTTATAATTATGCGGTTTTTCTTTTCAGCAACACCGTTTTGTCGTGGCGTGTAGGAGGCTGTGAGTTGGTGTAGAATATCATTCTCCTTACAAAATTCCTCAAATGCTTTTGAGGTATACACGCCTCCTCTATCAGATCTTAATACTTTAAAGTACTTTCTACTTTGATTTTCAGCAAGGCCCTTAAACTCAAGTTTATTTAAAGCTTCTGATTTTTCTTTAAGAAAATAAACCCAAGTATATCTACTGAAATCATCAATAAAGGTAAGATAGTACCTGCTGCCTCCTAGTGAAGTGACTTAAAAAAACCCAGCTATATCAGTGTGCACCAACTCCAATGGTCTCATTTCCCTTCGGGAGTGACCGGCTTCAAACGGCAACCTATGTTGTTTGCCCTTCATGCACCCTTCACATAATTGATCAGGGTGATCAATTTTTGGCGAGACTTTCACCATCTTCTCCTTCAATAATAATTTCAGGCCAGTGAAACCAAGATGCCCAAATCGTAAGCGCCGCAACCATGAATTATCCTGCAAGATTGACTTTAAACACTACACTGAAACTGCTTCCATGTTCAAGGTGAAAAGTCGATTCTTCGCCATGTCGACTTTTGCAATTAGCTCTCCATTTTTATTTCTTATAAAGAGCCTACCATCCTTGAGATGGATGTCATAGCCCTTCTCCAAGAGTTGACCGACGCTAATTAAATTGGTATGCATTTCAGGAATATAGAAAATATCAGAGATGTACCTGTGTTCTCCTTTCTTCGTTTGAATCATAATTCCTCCTTTTCCTTTCACCTGCAGCGTCGATGAATTTCCAAGTCATACTTCACCTTGAACACTCTCATCTAGTTCTGTAAATAACTCCTTATATCCACTCATGTGGTGACTTGCTCCTGTATCAATATACCAAGTACTCTTCTTCTTTTCATCATCTCCATTGTAAGTTAGGAGAACATAAGGGCCACCACATTCTTCTTGGACTGAGAGGTGACTTCTTTCTTCTTTATTTCCTTCTAGCTTTTGACGGCATTCATAGCTAAAATGCCCATACTTCTTACAATTATAACCCTGAACTTGAGACTTATCACCTCTCCTCGAAAACCATCTTCTCCCATGTCCACTTGAATTTTGACCTTGATTAGCAGTCTCTGACTGCTTACTTTGATCACTTCCACCACCATGAGATCCCCGTCCTTTTCCTCGCTTATTATATCCACCTTTGCCTGGAGTTGTCTCTCGATTGTACGATGCCACTTCATTGAGAGACAACTTATTCTGCAAGGCATGCTCTAATTTTCCTCCGTCCAAGAAACCATTCATTCTTTGTTCGTGGGCCCGAAGTGAGCCCTCCAACTCATCTATCGTCATACCCGTTATATCTTTAAATTCTTTTAGTGTTGCTACAATAAAGGCGAACTTCGGAGTGAGAGATCGTAAGATTTTCTCTATCACTCGAACCTTCTCTAATTTTTCTCCATTTCTCTTCATTTCATTTACAAGAGTTTCCACTCTTGTGACATAATCAACGACACTTTCAGTGTCACGCATCTTCAATAACTCAAACTTTGTTCTAGGAGTTTGTTGGAGCATTTTCTTCACTCTATCAATACCTTGGCAAGATCTTTGTAAAATCTCCCAAGCTAGTTTAGAGATTTTTGAGCCCGATATTTTCTCAAATTTAATTTCATGTACCCCTAGAAATAAAAAATATATTGCTTTTGTGTCTTTTCTACGGAGGCTCCTCAACGTACCTCTTTCAGCAGCAGTCAAGGCAACTTCTTCTTCATCAGACTCCGGCTGTTCGTTTCCATTTCTCACGATCTCCCAAAGATCCTGCGCGGCGAGGAAAGTCTTCATCTGGATACACCAATTGCAGTAATTCTCCTTTGTCAGCTTCGAAATTGGCATGACCTTCATATTTGATTGCATCAAAATGTGGGACCCACTTGCTTTGATACCACTTGTTGGAAGCGCGTGTGGGCCTGGGGCGTGTAATGCAGACACCCAAGTGATGAAAAAATAAAATTTCACTCTATTGATAAAGGAGTTTTTTCAAGGCTTAAGTCACTCTAGCAATAAAAGAGAAATTATGCAAAACTCTCACAAGACTCACGAGGAGAGAGACTCACAAAAGAATTCACCTCCTTCACTCAGAAAAACACTGTGTTTCAACACGTAAATGAGAAGGGGAGGCTCTAGCTCACTTGGTTTCTACCAGGTTGGCTTGCTTCAAATAAGGGGATCTCTCCGCTATTTATAGCCCTATCAACCCCTTTAGGAGAGGGTTCTAGACACGACCTATAAGGTCGGTGCCTCTTCCCGCAGTCCAAAAAATTCTGGGCTCCAGCTCCTTCTCGATGGCTATCGCCGACTCCAGAAATTTTTGGAGTCGGTTTGTATTCTTAATACTCCCCCTCAAACCGACTCTAAATAAATGGCTTCATTCCTCTCTTTGCTTTTACAGTCCTTCCCCTACCCTCTCTTTGTTGTTTGACGTTCCACTTTTTGTCAATTTTCCTCCCTCTTCTGTCATACTCTCTTCTCTAGGCTGCGCCTTTCCCTCCACTACTTCTCTTGCTCCCTTGCTCTTTCCCCTACGTCTTTTTGTTCTCCTTTTCTTCCTCTTTACAGGTTTTTGTTCTTCCTCCCTTACTCTTTTAATAAGCTTCTATTTTTTTCCTTTTTGCAAATTGTTTTCTCCAGCACAATCACACTTCTGTCCATTATCACTCTTTCTCTCCTATTTTCTTCCCCAGTTTTATTTTCTCCCTTTCTTTTCTTCTTCCTCCCAGTTACTCTTCTCTATACCTTGAATTTTTTGCAGGCTTTATTTTTCAATTTGGCAGAATCTCGATATTTTAGGCAGAGAGTTTTTTTAGTGGTTCAGCTTTATCTGCTTTCTCTCAATGGATCATGTTGGCTTTTTATCATATTATTTTAGATAAAGCAAACATATTACTTTATATTTTGTCAAACAAAGTTATCAAAATATGAAACTGTAAATCAAACAAAAAAAAAACTCTATGCAGTTAATGATTCCTAGTTGAACATATATTGTATTATTTTATGACTTTTAATCTTTTAAGACTAACAATCAATTATTGTAATTTTTTATTTACAAGTAGGACAATCTATGTTTTTTAATAATTTGACTTCTATACTTTTACATTTTGAAAAACATCTTTTTATTTAATTAGAGTCATTAGACAAATCTTAATGTTTCCCTTAAGTATAACTAATAATGTGTTAATCTCCTTACTTCATAAATCGAGGATAATTGAGAAACATTTTTTTTTACTCTTTTAGTAAGTGTTGTACTATGTTAATAGCCGATTTGAGCATATTAGATTTACAAACCCATAAGTATAGGCTAGATGTGTGAAAGTAACTAAATTTCATACACTTAAAATTTCATCTTAAAATTACTTTTAATTTATAAGTTATAAGTATGTTAAGTTTTATGTACTGCATCAACTAATACAAATGTTTACGTAAACTTTCGAAGTAAAATTTTCCTTCATATGGTAATGAATGTGCATAAAATTTTATTTAAAATTGTAGGCTTCAAAATTCAACACGGCCCAATTTCGCCGAAACAACTGTTGAGACCAAGCTTGCGCCCGCGGCAGGCGCGGGTAGCTAAAGCTCGAGGTGGCAATTGATTAGCCAATATTGTTGTTATTGTTATCGTTTTTGCCGTTGTTGTGGCTGGCCTTTGGACTGGATTTTGGGATTTTTTTTTTGTTGATCAGAGAAGGAGATGAAAGGTAGAAAATGTTCGACCGGGCGTGCCAAATCTATTTCAACGAAAAGCCTTTGGTCAGAAAAAATGCGTAACCAATTGATTAATTTGACTGAAATACAGAGAAATTTATATTTTGTGTTTCAAAATTGGGAAATTTTGCAGGCGCGATCTCCTAACTTTCGTTTGATTCAATCTCCGATGTAGTTGGTGGTGAAGTCTTTACTTTTTGTAATTTGACGATGAATTTTGAGTCTTTGAGCGAGTGTGCACGAACGACGATGGGTGTAGTCGGCCGAACAGAAGTGTTTGTGTTCCGTGTATTTGACATATTGACATCACTGGTGAACATGTAGAGCTTCTTCGGTAGACTGTGTGAATTCTAACGAACTGAAGAATTTGTGAACTTCGGGCTCGAGAAAGTTTTTGAGTCAGGTGACTTTGAGCGAAATTTTCTGAGTCTTTTCCCCCATCTGAGCCCTTTGGCGTTCAGTCTCTGGGTATATGTAGCCAGTTGTTGAGTTATTTGCTGGAGTTCGATCCTCAGAAAGAGCATCTGATTTCTTTTGCTTCTCTTGGAGTGGGGGAGGAGTGGGGAGCTCCCCGTTTTTTCACTCTCGATCCTTAAGAGGAGGGAAGACTTTCCTTTTTTTCCTCCTTGTAGTTGAGGGATCAACCAGACATTGGCAATTGAAGTTTTCTGGCGTGGCTTGCCTTTTTAGCTGGCTGCCAAGTGACCTGAGAAGCCAACGTGGCTTGAATTTTGGCTGACTGTCAATTGATTTGAGGATTTGGCTTGGCTGGATGTCGGGCCCGTAGGTGGGCTGTTTTGATGAAGTTGATGGGCAGACTGTAGAAAAGTCTGTAGTGTACACGAAGTAGGCCTTTGGATGGTTTATTGGGTGGATCGTTGCTTGGGTTTATCGAAATTGGGCCGCGTTGGATTTATTGGGTGTACACGAAGTAGGCCTTTGGATCGTTGTTTGGGTTTATCGAATAGGAGAACGAGTAAATTTTGAACATGAATTTACACACACACTTTTTGTTTTTTTTTTTTTTTGGACACTCTTACTCTTTTAGGGTCGTTTGATTTTTTCCCATGTACGTATTCTCTGTCCTCTTACGCTTTTAGGATAGTGTATATTTTCTGTACTCTAAATTTTCTTTTTCGTTTTCTCTCATTCTCTTTTTTTTTCTTTTAGCCCTCTTGCTCTTTTAGGGATTGTATATATATATATATATATTTTTTTTGGCATATATAAGTACGTACATGAAGGTACGTATATGTGTATGGAAATAGTACTTGGTGGGAAATTTTCGTCGTGCTCGAGATGCCGTTGTTGTCAAGTTGAGACCGTCACAGCAGAAAAGTAGACGTCAACTCTCTCTGAATTTTGTTGAACGTCAGCGCATTTGGAGCGAGTTGGAGTTGAGTGAGAGGAGTGGGCCCCATTTCGGCCTCGTTGACCACTTTGACCCGGATTTAGGGGAGTGAGGAAATCCCTGAGTTTGTTAGCGATCCAACTCAAAAAGGAAAAAAAAAAATTTGTTGATCGTGGTCAAATTAAGTGGCTTGGAGAGTCAAGGAGAAATTCTAGGTTAAAAGGGGGGTATGGCAGACCCCACTTAGCTGGAGTATTGATGTGGAGAGAGGATTTTAGAGAGGATACTCATGGGTCACCATGGTTTTAATTGGAGACTCCCTCTTTAGGATTTCCCATGCAAAGTCCTTAATTGAATGAGGCCCTACATGGAAATCCCGATATAGACTTCAATTTGGCAGAGGATAACTCGCATCATTTCCTCAAATCGTGGGAGTCTTTAAAACCTTAGCTTCCCCCCTTTTTTTCCTTTTTGGCTCATCTTGCATTCTGGCTTTTTGGCATTCTGAGGTATGCTTCATCTTCTTCGTGCTTCAACCTCCTTTCAGCGTGTTGTGACTGTGTGTCTGTCGTGACTTTGTTGCGACCTCCATTGCAACCATTGTTGCGATTTTTGGCGCGACCCTCGGCGTTCTCTTTTGCGCAACTTTGCGCGGTATTGTTCCCAACTCCGGTGCGCTTCAGTTTATGCCGAACTCAACGCGGCGTCCGGCGTGGCCTCCTTCTTTGCATGTGAGTTCTTCATTTTGTTTTCTCTTCTCTTCCCCCACCTTTTTGTATTTTCATTTCTCATCTATTTTGGTGCATGCGACGAAGAACGGACAGTTCTCTGTCTTCTGAAATGGCTTCGTTTCTATGTGCAACATTCTCGGTTGCGCAGAATTGATCTCATGCGGCTTCGTTCGCTCTTCAATTGCGAATTTTCTTTCGGCGACAACCTTTGGCTGGGTCGAATATATTGTGCAATGTGGCGGCTTCTGGTTCCGGCGTGACTTCATCGCGCGACGATTCATCTTCTCTCCGGCTAAGACATCGTCTTCTTCTTTTGTGTGCATTGACCGTGCATCTGTTGCAATTTTGTTGCAATTTCTGTTGTGAACTTCGCTGTGCAACCTCTATGGCGCAACCTTCGTTGCGCGACTTCCATTGCACATCGTTGTTTGCGGCGTTCATTGCAGCCTGTTCGGCTACTCCGGCGTGACTTCGCCATGTGCCGACGTGACTCCTTTCTTCGTGCGACTATGCAACTTGGTTATGGCGTTCTAAGACTCCTCGTCTTGGCGACATCATCGCGACATCTATTGCAACTTCATCCACGTCTCATGCGCAGCTTTCTTTCTCGGTGACTTCATCGTGACTCGATTTGCGATTCTTGAACGGCTTCGTTGCAACTTTGCTCTCATCATTCTGAGATTTCTTCTCCCGGTGACATCATCCCGACTTTGACGCGACTTCATTGTGTAACTATAAGTGCATTATGGTGCACTGTGATCCTCGGCCAGCAAGAGTGCTACGTTCGACAAATACGCTGCGATTGAAGCTTCGATTTTTGTCGCACAGGACAACAAGTACGTTGTCAGTTTCTGTTACAACACGAGTGCGATTCTGCTTCCTTGCGTTACATCCTCGATTGCTTTGTACTAGTAAGATTTCCCCATCCTGACCTTCTCTGATTGAGCCACGTTCATGGCTGATTTGAGAGAGCCGGACTTAGCTTCATTTTTTTTTCCTTCTCTATTTTTTTATCATTTCTCTTTTTGTTTTTTTTTCTTGAGTTGGAGATATGTACCTGCGTGTCCTCTTGAATTGGGCTTGATTTCCAAATGACAGAATTGAAGAATTTGTTTTGACGGCGATCTGGTCGAGTCGTCAAACTGATGTTTAGGTGGTGTGTTTGACTTAATTGTCAGACTTGCAACGAACAAGATGCTCCTCTGATCGGTTCGGCATGGTCGCCGGGTTAGCCTTCCTTATGTGGCTTGGTCACCAGGCTGAATTGAATGTGACTCCACACGTGCGGATCCAGCATGGTCGTTGGTTTGCCACAATTCAACTTTACTGATTGGACTTGACTCGGTCGCCGAGTGAAAGAGAATTTGGCTTTTGCTGCCAGTTTGGTGGCAGGCCCAATTGGGTCATCAGGTTGGTGTTTGTTTGGCGAACTTGGCTCTATCGCAGGACTATGACGGCCTTGATGTTTTGCGGAGAGCTCTGGCTCGGTTGCCTGGTTGTTTGAGTTTGGCTTGGTCGCCATATTTGATTTACGAAGTTCGACTATGCAAATGACTGCACTATGACTTCGACCTGTTCGCGCCCTATGCATGTTTTGCATTCGCAGCCACTCACCATTGAGGTGGTGGTACAACGTTGCTCTAGGGTTTTGGTCGAGTTTGGAATTTGACCAATCTCGTGCGATATTTTTGGCTTGATCGCTAAGTCTCCATCCCTCTGGCATGATCGCCAGAATGATGTGTTTGGTTAATTTGGTCTCCATACTCGTGTTGACGTCCTTTTAGAGATTTATTGAGGTGGCTTCGACGCCGCAATTTTGATGCGCAGCTGCAGAGGTCGGTTTGGTTGAATCATCGGGCCTCGGACTGTTGTTCTTCGCCGGCTATCTGACTCTGTTATGTTTTTTTTTTTTTTTTTTTTTTTAAGCCCCTCCCCCCCCCCTTTTTTTTGCGACTTTGTTCTTTTTGTTTTTTTGTCACTCTTGCTCTGATTTTTTTCTGCGTCTTTGTTCTGTTTTTCGTTGCTTTGGTTTGACAATTTTTTTTGTTCTTGAGCAACATTGTTCTGTTTTTCGTCGCTTTGCTTTGAAGATTTTTTTTTTTTTAGACGTTTTGTGTACATGATTTTGATTTCTGGCCCACGTGATCCTTTGGCTATAGATGGGTAGTCCGATTTTCTCCTTCCTCGGATTGGAGGCATCTGATGTCGTCACTCCTCTCCAAGATGGCTCAGAGGGCAACCCATTTCGTAGTGGCTCTAAGAGCTTCCTTCGAATATGAGATCCGAATGCGCCGCGTCTCGCGATATTGTGCACCAGCGCAGTGTCGGTTTTAGGCGGCCAAGCCGACGTGCTTTTGGTTTCACAGAACTCGTATGAGTTGTGGAGCCGATCGATGGAAGTTGATGACCAGCTCTACTGACTACCTTCGCCCTATGGTCTACCAGCTTCGTCGTCCGATGTCGTCGAGGACGAAGTTTTGTTGAGCCCAATGCATTCTTCTGTTGCCTTCCTATGCTGAAGTTGTACTTGAACCACCCGATCGACGACCAGGAGTACCTCATTCAGACGTATACGGCTTCGTATTTTTGCCCTCTCCCTCCTTTCTACTTTGACTAGGTGAGTTTTGTACTCGGCCATCGTCGAGAGAGTATGATGCAGGTTCGAGTTTTCCATGCAGTCCGGGCGTCGATGTTTCAATACCTTTGGCTGATACAGTTCGCCATTACTTCCTGGAGCTTTGGTGTTCAAAGACGAACACCTTGTTTACACGCCATGGAGAGTTCTCCATTTCTCTTTGGGACCTCCACAACATTTGTGGCCTTTCGATCTCGAGTGCTCTGTACGACGAGGTGTGCCTGACGACTTGTGACTTCATCGAGGCGAGTGACACGCCTCTGCTTGAGGTTTTGCAGTTCCTCTTCCTCACATACTTACTATCGCATCCGATGCCGATGCAGGGTTGGCGTACTGCAAGTGCTTTTCAACGAGTTTCTCAACTTTTGGTACCGAGCCGATGATAGAGTTCAGCCTACGACTGAGCCTTGGCTGAATCACAACAAGTGGTTAGACACTGTACCTCGCGAGTAAACTGCGGCTGAGAGTCACGTCTTTGAGGAGCTCGACGTCCGGCGGCTTTGACAGACGATGTCCACCTAGCCGCTTTGTTGGTGCTATGGATCTGCTAGTGGGTGATTCCCCGCTCCTTTCTGTTGTGTGCGACCAGACGTGTTCATGGTCACAAGCTTCTTGGCGACTGACATCCGGGTTGATCTAGCTGGTCCTACGTTGGCCAACCTCTACCGAGGTCTGAGTTCGCTCTCCATCGGCCATCTACCTTGGTCGTACATTTGTGCCTGGCTTGCCCATTACTTTGGCTCGCATGGCATGGACTCGATCGGGGTAGTGCTCTTTTGATGATTTTGTATAGGAACCCTGACTTGACGCGCTCCTTCTCTGTTCCAATGGCCCATGCCTTGTTTTTGCGGGAGAGGTAGAAGATCTAGTACTACACCAAATTTCTTCAACCCGGTGTGCTTTTCGATACCGGCGACCAGACGATCACGCTGGAAGAGTACGAGTACTTTCTTAGTATTCGTACTTGTCACTTAACGTACCAGAACTACCATTTCTTGGGCATGGAGGCAAACAGCCCTCATCACTTCGCCAGGTAGTTTAGGTTTTGTCAGGACCTCCCTGGCGTATTAGACATGAATCACCATGATGCGCTTACTTTGGCCGAGTCGTTGGAGTTCTAGAAGAACAGTGTTGCTCTTCCTTGCAACAGCGTCACGGTACCTTCGTGATATGGTGCAGAGATCGATCCCAACATGACTTCAGCCTTCTCTGAGTCATGGACTCAGAAAGTTATTCCCTTTTTCAAGGTACGCAAAATTTCTTTTGTTTGTCTTCTTCTTTTCTTTTCTTTTTTTTCAAGGGAGTGAAGGACTTGCTTTCTTCAGCATGCATGACGGCGCTTGGGTCTAGATTCGGTCCCGATAGTTGGTTGTGTTGGTCCCCTTAGCGGCGACAAAGCCAACAATGAAGAGCACCCTCGGCATAAATGCAGGCAGCCGGCAGCCAAGGGCAAACGCAAGGGTAAGTCCAGCACCACGAGTTCATCGTGGCCTTCTTTGGTCGATGAGGTTGCCTCCGCTATTTTATCTTTAGGGGCTCCTTAGGCTCTATCGTCGAATCCAAAGAAGGCACCTCTTAAGAATGGTGCATCGAAGGCTTCTTCTTCTGCGGTCATCGCTTCCACAAAGCGAAAACCAGTTTCTCATAAGAAGCTCGCAGCTTACCTTGAGGGCGACTCTACTTTTCAGCCTGTCTCAAAGTGGTCGTGAGGTGGTACAACGTCGCAACCGAGCTGTACCGCAATCGTCCCTTTCTCTGAGGTGACTCATATTGACTCCATCGGTGGGGCACTGCCATCGTTGTCTCCTCCTTATTCACTGCTGAGTACTTGTCTGCTGAGTGCACCTTAGGGCGCGACGGACACACCTCACAGCGGGCTTTTGCCTCTACCATTGAGTGAGGCACTAGAGGAGCCAATTGACCTTTCAGGTTTGGATCTTCCAAGGTGGCTAGATCTTGCTGCCGAGGATCGACTGACCCTAAACGACTTCGCACAGATGGAGTTTGGGCAAGACTTGGTACAATCTACTTAGGTCATCGGGTCTACTTCTGCTGAGAAGGCTTTAGTTGTCGAGATCCCCGACGACTCGCCAGTTGCGGATCCTGTCCGGTCTAACCGGTTCGAGAAGGATTGCCCTGCCGACATGGACGTTGGCAATCTTCCTCCTCCTCCTTCTCCAATTCGGTTTACAGCGGAGGTCAACTTTTAGCTAGTCGACTCAGACCTTAGCGACAAGAGGCCGCTTTTGGAGAGGGAGCTTTTGCAGAGGCCAACTGGTAGTCATGTATCTCCTTTGCTAGTGCCTCTTGTTCCTCACTAGGCCTCTGGGTTGGATGGTCTGAGCTTGCGTCGTCGTTTAGAAGAGCCTTTCCAGACTCCTGTCAGCGCTCGAGCAGCTCCTTCGCTTGTGAAGCCGGATTTGTTGTAGCCAATTCAGGTTTGCATTCCCTTTTCTCCTTTCTTGCTTCTCTCTCTTTTCTTTTTTACTAAAACATTTGTAGAGGTCTGCTCCTCAGCCTTTCGAGAAGCTCCGGGCGCTACAAAGGTGCCATGCGTGGGAGACATGGATGGAGTTTGTCTCTGATTTCTTGGTGGGTGACGACCCCGCTGCACCTGCAATGGTTGGAGACGCCTCATTTCCCTCAGCCAACATCTGCAAGTTGGCATCGATACAACCAACTTGGAGCAATTTACCGAGGGAGTCGTCTCCAAATCTACACGCCTTTACGAGTTGAGCGATTCGATGTGGGGGATGTGTAGCGCTAAAGAGAAGGCTGCTGCTGAGGCCGACCTAGTTTGGTCGCTTAGCCTAGTGAAGCGTCGACAAGACCGTCGGAGAGCTGATATTGACAAGGACAAGGCTGAATATAATGCGGTCATGTCCGAGGAGAAGTCTTTGCAGGAGAGGCTGGCCTATCTTTCCTCCAAGATTCAGAGGTTTGAGAACCGAGTAGCGAATACTGAAGAACGTCTTGGTGTAGACTTGGAGGAGATTACCGATTTGGAGAGGAGGCTGGCAAAGATTTGTGTAGAGCCGGTCTTTCGTGAGGAGGATGAGCAAGAGTGGTTGGCAGCCTGTGCCGAGCTGTCCATGTTGAGGAACCAGATTGCGGACTTCAAGATGTCGCCCCTCTGATTTTACTTGTCGCTTTTTTTTAAGAGCTGCTTGTAGCAGAGCTCCGATTTTGGTTGGACTTGATTTGTCCCTTTGTAATTTTTTGTTCAAACTTTTGATCTCTTCGACTTATTGAGATGCCTTTGTCATCGTTATTTGCTTTTTTTTTGTTTTTTTTCTTGTCCACCTTTGATCGAGTGGACACTTCGTCTCGTCAATCGAAGTTTTTTCGGCGTTGAATCATTTAAGAAACTAGCCATTCATGATCGGCAACTCGGTACCATCAGCCTTTACGATTTTGTAGGCACCTTTTGAGTATGCCTCTTGCACAACGTAGGGACCTTCACACTTGTCTGTGAACTTGCCCCCAGTTTTGTTTGTGAAAATTATGGGGCAACGTATAGTCAAAACCAACTCACCTTTTTGGAATGCATGTAGCTTAACCTTTTTGTTGAAAGCTCAGGTCATTCGTGACTAGTAACACTTGAGTCTTTGTTGAGCTTCGAGTCTCTATTCGTCAATCGACTCTAGTTCTGCGAGCCAAAGTTGGACGCATTCTTCTTCCATAAGGCCTTTTCTTATGGCAACGCGCAGGGAAGGGAGATGGATTTCGAGCGGCAATACTGCTCGATGCCGTACACTAGTGAATAGGGAGTTGATTGCGTCGACATTTGGAACGTAGTTCTGTACGCCCAGAAGGCTTCGTCGAGCTTCTCATTCCAGTTGTGTTTTGTGGCTACCGATTGTTTTCTTCAGGATTCTGCAGTGTTTTGTTGAACGCCTCTGCTAGTCCATTAGCTGCTGGGTTGCAGGCCAAGGACATCTTTTGCTGTATACAGAATTTTGCGCATAACGGATCCATGACTTGGTTCCGAAAAGGAGTTTCGTTGTCTGTCACGATGTACCGAGGTATGCCATACCGGTAAATAATTTGTGTTCGGATGAAGTCGACTACGGTAACGGCTTTGACTTCTCGAAATGTTGTAGCTTCGGCCCATTTGGAGAAGTAATCAGTTGCGGCAAGAATGTATTTCCCATCAGAGTTTGATTTGGGAGTAACAGGACCAATTATGTCCATACCCCATGCTTCAAATGGCCAGGATGCGACCGTCGGGTGGAGCGGTTCCGTGTCTGGTGGATACAGGTGGATACAGTCAGCATGGAGCTGACAGGCCTTGCAAGCTCATGATACCTCAATGGTGTCTCGAAGCATGGACGACCACTAATATCCAAGCCGTTTAACTTGCATGTGCAGCTTTGGACTGGCATGATGTGCACCACAAATTCCCACATGGGTCTCTTTAGCACTTGTCGTCCTTCTTCTTTGGACAAGCACCGGAGGAGTAATCCCTCATACGACTTTCTGTATATTACGTCGTTGACAAAGATGTACCTTGGATCCATCGGATGTGGACCCGTTCCCTAAGATCTACCAAAAGCGTGTCGTGTTGGAGGAAATTTGAGATTGGTCCGCGCCAATCTTTTTCTTCACTTTCGTGGATTGAGATGGGGAGGGATTCTTCCTCTTCTTCCATCTTTTCTTCTGCTTTCTCTTCGATTGGAAGAGGGACAAGAGGGACTACCCATCTGCACTTGGCCGGTTGTCAAGTTGTGCCAGGCTAGCTGCGATACCAGCTACAGCGCTGGCAGGTCCGTTCTAGGTGCGCGGTAAGTAGTGGAGATAAGTTTGTGGAATTTTGGCCAAGAGGTCGCTGGAATACTTCCAGAATGGCACAAGTTCAACTTTCTTGACCTCGAACTCTCCTGTGATCTGTTTGATCACGAGTTCTGAGGCGTCGTAGACTTTCAGTTGGGGTATCTCTATTTCGACCGCCATTTCAAGGCCAAGGAGGAGTGCTTGATTTTTGCTACGTTGTTTGAGCAGTTTTGTGTAAGCACAAATGAATACGATAGCAGGTCGTCTTTTGGCGTGATGAAGAGGACTTCTGCTCCAACTCCATTTCTCCAGGTGGCCCCGTAGAAGTACATTTTTCAAGGAGGAAGTATTTTGACAAGGAAAATTTCTTCGTTCAGAAATTCCTTAGTTAGCTCCCATTTTGCGGGCACTAGATGATCAACAAGAAAGTTCGCCCGGGTTTGGCCTTTGATGGCCCTCTATGGTACAAAATTTATTTTGAACTCAAAGAGTAGACGTGCCTATTTTGCCAATCGGACAGAGAGGATCGGCCGCGACATAATGTACATGAGCGGGTAAACGCGAGAGATTAAATTTGTTGTGTGCGCCAGAAGATAGTGCCTTAGCTTATGGACTGCGAAGATGAGCGCAAGCAAGTCTTCTCATTAGGCGTGTAGTTGAGTTCAGCGCCTACCAAGGTTTGACTAAGGTAATACAATGACCGCTCTTTGTTGTTCTCATTGTTTTGAGCCAGCAGAGCTCCCACCAAGTTATCCTGGGCAGTGATGTAGAGCAACAACGGTTTGCCAATGACTGGAGCGACAAGCACTGGAGCTTTCGTGAGGTACGCCTTTATGCAGTTAAAAGCATTTCGGCAGGCGTCCTCCCATTCAAAATGCACGTTCTTCTTCATTAACCGGCTGAATGGTTGACATCGACTGGCCAACCTTGAGATGAAGCGCCGAATGTCAGCCAAATGACCTTGAAAGCTTTTGAGTTCCGAGATGTTTCTCGGCTCTGACATATTTTGAATCGCATCGATCTTAGTTTGATCGATTTCAATCCCTTAGTGGTGTACGACAAACCCGAGGAATTTGTCGAAGGTAACACCGAAGGCGCATTTCAGCAGATTCATTTTGAGTTGGAACCACCGGAGTCGCTCGAACACAGCTTTGAGGTCAAGGAGACGATCAGCTCACTCTTTTGTTTTGACCAGCAGATCGTCGACGTAGCACTCGACGTGCTTGAGGAAGAAGTCGTCGAAGATATGCTGCATAGCTCTTTAGTATGTTGTACCAGAATTTTTGAGATCGAAAGGCATAACTTTGTAGCAAAATATGCCTTTGGGCATACGAAACGCTGTAAGCTCCTCGTCCCTTGGGTCCATGAAGATTTGATTATATCTTGACAACCCGTCCATGAAGGAGAGCGCCTCGTGACCGGTTGTTGCATCTACCATGAGTTCGGTGATCGGCAACAGGAAGTCATCTTTTGGGATGGCCTAGTTCAAGTCATGGAAATTGACACAGACCCGAATTTGACCGCTCTTCTTTTTGACTGGCACGATGTTGGCGGTCCAAGAAGAATATTTGACTTCCTGGATGAAACTGGCTGCAATGAGCTTGTCGACTTCCTTCTCGATCTCTCGGACGAGCTCAGGTCGGAAGCGCCTCTATGTCTGCTTGACCGGCCGGATGAGGGGTGAACTACGAGCTTATGTACAACCACTTTGGGGTCAACACCTGGCATCTCAGTGTAGTTCCAAGCAAACACATCGTTGTATTCTTGGAGCAGAGAGATGTATTAGGCCTCTTCTCCTTCGGCTAATGAAGCACTGAGGAAGGTTGGCCTCAGGTCTTCTTCGCTGCCCGGGTTGATTTTATTTAATTCGTCCACCGTAGCTTATCCTCCCTCTTTTAACGCGGCTTGACCATCCTTTACGATGAACTTGTCATCACCTTTTTCATCATCACCGGTGATTGAGATGTTGTTTACGGCCACAACTTCATTGGTGAGTGCATAAGCTTTAGCAAGGGCGGCTTTTGTGTGTATGACCACCGGAGCTCTGTTTTTCTTTGGCGAGCTTTGATCGATGGACACTTGATGGACATCGGTTGACCGCCCAGTTATTCAGATGGGCTTTTCTTTTTGATAGCCGAGGCCGTGCTGTCTTGCTGGAAGGCGACCTCCCTCGCTCCTCAGCTTTTCTTGCGCCCGAGTGAGAACTGGGACAGCTACGAACGACATCTTGTGCAGTTGTTGTTTTGTGAAATTGCCCCCTGCCTTGGCCTGCAAACGGTAGGCATTTAGATCAAATCCCACGATCGTCCGGGTAGTTGGTAGTCGTTCTGGGCTAGGGCATTTGTTGACAATACTTTGCTATTCAAGCTTAGGCAACGGTAGAGTAGCTCCTCATTTCAGAGTTATCGACTCAACGCTGCAGAAACAACGAGAGGGGCTTCCACTTTCTTCCGTTGTGATTGCGGAACATAGCTTAGCACTTGTGTGTTGTTCTTTGGCGGCAGCGTAGATGCTTTCGGTGTGGTCGCTTGGCTGCTGTGAGCCGGTGGTTGAGGCTGCGAGGTTTTCAGCAGCTCGTTTGGCGTTTGTTAGGGACGTTGTGCGGCTTCGATATCTTGGGCCTGGTTTGGCCAAGAAAACACTTTGACTGTCGGCCGCGTTGTCAAGTAAAACTTAGCGTCAGTGAACGAAGCTTCTGTTTTGGTGAATGGACTCTAGTCAGCATGCACCATCTTTTGCTCACCGTCTTTCCAATACGTAAAACACTGGTGCAGTGTTGTTGGAATGACACCATTCGCATGGAGCCATGGTCGACCCAGGAGCAAGTTATACGTTGTCCTGGAGTCGATGACCTGAAGAGGCATGTCAGCTACCATCTCTCTGATTTGGAGCTCGAGCTGGATCATTACAAGCGTCTATTGGCCTTCCAAGTGGAACCCTTGAATGAGCAACGAGCTTGCAGACAAGTTGTCGGCGGAGATGCCAACTTCCTTCATCATTAGGATTTGCAGGATGTTGACTACAGAACTGCAATCGATGAGTGTGCGCTTGACCAAGTCGTCCTTGATATAACTTGACACTAGAGTGGCCAATTATGAATCTTTGCCCCCAGTTGAGCATCTTCCTCTCGAAAAGTGATGCACGGTAGGCAGGATACTGTGAGAGACTCTTTTGACTGCAGTATTTGCGAGATGAGGAGGTTTCCTCTGCTTTCTTGAATGGCAGTGTAAGACCGACCTACGGCAGGTCCTTCTTCCTCATGAGTAGTTGCTCCAATTCTGCTTGGAGCTTTTCTGGTTTGTCGAGGGTCTTAATTATAGCCTGTTGAGATCGAATAGGGAGGTCCAAGTCGTCCTCCAGCTCGTTCAAGGGAGAAATTTGGTTTAACGACGTCTTGAGGTCGTCACACTCAACCATTGGCATTTTGCCATTATCTTCTTTGCTGGTATGTCTAGTAGGGGACGGCGACGAGCAGGTGGCCACCACTGTTGGACATGGCGTGAGGAAGTCTTTGGGGAAGAACTCTGCCAGTGTGATGGGTCTTCTTTTCCTCTTGTTTACTCCTTGAACATTTGTCCCTTGAGTTTATTGAGGCACTTCGTGGCTCTTTTCTTCGACCGCTTTGCCTTGTTTGTGATTGTTTTAAATGGTTAAGCATCTTGGATCGGCTTTTTCCGTTGAGTGACCAGAAACCACCCTTCTGTATCCATTTTAGCGGCTTCTCGGGGTGCCGCCACTGGAGCCTTTTTCGCCGGTAATGTGCTGTGGAAGCTAGACTTGGGACAATACTCCCTTCGCATGCCTCGAGGCTTGTTGGATCTGGATTTGGAGTCAGATCCAGCCTTGACAGATTTGGTTGTTTTTAACGGTTAAGTGTCTAGGATCGGCTTTTTTCGTTGAGTGACCAGAATCCACCCTTCTGCATCCGCTTTAGCGGCTTTTCGGGGTGCCACCACTGGAGCCTTTTTGGCCGGTAATTTTTTGTTGATGCTAGACTTGGGACAATACTCCCTTCGCATGCCTCGAGGCTTGTTGGATCTGGATTTGGAGTAAGATCCAGCCTTGACGGATTTGGAGTTTACTAAAGCAATATTCTACATTTCATCGATTATAATGCGACCTTGCGTCACATGCTCTAGAATTTAGAAGAAAGCACTTCTCGGTTGAATGTATGAGTTAGCGATGATACTTATAGAAGTTCGACTCCATTCATTTCATCAAGTCGCCTGGTCTTTTAAGTTCTTGTAAGCATAGCAAGTATGCTCCGAGCAATTGCTCGAGCATGACTGACACATTGGCATCGGCGAAGGGGTAAGTCTTTGACTGTTTCTCCTTCAACGTCTGCCTCTGGAAGTTGGGCCCGACGGGTGGTCGTAGGGCATAATTCATCTTTTGTTTGCTCCCCACCTTGATCGGTGTGAAGCTTTCAGTTGCATAGGAGCCTTTTGCCTCTTCTATTAGCTCCTTTGCGACAACTTTACCCTTTTTGTGGGGATCAGGAATTGGAGCGGCGACGTCCTTTTTGCTCCATGACGACTTCCATGTCGTGAGCTTCAGTTGCATGCTCTTCGAAGTCGGCCAATTTCTTCCCCTTCATAAAGTAGAGACGACCCCACGACAAGCCACGAACGCACATGTCGATCTCTACTTCGAGAGACAAGTTGGAGCTCTCTTTGCAGTTAAGGCTGAGATTCCTCCACCGATTGATGTAGTCGATGACCTTTTCGCCTTTCTTATGTCGAAGATTGGCCATCCCGGCTAACATCACGGTGTGCCAGGTGCTGTAGAACCAACTGAGGAACTCGTTTTCAAGCTGCTCCCAGCTGTCTATCAATTCCAGTTGTAGCTCAATGTACCAATCGAAGGCGTTTCCCTTTAGTGAATGGCTGAACTGATTGACTAGCAGGTCGTTGTTGGTATCGGCGTTGTTGCAGGTTTCGATAAAGTGGGCGACATGCTGCTTTGGATGCCCGTCTCCATTGAATTGTTGATGGTACCCGGATGACATCAGGAGATTTTGAATCTGCTGGGTGTAAGGTCTCCGGTAGGAGACTATTTTGCTCTTGCCAGAGCTGTTTCGTATGGCGCGGTTGATCATATCATTCACCGTGTCAAGCGTGAGGGAGGTCGGCTCCTCCTTGCCCCGCGACATCCGAATAGTCGCCAGGCCACTGGCTGCTCGTTTTGAGCAGGATCCTCTCGACAAGGCTCAGCCCAAGCGCTAGTTGTGACCGTGTTCCAGTATACCTCTTGAGAGATGTCAGAAACATTGGTCGTTAAAGCTTCCAATCACTCCATCATTTGTGCGATCTAGATGTCACAAGCCATGATTTGAGCATCTTTGGCGCGGATCCTCTCATCTTGTTCCTTTTGTGTAGCTTGCATTTCCACTAGCTGCTCTTCAACCGTTTTGGCCGAAGTTGCCATAGCGACAACTTTGATGGTGGCAGTCGAAGGAGATTTCCCGTCGCGAACCGGTTTTGATGAATTGTCGCCTTGATAGGCGATCAGCTCGATGGAGTGGTCACCGGTGTACTCTAGCGAGAGTTGATTGGCGATCGGGCCAAAAGTTTGGCTGCTGGCGTCGGTCGACGAGGTGATTGAGCCGCGGCAGTGAGCGTTGCCAGGAGTTCTTCGAAGACAATAATTATGAGTGACTGACCCTTGGCCATTGTTTTGGGTGAAGCCAGAACTGGTGCTTGGTCCCTCCTCATGGAGGAGGAAGTAGTTGTGTGCTGCTCGTAACACTGGATTAGAGCAGGCACAAAAGGGACTCTTTGCGACGATGGCGACTGGGTCGGACTGGCCACAGGGTAATGTGCCGATGGTGTGGTGGCGACAGTCAGGTAAGCGACAGTCAGGTAAGTCGGCTTAGTTGTCGTTGGAATTAACCTGACCGGTGCTACTGCGACTTGTTTGGCAAGGGCCGCGAAAGCCTGAGGTTGGAACACCGTGCTCGGGCGGCGTGTTTCCTTCACGAAGGGAGCCTGTCCTATGGACAAGCTCCTGGCCAGTGTCCTTGTCATTAGGCGAGTGGCTGGTGGTGGAGAGGTCAGAGTGTGAATGCTGGCCGTGGAGCCGGCCATTGATACGTGAATCCCATTTGTTGAGGTCGAGCTTGCGCTAGCGGCAGGGCACGGGTAGGCAGAGCTCTAGGTGGCAATTAATTTGCCAATGTTGTTGTTGTTGTTGTCATTGTTGTCGTTGTTGTGGCTGACCATTGGATTGGATTTTGGGATTTTTTTTTGTTGATCGGAGAAGGAGATGAAAGGTTGGAGATGTCCCACCGGGCATGCCAAATCTATTTCGGAAAAAAACCTCTGGTCCGCAAATAGGTGCGACCGATTGATTAATTTGACTAAAATACAGAGAAATTTATAATATGTGTTTCAGAATTGGGAAATTTTGCAGGCACGATCTCCTACCTTTCCTCTGATTTGATCTCCGATGTAGTTGATGGTGAAGATACTGCTTTCTGAAATTCGACGATGAATTTCGAATCTCCGAACAAGTGTGCACAAACGACGACGGGTGTAGTCAATTGGACATAAGTGTTTGTGTTTCGTGTATTCGGCGTATTGACGTCACTGGTGAACGTGTAGAGCTTCTTCGGTAGACTGTGTGAATTTTGACGAACTGAAGAATTTGTGAACTTCGGGATCGAGAAAGTCTCTGAGTCGGGTGACTTTGAGTGAAAATTTCTTAGTCTTTTCCCCCGTCTGAGCCCTTTGGTGTTTAGTCTCTGGCTATTTGTAGCCAGTGGTTGACTTGTTTTCTGGACCTCAATCCTCAAAAAGAGGATCTCGATTGATTTCTTCTGCTTCTGTTGGAGTGGGAGAGGATTGGGGAGCTCCCTGTTTTTCCTCTCTCAATCCTTAAGAGGAGGGAAGACTACCCTTTTTTCTTTCCCTATAATTGAGGGATCAACTGGACTTGGTCGATTGAAGTTTTTTGGCATGGCTTGCCTTTTTAGCTGGCTGCCAAGTGACTTGAGAAGCCGGCGTGGCTTTAATTTTGGCTGGCTGCCAATTGATTTGAGGATTTGGCTTGGCTGGATGTCGGGCCCGTAGTTGCGCTATTTTGATGAAGTTGATGGGCGAACTGTAGAAAAGTCTGCGATGTACACGAAGTAGGCCTTCGAATGGTTTATTGGGTGGATCGTTGCATGGGTTTATCAAAATTGGGTCGCGTCGGATTTTGATGCCTACAAAAATTCTTTTAATTTAAAAATAATTAATATTTTAAGTTAAATATTCCATATTGGCACAAGTTAGCTGCATATTTATGTCATTTCTAAGAGCTTCCATTTTGTTCAGAAATGTTCAATAAGATCTAAAATTGAAATGGAAGAAGAATTAGTAGTTCTGAATAAGTGAAGTTATTCTTAACTGTAACGTTCTATATTAAAAATTTATATTTAATATTTTTAAATAAAATATTTCAAATAAAATATATGTTAACTAAATTATGTTTCTTTTGAATTTTGATATAATATTACATGATAAATTACTTTACTAACCCACATTTCATTATTAAAAAATAAAAATAAAATATCAATAATATACATATAATATTTTCAAATTTTTATTTATTTACTTTTATCAACTATTTCTATTCTACTTTACTCATATGCACCATAACACATATTTAAGGGTTTAGCTTTCTAATATATATCAAAATTAATAAGTATTTAAATATACTAGATAATTTCAATTTGTCATTGTTTAAAAGTCGTAACCTTATTGATATAAAGTCCTTTTAAAGTTTAATTTTATTTTCCTTTTCTTTCTAGTGCATCGCACAAGCTTTCCACTAGTATGTCATATGAAGGCACTGAATAAGAAGAGATGTTTTCTAACACTTCCCTTGTCGTACCTCGCTGATTTTTTTTTTTTTGAATAAATCAAATCTGCAGCATAGCAACTACAAAGATAGACAATAACAAATAAAGCCTGATCATAATTTATCTTAGTATATCTCCTAGAGAAAATGATTAATTATTAGAAGCCTAGCAAACATTCCAAGGTAACAGTGTCATATTGGCAAGTAACAACATCATATTGGCAAGTAGCAGGATATACCATGATTAGGCATGGAGTACTGAAAAATACTCTAGTGAAGTAAGTTAGTTTAAAGCGTAGGTGTTTGAAACTCCTTTTGGAACTCTCGGTTAAACATCAAGCATAAAATTAAAAACAAAGACAAGGAAGATGTTATCGCAGTTTAGAACAATTGTTCCTAACCTACGCTTGGGATAATACCAATCCACTAACTGATTACAAGCCTTTCACAAAGACATTGCAGTTTTGATTCACCTTCTTAACAGAATCGTGGATTACCTTCAACACCTGACCCACTCAGTGTAAGTCGTCACGTTATTATCCCACTGTGGCTCCCCCTCAGTTCGAGCTTCCAGAGTGGAAGACTTAGTCTGTCTCCAGCACAGACTTCAGCAAGGGTGTTCCAACTCCAGGTGGAACTCCGTCTTCATCTCCTCGACCGCCTCTCAAAAAGCAAATTGACGAAGAACAAATATGCTCCAGAACACACGAACTCTCTTGAATACTAGGAATAGCTCTCTCAGAAGTCGTGTGTTATGTGCAAGCCTTCATGCCTATTTATACTCGTACGTATCCTATATATGGTAACTCCTTGATTGATTGTCAATCACTTCAATCCAGCTAGTTACTTTCTTAAATTCGTTCCCGTCATCAGTCAATATCAATCTCTCATTGATCTTGATCAATCTATAGTTATTCTTTCTTCTTTCATCCACGAATATCTCTGATAATCTTTGTAAGGTTGTCATATCTCAAACCTTCCATATATATATGTCTTGATTGTGCATGATGATTTTGTCCAAAGATAGTCAATCCATCGTGTGTTGGCACTTACAATCTCTGCCTTTGACTTTCTTTGATAAAATATCTTTCTTGTTGTAGAAGTATTTGAAACATTGTCCGAGACATCATCTGAATCTCCAGGATTGATATTGCTTCAAATAGCAAAGAGGACATTCATAGCAATGACAAACATAAACCAAATATTTGTTACATACATACACTCATATAGCAGATGATACACAAAGTAACACAACATTCTCCCCCTTTTTAGCAAAGAATAGGCAAAGAAGAGCTTGAAGTTGTTGCTTCTCATTATTACGAATAGCCACGAACTTCTAAAGCATTACGATCTCATATTCTAAATTCTTTAGACGCTTTTGATAATACTCTTGTTGCGTCTTAGAGTAAGCTTCAGAATAGAGTGACAGAGGACTACCTTGTTTTGCTTCTTTAGTATCAAGATGACCGATCTAAATAGAAACTTTTCTAGTGCTGATCTTCAATATTGCTAACCAAAAACTCAGAGGGTCTGGTGGCCTCTCGAACTCCTTCCGAGACATCGTCTCAAACACCATCTAAGAGAAACTGCAACAAAAATATCTCTCCCCCTCAAAGATAAGAAAAAATACAATCAAAACATCAAGGGGACATATATGCACCTAAATTATCAGGTTGGTCAGCAGGAAGAGCTTTATGCTTTCTGTTTTTTTTTTTTTTTTTTTGCAATGTTTAAACTGCAATATAAGGTGAAACACTACAGAAAACCAAGTTATAAGAGTAAATAGGTTAAGTACTGTTATTGCTACTTGTTGTAGTACTACTGCCTATGGATAAAAATTATCTTTGTATATCATGTAGAAACATCTATGTGATGCCTTTGTTACTTTCTCCAAGACAAGTGTAAGGCACAACCACTTGCCTTTAATTCCCTTTTCAAAGTATGGGATGTTCAGACAGCACACATGCTCAAAAGTTCTTTCTAAGAACTCAAAGCATCGATCATCTTTTTTTGGATCAATGTCTGGAACACCGTCTGGAACAACATTTAGAACAATATTGACATATGACACTTCTTCAGTGTGACCAAGTGTCTGAGTACAGTAAGTGTCTTCCTCATGTCTATCCTGATTCCTGGCCTTTTTACCTTTACAACTCGGTGTCTGGACTGGTCTAATTACATCAGCATGGAGGAATTATAGTGGTTTGGTGGTGTTTATTTGTATAACCTTTTTGTGTTGAACGTTATGTTGTTTCCCAAGTTGAGACTCTCCACATTTTCTGTCTCTGGTTATCTTGAGATCAGGTTGTCCTTTAACTGCTTCATACTTAACTAATATTTGCATATGTCTGTAATGGTCAAGTCCATGCTTCTTAAGCCAAAGATCAATATAGTTAGATGAAACAAAATAACATTGCTTGTGACTCACTACCTTATAACAATTATCTCCTGTCATACGCCTAGAACAACCGTTGTCAAAATTCCAAACTTTATTACCAGTAATTTTCAAAGCATGATAGGCTGAATAAGATGACTATTTTTTAACCCAAATATATTTATTTTTCAGTTGTTCTTTTTAAAGCTTCGGTTACTGTATTTCAAATCTCGAAATTACTTATAGCATTGAGAACGAATATGTCCCAGATCTTTGCAGTAGTAACAACCTCTGCTTCTGAGATTCTGATATGAAATCTTCTTTCGAATACCTTCCTTAACAAACACTATTTGTGTTTTAGGAGTGTTGTCATCATATCCAAGCCCCCTCTTATCACCACTTGGTTTTCCAACACTAAGAATCGTCCAGCTTTCCCTTTCCTTTTTCAAAATTTTTCAAGATCATTTAATAGAGGTTACCTCCTTCTGCAACTCTTCTATTAACTTAGTTTGTTGCTTGATTGTTTCATCTCTTTTCATCAAGTCTATTTGAAGAAATTTCTGTGAGACCTCTGATTCATCTAGCCTAGTGATCAAGTTTTGGTTCACAATAGTCAAGATTTCTGAAATCTTTTGCAATGCCTCCAGATGGGAGTCTTTGTCACTTTGTGGTGGAGATTCTTGAACTCCTGGAGAAACTCTTGCATAGAATACTGTATAGTTACATTCAGAATCTGATGAACTATTTTCTTAGTCACTCCATGTTGATGTTAGAGATTTCTTTTTCTTCTACACTATGGGACATTCTGCCTGTATATGCCCATATCCATCGCAGCCACGACATTGGATCTTCCTCTGTTCAACATCAAACTTCTGTTTTCCTCCAAATTTTGATGAGCTTTCCTTCTTGCTGAACTTTTTGTATATCTTGTTAAAGCCTTTAGATAGATTAACCACTAGTTCATGTAACTCATTAATGGAAATCTAACCTTTGCTCTTTATTTCTCCAGTGAAAGCAATATTTTGATCATTGCGGACTGTTGAAGTGTCATCAGACTCCATCTCTAACTCGAAAGTAGTCAACGAACCAACCAGTTCATTGAGTGTCTTGTTGATGTCCTTCGCTTTTGTAATGACAATGCTTTTTGCAGAAAATTTTTTGTTTAACAATCTCAACATTTTCTTTACCAGTCTATTCTCAGGAAAAGGATCTCCCAAGAGATCAGCTTCATTGGCCAGCTTCCAAATCTTTCCATCATACTCCAGAATCATTTCATCCTCCTTCATTTTGATTAGCTCGAATCTGATCATTAGTTGTTGCAGTTTGGCCAGGCGTACGTCAATAGTTCCTTCATAGTGAATTTGTATAGACTCCCATGCTTCTTTGGCTGAGGACATAGCAGACATCCTTCTCAACTGTTCAAGACTAAAACCACAATAAATTGCATTAATAGCTTAAGAATTTAATTTCTTTGTTTTTTCTCTTCATCAGACCAGTCTTTTTGTAGCTTTTCAGTCTTCTTGCCATCTACTTTTATTATTGGGTGTGACCATCCTTCCACGACTGCTAACCAAGCATCCTCATCTATGCTTTTAACATAAGCCATCATTCGAGTTTTCCAGTACAGATTGTTTGACCCTTCAAGAAGTGGTGGCCGAGTGGAAGATCCTCTATCTTTAAGAACATTCGCCATTCTTGCTTCACCAGAACTCCAGAATCTCATCAAGTATAATGTCTGGTGTCCGCTCTAACACCAATTGAAAAACACTCTAGTGAAGTAAGTTTAACGCGTAGGTGTTTGAAACTCCTTTTGGAACTCTCGGTTACACATCAAGCATAAAAGTAAAAATAGAGACAAGCAAGATGTTCTCGCAGTTCGGAACAACTGTTCCTAATCTACGGGGCAGTTTAGCCCGGGATAATAACAATTGACTAGTGTTAACTAATTACAAGCCTTTCGCAAAGACATTACAGTTTTGATTCACCTTCTTAACAGAATCGTGGATTACCTTCAACACCGGACCCACTCATTGTAAGTGGTCACGTTATTATCTCACTGAGGCTCCCCCTCAGTTCGAGCTTCCAAAGTGGAAGACTCAGTCTGTCTACAGCACAAACTTTAACAAGGGTGTTCCAACTCCGGGTGGAACTCCGCCTTCATCTCCTCGATCGCCTCTCAGAAAGAAAATTGTTGAAGAACAAATATGCTCCAGAACACACGAATTCTCTTGAATACGCGGAATAGCTCTCTCAGAAGTTGTGTGTTATGTGCGGGCCTTCGTGCCTATTTATACTCGTACATATCATATATATAGTAACTCCTTGATTGATTGTCAATCACTTCAGTCCAGCTGGTTACTTTCTGAAATTCGTTCCAGCCACCAGTTAATATCAATCTCTCATTGATCTCAATCAATCTAGAGTTATTCATTCTTCTTTCATCCACGAATATCTCTGATAATATTTGTAAGGTTGTCATATCTCAAACCTTCCATATATGTGTCTTGATTGTGCATGACGATTTTTTCCAAAGATAGTCAATCCATCATGTGTTGCCACTTTCAGGTACTTGTTGATTATAGAAATATGAGAACTTCGAGTTTAGTTTCTTCCTCTTCCATGGCAGACCTGTCCTTCGCAAGTTCAGACTTAAGATTCAATAGATTATTATCATCAGCATGAACTAGGGGTGGGATTGAGGTCTAGTTAGGCTGCAAACTCGACCTGACCTGAAAAACTCGAGTTTGGATTATCATATCCAACCTGCGGGTTAGTTTCGGGTGTGGGAATAAAAACCCGAGCGCAGGTCGAGTCGGGTTCGGATTTTCCCAAACCCAACTCGCATGATTTTATATATTTATATTATATATTACCATTTTACAATTTAGTTAAGACTAAAAAGTTCTTTTGCCTTTTAAGAAATTTTAATTCTTGACAGAGGCATCAATAGATTACCAAAACAATTGCCCCAATGTTCATCTTCCTTTCCCGAACTCTTTCCAACTCTCTTCATTTTCTTTTGATGTTTTTCTGTAGGCCTGCAGACAAGGGTTCTCCATCTTTTCCCAAGGCTGAAATCTCCCTTCCATCATGCCTCCCTCAATTGATTGAGGAACTGAAGTTAGAAATATGGGAACAAAACCTGATTTATCACATCCTTCTATGGAGCACCATGTTCTTCCCCTTTCTTTATGTTTTTCTTTTTTCTTTTTCATTTGTCTCTACCTAAAATCTATCTGAAATTTTTTCTTTTCTTTTTTCCCTCTATCTCTACCTAAAATCTTTCGAAAATTTTTGCTTTTCTTGTTCCCTTCTATCTCCACCTAAAATCTTTCTTAAATTTTTGCTTTAGGAGGTATTTGTGCTTAATTTTATGGTATGATTTCAATTGTAACACATGGAGATTTACATTTTGTAACCATGAAGTATATTTGCCCTTTTTTACTTTTTTTTTGTTATTATTTGTATTTTTTATATTTTTAAAAGGTTAAACAATATTTTTAAATAATCAGCTTAAATAGGTGAGGTTGGATTTTATTAAAATGGGTTTTGATCTGGTCGGGTATGGTTTGTAAAAACAAGGTTTGGGTCAGTTAAGGGTTGAGATTATGAAACCAAAATCGGATTTTTGATAGGTTCAGATTTCGTGTTAAGTCGGGTCAGGTCAGATTTTCTAAAAACCTGCCTGGTTTTGATCTGGTCCGGGTGGATACGGGTTTGTAAAAATCAAGGTTCGGGTCGATTATGGGTTGAGATTTTGAAACCCGATCGGATTTTTGACGAGTCGGGATTTCATGTTAAGTCAGGTCGGGTTTGGGATTCCAAAAACCCAACCCAAACCCGACCCGTGCCCACTGCAAGTCTGAACTGGTTTTTTCTCCTTATCGAAGTCTTTCTCCTCCACTTTGACCAACTTCCCCTTCTCTTTGAGGGCTTTCAAGATAGTCTTGAGTCATGGTCCTTCAAGGCTTGGTCTCTTTTAACAAGATTATCTTCCACGTGGCTAAACTCTGCTTCCCTTTGCTTCAACATATGCACTTTACTTTTCATATTTTCAATTACCGATTCCCGCAAACCCCTTTTTTGCATGAAGAACAACATTATGATCATCAACGAGTGTTGGAATTGCTATATGTTAAAATCAATTGACAATGTTATAAAATCCTATCAGGTACACATCATAAAGGCCTGGTAAGCTCTTTAATGAAAAAGTGGAGAAATTGAAGAATTGGTTTATGATCCACATTGGCAGGCCTTAAAAGCATAGAAAATGAAATATAACCTTAGAGACATTCAAAAGTTTCCTTGAGAACATGCAAGAACCATTTTCTTTCATCAGGGGTAGTTATTGAAGCATCAAGGTGAATAAACCAAAAAAAATCAAAAGGAGGAACAATGCCCAATTAATGAAGAAGGTGCTTTGCATTTGCATCCTATCTCCAGCGTGTTTTCCCCTACAAAGTTTCCCATATGGAAGCATCTTTCCCATATTAAGCCTTTTATGAAAAATTAAAAGATGAATAATTCTTCGTGAACAACTCGAAGGTTTGTTTTATGATGAAAGATTCCAGTGCAAGTGTTTCCCCATTATTCAACAAGAACGAATTAGCTGAGTGGTAAGCAGAAAGGACTGTAGATCCTGGTAAAAACGTGTGAATCAGAGGGCAGAAAACACTAGTTCAAATGACACCTTACGTGGCGTTGATGAATGTACGCATACTCAAAAAGTACATAAACCTATGATATTTACATGTTAAAACTATAAAGCTGATAGACCCCCAGTCACCCCCCTACATGCTTTCCCAATCCTTTACAGAAGTTCCTCCCCTCCCCTTCTTCTCCATGTTAGACATCATATATCACCCAATGATATAGACAGAGTTACACAAGGAGTTACACACCAAGTATCAGACGATGGTACTGTCGGCAGTACACGCTGACACAACTTCCTTCTTTGAATCCAAATCAGTTACGATTCTGTTATCTTATCTAGCTGTAATCACAATCTTCTTTGATTTTATTCTGTAATCTTTCCTAGTCCAACTAGGAAACAAACAATCACAAAGTTAATATATGTACCATTGTAGAAATGAATGAAATACGATTGAAATATCATTCTTACATGGTATCAGGCCAGCCCCGGTTCCACAAACCCTAAAATTCTTCTTCTCCCTCACACTCGCCAAACCCTAATTGTTCCATAGCCGGTTCCAGCTCTCCTCAATCGTCCTCTACCCCCACTGCTTCCTTCATCGCCCAATCCCAGACTCCTAGTTGGGGTGCTCTGTTTGATCTCGGACAGACTCTCGGTCAGTTCCTGGTGACTGTCAATAACATAACCCATCATGTCTCGATCAAGCTTGATCGAGACAACTACTTACTATGGTGATAACAGTTTCCTCCTGTTTTCAACAGCCAATCCCTCATGGGATTCGTTGAAGGCTCCATCAAATCACCTCTCAAATATTCGACTACCGACTCTACTACTATCAAATTGGAATATACGCAGTGGTATGCCCTCGACCAGACGATCCAGAGTTGGATCGTAGCCACCCTGTCCAATGCAGCACTTGGACAAACAATCGGCCTCACCACTGCCTCGGTGATGTGGCTCAAGCTTCAACGAGCCTATGCATCGACCTCCCAGGCTCGTCTGAACCATCTACGGTTCACACTCAAGACATTGCGAAAAGGCATCATGACGATGAGTGCCTTTTAGGAGAACGTTAAACAGATTGTTGACAACCTTGCTGCAGCTGGTGAACCTCTTGAAGATCAGACCGTCACACATTTTGTGGTTAAAGGTCTTGGACCCGATTTCGAACCATTTGCACAGACGGTTACTGGCCAAGTCGAACCGGTGACATTCGACACTCTCACCAACCCGTTACTCACACAGGAACAGAGACTGCAACTTCAAGCTCAACTGCAGAATTTCAACAACTCTTCCCAACTCTCTCTCAATGTTACTGCGCGGGGCTCCCGCGGCGGTGGTCGTGGTGGTCGTGGACGTGCTTCACGGGGTTGCGGTCAAACCAATCAGAATGGTCATGGCTATGGTCGATCTCAAGCTGATCGAGGTGATTCCTCAAATCGCCCCATCTGTCAGATCTTCAACAAAAGAGGACATTCTACCATACAATGTCACAACCGATTCAATCTGAGTTATCAGCCCTCGCCCACCCCTCAAGCACATTCCGTGCAAGTTGATAATCACTCTGATGCAGCGTGGTACATCGACTCTGGTGCATCGCATCACGTAACCTCGGATCCGTCCCTCCTGACTGACAGTGGTAGTTACACTAGTCTGGATCAAGTCATGCTTGGAAACGGTTTAGGTTTGCCAATTTTTGCCATTGGCACTTGTCACCTTACCCCGTCTTTGCCTCTCTGGGGGGTCCTATGTGTTCCCTCCTCTCTTAAACGTCTTTTATCTGTTTACAAACTCACCTCTGATAATAATTGTGTTGTTACCTTTGATTCTCATGGCTTTCGTGTGCAGGAAGCCACTTCGGGCAAACTTCTACTCAAGGGACGGAATAAGGATGAACTCTACGTCGTTGACCACAATGCATCTCCTAGTTTTTTGCTGTCGTCAGTTTTTGATTTTTCTTTCTGGCATCGTAGGTTAGGGCACCCAGGTGCTTCTGTTATGAGAAATGTCTTTCGTTGTTTAAACATTGCAATTTCCAATTCACATAATAAAACCACATGTCATGCGTGTCGTATTAGCAAATCTATGTCCCTGCCATTCTCCAATTTCGGCACTCGTGCACCTTCTCCTCTTCACACAGTGTTTGCCGATATTTGGGGTCCATGCCCTATTCTATCTGTCAATGGGTACAAATACTATCTCTCCTTCGTTGACCACTATTCACGATTCACTTGGATTTATTTCTTAACTTCTAAATCTGGGGTGCATTATGTCTTCCTTAAATTTAAATGACTTGTAGAGAATCAATTTTCTACCAAAATTAAAAACTTTCAATCTGATAGCGGTGGCGAATTCCTTAGCCACAAGTTTCAAGACAACTTGTCCACCTTTGGTATTCACCACCTTGTGTCGTGTCCATACACACATCAGCAGAACGGGCTAGTCAAACGCAAACACCATCACATTGTGGAGATGGGCCTTGCCTTGTTGGCACAAGCCTCTATGCCCAAATCCCATTGGGACTCAGTGTTTGCATCCTCAACTTTTATTATCAACCGGTTGTCCACTCCCGTGTTACAGTCCAAGAGTCCTTTCGAGGTACTGTTTCACTCTTCTCCTAATTACTCCATGTTTCTAGTGTTCGGGTGTTTGTGTTATCCACATCTTCCTCCTTATTCTTCGCACAAGTTGGAAGATAGGTCGACGACCTGTGTGTTCCTCCGGTACCATTCAAACTACAAAGGTTACCGCTGCTTCAATGTTCCCAAATATCGAGTATATGTCAGGCGCAATGTGGTCTTCGACAAAACAGTGTTTCCTTATTCTCAACCTACCCTGCTTCTCACACTGAAAATTTCACCTCCTTCGACCACACCACCAATCAAGCTACTTCGTATACCGTCCACTGTAACACAGACTGTACCTTCCACCGTCACTCAACTTGTACCCTCCACTGTCACTCAAACCGCTCACACATACTAGCCTCGTTCCTGCACCCTATATCCCTGTCTCCCCCTCCTCAATGTTACCTACATCTGAGACACCAACTCCCTCAGACCTGCCCCCTGTGAACCCCGAACCTAGACCGAGTTCTCACCCTAATGCCCCTCTTACCACCCATCCAATGACAACCCGATTCATGACCAATTCCCTTAAACCTCGAACCTTTCTTACATCACGACACCCACTTCCAGCATCTTTGCTCCCTCCAGAACCTACTTGCTACAGTCAAGATGTGAAGTTTCCTGAATGACGTGATTCAATGCATGCAGAATTCAATGCTTTACTAATGAACAATACTTTGTCTCTTGTCTCTTTACCATAGGGTCGTTGGGCAATTGGTTGCAAGTGGGTCTTTCGTGTTAAGACCAAGGCAGACGACAATATTGACAAATACAAGGCACGGTTGGTTGCTAAGGGGTTCAACCAAAAGGAAGGTCAGGTCTATTTTGAAACTTTCAGTCCGGTTGTCAAACCGATTACTATTCGAACTATAACAATCGCCCCAACATTCTCCCCACGTCTGCCTTCTAACTCCTAATAGATTACCCCTTTCCTCATGCTCACACTCTTCCCACTCTAACTACTTACTGATTTACTGACTGGGTTGGCTTCCAGCTGTCTCCGTGGTCCCTTTGGGCAGTCTTTTATATACCTTAAGAACAAGAGGTCTAACAATACAAACCCCCCCTCCCCCCCTCCCTCACCCTCCCCCCTACCACCTTATTATAAACCCCTAGTTCGTATTGAATTTCGAAGTCTTAACCAAGTTTGAGGACCCACTTTTGTAGTTGGAGGGCGAAATTTTTCTGCCCCATTAGGAACCCAAGGCTGCACTGATCAGGCCGAATGATGAACTTATGCCCCAATGGGTAATGGCGCCATTTTTGAATAGCTAAGACCAGAACCATGAGTTCCCTCTCATAAACAGATTTTGATCGACCACAAGTTGACAAGGCCAGGCTGATATATGCCATGGGTCTCCCTCCTTGCATGAGGACTGCCCCCAAACCGGCACGAGAAGCATTCGTTTCCACAGCAAATTTCTTAGAAAAATCGGGGAGAGCGAAACAGGGGAATGATGTTAGTGCTCCATATTTCACACAAAAGAATCCTTTTTGAGCAAGGAAGTCAATAGTGTTGTGATCTTACCATAGTCCTTCACGAAGTGACAGTAATATCCAATCAGACCAAAGAACCCCCTCAATTCCCAACAATCTCCTGGACTCGGCCAGCCTAACATGCAAGCAATTTTGGAGAGATCGGCTGCCAGTCCCTGTGCAGATATTATGTGGCCCAAATACTCCAACCGAGGTTGTGCCCATTGACATTTTTTTGGATTCATGTAGAGGGAGTGTTGCTGTAAAACTTGAAAAACATGATTAAGATGTAGTACATGACAGTAGGGGAGGCAATGATTTGGATATATTCAATATCCAAATTAAATCAAATCAATAATTTTGTTATTGGATCTCCATTACCAATCCAATAAGCTTATTGGACTCTTATCAGATATCCAATAAGAATCTAATAAGCTTATTGGATTCGTATTTAATATCCAATAGATCCGAAAAGAATCGATTAAAAATAAAAAGAAAATTTAAATAAAAATATTAAAAAATTATAAAACAAAAGAAAAAATTTAGAGAGAGAAAAAGAGAAAAAGAGAAAAGAGAAAAACATGAAAGAGAAAAAAGAGAAAAAAAAATCTAGAGAGAGAAAGAGGGAAAAAAAATCTAGAGAGAGAAAGAGAGAAAAATCTAGAGAGAGAAAAATCTAGAGAGAGAAATCAGAGAAAAAAGAGAGAGAAAGAAAAATCTAGAAATCTAGAAAAAAAAAATCTAGAGAGAAAAATCTAGAGAGAAAAATCTAGAGAGAAAAATCTAGAGAGAAAAATCTAGAGAGAGAAAGAGAGAGAGAAAAATCTAGAGAGAAAAATCGAGAGAGAAAAATCTAGAGAGAAAAATCTAGAGAGAGAAATCTAGAGAGAAAATCTAGAGAGAAAAATCTAGAGAGAAAAATCTAAAAAATAGAGAAAGAGAGAAAGAGAAAAGAGAGAAAAATCTAGAGAGAGAAAGAGAGAAAAAATCAGAATCTAGAGAAAAATCTAGAGAGAAAAAAAAGAAAAATCTAGAGAGAGAAAAGAGAAAATCTAGAGAAAAAATCTAGAGAAAAAATCTAAGAAAATCTAGAGAGAGAAAATCTAGAAAAATCTAGAGAGAAAATCTAAATCAGAGAGAAAAATCTGAAAAAAATAGAAAAATCCAGAGAGAAAGGAGAAAAAATCTAAAAGAGAAAGAGAGAAAAAATCTAGAGAGAAAAGAGAAAAATCTAGAGAAAAAAAATCTAGAGAAAAAAGAGAGAAAAAATCTAGAAAAATCTAGAGAAAGAAAGAAAAATCTAGAGAGAGAAATCTAAGAGAAAAATCTAGAGAGAAAAAATCTAGAGAGAGAAAAATCTAGAATCTAGAGAAAAAGAAAGAAAAAAATCTTGAAAAAAAAGAGAAAAATCTAGAGAGAAAAGAGAAAAAAAAAAAAGAGAAAAGAGAGAAATCTAGAAAAAATCTAGAGAAAAATCTAGAGAGAGAAAATCTAGAAAAAAAAAAAAAATCTAGAGAGAAAAGAGAAAAATCTAGAGAAAAAAAAGAGAAAAAGAGAAAAAAAGAGAAAGAGAAAGAAAAAAAGAGAAAAAATCTAGAGAGAGAGAAAAGAGAAAAAATCTAGAGAGAAAAAAATCTAGAGAAAAAAAATCTAAAGAGAAAATCCTAGAGAGAGAGAAAGAAAAAATCAAGAGAGAAAAATCCAGAGAGAAAGAGAAAAATCAGAAAAGAGAGAAAAAGAGAGAAAAAAAGAGAAAAGAAAACCTAGAGAAAAAAAATCTAGAGAAAAGAGAAAAATCTGAGAGAAAACCTAGAGACGAAAGAGAAAAAAGAGAAAAACCTAGAGAAGAAAAAGAGAGAAAAACCCAGAGAGAAAAAAGAGAAAAAACCCAGAGAAAAAAAGAGAGAAAAATCTAGAGAGAAAAAGAGAGAAAAAAGACAGAGACAAAAAAAAGAGAGAAAACCTAGAGAGACAAAAAAAGAGAGAAAAATCTAGAGAAAAAAGAGAAAAACCCAGAGAGAAAGAAAAAACTAGAGAAAAAGAGAAAAAAAAAAGAGAAAAAAGAGAGAAAAAACCCAGAGAAAAAAAAAGAGAGAAAAACCCAGAGAAAACTAAAAAAGAGCTAGAGAAAAAAAGAGAAAGAAAAAAAAAAGAGAGAGAAAAAGAGAGAAAAGAGAAAAATCGGGAGGGGAGGAAAATCCAGAGAGAGAAAAAAAGGAGAGAGAAAGAGAGGAGCCGAGCCCGAGGGAGCCGAGGGGAGCCCGGGGAGTCGAGGAGCCCGAAGGAGGGGGAGGATCCGAGGGGGGGAGGATCCCGGAGGGATCCCGGGAGGGGAGCCCGGAGGAAAGAGATCAGAGATCCGAGGATCCCGGAAAGGAGCCCGAGGAGAGAGAAATCGGGAAAACCGAGAGGAGAGAAAATCTGAGGGGAGCCTATGTAGTCTGAGGGGAGCCTGGAGGAGTCGGAGGGAGCCGAGGGGAGCCTGAGGAGGGGAAAATCGAGAGGGAGTCGGGAGGGGAGTCGGGGGAGGGGAGTCGGGAGGGGGAGTCGGGATGGTTCGGATATGGTGGATATCCGATTAGTGATATGAATAAAATTCAAATCAATTCATTTAGAATTTAATATCCGATTAGCAGCTTATCGGATATTCATTTCTAAATGATTTGATTTGAATTTTTCATGTTTGATTTGAATATCCGATCATTGCCAGCCCTACATGAGAGTCCAAGTCCTGACTGTAAATCAAAATGACATTAAAAAATACTAAGACAAACCGACGAAGGCAGTAGTGGAATATGTCATTCATGAGGGACTGAAAAGTAGATGGTGCATTGCTAAGGCCGAATGGAATGACCAAGAATTCGTAGTAGCCATCATGGGTCCGAAATACTATCTTCTAAGTATCTGCTGCCTTCATCCTGATCTGGTGGTATCCTGATTTCAAATTCAGCTTAGAAAAAATAGTGGAGCCAGCCAATTCATCAAGCAGCTCTTCAAATGGTGGGGATCAAAAATTTATTTGGCACGGTTAGTTTGTTTAGAACACGGTAGTCGACACAAAATCTACAATTACTGTCCTTTTTCTTAACCAATAGTACAGAACTGGCATAGGGACTGGTACTGGGCTTAATGATCCCAACACCTAACATATCACCCATGATTTGGTCGATTTCATTTTTTTGGTAATGGGGGTAACAATATGAGCGCAAATTTGGAGGAGTTGCCCCATGCTGCAACCTGATAGCGTGATCATGGGGTCTTGCTGGAGGAAGGGACTTAGATAACTCGAAGTGAAAATGGTACAGTTGAAAGATGCTGGAAATACAATCAGGAACATCAATGGTACTGGTTGATTGTGAGGCCGATAGGTGTTGGAAACAACAGTTACAGGGTCCTCCTCTACTTCCTCATTGACAAGCAAAATCTGCAAAGTGCGGCTTCTACAATGGTGGTTGGTTTCGAATTTTTTTTCACACTGGAAACACAATCCCTTTTCGATATTTGATTGGAGCTCCACATCTGATAATCGTTTAAAATCCCGCCCCGACGGAATTGGGAAGAAGAAGAAGAAACGAGGGGAGTTTGGACAGACGGAACAACCTTTGAAGTTGCAGGTCTTGTAGGTAGACTTCGGAACCCGGTTTAGAATCCCGCTTTAATGGGAAAGGCACGAACTTGCTACTGACTCGAGTAGGTGAGTTTGCCTCGGCCCAGCTACTCCGACTTGGTGGGCTCAACTTGGTCCAGCTACTATGCGAGACACGACCCATCCACACTGAGTAAAGAAGGGTTGTGAATCGAAAACCCAAACCAGAGCCTCATTTTTTTTTTTTTTTTTGGAAGGTGAATACATTTTACTCCCAATTACAAGTTTTACTCCAAATGCTACTATGGAGACCCGAACCCAAGACCAGCAGCAATAACTTCCATGGGACCACTGAACTAATGCGCAAGACCCAACCAGAGCCTCATTTCGATCTCCTATTCTTTCAGGAGCTGCCATGGCCTGACTGAGGTTGTGAGGCCCTATCAATTGCACTTCCACCTTGATTTCTAGCCGCAAACTATTGATAAAGATGTCGTTGAGAAGCTCATCAGACAAATTTGAAAGAGAAGCTGATAACAACTCAAAAGCTTGACTGTATTCAGCAATTGAACTAGATTAACGGAGACCCATCAACTGTTCATAGGCGCTACCATCCTGGGACCATTGAAAATGATAAATGATTTTGGTGTGGACCGCTTACCATGTTTGAGAAGGTGTGCGACCCTCCGACATTGGAACCATGTGAGAATGGAGTCTTCTATGTGAGACTGGTCATATGGTGCTCCGTATGACCAATAACACATAAGTGGGTAAGCGGTTAGATCCTGAAAATCAGGATCTAACCGCTCACCCTGTCTCTCCCTCATGGTTTATTAAAACCAGAGAGCAGAGTCCCCAAGCAACACTGAACGTGATTCCTGTAAGAGCTCTATAAAATTTTTCCTGCTTCTGCGTGCGTTTTCAGAATTTGGTGGACGATTCAAACAATGAAAGAGATCGTCAATAGGAAATTGATGGCTGGAGGTAAGCCTAAACTCTTTATTTTGATTTCAATTCATGTTTTTATGAAATCATAGATTTACATTTGGCATCAGAGCCAACTAACTGCTTCCGTATGTGTGTTTTCTCAATTTATTTCATTTTAGGGGAGGTCGCCGGAAATGGTCCTTCTGGCGACCACCTGAAAGGCTCTCCCATCGGCAAAGGGTCGCCAGTGGTCGGCGAAGGTTCGCCGAGGGCCAACAGAGTCGGCGCTCTGGCTAAAGCCATCGGCAACAACAGGAACAACGCAGAAAAAATGTTCCAACATCGTTCGCCGCGTCCTTTTGCGGCGAACCAGTGGCATCGACCGTCACCAGACGGCGACGGGACTGCCCATTAAGCAGTCACTGCGGCAGGAACCCTTCCTGCCACGGCCGTGGCCGGAGATCGCAGGATGCAGATTTTTCTGCGTCCCGCGCGTCGTCTGGAAGTCAGGGACAACCTCCAGACGGTCTGGTTCGGGTATTAAGACCCGGACCGTAGACCCAGACCGTTCGATTCGGCCGGGTAAATCCGACCCGCCGGTCAGCGAGCTGAGTCGACTTGGTCCGAGTCACATTTGGGTTAGATCACTCAGTCCATAGCGTGGCCCGAACCAACACACGACCCAAACCGAACCAATTTTTAATTGAAATCCATTGGTTCAACCGGTTCGGGGGTCAAATTTTGTCCGTTTTGGACGAAATTTATATCTAAATTTTCATAATTTGATGTTTTATTGTTTTATGATGATTTTATTGCATGTTGAGTTAGCAGTAACTTTAATTTAATGTTAAAGTGATAAAATAATATTATTTTATTAAGGTATAGCCACAACAACCTTAATTTTATAATATTATTTTATTAAGAATCACATATAGGACATTAAATAATATTCTTAAAACATTAGTATCATGTCTAGTGATCTAATTTAGGTAATTTTAATCCTAGAGTAGCCACAACATCGATGATTAAACATTATATGTCTAGATCACATAAGGTTATAGACATTAATTGTAGAATTATTAAATGCTTTTTCATAACTTACCGACAGGAATTATGAAATTGAATTTGATAATTTTACAATAGGTTAGAATTTGTTTCCACAAATTCTTTTATGAATCTAATAGAATTAAAAATTTCGCCCACAAGCAATTTTTATGTCACAGATTCATGTCATGATTTTCATTGGTTAATCATGAATAAAGATATTTGCCTCAATATATAGTTAAGCATGTTTATTATTTTTCAAATTTGCAGCTATTTCATCTCTGAGAATGTCCGACTCTCGTATTGAGATTCCCATTTTATCCAATGAGAACTTGAAAATATGGAAGGAGAGAATTTTACTCCACCTAGGGTGTTTGGACATAGATTATGCCACTAGGAAGGATCAACCTAGAATAACCAACACCAGTACACCTGAAGACAAGAAGCTCTACGACCTATGGGAACGGTCCAACCGACTCAGTACCATGTTCATTAAGACAGCTTCTACAGGATGTATGAAGTACTGTTGAAAAAGAAGACAAAGTTCAAGCTCTCCTCCAAGCCATTGAAAAATAATTTCAACCTTCAAAGAAGTCTTTGGCCAGCACCCTGATTATGAAGTTAACATCCATGAAGCTCACCGGTGTTCAAGGCGTTAGGGAACACATAAACAAATTAAGGGACTTAGTGGCTCGCCTAAAGGCAATAGAATGTGACATGTCCGAATATTTTCTAGTGCATTACATTTTAACGACTCTCCCACACCAATATGCACCATTTAAGATTTTCTACAACACACATAAAGACAAATGGTCAATTGATGATCTTCTGACCCTGTGTGCTCAAGAGGAAGCAAGGTTGCTTTTAGAGGTAGGAGAGACGACACTTATGGCCACTCACGAAAAGAATTCGCCTCAAGCCAATCAAAAGGGGAAAAATAAGATCAATCCCCATGCTACTATCAAGAAACAGTCGAAATGTTTTTTCTGTAAGAAGAAAGGACATATGAAGAAGGACTGTACTAAGCATAAGTTATGGCATGAGAAGAAAGGTACATTCTACTCCTTTGTCTGTTATGAAACTAATATGGTTGAAACAAATTATAACACATGGTGGATTGATTCCAGCTCAATAATCCATGTCTGTAATTCCATGCAGGGTTTAAGAAACCTGAGAAAACCAGTGGGAAATGAACAGTTGATATATTCGGGCAGTAAAATAAAGTCACATGTAGAGGCAATTGGGACATGCGACTTAAAGCTGGAGAGTGGTTTTGTTTTAACTTCGGAGAAGATTTTTTACATTCCTAGTTTTACAAGAAATTTAATTTTTGTATCTAAACTTGTACCTCTGAGATTTAGTTTCACATTTCAAAACACTGAGTTCAGTTTATTATATAAGTCTGAGCATGTCGGTAGCGGTGTTTTATGTGATGGCCTTTACTCTCTAAATCTAAAAAATGATACCGCTCATGAAGTTATGATTGTTCATTCTGGTCTCAAACGTTGTGTTATAAATGAGGCTTCATCCACCTTGTGGCATAGGAGATTAGAACACATCTCCATTGATCGAATCAACAGATTAGTGAAGAACGAAATTCTTCAAACCTTAGACTTCACTGATTTCGACACTTGTATTGACTGCAGTAAAGGCAAGCAGACTAACAAGTTCAAGAAAGGTGCCACTCGGAGTTCAACCATATTAGAGATCATCCATTCTGATATCTGTTGCCCAGATATAGATGCTCAAGGTCAGAAATATTTTATCACCTTCATTGATGACTACTCAAGATACATGTATCTCTACATGCTTCATACAAAGAATGAGGCACTAGACACCTTTAAGGTCTTCAAGGCTGAAGTAGAGAAACAATGCGGGAAGCAAATCAAGATAGTTAGAACAAATAGAGGTGGGGAATACTATGGTAGATACACTAAGTCTCGACAAGCACAAGGTCCATTCGCGAGGTTTCTGCAAGACAACGATATAGTTCCCCAATACACCATGTCAGGTTCTCTAGACCAAAATGGTGTTGCGGAAAGAAGAAATCGAACATTATTGGACATGGTGCGAAGTATGCTTAGTACCTCTAAGCTACCTAAAGCCTTATGGGTAGATGCTCTTAAGATGGCTGTGTATATATTAAACAGAGTTCCAACCAAGGTTGTTCCTAAGACACCATTTGAACTATTCAAGGGCTGGAAACCGAGTTTATAACATATACGCGTATGAGGATGCCCGTTTGAGGTAAGAGTTTACAACCCACAAGAAAAGAAGCTGGATCCCAGAACCATAAGTGGTTATTTCATTGGATATCCAGAAAGGTCCAAAGGATACAAATTCTATTGTCCAACTCACAGCACTAGAATAGTGGAATCATAGAATGCAAAATTTCTTGAATTAGACTCAATCAATGGGAGTATTCAATTTCAGGACACATTTTCTGAAAGAGATCAACCTTCCACATCAAGTGAGAGAATGGTTGTCATTCATCGACTTCTTCCAGAAGAACCGGGTAATGAACAACCGATCAATGAAATTCCACAAATTGAGGTTGAACCCATTCCACTAGATCAAACTGTTCAAGAAGATCAGGTTACTTCTGAAGAGCCAGTTGAACAACAAATTCCTCAGGAAGAAGTTGTTCCAACATTACGGCGATCTACAAGAACGAAAAGACATGCAATCTCTAGTGACTATCAAGTGTATCTACAAGACTCTAACCTTGACCAAGGAGCCGACAATGACCCTATTTCATTTTCACAAGCCATCAATAGCAAAGAGTCTGAGTTATGGTATAATGCCATGAAGGAAGAAATGGATTCCATGAGTAGCAACAAAGTGTGGGATCTTGTTCAATTACCCACAGGTTTTAAACCCATAGGTTGCAAATGGGTCTTCAAAACCAAAAAAGATTCATCGGGTAATATCGAAAGATATAAAGCCCGCCTTGTTGCAAAAGGATTCACTCAACGAGAAGGAATCGATTACACGGACACTTACAGTCCAGTATCAAAGAAAGATTCCTTGCGTATTATTTTGGCATTAGTAGCTCATTTTGATTTAGAATTGCATCAGATGGATGTTAAGACAGTGTTTCTCAATGGTGAACTAGAGGAGGAGGTTTATATGAAACAACCTGAAGGATTCCCCTCTAGTCTTGGTGAGCAATTGGTATGCAAATTACAGAAGTCCATATACGGTTTAAAACAAGCATCCCGCCAATGATATCTTAAATTTCATGACGTTATTTCTTCCTTCGGATTTGTTGAAATCGTTATGGATCAATGTATATACCAGAAGGTCAGTGGGAGTAAAATTTGTTTTCTTGTTTTATATGTGGACGACATTTTACTTGCAACCAATGATAAGGGGATTTTACAGCAGGTGAAATAATTTCTTTCTACACATTTTGATATGAAAGATATGGGTGGTGCATCTTATATTATTGGCATAAAGATCCATCGAGATAGACATCAAGGTGTTTTAGGTCTATCTCAAGAAACCTATATCAACAAAATATTAGAAAGATTTCGGATGCAAGATTGTACACCTACTATAGCTCCTATTGTGAAGGGTGACATGTTCAGTATGAACCAGTGCCCAAAGAACAATTTACAAAAGGCGCAGAAGAAAAACATTCCATACGGTTCTGTTGTTGGAAGCTTGATGTACGCTCAGGTATGTACCAGACCAGACATCACATTTGTAGTTGGAATGTTGGGGAGATACCAGAGTAATCCAGGACTTGATCACTAGAGAGCTGCAAAGAAAGTATTGAGATACCTTCACGGAACGAAAAATTACATGCTTACTTACAGACAATCAGATAGTTTAGAGGTGGTTGGCTACTCCGATTCAGACTTTGCTGGTTGTGTTGACTTTCGTAAATCAACATCAGGGTACATTTTTATGTTTGTTCGTGGAGCTATCTCATGGAGGAGTGCCAAACAGACAATTATAGGCACTTCTACTATGGAGGCTGAGTTTGTCTCGTGTTTTGAGGCTACTTCACAGGCAGTGTGGTTAAAGAGTTTCATTGCTGGGCTTAGACTGGTGGATTCAATATCTAGGCCATTGCAGGTATATTGTGACAACTTAGCAGCTGTGTTCATGGCTAAGAATAATAAAAGTAGGAGTCGAAGTAAACACATCGACATAAAATTTGTTTTCTTGTTTTATATGTGGACGACATTTTACTTGCAACCAATGATAAGGGGATTTTACAGCAGGTGAAATAATTTCTTTCTACACATTTTGATATGAAAGATATGGGTGGTGCATCTTATATTATTGGCATAAAGATCCATCGAGATAGACATCAAGGTGTTTTAGGTCTATCTCAAGAAACCTATATCAACAAAATATTAGAAAGATTTCGGATGCAAGATTGTACACCTACTATAACTCCTATTGTGAAGGGTGACATGTTCAGTATGAACCAGTGCCCAAAGAACAATTTACAAAAGGCTCAGAAGAAAAACATTCCATACGGTTCTGTTGTTGGAAGCTTGATGTACGCTCAGGTATGTACCAGACCAGACATCACATTTGTAGTTGGAATGTTGGGGAGATACCAGAGTAATCCAGGACTTGATCACTAGAGAGCTGCAAAGAAAGTATTGAGATACCTTCACGGAACGAAAAATTACATGCTTACTTACGCACAATCAGATAGTTTAGAGGTGGTTGGCTACTCGATTCAGACTTTGCTGGTTGTGTTGACTTTCGTAAATCAACATCAGGGTACATTTTTATGTTTGTTCGTGGAGCTATCTCATGGAGGAGTGCCAAACAGACAATTATAGGCACTTCTACTATGGAGGCTGAGTTTGTCTCGTGCTTTGAGGCTACTTCACAGGCAGTGTGGTTAAAGAGTTTCATTGCTGGGCTTAGACTGGTGGATTCAATATCTAGGCCATTGCAGGTATATTGTGACAACTTAGCAGCTGTGTTCATGGCTAAGAATAATAAAAGTAGGAGTCGAAGTAAACACATCGACATAAAATTTGTTTTCTTGTTTTATATGTGGACGACATTTTACTTGCAACCAATGATAAGGGGATTTTACAGCAGGTGAAATAATTTCTTTCTACACATTTTGATATGAAAGATATGGGTGGTGCATCTTATATTATTGGCATAAAGATCCATCGAGATAGACATCAAGGTGTTTTAGGTCTATCTCAAGAAACCTATATCAACAAAATATTAGAAAGATTTCGGATGCAAGATTGTACACCTACTATAGCTCCTATTGTGAAGGGTGACATGTTCAGTATGAACCAAAGCCCAAAGAACAATTTACAAAAGGCACAGAAGAAAAAACATTCCATACGGTTCTGTTGTTGGAAGCTTGATGTACGCCAGGTATGTACCAGACCAGACATCACATTTGTAGTTGGAATGTTGGGGAGATACCAGAGTAATCCAGGACTTGATCACTAGAGAGCTGCAAAGAAAGTATTGAGATACCTTCACGGAACGAAAAATTACATGCTTACTTACGCACAATCAGATAGTTTAGAGGTGGTTGGCTACTCCGATTCAGACTTTGCTGGTTGTGTTGACTTTCGTAAATCAACATCAGGGTACATTTTTATGTTTGTTCGTGGAGCTATCTCATGGAGGAGTGCCAAACAGACAATTATAGGCACTTCTACTATGGAGGCTGAGTTTGTCTCGTGTTTTGAGGCTACTTCACAGGCAGTGTGGTTAAAGAGTTTCATTGCTGGGCTTAGACTGGTGGATTCAATATCTAGGCCATTGCAGGTATATTGTGACAACTTAGCAGCTGTGTTCATGGCTAAGAATAATAAAAGTAGGAGTCGAAGTAAACACATCGACATAAAGTACTTGGCCATTAGAGAACGTGTTAATGATCAGAAAGTGATCATCGAGCATATTAACACAGAACTGATGTTAGCTGATCCTCTGACAAAGGGCATGCCACCTCGCAAATTCAAGGATCATGTTGTCACTATGGAATTGCATCTCATATAGTCATTTAAAGGTATGATTATTATTTAGAAACTCTATTTTCTTGATTTTGTCTATTATGTGTGTACAACAGTTACAATTGAAAAAATCATTAAAGATGGGACAAAGAATAAATATAAGATTTATTCATACAGTTATCAGGAATTGATTTAACTCTTGAACATGTGATACATGGAAGATATTACTATTGTACATAAAGGACATATCGTCATGATTCATGTTTCTTGTTTTAAATCATATTACTTGGTCATACGGATAAAGTGGGAGATTGTGAGACTGGTCATACAGTGATCCGTATGACCAGTTACACTTAAGTGGGTAAGCGGTTAGATCCTGAAAATCAGGATCTAACCGCTCACCCTGTCTCTCCCTCATGATTTATTAAAACCAGAGAGCAGAGTCTCCAGGCAACACTGAACGTGATTCCTGTAAGAGCTCTATAAAATTTTTCCTGCTTCTACGTGCATTATCAGAAATTGGTGGACGATTCAAACATTCAAAGAGATCGTCAACAGGAATTTGATGGCTGGAGGTAAGCCAAAACTCTTTTTTTTTTATTTTAATTCATGTTTTTATGAAGTCATACACTTACATTCTATGCATATGGCTGCTGCAGCTATTCTGTCCAGGCCGACGATTCCATTCACTAAGAAATAGAGATCAGCACTAAACAACCATCCCAGAAGGCTTTCACCTTGAAAAATCGGTTGTTCAAGACGTTGAATGGGTTCACGTTGGGTAGCCATAGGCGGCCGAAGCTGTGGGGGCTCTTTCGGACGGGGTAGATCTGAAGATTCCACTATCGAGGACCTGTTTGCTATGGTACGAGCATCAAAACCCTTCTTTAATTTCTGCAATTACTACCCGTAAGGTTTCCCCAAGCCAGGATTCCATTCTGGAATTCCCTATTCCCGAAGTCGTATCGCTCTGATATGAAATTGATACACCTCAAGTGACCACCCTACAAACTTTCCCAATCCTTTGCTCAAGTTCCTCCCCTTCTCCCCTTCTTCCCTTCTCTTTATCTTTCCCAACAATCCCCCCATCATTCTCCCCACGTCTGCCCTCTAACTCCTAACAGATTACCCCTTATGCTCCTTGAGCTCACTCTTCCCACTCTTAACTACTTACTGATTTCCTGACTGGGTTGGCTGCCAGCTGTCTCCGTGGTCCCTCTGGGCCGTCTTTTATATACCTTAAGAACAAGGGATCTAACTATTAAATGTGTGAATTCCTCATGAATAGCTCAAAGGTTTGTTTTCTGATGAAAGATTCTGGTGCAAGTGTCTCCCCATTATTCAACAAGAACGAATTGGGTTAGTGGTAATATGAAAGGATTATAGATCCTGGTAAAAAACATGTGAATTAGAGAGAGCAGCTAGCAAGAAATTAGACAGAAAATAGCAGTTCAAATGACACCTTACCTGGTTGATTGGGTGTTTTGCATCATATATATACACACTCAAATTTCCCCAATTTGGGGAAATTTGACTAAATCATGTCATTTTTTTGCAGTGAAAACATATAGAATCGAGAAAGGAGCACACAGGAAGAAATCCCAGGCAGATTGAACGAGAAACGAGAAATCTACCCTCATTTGAGTTGAGAAGGAGGGTTGGGTGCCATAGGAGAATGATAAGTGTCCAAAAGACACTTATTTATGCATGATTTAATGAGAATAAATTCCAAATTTGATTTGATTATGAGCATGAAAGTGACAAATATAACTCAAATACATGTTTTGTGTCTCAGGTACCTTGAGAAAGAAGAAAATCTAAATTCTGAGGAAAAATGAAGGAAAAAGGAGCAAAATCAAGCAAAAAAGGGAATGGCGCGACCGCGCCGATTCTGGCGCGACCACGCCGGATAAATGTGCAAAAATTCAAATAATTCCAAGAAATTCCTAACGGCTAGTGAGGCAGAAAGGAGGACAGTTCGTGAATGTGAAATGGTGCGACTGCGCCCCACGTGGGAGCTACCACGCCATGAAGATGGCGCTACCAGTGGCGTTGTTGTGCCGCACTGTTTCCTTTCATAGATGTCATGTTCTATTTCGGGAAGTCGGCAAAGCATCTAAGGAGTGTCGCGACCGCGCCAGTTCTACAGCTTAAAGTGGCGCGACCGCGCCATGAAGAAGAATTCCTCATATAGAACCCGAAGGCCGTGCTCCAGACTTAAACAAAATCTCTGCTCCAGTGGCGCGACCGCGCCAAAACAAAGAACAATTTGGCGCGACCACGCCGTTGACTCAGCTTCATGATTTGCGAAAATCTCGGGATTCTGACTACCAATCAAACCCAGAGTTGAAAGAAGAAGTCCTAATTGGCTAAAGAAGGTATCTACGATGATTTCATGATATATTTCCAGAGTCTAGGTGCATTGAATGGTCAAGAAGAGAAGTCCAACACAAAGAAGGAAAGTGCTGCCATAAAAGGAAATTACAAGTCCGAGATTGAAGAGTCCATATCTGGAGATTCCGACCTCCAATTGGATCCAAATTTGGACCACAGCTTCCTGAGAGGATTGAGAATCATGAAACGGAAAATCAGGCCAATCCAAATCGGGGTTGTGGAGTTTTATATTTTCAAAGTGGTGGACCCAGTGCTGGAATTGGCAGCAGAAGCAGTTCAACTTCTCAAGGTGATATCTCAAGTTTCCCAACTCAGAATGACTTCAAATTTCGTACACAATTCAAGGACTAAGTAAGGAAGGTTTGTATGTAATTTTAGAAAATTCTGAGGTCGGTAAGTCACAATTCATACCCCTGGACAGAGGCCAAAATTACAAGTTTTGGGCAGAGCTTCAAGTATAAATAGGCATCCGAGGCAGAGCATAAGCATCCAGTTTTAGAACCAGTTCCGAGTTCCAGCTCTTAGAATAATTTTTAGTTTGTTTTTATTGTTTCATAGTTAGGTTAGAGAGAAGAGAAAAGTCCAGAGGGAGTCTTATACGACCTCTTGGCACTTTAGAGAGAGAAGGTGAAGATTCCAATCAAGGAGTAAGTGAAGCCAAAGGGAGTCCTCAAAAGGGGGTTTTCTGTACTTGTTTTCTTCTTATTTCTATGGCTGTAATTGAATCCTTTTTGTGTGCTTATTATATTATCATGGAGTAGTCTCTCTTTGTTGGGGAAGTCATGAACTCCTAGTTGTTTATGTTTAAGTTCTGAATTCTATAGCAATAAAGTATTCTACTTTTGTTTTAGAATTTGTATACATTGCTTATGGCTAATTTAGATTGATATCTGAAGTTTAATGAGGTACGGATTGAGAAGTTAAATTTCAGTAAAGATTTGGGTTAGTTATATGATTCCTTGTTTTCTAAAACAACTCGCTTTTCTAACTAGTTGTTTTCGGATTGTGATGGAGACTAGTGGAAAGGTGATGTGACTTTTTATAACCCTTGTTCGGAATGAGAAAGTTGATATTTATGCACTTAGGATTTGAATGTTTCCGGATTGTGATGGAGTTCAAATAATGAGTGAAAGTCAAAGTTGTTTTTCTCACTAGTTGTTTCCGGATTGTGATGGAGACTAGTGAAAAGTAATTTGACTTGTCAAAACACTTTTTCTGAATAAGAGTTGATCTTCAAACTTTTATATTTATGCACCTAGGATCTGAATGTTTTCGGATTGTGATGGAGTTCAGAGATTAGGTGAAAGTTATTTCCTGTATATGGGTAACCAGGTTTTCAAAAGCTAAGTCAAGGTAAGGTACTTGAGTTATAAAATCAGAACTTTGCATGTTAACAGCTAGGAGGGATTGACATTCTTCCCCAACATCTCATCTCTATTAGTTTTTCCTGTAGTTTAATTATGTTTTCTTTTCAGTTTTCAAAACCAAAACCAAAAACTTCTTTTCCCTCAATCAATAGAAAGATCTTTACTTAAAACTGAATTCTCATCAAGGTCTCTGTGGGATCGATATCTGGACTCTCGAGTCTATATTACTTGCTGACCTAGTGCACTTGCTAGACACCCAACAAAGAAGACATGGTGCCACATGGCGTTGAGATCAGAACTACGAAATGAACCTGGGTGCCATACAAGGTCCCCGATGCTCATGCCGTCAGAGGAGCGCAACATCATGGTGAGTTTCACGGCACAAAACATCGAGAATCAGTAACCCTGCGCTGAATCACGACACAACGCCAATATAAGGTTTAGTGTCGCGACGCTAGGATTGAGGGCCATGGTAAAAAAGTACAAGATCTAGTGCCCCAGCGCAGGATCTGGGTGCAGCAACACCAAAGTGCATAAAAGCTCGAGCGAGTTTTGAAGCTTTGTTTTTAACCTTTAAGTTACCGGGCGCCACAACACTTCTCCTGGTACCACATAGCGCCCAGTCACTTAAAAGTAAAAAATAATACTTCATCCCCCAGCCTATAAATAGAGGGGGGATTTCGTGTTGGAAGAGACAAGAGTCCTAGGGAGTCGTGCTAGAGCTGGAAGTTGAGAAAATTTGGGAATTCTGGGAGCTGTGCTACGTGGGATCAATCCGAGAGGAGGAATCACACCAATAAGTTGTAATTACACTTGAGTTTGATTAGCTTTGTGTTTTCTTTTAGTTTTTCTTCACCTTATTTGTACTTTGTGGATAACTTGATGTGTTTGTTGTATTCATTTTGTATAGACATGTGTAGATTGATGTATTTAGTAAGGTAGAATTCCTTAGGGGGTGTACTTTAGGGTACTTAATTGATTTTCAATGTCATGATGTGTGTGTGATTTAGTTATGTATGTGTATAAGTATGATGTATGCCTGGTGTTCGACTAAATGTCTGACCAACATTTGGTTATAAATTAGGCATTCGTTACGATCCCGGGAGGGTAGGTTTGAGTAGACTATTCATTGTACAACATGTCTTCCACCCGATTAGAGGTTTAATTGGGGGATTCCTAGGTGCCATTAGGAATAACGCATCGCCACACGTGACCATTGGGCAACGTGCAGTGGATTCACCCCCTTAGCTCTAATCGAAAGAATTACAAGTTAATTGGGTGAACACAAGTGCGGTGATCTCGGAAGAGACACATGCATTCAAATTTCCTGGTCCACACGATGTTGAGCATGTAAAATACATTTAGTCATGATATTAAAATCAGAGTAAGTAACCTCTTAAGTACACCCCCATAATTCCTCTTGAGTGAATTTCATATCCCGACTGCAGTTTAGTGTTACATTGACAATTTAATAATTTCGTTGGGTTTTCAATCAAGTTTTTCAGTCGACTAATTACATTAGTTAGGTTAGATATGGATTGTCTTTCCATTGTTCCTTACGGTTCGACAACCCGGACTCCACAGTCTATTATATTACTTGGGAGTGACATGTGCACTTGCGTATAAGTTGCATTTTCGCGCATCAAGTTTTTGGCACCATTGTCGGGGAACAATTGATCAATCTAACTTAGTTGTAATTATTTTTAGTGTAGTTTAGTTAAATTGATCTATTGACAGTTAGTTTTAGGTATAGTAGTTAGTTTTTGTTTGAATAAACTAACCATATTGTTTTTTGTGTTGGTGCATGAACCAAGCGTGTGGACTGGCAATAGTTCTATACAATCCCAAAATCGAGATAACTTTTAGAGCAAATAGATGAATGCAACAAACTGGCCTGCAACAAGGTAATCAAGCACCAAGAGTTCCACTGATTGTAGCCAAACAACAATGAAATATGGTAGATGAAGATGAGCATAAGTCCCTACGTGACTTCACCATTCCACAAGTGGGTGGACTTCCATCCTCCATCCGAAGACCGATAGTAGGGGCTAACAATTTTGAGATCAAGCCAAGAGTCATTCAGGTAATTCAGTCATCGGTCCAGTTTGGGGGGTTACCTAGTCATTATTCTAGTGCACACATCACAAGTTTCTTGGAGATTTGTGATACATTTAAGAAGAGGGATGTGTCAGATGATGCAATTTGATTGAGATTATTCTCCATTTTTGCTTCGAGATAAGGTAAAACACTGGTTGAATTCACTACCTTCAAGGTTCATCACTACGTGGAATGAGCTTGCCCAGAAATTTTTGGCTTAGTTCTTTCCTCCATCCAAGACAACCAAGTTGAGAAATGACATTACCTCATTTACTCAAATGGAGTTTGAGACACTGTATGAGGCTTGGAAAAGGTAAAAAGAGCTGATGAGGAAGTGCCCACACCATGGGATCTCCAAGTGACTCTAAGTGCAAACATTCTCCCTCAGCCGACCCACTCACAACAACCCCTACTCAAACACATACAACCTGGGTTGGAGAAACCACCCATATTTTGGGTGGAGAAATGATCAAGGTGGCCCTTCATCACCAAGACCCCACAATCCTCCAGGATTTGTTCCCCGTGCGAAGCCCCAAGCTCCGGTAGAGAAGAAGAGTAACACAGAGGAGTTGCTTGTTCAATTAGTACAGAGTCATGACGCCTCCATCCGAAACATTGAGAAGCAACTTGGATAGCTAGCTAAGATGATTGGGACTAGACCTCACGGTTCTTTACCAAGCGACACCATGGATAATCCTAGAAGATAGGGTAAGGAAGAATGCAAAGCAGTGGCTTTAAGGAGTGGGAAGGAATTGAATGAACGGTAAGAAGGCAAGAAGAAGAGAGAAATCAGCCAATAGTAGATGAAGTGAAAGAAGACCCCTGTTTATCAGATAGCCCTCAGGTGCAAGTTAGCTCTCATGTGCCGGTCGACCCAAAAGTGCAAGAAGATCCACCTGTTTCGATTGAAGGGAGTAAAGAAAAAGTCTACCCACCCCTCCATTTCCCAAGCGTCTCAAAAACCACAAGTTAGACAAGCAATTTGAGAGGTTTGTGAAAGCCATCAAAAAGCACATCAACATTCCATTTGCCGAAGCAATTGAACAAATGCCCACATATGCCCAATTTTTTAAAGACATCTTATCCAAGAAGAGACGGCTCGACAAGTTTGAAACAATAGCCCTCTCGAAAGAGTGCAGCGCCATCGTACAAAGCAAGTTGCCCCCAAAGTTGAAGGACCCTGGAAGATTTGTCATTCTACGCATTATTGGAAACCACTTTGTGGGTAAGGTGTCTTGCAACTTAGGTGCAAGTGTTAATCTGATGCCTTTATCTATCTATAGCACTTTGGGATTAGGAGAAGTGAAACCCACTACGGTGACACTTTAATTAGCCGACTACTCCTTGACTTATCCAAGAGGAGTTGCGGAAGACATCTTGGTGAAAGTTGACAAGTTAATCTTCCCGGCTAATTTTATTGTCTTGGATATGGAAGAAGACAGTGAAATCCCCATCATTCTAGGGAGACCGTTTTTTGCCACGGACTGTACTCTCATTGATGTTCAAAAGGGATAACTTACAAAGAGGGTAGAAGATCAAACCATGACATTTAATGTGTTCAAGTCCATGAAGTTCCCCTATGAAAATGAAGAGGATGGTTCATCTCCTGGTTTACAAGGCGTAGTCCGAGCGATGTTTGTAAAATCATTCTCAAATGAACCAGTAGAAACCTGAATTGTCCAACGCAGACAAGAATGTAAGAGGACAAGGCTAAATAAAGGAAATAGTTAGAAATACTACCAAAGGTGTTGCAAGGTAAAGGTAGATTTGAAGCATTAGAATTCATGAAGGAGCATACCCGATCATTGAATTCATCCATTGAAGAGCCACCAACCTTGGAGATGAAGCAACTTCCATCACATTTGAGGTATCATTTCTTGGACTCTCCTCGACTCTTCAAGTTATTATTTCTGCTCACCTTACTTTGTTGCAGGAAGAAAAGTTGTTAAGAGTAGTAAGAGAGCACGAAAGGGTCATTGGATGGACAATAACTGATTTGAATGGGATTAGTCCTTCCATGTATGTGCATAAGATTTTTCTTGAAGAAGGATATAAGGGATCCATTGAGCCCTAATGAAGGCTAAACTCCATCATGAAGGAAGTGGTAAAAAAGGAAATCATCAAGTGGCTCGATGATGGCATAATTTACCCTATTTCGGATAGTGCATGGGTGAGCCTGGTGCAATGTGTGCCCAAGAAGAGAGGAATGACAGTGATAGCGAATGAGCACAATGAACTTATGTCTTATAGGACGGTCAACGGGTGGCATGTATGCATGGACTACCGGAAGCTAAACAAAGCCACAAGTAAGGATCATTTCCCTTTGCCATTTATCAATCAAATTTTGCATAAATTTGAAGGTAAGAAATATTTTTTCTTCCTAGATGAATATTCCGGGAATAACCAAATTGCTATTGCTCTGAAGGATCAAGAGAAAACTACCTTCACTTGCCCATATGACACATTTGCATTTCGTAGAGTGCTTTTCGTATTGTGTAATGCACTGACTATATTTCAGAGATGTATGATGACCATCTTTTCCGATATGCTAGAACAAGGCATGGAACTATTTATGGATGATTTCTCAATTTTTGGGCACTCTTTGATACTTGTTTGACCATATTGGAAAAGGTTTTGCAAAGATGTGAAAAAACAAACTTGATCCTCAATTGAGAGAAATGCCACTTTATGGAGCAAGAAGGTACAATATTGGGCCACCGAATATCAATTAAGGGAATGGAAGTGGAAGGAGCTAGAGTGGAACTTAAAGATTAACTTCCGCCACCAACCACCCTAAAAGGTATTAGGAGTTTTTTGGGTCATGCGGGGTTCTATAGAGGATTCATCAAGGACTTCTCTAAAATCTCCAAACCCTTACGCCCGTTGTTGGAAAAGGATGCTCCATTTGTCTTTGATGAACCTTGCACCAAAGCTTTTGAAGAGCTAAAGAAAAGGTTGGTAAGTGCTCCTATCATGGTTTCTCCTAATTGGTCTAAGCCCTTTTAAGTGATGTGTGATGTTAGTGAGTACGTAATGGGGGCTATTTTGGGCCAAACTGATGAGAAGATCTTCCGGTAATTTACTCTGCAAGTAGGACATTGACGGATGCCCAAGTAAATTACACAACTAAGGAGAAAGAACTTTTAGCAGTTGTCTTTGCATTTGACAAATTTTGAGGTTATTCGATTCGCACCAAGGTGGTGGTTTATACCGACCACTCAGCCATCAAATTTTTAATTGCAATGAAAAATGCGAAGCCAAGGCTGATTAGGTGGATCTTTCTCCTGCAAGAATTTGATTTGGTAGCGGATCCTTTATCTAGGTTGGAAGATGGTGATAGTCATGAGAGGATCCCCGTAAGGAAAACATTTTGCGATGAGCAATTACTAGCATTGAAGTAGAATTCCGACCCTTGGTATGTGGACTATGTGAATTTTTTGGTAATCAAGGTCCTACCCCCTAATTTGAATGCCCAACAAATGAAAAATTCTTTCATGATTTGCAATCTTATATTTGGCATGAACCTTATTTATTCAAGAGGGGAGCTGATCAACTATTACGAAGATACATACTGGAGGAGGAAATAACCCAAGTGTTGAGAGCATGGCACTACGATTGTCAAAAGATAGCAGCCAAGGTCATTCTATCTGGGTTCTATTGGCCAACATTATTTAAGGATGCTCACAGTTTGGACATTTAAGAGGTGGATATTTTTTACGTGTGGGGGCTGGATTTCATGGGCCCATTCATCCCATCGAATGACAACCTATATATCCTAGTGGCGGTGCACTACGTGTCCAAGTGGGTTGAAGCAATAGCAATACCAACTAATGACTCCAAGGTTGTCATAAAATTCTTACAAATAAACATCTTCACAAGATTTGGGACTCCGAGGGCATTGATAAGTGAAGAAGGAACTCATTTTTCCAACAAGTACTTGTAAGCCATGCTTGCAAAGTATGGAGTTACTCACCGATTAGCACCGCATACAACCCGAAGACCATAGGCCAAATCGAAGTGTCCAACCAAGAAATCATAAAAAATTTGGAGAGACAGTTGGCCCGACTAGGAAGGATTGGGCATTGAGGCTTAATGAAGCACTTTGGGCTTACTAAACAACTTTCAAAACTCCCATTGGTATGTCTCCTTACCGGCTAGTTTTTGGGAAAGCTTGCCATCTTCCGGTTGAGATTGAGCATAAAGCTTATTGGGCAATTAAGAAGGTAAACATGAACTTAGCTAAAGCAGGAGAGTAAAGTTGCTTCAACTCCATGAGTTGGAGGAGATTCGATTAGAGGCCTATGTGAATGCTTGCGTGTTTAAGGAGAAACTAAAAGGTGGCATGACAAGAAAATCTTGAAGAGAGAGTTTGAATCGGATCAACTAGTGGTGTTATTCAATTCCAGATTGAAGTTGTTCCTACGAAAGCTCAAATCGAGATGGTCATTGGTCAGGTCCATTCCGGGTAGTTAAGGCCCTCCCTCATAAAGCGACTGAGGTGAAGGATGAGAGGGATGACCTTGTTTTCAAAGTAAATGGGCAGATATTGAAGCACAATTGGGGTGGAGATGTGCTGCAATGCAACGTTTCCATCCCATTTGTTCCAATCAGCTGGGGACATTTGAAAGTATAGCCAAAAGACTTAAAGGAAAGCGCTTGAGGAAGGCAACCCATTGAAGGGAAAGTTTTTTGTAGTTGTTGAATTGGAGGTGATTTTTTTTTAAATAAGTGTTTAGACAGCAAGTAAAATTTAGTGAGAAAGTGTAATTAGGTTTTGAAATAAGTGGGAAGAGTTTTTGAAGCAAAGCAAGAGGAATTAAAATGAATTGAGCACTTGGCAGTATTTGGCGCCATAAGATGCCATAGGGTGTGATGGTGTGCCATATGTCGCTCAGAAACTATATTACGTGCCCGGCGCCATGAGAAGGACTGGGCACCATATAGCACTGGGAAGGTTCTTGAGTTAGATTTTTTTGTTCTATTCTAAATTCACCCCTTCTTTCGGAGGGCATTTTGGGGATGAAAGATGAAGAGTTTTCCACTAAACCTTCACTCTAAAAAGCCCTAACCAGAGTCCTCATTTCACAACTTTGAAAATCCAAAACCCCTTCAGCCACTTGACTTCCAACTTCAAGAAGTGATCCTTTATAAATACGCCTCCAAACTCTTCATGCATTGTTACTGATGTGATTTAAGGCAATCAAGATCAAGGGAGAGCTTCGACATCATGGCTCCTAGATGTGGAAAAGGAAAAGAGGTATGAGATTAATCTATTTTTTCATGTGAAGAAGCCTATAATGCCTACACCAAAGGCATTTTAAAGAAGAAGCCGATCCCAGAAAGAGGGTTAGAGAATAGGGAGTTAGATCCCTTGTATGAGAGGCAAATCAAGTGTCCCATTGGTATGTGATTTTTACGCCAATGCCCATGTGGCTAGGAGGAAAGAATGTAAAGTGAGAGGCACAACAGTAGGTTTTTCTTCTTACATTATCAGTGCGGTGTTTAAAACTTCATGGGACGGTCTGGACGGGTACTCTACCCTCAAAGACCAAGTTGATCCGGAGGTGGTTAGTGCTTTTTTGTGTCTAAAGGGGACTACATGGACAATTAAGAAAATAGATCACATTCCGATTCCCAAAAAGCATATGAGCAAAGTGGCCATGGAATAGCTATACCTCGTGTGTGCCAAATTGATTCCTAGAAAACATTATACCACAGTCACGAAGGATCGAGCATACCTCATTTATGCCATCATGGAGGGGAAAACAATCAACATTGGTAAAGTTATATCCGATTGAATGTACGATTCCGCAATGGATTTCTAGAAAGGCTTCTACTATCCTTCTTTGGTCACCTCTTTATGCATGTCGACTGGGTGATCTTCAAGCAAACTGAAGAGATCATGTATGCAGCTAACCCAATTGATGAAGGCTTCATCAAATTGGTATGACGTCGACCACGCGCAGCCGTCCAACCATTGCCACTCCCAACAAGTGTGGAAGATCAACTCACTCAATTGAGGAATAGGTGGAATACCAAGGCCGATATATGAGTGAGATGCTTTAGAGGGTAGCTCAAAAGCAAGGCATGACACCGAATGAAATTCTGCCATACAACTCGGGGGGAGAAGGAACGAGTACGGGGAATGCAGAACTAGAGGAAGAGGAAAAATTCGAGGAATTTTGGTCAAAAAAAATTGAAGAAGCAAGGCTCAGTCTATGTGACAGGGTTGATTGAGCACAAGCTTAGGTTGTAGTAGAAAGGTAGCTTGTGTTCCATTTTGGGAAAGAAGTCAATGTGTTAGCTTGTTTACTCTCCCGTTGCTCTTCATGTACTTTTGTTTAAGTTGGCGTATATCATTTAGCTTTGTGTTCAATTTGCCAATGTTTTTAGTTATGCTTTTTGTAGATCACCACCATGAATTGGAATGTACAATGAATGTTAATTTAGTGGTAAAAATAGTTTTTAGTTATGTCTTTCATGTTTTTTAAGTTTGTTTTTTAAATAAATTCCATGCTTGGATCTATAGATAATTTGTTGCTTTTGCGTAGTTTAACATGTTTTAGGATGTGTTTATCTTATTTTTGAATTCCCAAATGTTGGAAATGTTTGGCCAATTACTTAAAATGAAAAGGGAAAAGGAGGAGTGCCATAGAAGTTGGGCGCTCTGGCAAGTTACCGACGCCATATGGCACAGGGGGGCCGACCCAGAAAAGTTGAAGTTCTGGGTGCCATGGAGCGTCAGGTCACTTTAGGCACCAATGACCCCTCCCTCAAGGCACGTGATGCACAAGTCACAAAGTGACCTAGCGCTAAACGTGGTCTTGGGCGCCATTTGGCGCCTGGATTTTTTTAAAAAAAACCATATGGCACCTCAATTTTTTTTTTTTTTTAAAAAGTCTGTCACGTGCAACTATACGTATGGCCCAGTCACTTAAGTGACCGGGCACCACTAGGGATGGCAACGGGTACGGGTTAGCGGGGAACCCGCCCCGACCCCGCTTAAAGCGGGTTCGGGTTTTGGGAGTAGAACCCGTCACGAGTTCGGGCCGGGGACGGGTTTCGCCTCAAAAACCCGACCCGACCCGCTTAATTCTTATGTAAAAAAAAAAAATTTTAGAGGGTATTTAAATAATTCAAAGTAAAACCCTACTTTCTTACGTTCTCCCCTTATGTTTGACAATATGTTTAGGTATTTATATGTTTATATTATTTATTTTAGAATTTTTTATATTTTTAAAATTTTTAATATTAAACATAGCGAAGTCGGGTCGGTACCCTGGGCGGGCGGGTTCGGGCGGAGTTTTTTTTTCAGCAGGGCGGGACGGTTTAGAAATCAAACCCGCGAGGCGGGTTTTTTAGGGGACGGTTTCCCCAGTTTTTTGCGGGCCGGGGATGGGTTTCCAAAAACCCGCCCGGCCCCGTTGCCATCCCTAGGCACCACATGGGGTCCTGGGCGCCGCATGGCACCTGAACGAAACGGGCGCGCTTTGGAGCGCTTTAGGCTCTTTAAAAACCCAATAGAGTTAGGGTTTTCCTCACTTTTCTCCTCTCCTCTCCCCCCAAAGCGTTGTCGCCGAGCTGTAGAAAAGGCCAATCTTGCATTTTGGTAATTGTTGCTATAGGCACTTTAGTAATTTGAGCAAGGGTATTTTAGGAAATTTGAAATATGGCTAGAACAAAGCAAGTGGAACAACCTTCAGCCCGTCCACGCTACAACCGCTTCAAATTCTTCTCTAAAGAGGCCGCAACAACTTATAAGAAGATAAAGACAAAGAAGACGGTTTGTTGAGAGCGTGACATCGTACTTCTAGAGCCCCATCCCAACTTCTCACCTCATATCAAACAAAGGGGATGGGAGCGTTACTACCAGTACCTAGGCCCAGCGGCCATCCGTTTAGTCCAAGAGTTATACACCAATATGCTGGAGGCGTTAATGTCAGGTATGATTTAATTCGCGCACGATCAGTGAGTTCTATGGGCTTTGGACGACGATGTGGATGTGACGCTGTTGAGACATGAGGTCTCAATGGAGGACATCACTACGTATCTCTATCCCAATGGGGAAAAGCGGGCACTAGGCACTGATGGCAGGCCATGACACCTCCTGAAGAGGGATCTGCGTCCAGAGGCCAGAGTCTGGATGTACTTCGTCTGCACATGCCTCCTGCCGAGCACACACTACACGGAGGTGATAGTGGACTACGCTATTCTCACCAGTCGCCTAGTAAACGTCGGGCTCATGATTCATTGTACCATGATGTACACAAGTGAGACGGTTGGTCACCGTCTCTATTTCCCTTCGCTCGTCATAGCCCTATGCGAGGCATCAGGCATTGCCACTAGATCTGGGGAGGAGATATTGGCACCTGAGTGTCCGATCACGACAATGTTCATTCGGAACACCTACTGACAGCCCCGTCGTCGTACTTAGCAGGCTGCTGCACCTTAGGCACGACCCCTACCTTATTCAGAGGGTCGAACCCATCGAACGCTATCCATAGTGGGCGATGTCGAGGCAAGGTTACCCACCCTTTCACCCTTTGGGAGAGGACCTGGCACAAGTGGAGGAGGTCGAGGAGGAGGGATCAGAAGAGGAGGGATCCGCCGAGGAGGAGTTAGGCGGGGAGAAGATAGAGTCAGAGAAAATAAGTTAGCATAGAGAGTCATAGGAGATAGATTAGGACTCATAAAGCAATTCATGTACTTAGTTTCATCTTATACCTTTTGTATGAAATTGTCTATGTAGACCAATTTTGTACGATTTTATGCACAATCTCCTATTGTAACTCATCTTTTATTTATGAAATCTAACTTAGCTATTTCATGTTTTAGTGCTTTATGGGTGTTGGCCATTTCATTTGTCAGAGTAAATAAGTTAGCATAGAGAGTCATAGGAGATAGATTAGGACTCATAAAGCAATTCATGTACTTAGTTTCATCTTTATACCTTTTGTATGAAATTGCCTATGTAGACCAATTTTGTAGGATTTTATGCACAATCTCCTATTGTAACTCATCCTTTATTTATGAAATCTAACTTAGCAATTTCATGTTTTAGTGCTTTATGGGTGTTGGCCATTTCATTTCCCACTTGACAGTTCAAAAACAATTTACACTAACTTCATTTTTATTTTCTTTTTCTATTTTGAATAATGGCATGACTATCCTTGTTATTCTTCCACATGAGTGTTTTAAATTGTTGCTTTGAGTTCATTTCCCACACAGGTTGTCATCTGCATCAATCAGTGGAGCAACACGATGTCATTGGGGAGTTTTCCACTCTTATCTCCTTGTGCTATTTCATGATTTACATTGAGGGCAATGTAGAGTTTAAATTTGGGCGAGGGGTACTATGCTGCATACATTCATCATGCTTAGTCTTTGAATGAGTCATAATGTTTTTCAAAATAAACAATTGAAAACCTTTTTTTTCAACACTCATTTCTACAGTTAGAGTGTGGGGGATCGACTTATTTTCATTACACAAAACCACTCACAAAATTTTTGTTCATGAAGTCAACATATCATGATTTGGGACCATGGTTGTTTGGTGGATGAAACTGAGAATTCTTTTAAATGCTCTAGAAATGGTTCCAACAAATGCTCGATGTAAAAGGACTAAGTATACAGCTCAAGGAAATGAGTTAGGACATATTTGCATGAGCTTGGACCTTTCTAGCCAACCTATTTTGTGTATCTCTCTAGTTCACCAAGTTGGACCTTAAACTTTCTTCTTCTAGATACCCATTATATGAAACTCTCTTGTGTGCGTTTACTTCCTCTTTCTTCTACTTCTCTTGGTGCATGACTCAATATGAAAAGATAATATGAGAGCCAAGAAAGAATAAAAAAATAATAATAATAAAAAATAAGTGAAGAGGATCGTAATTGTGAAAACCAAGGGAGCAATGATTGGTTACGTAGTAACCAGGCTTTTGCGACTTAGGAATCGGAGAAAATAGTTGGCTAGATATCACTTCTGAGGATTGATTCAGGCATTGAGGAGAAGCTTACCTAGCATATCCACATGAAATCCTACCCAAGTGCCAAGCACCATTACAACCTAAGAAAAATTCCTAATGATCCTGGTTGTGGTCTTTGGACGTGAGTGTAAGGTGGACTAGGGGACCAAAGTAAGAGCTCTAATGGTACTCTCAAGGTTTAGGGTTAGTTGTTTTGATGGTGAGAATCATGATTGTGGGAACTATTGAATTTAAAGAGTGTGCAGTGAGGTGAGTAAAAAGAAGGTTGATCTCTCTAGGGAGACTACAAGTGAGGAGTTTTGTACCTGAAACTTGGTTTCAATTTTTTGGTTGTTTACATGATCACTCATTAAAGGCATGACGAATAAGTTATTTAGATTCTGGTGATGCAATATGTTGCTCGAGGACAAGCAGGATTTTAAGTTTGGGGGTATTTGATTGGGTGTTTTGCACCATATATATACACACTCCAATTTAACTAAATCTTGCCGTTATTTTGTAGGGAAAAGATTTAGAATTGAGAAATGAGCACATAGGAAGAAACCCTAGGTAGATTGAACGAGAAATGTGCGATCTACCCGCATTTGAAGGGAGAAGCAGGGCTGGGCACCAAAGGAGAAGACCGGGCACCACATGGCGCCAAGAGCATAACTACGAAATGAACCAGGGCGCCATACGAGGTCCCCGACACTCCATGGCGCCAAAGAAACGCAGCGCCATGGCGAATTTCACGACACAAAATGTCGAGAATTAGAGCCCCTGCGTTGAATCTCAGCGCAACGACGGTCCATGGTGCTAGGATTGAGCGCCATGGCGAGAAAGTGTGAGATCCAGTTCCCAATGCTGGATCTGGGCGCAACAACGCCCAAAGTGCATAAAAGCTTGGACGCCATAGGGTTTTCCCAACGCCATTTGGCATCGAGACTTCAAAGCTTTGTTTTTAGCCTATAAGTGATCGGGCGCCACAACTCTTCCTTGGCGCCACATGACGCCCAATTACTTAAAAGAAAAAAATAAGACTTCAACGACCAACCTATAAATAGAGAGAGGGGCATTTCGTGTTGGGAGAGCTGGGAGCCCTAGCGAGTCGTGCCAAAGCTGGACGTTGAGCAAATTTGGCGATTTTTGGAGTTGTGTTATGTGGGATCAATCCGGAAGGAAGAATCACATCCAGAAGCTGTCATTTCACTTGAGTTTGCTTAGCTTTGTGTTTTCTTTTAATTTCTTCACGTTATCTTTAATTTGTGGATAACTTGATGTATTTCTTGTATTCATTTCATAGAGACATGGTAGATTCATATATTTAGTAGGCTAGAACCACTTAGGGGGTGTACTTTGGGGTACTTAATTGATTTTTAGTGTCATGTTGTGTGTGTAATTTAGTTATGTATGTGTATGTGTATGTGTATGTGTATGTGTATGATGTATGCTAGGTGTTCGAATAAATGTTCAGGCAGCATTTGGTTATAAATTAGGCATTCGTTACGATCCCGGGATAGTAGTTTCGAGTAGACTATTCATTGTATAGCGTGTGTTCCACCTGATTAGAGGTTTAATTGGGGGATTTGTAGGTGTGGTTAGGAATAACACATTGCCACACGTGACCATTGGGTAACATGTAGTGGGTTTACCCCCTTAGGTCTAATCGGAAGAATAACTTGTTAATTGAGTGAACACAAGTGTGATGATCTCAGAAGAGACATGTGCATACAAATTTCCCAGTCCACACGATGTTGAGCATGTAAAATACACTTAGTCATTATACTAAAATCAGCGTAAGTAACCTCTTAAGTACACCCCCATGATTCATTCCTCTTGAGAGAATTTCATCTCCCGATTGTAATTTAGTGTTAAATTGATGTTATAATTTCGTTGGGTTTTCAATCAAACTTTTTCGTTCGAGTAATTACATTAGTTAGGTTAAATATGGATTATCTTTCCATTTTCCCTTGTGGTTCGACAACCCAGACTCCACAGTCTATTATATTACTTGGGAGCGACACGTGTACTTGCGTATAAGTCGCATTTTCGCGCATCAAATGACACCTTACCTGGTGTTGATTATTGTATGCATACTCTAGAAAGTACATAAACCTATGATATTTACATGTTAAAACTATAAAGCCTATTGCTAAAATTATGTTTAGATCATTGTTTCAATTTTTCTTGTATCTAAATTGATATCTTTCATTAGATTATTTTTTGAGAATAGCAAAAACTTTTTATTGATAAATAGGAAAATAAAATTACGATATCAAAGAAATTGTAAACAAGCATGAGCAAACTTTGATATGCTTGTTGGAAAAGAACAACAGAATTACAAATCAGGCACCATCCATTTCCTTATTACTTCAGAAGACTCCTTCCTTTGCAAGTTTATTAGCCATGGAGTTTGCAAATCTTGGGATTTTAACCCAGGTTATGTTCTAGCCCATGATTGTGTCAAAAATATCATCAAAGATGCCTTCAAGTTGCCAATGTGGGGTAGCTAATTTGTTTTCCCAGCTTATGGCAAGCGGCGAGTCCTCTTCAACTATAAGAGGCACTATTGAATAATGTCTGTGGATTTTTATTCTCGTGAGCATAGCTTTTGGTTTGGTCAGGGTAGATGTGCAACAGCCTATTGGCCCAGAGAATGAGGTGATGATATTACCTACAAAGTCTCAGATAACTCCTATACCAGCCAATCCAAGGTTCCCAAGTGAGGAGCCATCAAAGATGAGTTTTAGGCAGCTTTCTAGAGGTGGTTCCCTTTTAGCACAACCAGAAGTTTGTGACTTGAGAATTGCATAACCTTGTGCCAGTTTTGAAGAACTGTTGTAGGGAAAGGGGGCTTTGCTCTTAGTGTACATGACCACAACATTACATCTCTTATAGTGGCTTTAATTGTAGTAGCAAGCGAGGAGCTTTGCCCATTAAAGGTTTAATCATTTTTTTTCAGTCCAGAGGTGATAGGGGATGGCTGCTAGTGAAGCTAGCATTCTACCACAAGAGGGCCATGAGTAAGAGTGCCATTGTTGTATCACTTGACTATAAGCTATGTGCATAGTAAAATGAACACTGAACTTTAACATCCCAAAACTCAGTATTTAATTTGTGCATTAGTGAATAATAGACAATAATTCATCCATGGTACAAGTTGAAAAATAAAAAAAATGACAAACTTTAGTAAAATGAATAAAATCCTATAGCAAATCAAGTTGGACAAAATATAAATAAATAAGCCAAAAGTAAATCTTTTCTTGTTGCTTAAGAATTTGCAATGGATGAATTTGCAATTTTTTTTTTCTTTTTGACAAAATGGATGACTTTGCAATTGTAAAAAGAAAAACATATAATGAAGTGTAATGGAAAGTATTTTTTTGTGGTTGACAAAGACCAATGATAGCATGGGAACCTTATATTTATGTCCTTTATTTGGGTGATATGCACATTGAAAATCCTCAAAGAAGAAATTAAAAATTGAAATACTAAAACAGAAATATTAAATTAGAATTTACTTCTCTGCCTTATTCCGGAAGCACAGTCAGACAGAAGGAATTATCTTTTGCATCAAGGTGGAAAGAAAATTACAATTAGCATCTATGATGGAGTGGAATATCTAAGAAATAGAAAAATTAATAAATACTAAAGCATCTCAAAAGCAAAGCAGAATGGAATTTTACAAAGGAAAATTTTTAAAATTTAAGTAACCAATTAATTTATAAGTCTCTATATTTGTCCATCATCGATGACTAGAAGATGATGATGAAATCAATAATCATAGTCAGATAAACATTTAAAAAGCACTATAGTTTAATCAATGTTGGAATTTTATAAAGGAATTGATAACTAATAAAATAAGGCTGAGAAAATTTACTAACTTGATTTTTCAAAGCACCATATCAATCAGAAAAGTAGCAGCAACCTGTAATGTGAAAATAAGAACTGTTTGCTTGGTAGTCTTTGCCAAAAAATTAAAAAACAGGCGGTAGAACGAACAAAAGAAAGGGATGAAACAAAAAAGTAGTACTTATATTGAGATATGCGAGGTGGCTAGCATGCTCTCAATTAATCACTTAGGGATTCTAAAAATAAAATAAAAAAACCAAACACAGCCTTTAGAGAAAACTCATGAGAATATGGAGGACGGGGGAAATTTAAAGGATAGATGTCTGTTTGAGGAACCCACGGATATAAAGCTCAACTAATACTTAAACATATAGTGAAAATTTTGTTTTCCTAACATCATGTTTAATTCATCGGAAAAGCACCAAGAATGCATTATTCACAAGGGTTGAAGATTAAAAGGGAGGATGGAGAAGATATAAAGACCGAATAGAGTGAGAAATGACAAAAACAGAGAGTGAAAAACAAAGAAGAGACGAAAAGGGACAAAAAGATTCAATAAAGAAAGCAAAGATAAGTCAAGAAGGGGAGAAGGACAATTAAACGGAATAAGAACAACTTAGCTCAAATCTGTTATGCCCTCGCGTCGTGTATTGAGAATACAAACCGACTCCAAAAATTTTTGGAGTCAGCGTCGGCCATCGAGGAGCCGCAACCCGGAATTTTTTGGACTGCGGGAAGAGGCACCGACCTTATAGGTCGGTGTCTAGAACCCTCTCCCCAAGAGGTTGAGAGGGTTATAAATAGGGGAGAGACCCCCTTATTTGAGGAAAGTCAACCTGGTAGAAACCAAGTGAGCTATAGCGTCCCCTTCCCCTATACGTGTTGAAACACGGTGTTTTTGTGAGTGAATGAATTGAGTTCTTTTGAGTCTCTCTCTCCTTGTGAGTTTTGTGAGAGTTTTGCATAATTCCTCTTTTATTGTGAGAGTCACTTAAGCCTTGTAAAAAATTCCTTTCTCAATAGAGTAAAATTTTATTTTTCATCACTTGAGTGTCTGTATTACACACCCCAGGCTGACACACGCTTCTAACAAGGGATATCAGAGCAGGCAGGTCCCACATTTTGAAGCGATCAAATATGGAGGCCATGCCGTTTTTGAAGTTGACAAAGGAGAATTACGGCAATTGGAGTTTCCAGATGAAGACTATCCTCGCTGCACATAATCTTTAGGAGATCGTGAGGATGGATACGAACAGCCGGAGTCTGACAGAGAAGAAGCTGCCTTGACTACTGCTGAAAGAGGTACGTTGAGGAGCCTCCGTAGAAAAGACAAAAAGTATTATATTTTCTAATTTCAAGGGGTAGATGAAAGTAAATTTGAGAAAGTATTGGGAGCAAAAACCTCTAAACAAGCTTGGGAGATTTTACAAAGATCTTGCCAAGGTGTTGATAGAGTGAAGAAGGTGCGTCTACAAACTCTTAGAGCAGAGTTTGAGTTATTTGAAGATGCGTGACACTGTCACAAGAGTAGAAACTCTTGAAAATGAAATGAAGAGAAATGGAGAAAAATTAGAGGAAGTTCGAGTGATAGAGAAAATCTTACGATCTCTCACTCTGAAGTTTGCCTTTGTTGTAGCAACACTAGAAGAATTTAAAGATCTCTCGGGCATGATGATAGATGAGTTGGTGGGCTCACTCTAGGCCCAAGAAGAAAGAATGAATGGTTTGTAGGATGGAGGAAAATTAGAGCATGTCTTGCAGAATAAGTTGTCTCTCAATGAAGTGGCATCGTACAGTCGAGAGACAACTCAAGGCAAAGGTGGATATAATAAGCGAGGAAAAGGACGGGGATCTCATGGTGGTGGAATAGATCAAAGTAAGCAGTCAAAGACTTCTAATCAAGGTCAAAATTGAAGAGGACATGGGAGAAGATCGAATTCGAGGAGAGGTGATAAGTCTGAAGTTCACTGTTATAACTGTAAGAAGTATGGGCATTTTAGCTATGAATGTCGACAAAAGCCAGAAGGCGAAGAAAGAAGTCACCTCTCAGTCCAAGAAGAATGTGGTGGCCCTTCTGTTCTCCTGATTTACAATGGAGATGAAGAAAAGAAGAAGAGTATTTGGTATATTGATACAGGACAAGTCACCACATGAGTGGATATAAGGAGTTATTTACAGAGCTGGATGAGAGTGTTCAAGGTGAAGTACCACTTGAAAATTCATCGACTCTATAGGTGAAAGGAAAAGGAAGAATTATGATTCAAACGAAGAAAGGAGATCACAGGTACATCTCTGATGTTCTCTATATTCCTGAAATGCATACCAACTTACTTAGCATCGGTCAACTCTTGGAGAAGGGCTATGACATCTATCTCAAGGATGGTAGGCTCTCTTTAAGAAATAAAAATGGAGAGCTGATAAGTGTCTAAAAGACACTATCTTTGGGCATATAATTTGATTGAAAAACTTAATTCTCAGTTAATTCCAAACATAAAATCAAAAAATATGACTTAGTTTTCTGTTTTATGTCTCAGGTACCCAGTGGAAGAAGAAAAACGGGATTTGGAGCAAAAATAGAAGAAAAATGAGTAAAAGAGGCCAAAATGAAGAACGGCGCGACCGCGCCGATTCTGGTGCCACCGTGCCAAACAAATCCTCGAAAATTCAAATTAATGTGCAAAAATGTCCAACGACCCAACGGTCATGAAAGCCAACGGTTGGGGAATGTGAATTGGCGCAATCGTGCCACAGGAGGGCGCTACCGCTCCAAAGGGAGCTAAAAGTAGAAAGAAAAGTTGTCATTCGGGGACCAAGCAATTGTCTAAGGACTGGCGCGACCACGCCACCTCTTCAGCATTATTCGGCGCGACCGCGCCATAAGGTTTCCTGACTTAGACGGATATCGGGTAAAGTGGCGCGACCACGCCGATGACTCAGCTGTAGAGAATACGAAAATCTCGGGAACCTGCAATCAAATAGAATCCAAACTTGGGAGAAGAAGTCTCATATGTCTAAGGAAGGTGCCCACGAAGAGTTTAAGGTAATTTACTTAAGTCCAGATGCATTGAATGGTCCAAAAGAAGAAGTTAATTCAAAACAGGAATCTGCTGCCAATGGAAGGAGATAAATCCGAATTTTGTTAAGAGCAGAGAAGGAGTTTCACAATTCCAATTAAAGCCAAACTTGGAACGAAGCTTCCTGGAACTACAGGGGATCTTGTCACGAAAAATCAGATCAATCCAAGCCAGGATTCTCGAGTTGCACATCTCCAAAGCGGTGGACCCAAAGCAGAAATTGGCTGCAGAAATCAGGCAACTTCCTCCCCTCATATCTCGAGCTTCCAAACTCAGAATGGATTCAAACTTCGTGAGCATGGAAAGGACTACAGAAGGAAGGTCATGATGTAATTTTATCCAATTCTAAGGTCGGGAAGTCATAATTCACACCCCTGGAATTACAAGTCCTTGACAGAGTTTCAAGTATAAAAAGGGGTCCGAGGCAGAGCTCAAACCATTCAGTTTTAAATCCAGTTTTTAGATCCAGTTTTGTTTCGAGTTTTGTATTCAATTTTTCTTTGTAGTTTAATTTAGAGAGAGTCTTGAGAGGCAGAGGAGACGTCCCATTGAAGCTTTTGAGGCAAGGAGGAGGAGAAGCCATTAGAAGCCATGTTCAACAAGTAGATCCTTCTCAAGGGAAGTTTGTACTTAGTTTATCTTTTCATTTCTTCTTCATGGTTGTATTCAAGACCTTGTTTTGTTCTTTAATGTTCAGCATGGAGTAGTCTTTTATATTGGGAGTCCATGACTCCCTAGGCATGTAATGAGATTGATACTTATAATTTAATTGGTTTTCACTTTGGTGCATGAATGAGTTTTCATTGCTGTAATTTCTTGATTCATACTTGTTGTCAAGCTATGTACTGGTTATAAGGTGACGCTGGGCTTAAGGTAAGACATGGTGATAGGATTTTGCAATCTTTATGAGTTTATGCACTAGCTAGATCACTAATCTTTGGGTTAATCCTCGACCTTAAAGTAATACCCTGTTGGATTAGTTGATCTGCCTATGACATAAGAGCTTCATGTTTATTGTATCAAGTAGAGTCAATCATGCTAGCTAAGTTTACTCTAGGAGATAGAAACAGGTGATGCCGATGCGAATTGTAGCCATGGTTTTATAAGTTTGTCAGAAATTGATTTCCAAAGCTCAACTTCTATTCAATCTCAGAATTGCCTAGGGAGGGAATTGGATTCCCAATGCCTTTTTCCATACTGATTTTATCAAAAGCCCTCTCTTGATCTCTATAGAATTAGGTAGATTAGTTTGTTTTCTGTTTTTATCACTCCTTCCCAATTGATTTCTCAAACTTTGGTTTTTAAACTAGAAAAGCAATTATCTATTAGCTTGGTCCTTGTGGGACGATATTCGGACTTACATAAGTCTATATTACATTGATTAGTCCTCTTGCTAGTGATTAGCTGGGATCGCATCAAGAGCTAATTGCAAAATTCGACATGGCGAAGAATTGACTTTTCACCTTGAACATGGAAGCAGTTTCTATGAAGTGTTTGAAGTCAGTATTGAATGATAATTCATGGTTGTGGCACTTATGATTTGGCCATCTTGGTTTCACGGGCCTGAAATTATTATCAAAGGAGAAGATGGTGAAAGGCTTGCCAGAAATTGATCACCCTGATCAATTATGTGAAGGGTGCATGAAGCCGGTCACTCCCGAACGACAAGGAGACCATTGGAGCTGGTGCACACTGACATAGCTGGGCCTTTTGATGTCACTTCACTTGGAGGCAACAAGTACTATCTTAACTTTATTGATGAATTCAGTAGATATACTTGGGTTTATTTTCTTAAAGAAAAATCAGAAGCTTTAAATAAACTCAAGGAGTTTAAGTCCTTTGCTAAAAATCAAAGTAGAAAGTACCTTAAAGTATTAAGATCTGATAGAGGAGGAGAGTATACCTCAAAAGCATTTGAGGAAATTTGTAAGGAGAATGGTATTCTACACTAGCTCACAACCTCCTACACGCCACAACAAAACGGTGTTGCTGAAAGGAAAAACCGCACAATTATGAATATGGCAAGGAGTATGATGAAGGGAAAGACCTTGCCTAAATGTTATTGGGCAGAAGCCGTTGATTGTGCAGTTTATCTGCTTAACTGGTGTCCAACTAAAAGTATAAACTTTAGGACACCCATTGAAGATTGGAGTGGAAGGAAACTGGCTGTAGGCCACTTAAAGATATTTGGGTGCATTGCATATGCACACATACCCCGAGCAAAGAAGAAAGAAGTTAGATGATCAAGGGGAGAAGTGTATCTTTGTCGGGTATGATTCTAAGACTAAGGCCTACAAACTTTACAATCCTGTTACCAAAAAGTTAATCATTTCCAGAGACGTTGAATTTGATGAGGAAGTGTACTGGAGATGGAGTGAAGAAGACAAAAACAATAAAGAGTTTTTTTACAATGATGATGACAACTCTGGAGAAGAAGAGGAGAGTAGTGGAGAGAAAACTCCTCCAAATAGTCCTGCAGCAACAACAAGTGAAGGATCACCTAGGGGGAGTAGCTCGGCAGGGGGAGCCCCTATGAGGACACGCAGCTTGAGTGACATTCATAATGTCACTGAGCCGATTGACCTAGCAGAAGATTATACTATCTATTGCCTACTTGAAGAGAGTGACCCAGTCACATTGAAGAACCTACTCAGGTTAAGAAGTGGAGAAATGCCATAGATGAAGAAATTGAGGCAATAAAGAAGAATGATACGTGAGAGTTGACTACTCTCCCTGCAGGACATAAAACAATAGGAGTGTAGTGGGTCTATAAGACAAAGACCAATCAAGAAGGCAAAGTTAAGAAGCATAAGGCGAGATTGGTGGCGAAAGGGTATAAACAGAAATTTGGAGTTGACTATGAAGAAGTATTTGGACCCGTTGCAAGAATTGATACTATAGACTTCTCATTGCGCTGCCAGCGCAAAACAGATGGAAGATATATCAAATGGATGTGAAGTCGGCCTTCTTCAATGGTTATCTTGAAGAAGAAGTATATGTTGAACAACCGCCAGGCTATGAGAAGAATGGTGAGGAAGAAAATGTCTATCACTTGAAGTAGGCGCTATATGGATTGAAGTAAGCCCCACGAGCTTGGAATATGTGGATTGACTCATATTTTCAAGAGCACGGCTTCAGGAAGAGTCCTTACGAGCATGCCCTATATACGAAGAAGAACGAGGATGGAGATATCATGATCGTTTTTCTATACATGGATGATATGATCTTCACCGACAACAATCCAGCTGAAGCAGGCATGAGACTAAAGCAAGACTCAGAATGAGAAGCAGTCAATACTACACTATTCAAGAGCCTGGTGGGAAGCTTGAGGTACTTAACCTTTACAAGGTTGGATATTATGTTCGCTGTTGGGTTGGTCAGCAGATTTAAGGAGCAGTCGAGACGAGACCACTTTGCAGCAGCAAAGAGAATCCTGCGATACATCAAAGGCACACTTGGGTACGGACTATTGTACTCCCCTTCTAAGGCGTCGAGATTTACTGGGTACACCGATAGCGATTATGGAGGAGACATTGATACCAGAAAGAGCACATCCGGCTACGTGTTCAATATCGGATCAGGTGTGTTTTAATGGTCCTCAATGATGCAAGCGGTAGTTGTACTCTCAACATGTGAAGCCGAGTATGTTGCAGCAGCATCATGTACTTGCCAAACCGTCTGGATAAAAAACATCATGAAGGATGTCCACCACGACCAAGAAGGCTAGACACCGATATATGTCGATAATAAGTCGGCTATATCATTGGCAAAGAATCTAGTTTCGTACAGCAAGAGCAAAGACATTTATATAAGGTATTACTTCATCAGGAAGCAGGTAAAGGCCAAAGTAGTGGAGCTGGTCTACTGCAGGTCTGAAGACTAAGTGGCGGATATCTTCACAAAAACATTGAAGACGGATGCATTCAATAAGTTCAGAGATAGACTTGGCATGAGGAGTCGGTTTGAGGGGGAGTATAAAGAATACAAACCGACTCCAAAAATTTTTGTAGTCGGCGTCGGCCATCAAGAAGGACCCGCAGCCAAGAATTTTTTGGACTGTGGGAAGAGGCACCGACCTTATAGGTTGGTATCTAGAACCCTCTCCCCAAGTGGTTGAGAGGGCTATAAATAGGGGAAAGACCCCCTTATTTGAGGAAAGCCAACCTGGTAGAAACCAAGTGAGATAGAGCCTCCCCTTCCCCTATAAGTGTTGAAACATGGTATTTTTGTGAGTGAATGAGTTGAGTTTTTTTGTGAGTCTCTCTCTTTGTGAGTTTTGTGAGAGTTTTACATAATTCCTCTTTTATTGTGAGAGTAACTTAAGCCTTGTAAAATATTCATTTGTCAATAGAGTGAAATTTTATTTTTCATCACTTGAGTGTCTACATTACATACCCCAAGCCCACATGCGCTTCCAACATCGTGAACAGACGGTAGCCTACAGTCGGAAAGGCAAATGAAGGAAGGAGAGCCGGGAGAGAAAAAAGACGGAAAAGAAATTTCCTCTTCTTTTATCTGTTTATCTCAATTCCTTTCAGACAAAATAAAAAATGGAAAAAACGGAAGACTAGGGTGCGACGGGAAGGCCAGAGTCGGGAGGGAAAACTATGGTTCCGAGGGACGACCACTGTCCGGAGAGAAGACCACAGTCCGGAGGAAAGACGACAGTCGACAGTGAAATCAAAGTCCGGGAGGAATTTATAATTCTACTAGCTTTTTTTCTGCTGGAGTTTTAATATCAGTAGGTCGGGAATCGGGATTCCCTTGGGTTGGAAATAATAAGCGGTCGGGCAAAGTTTGTGGGTTTGTTTAATATCCGGAGGCGGACCAGAACTTTAAACCTGAAGTGTCTGGCCTCGACCAAGTTGCAGTTGAGCACTTGGGTATTTCATAAACTTTAACCAAAACTTAATTTGATAGAAACAACTTTTGAGTGATCAAGTGGCTAATTTGATTGTGTACGTAGTTTGTTTCAGTTAATTATTAACGTTCATAATTAGGAATAAGTAGCAACAACAATGATAGAAACACAACATTTGATAGTTTATCAAAATTATACTCAAAACTTATGGAAGTACAATTAATAATTCAAAGTGAAGAAAGAAAATTAATAGTACCGTTTCACCGAAAATCCGCCGGTCTGCGAAGAGGAGCGACCGAGAGAATATTTCAATTACTTTAGAATAATTTGAGTGTTACAGGGTGTGTTTTGTATCAAGGAATGCGAGTTCACTCTCCTAATAACCCTCTGATTCGATCTCCGTGTGAATTTTTCGAAGTTTCGGCTTCTGGCGAGAACGTCGAAGTTGAGTTCTGGGAACGAGTGTGCACGATCTGGTGTGGCTTTTGTCGGTCGGACGGAAGTATTTGTGTTCCGTGTGTTTCGACTTGTGACGTTCCCGGCGAAAGTGTAGTGCTGCTCCGGTTGAACTGTTGAACGACGAAATGCAGTGACTGAACTTCTCTGGTTCGAGGGCTTCCGCGAGTGTATTTTCTTCTCGGCAAGAAGGATGTCGAACTCGATTTTTTCCAACCTCTATGCGTGAGAGCTTCTCCCCCGGGAAGGAATTTGTGTCCTTTGGTTTGGGAGAAGGAGAGAAAAGTTCTTCACTTGTCGAGATGTCTTTTGGGGTTAATTTCTCCAACCCCTGGAACAGGGAACTTCTGGCCTTTTGTAGCCAGTCTGTGTAGTCGTTGAGAGATTTTGCCTGGGAAAGGGGATCACGATCCCCTTTCTGCTCATGAAGTTGAGAAAGAAGAGGGGAGGAGGGAGACCAGGAACTCCCTGTTGAGATCCCTTGAATGAGGATCGTGACCTTTTTCCAGAGATTTTATCTTCTCGTTTGAAGTGGATGACTGTATGCTGACTCGCGCTGATGTGGCGATGACTCACCGAGTCGTTGCTGGCTAGACGATGACTCACTGTGTTGATAATGCGGCGACACGGGATCCTGACGATGGGCTGCGTCGGATTACTTCGAGAATTGTCGAGGCTTATCCACGAACCTTATTTGTTGGATCGTTGGACTCCTGGACCAATTGAATTTGGGCCATGCACATTTTGGTGCATACAGATTGCCCCCTTTGAGACTTATTCATTCGGGAGGAACGAACAAGTTTCGAACGTGAGGATGAATGAATGCGATGCACACACACCACTTTTTTTTTTTTTTTTTTTGCATATTCATATACGTATACGGATATACGTACTGGTATATGGGAAGTGAGAGGCACCTGAATCGAGTCTGCTGCGATGCCATGATTAGAAACTGCATTGGAGTCTGAACTCGGCGTTTCTGCGATCTCTGCAAGAATGACTTCGTCGGAGGAATTTTGCTTTGGCGGACTTGCTTCAGCGCAGGAGAAGAGAGAGGCTGTTCAGTGTGCTCCATACTGCGTGGTGTTGACTCATCTGACGAAATTCAGCTTCGGCAGAGTTGATTCTGCGCTGGGGAAGATGGGAGGCAGCGCCGTGGGCCCCGCCCTGTGTGGCGCTGACTCAGCAGCGAGTCCCTGCTTCGGCAAAACTGATTTTGCGCAAGAGGGAAAGAGATAGCGCAGGAGGAGAAGGGAGGCAATGCCGTGGGCCCCGCCCTGTGTGGCACTGACTCAGCAGCGACCTCTGGCTTCGGCAAAGTTGCTCCAGCGCAAGGGAGAAGAGGAGGCAGGGCCATGGGCCCCGCCCTGTGTGGCTCTAACTCAGCAGCAACCTTCGGCCTCGACAAAACTGATTTTTGCGCAAGGGAAAGGAAGAGGCACTGCTGTGGGTCCCACCTTGCGTGGTGCTGACTCCCTGGCAACTTCTGGCCTCGGCAGAATTGGTTTTTGCGCAGGAGGGAAAGATGCGGTGCCGTGGGCCCCGCCCTGTGTGGGGCTGACTCAGCAGCGAGCTCCGGCAAAACTGAATTTTTGTGCGCAGAGGGAAAGAGTATGTTTGTTCCGCCAAACTTTGGCTAATTCGAATTCGGTGACACCGTCTCGTTGCGTCCGCAATTGGCGAGTTGAGCAATTTCTGTATGATGAATTCATCGCTTCCGGTTACTGCACCGGAGAAAAGAGCTTGAACTGAAGTGAATTGAAGAGACTTCATTCTGATTCGGCCGCCCTATGACGGATTGTTCCTTGCTGGTCGAATGGACTCGAGTAGGCTCAAAATGCAAGAAGATAGACTCTCCTTCTGTTTCATCTTTACCACTTTGGCTTCTCCGATTTAGAGTTGAATCGTCAATTTGTCTATTGCTTTCTTCTCTGGCGCCTCGAGCTTCAGATGGAGCGTGATCGGGATCTTCTTACACATAGTTGTTAGGTACGACGTCGGAATAGGGGACGGGGATGGGCGCGACCACTGCGGCCATTAAAAATTTCAAGGCCGTCGACTGGGCTGCTACTGCTGAAGGGGAAAGAGAGGAAAATTGAAGCGAAAGGGGAAGAGGATTGAAACGAACGGGAGAGAGGGAGAAGCAAAGTGGAAGGAGGGGGAGAGGAGCAAAGCGAAAGGGGAAAGGATGAGAGGGAGATCGGGGCGGAAGGAAAAAGAGAGAGAAAGAGAGGCGAAGAGGGAGAGAAAGTGAGCCGAGGCGGAAGGGAAAGAAGAGGATGAACGAAGCGGAAGGAAGAGAGGGAGGGAGGAGTGACTTCGGAGACTCAAAGCAAGACGCGAATCCTCCATCTCGGACTGCTGTTAGCGTCCTTCGTCTTGAACTGCTGAATGGTTGAGGGTTTTGATAACATGTGGGAAGGTGGGCCCACTCCTTTGTTTAGCGCCCCTCTTCACGGATTTCCCTAATCCGAGTTCCAATTTGAGTATAACTCCTCTTGTGGGATCTCCCTTGATAAGCTCCTGATTGCCTGCTTCATTATTCGAACTGGATTGGGAAGGTAGACAGCAAACTTAGAAGATTGCCTGAGAGTTTGACTGAAGAAGCGGTGGATTTGGGGACCATCTACGACAGCGACCTGGAGGACTATCTCCGTCTGCGAATTGGTTGACCGCGACTGGAGAAAGAGAGTACGACCTACTGCTTGCTGTCGTTGGTGATTTGAATTTCTCAACGAATTTCTCAACGAATCCGAATTCAAAGGTACTGTATAATCTTCTTTTCCCGGTAGCCTCGAATTGAATTCGAGTCAGCTGGGGTCAACCCCACTCTCTTTTTTTTTCTTCTTCTCCTCCTCCCTCTTTCTTCTTCTTTTTCTCTCCTCTCATTTTCAACTCCTCCCTCAGTCTCTCTCTCGTTCTCTATTTTTTCCTTGAATTTTCTCTCTGCCTCACGTTTCTTTTCTCTCGCGCTCCAAGTGTCTGTCATTTTGTCAATGTGACAAAACTGACAATTCTTTGTGTATGCATGCTGGAGTTGAATCCGAGTGGCATTCGACTCGGTTGCCGAATGCTGGATTCTGCTTTGGCCGCACCCGGCTCGGTCGTTGGGTGCTGAAGTTGTGTTTCGGCTGCGTCCATCTCGGTCGTCGGGACGCAGAATTCTGTTGTACAGCTTGGTACGGTCGTCGAGATGCTGTAGTTGCTTCCGAAATAGTCGTCGAGTGTGAGTAATTTGCTTCAGATGAGCCCGACCGAGTTGTCGAGGTGTTGTCTTTCCATGTCATCGCATCTGGCTCGGTTGCCAGGTGCTGTTGTCGCATCCGGCTCGGTCGCCGGGTGCTATTTTTTTTGTTCTGGCTTTGGCCGGCTCGGTCGCCGGGAGATAGACTTTGTGTTTTGGTCACCGGGTACCGAAATTTTGATTCGGTTGAGCCCGACCGAGTTGTCGAGGGCAGAATTCCTGCGCTGGCGCACTCGGCTTGGTCGCAGGGTGCGAGGTGCCGGTGTACGAATGAATGTCGATCTCCTTTTTTTCTTGCGACTGTTTCTTTTTGTCGCAACTTTTATGGTGACAACTTCTTTTTGTCACAACTCTTTTTTGTTGTTGCGACAACTTCTTTTTGTCGCAGCCTTTAGTTACTTACCTGACTCCGTCTGGCTGCGTCCGGGTTGAATGCCGATTGCAGGAATTTGTTGCACGACACATGGCTCGGTCACCGAGTGTTGCTTTAGTCGCGTCCATCTTTGTTTTCGATTGTGCGGTTTCGAATTGTACTCGGCTCGGTCGCTGGGCATTTTTCTTTGATCCCGGCAGGTAGTATGGCTGGTCGCGAAGGTTTGAACGATGCCCGGTTCCGTCGCCGGGTATTTGCCTTGATCGCGGCTAGACCTGTGGTTGGTCGCAGCTTCGGGGGTGCTCAGCTTGGTCACCGGGTACTTTTTTGTTTCGCAGCATCCTTTTCCTGTCCGACTCAATCGTCAGGCACTAGGATCAGGTGTGCGGTATCTGGCTTTGTCGCCAGGTGTTGAATCCTCTGTTTTGGTGTGCTTAGCTTGGTCGCCGAGCACTAGAGAACTCGATTTGTTCGCCTCCGGTTTGGTGGCCGCGAGGCTGCTTGATTCGGTCGCGCTAAGCTCTGTTGCCATGCGCGAGGTCTTGAGACTGTTCTCGGTTTGCTTATCGAGGACAATGTTGTTGTTTTTGGTCGCACCCGACTCGGTCGTCGGGTGCTGCCTCTTTTTTTTACTGCAGCTGGCTTTGTAGTTGGCTGCGAATTTGAGGATGTGCTCCACCCGGCTTGGCTATCGGGTGTAGCGACTTTACTTTGATCGCACTCGGCTCGATCGCCGAGTGCTGCATTCTTTTGGTCGCGTATGGCTGCTTCACTGGGCGCGAAATTGGCTTCTCAAGTAACAGAGAATCGATGGCTCCTTTCAACTTTGCCCACTCTCTTTTTTTTTGTTTCTCCGTTTTCTTTTTTTGTTGTTTTGACTGACGACTGGTTCTTTTTGTCGCCCCTCTGTTTTTTCTGCTTCCAGCTTCGAGTTTTTTTTTTCGCAAGTTTCTTTCTCCTTTTTTTTTTGTGCGACTTTGCTTTTGGCCGTAGGAGGTTCTATATTTTTATTTTTATTTTTTGAGTGGAGGGAAGGATGCGTACCTGATTTGGTTTGGCTGATGACCTCTATGTTCTGCTACAGGTGTCTACTCCTTCGAATTCAGTCTCCTTCCTCAGTTTGACCCTTACGAGCTGTAAAGGATCTCTGAGAGGTACTCTTCGCCATTGCTTGCAGATTCGTGACACTGAAGAAAAAACAGCGAGCGTTGTCATTACCTCTCGGAGGACGGTCGGCTTATGGTGGTTGCGACGTAGTGGTGCTCCCGGTCAAGTCTGTTCACGAGCTATGGAGTCGTCCTCTTGTGGACGAAGATGATCAAGTTTGTTATCTCTTCGTACACGGCCTTTCCTTGACGAGACCGAGACACGGGCGTTGGCTGAAGTTGAAGCCGAAGTGGTGCGACTGAGGCACAGAGTACTTAACTTTGAGCTTCCATCTTCCTGATGTGCTGCTTTTTTTTTGTTTGAGACCTCTTCTCTTTCTTTTTTTTGCAGCCTCGCCTTTTGTTGTGAAGCTTGAAAGAAAACTTTTTTTTGTGCCTCGCATTTTTGTTGCGAGACCTGCACTGTTCCCATTACAAAATTTTTTTTGCAATGAGAAGTCCGTACTCGTTTTTTTTTTTTTCCGAGGTTCTCTTCTTCCTCTCTTTTTTTCTTTGCTGCCTTCTTCATGGGTAAAACCGTTTGAGGAATTTACCGTTTGTTATCGGCAGCTCCGACCCGTTTGCAGTGACGAGCTTGTAGGCGTCATTCGTATAGGCTTCCTGCACGACGTAGGGTCCTTCCCATTTCGGCACGACCTTGCCCCCGATTTTGCTCGTAAAGAGCATTGGTCGTCTGATTGCTAGCACCAAGTCGTCTTTCTCGCGAGTAGCCGGGGCCTCTTTCGAGACGAACAACGGCCGATTATGGTTTCTTGCCCCCAGTTGTGCATCCTTCTCTCGGAAGACAATGCGCGGTGGGTAAGAGACGATGAGTGACTCTTCTGACTTTACCGGCTGCGGGGAGGATTGTGCATCTTCTTCCTCCTTTTGGTAGGGTAGAGTTAATCCGACCTTCGGCAAGTCATGCTTTTTCATGAGCAGCCTCTCGATTTCGGCTTGGAGTTCCTCTAGTTTGTCGAGGACTCGAATTAAGGCTTGTCTTGACCGAATGGCCAAGTTTAGGTTGTCTTCTTTGTCGTTGAGTGACGAGATTTGCTTCGATGATGTCTCGAGGTCGTCGCATTCGGCGATCGGTTGTTGGCCTGTCTTTGGCTGTTGCTGATTCGGGAGGAGCTATCTAACAGGTTGCCACAATTGCTAGAGGCGCAAAAAACTCCTTTGGGAAGAACTCCGCCAAAGTGATGGGTCTCCTCTTCTTCTTGTTTGCCCCTTGGACGTTGGTCCTGGGAGTTTTCTTTTGGCGCTTCGCGGCTTTTTTGTTTGGCCGCTTCGCCTTGGTTCTGGTGTTCACCGGTGCCGGTTCGATTTCTCGAATATGCTTCTTTCTCTGGGTGACCAGGATCCACCCCTCTCCGTCGGTTGCAGTTTCTTTGCGGGGTGCCGGTTTTGGTGCGACCTTAGCCGGTGGTCGTCTGTTGTTGTGCGGTCGGTTGGAGAGTTCGGATTTTGGACGGTACTCCTTTGCGACATGTTGTTTGTTTGGCCGAGCTCGCTGGTTTGACTCGGCTTGAATGGAGATGATATATGAGGAGGCCGTGTTTTTGGCTCCTTCAATTTCAATGCGGCCTTGAGCCGCGAGCTCCATGATCCGATCCTTCAAATCAAGGCACTTCTCGGTCGGATGCCCGACCAAGCGATGGTACTTGCAGAAGTTTGGATCTTTGCTCCTAGACAAGTCGCCGGGTCTTTTGACTTCTGGCAATTTGAGTAGATGGTTGTCGAGGAGTTGGTCGAGCATGATAGGAATGTCTGTGTCGGCAAAGGGATATGTCTTTGCTTGTCGCTTCCTCCGTGAGATAACTTTCGTGGGTTCCGGCCGGTCAGTTGTCGGGGGAGGTAGGTTGTTTTGACCTTACTTCCGACCTTAATAGGCTCGAAAGTATTTGTCGTGAAGGAGGATTTTATTTTCTCCTTCGCTTTTTTTCGCTGTCACGACCGCCTCTCCCTTTCTCGCGAGGATCGGCAAACGACGTAACTTCTTCCCCTCGCTCCTCCATGAGGTTCTCCATGTTGTGAGCCTTTGTTGCGAGCTCTTGAAAGTCAGTTGGCCTCCGACTTCGAATGTAGTGCAGGAGCTCCCATTGCATCCCTCGCGAGCACATTTTGATTTCGGCTTCGAGAGACAAGTTTGAGCTTTCTTTGCAGATCAGGCTCAGGTTCCTCCTCCGGTTGATGTAGTCGACGACCTTTTCACCTTTCTTTTGCTTCAGATTGGCGATCTCGACTAGAGTGACAGTGCGCCGAGTGCTATAGAATCGGCTGAGGAATTCTCGCTCCAGTTGTTCCCAGCTGTCAATTGACTCCTGGGGCAGCTCGATGTACCAGTCGAAGGCATTTCCCTTCAACGACCTGCCGAACTGCTTGACCAGCAAGTCGCCGTCTGTGCCGGCGTTGTTGCATGTTTCAATGAAATGGGCGACATGTTGTTTGGGGTGCCCGTCGCCATTGAACTGTTGGAATTTCGGAGGATGGTAGCCGAGCAGCATCGGGATGTTTTGTATCCTCTGCGTGTACGGCTTTCGATAAGCCACCGACTTGCTTTCGCCGGAGCTGTTTCGCATGGTGCGGTTGATGAGTTCAGTCACCGCGTCTAAGGTGATGGGCAGCCGGCACTGCTTCAGTTCGACCTCTGTGGATGGCCGTCCGCACGATGGGCTGCATCTCATTGTCAGAGGCAGCATCCTCACGCGATAGTTTGGCTGAGCCGCTTGTAGTCGCCCGGTTTCAGTCGACCTCTTGGGAAACGCCGGTGCTGTTCGCGGCTGCGCCCATTTCGAACCTTTCCAATATCTTCGTGATTTGGTCATTACGAGCTGCGAGTTGAGCATCGCGAGCTGCAAGTTGCGCATCTTTTATGCGCAGTTGTTCGCTTTGCTCCTTCACTGCGGCCTGCATTTCGGCAAGTTGCTCTTCGATTGTTTTGGCCGTCGTCCTAATTGCAGCCATTTCGACGGTCGACGTCGATGGAGCTGTTCCCGACGTAGATCGAAGTGGTGAAGTTTTTGCCGGCGACCGAGTTGGAGAAATGGTCGCCGGTGCCTGAGGAGAGGCCGTCGTGGGCAACCGGTCAGGAAAGCCAGCCGCTGGTTGAGTGCGGAGGGTGGTTTTGACGGGTGACTGGCTTGTGGTGACAGCCACAGGTGAAGTTTGGCGCAATGACATGGGTGATAGCGCCTCAGGGGAGGTCGCCGGTGTCTGTCGGCGAGGAGAGCGGATGGGCGGTGAACCGCTGCTACAGTGAGCGTGGCTAGGAGATCGTGAGAGAAGGTCACGATTGGAGATTTGTCTTTGGCCGTTACTCTCTGTATGGAAGAGGCTGAAGGTGAATTCATCCTTGTCGCGGAGGAAGAAGTCATGCCCCCACGTTGCTCGTATTGCTGCACCAAGGCAGGGATGATGGAACTCCTTCACGATGGTGGCGACTGAGATGGGCTGACAGTCGGGTTGCAAGGAGAAGGAGAGTTAGCGACGGCCAGGTATGTGGTCTTGGTCATTGCTGGAATCGGCCTGGTTGAGGTCGCGGCTGGTATGGTGGAGGCCGCGGTAGCCTGTGGTAAGAAGACGACACTCGGGCAATGCGCGTCGCAGATGAAGGGAACCTGTCTGGTGGACAAGCTCCTAGCCAAGGCCCTAGTAATTGGGCGAGTGGCAGGTGGTGGAGATGTTGGAGCGCAAAGGTTGGCCGGAACTGCGGTAGCGGGCCTGCGAGCTCCTGCAGTCGAGCTTGCTATCGCGACGGGGCGCGGTTGGACAGAGTTTGAGGGGACAGTTTGTTTGCCCCTGTTGTTGTTGTTGTTGTTGTTGCTGCCGTTGTTGGCGTCGCTGGCCATGGCTATGGTTGGAGATTTTTTTTTTTGGACGGAGAAGGAGATGAGAGGTAGGAGATGTCCCACCGGGTATGCCAAATCTGTTTCACCGAAAATCCGCCGGTCCGCGAAGAGGCGCGACCGAGAGAATATATCAATTACTTTAGAATAATTTGAGTGTTACAGGGTGTGTTTTGTATCAAGGAATGCGAGTCCACTCTCCTAATAACCCTCTGATTCGATCTCCGTGTGAATTTGTCGGTTTTCGCCGGGCGAAACGCCGGGTTGAGTTCGGGAACGAAAGTGTGCATGATCCGGTGTGACTTTGGTCGGTCGGACGGAAGTATTTGTGTTCCGTGTGTTTCGACTTGTGACGCGTTGTCGACTTAACGTAGAGCTGCTCCGGTTGAACTGTTGAACGACGAACTGCAGTGACTGAACTTCTCTGGTTCGAGAGCTTCCGCGAGTGTATTTTCTTCTCGGCAAGAAGGCTGTCGAACTCGATTTTTTCCAACCTCTGTGCGTGAGAGCTTTTCCCCCAGGAAGGAATTTGTGTCCTTCGGTTTGGGAGAAGGAGAGAAAAGTTCTTCACTTGTCGAGAGGTCTTTTGGGGTTAATTTCTCCAACCCCTGGAACAGGGAACTTCTGGCCTTTTGTAGCCGGTCTGTGTAGTCGTTGAGAGATTTTGCCCCGGAAAGGGGATCCCCTTTCTGCTCATGAAGTTGAGAAAGAAGAGGGGGGGAGGGAGACCAGGAACTCCCTGTTGAGATCCCTTGAATGAGGATCGTGACCTTTTTCCAGAGATTTTATCTTCTCGTTTGAAGTGGATGACTGTATGCTGACTCGCACTGATATGGCGACGACTCACCGAGTCGTTGATGACTCACCGTGTTGATAATGTGGCGAGACGGGATCCTGGCGATGGGCTGCGTCGGATTACTTCGAGAATTGTCGAGGCTTATCCACGAACCTTATTTGTTGGATCGCTGGACTCCTGGACCTATTGAATTTGGGCCATGCACATTTTGGTGCATACAAGTACAAAAATTTAATTAACCCTGTTTTCACTAAATCAAGCCTTCAACAAATTTTACACTAGTTTTTGGCAGCCATTGTTTCCCGTCAATAAAAGAACCTAAGGTGAATTTGTTGGCCTCCGAGGCATCCCTAATCACTCTGAATCCAGCCCAGGATACTCTCTCACTGGTACCGGCTCCAGGCCCGCGGTTCTCGTATTCCCCGTAGTATACCGTGTTCAGGACTGATACATTAGCACCCGCTGCAATCCATCCTCTTGGACTAACAATACCACCCAGGAAAGACTGGAGGAGAACAACTGTAGAGTATTCGCCGCCCGGTTTTCCAAGGTAAGCGACAGCGTCTCCAGGCATACGGGGCGCAGCATCCACGGTACAGTTGTGGAAGACGAATGCGGTGAGATAGATAAGGGTGATTCTGTTTTGCACCGTGAGCACGGAGTCCCCTCTTGCAGGTTTGCCCATGTTAATGGTGCACGTTTGGAAGACGGCGGCAGCGTCTCCGGAAATGACGTTCACGGCCCCATATATGGTGCACTCCCGGTAGAACTGGGTGTTACGGGAGGCTTCAATGGCGTTCTCGTAAGACTTGAAGCCGCATAAATAAAGCGCCGATTTTTTGGCTTCGTTAAAAAAGGAAACGGCGTACCCATTTCCCGGATCTGCCGTGTTTTCGAAGGTTATGTTGATAGCAACAAAACCTTCGCCAGAGACCCCTGTAAATGCCATAGATAAAAGTTAATTAATCAAGATGTATGGCTTATTGAACGAAGTTAATAGTGAAGGACATGCGAGGCCAATATTGTATATTAATGTACTTACAAGCTGCGGCGGTGCTCTCTTTCCTCCAACCTTCAGCTTCGCTGCGGTTGGACGAAATGATGGTTCGAAGAGGTCCCTCGCCGATGAAAACTATCCGGGTTTTCTCTTTAGGAACTCGAACTACTTCCCGGTAAAATCCGGCTATGATGAGGATACCAAAGTAGTCCTCTGAGAAGTTTGGAACTGCAGCGACGGCGTCGGAGATGGACGTAAAGTCCCCCGAACCGTCTAAGGCCACGGTGATCTGAGGAATGATGACGACGGAAGTTGAGGGGGAGCTGTGCTCTTGGTGCCTCGAGACAGTAAACTTAACCACAACCAGTACGGCTGTGGCCATCATAATAAGGACGGTAAGATAGTTTAGTATTCTGGAGATTATCTGTCCTTCAGAGGTAAGCTCTGTTGTCGGCATCGTGTTCGTAGCTGCATAAAAAATATGAAATATTGAAATGATTACGAAGAAGGGTGAAAGAGGGAGCAGGAAGGAAGTATTGAAATGACGAAGAACAGTAGAAGAGGGAGCAGGAAGGAAATATTGAAATGCATAAGAACGGTGGAGGAGGGAGCAGGAAATGTTGATTTGATCACGAAGAAGGGTGGAAGAGGGAGGAGGAAGAAGAGAGCATTATATAGATTAGCTACCCAGTAGAAAGTTACAAACTATACAAACAAGCCGGAAGAAAAAGCTGCATTAAATTCCGATCTGAGTTCCATAATGGTAATGCGATTCTCTGCCAAAAACTCATATGTAGAAAAAGTTTTTCCGCTAGCTAATTAAAGAATGATCATTAAAAGAAATGAAAAGTCTTAAACATGCATTAAGAACAAAAAGAAGGATACAGATAAGAAAAGTCTTAATTATATGGACCGGGCTACAGTGCGGCCACGTTCGCACTTGGAATCCTAACCGACAATGTACATTGTCACTTAGAATTCTAACCGACAATGTACATTGTCACTTAGAATCCTAACCGACAATGTACATTGTCACTTAGAATCCTAACCGACAATGTACATTGTCACTTAGAATCCTAACCGACAATGTACATTGTCACTTGATTCATAACCGACAATGTACATTGTCACTTAGAATCCTAACCGAAAATGTTCATTGTCATTTGGATTCCTAACTGAAAATGTACATTGTGATTTGAATTTTAACCCACAATATATATTGTCACTTGAAATCGTGAATCGATAATGTAATATTTTTTTTTTTTTTGGGATATGAATAAAATTTTAAATTATAGAATACTTACATAATAGGGTATTTCTGATTTTTTTACATAAAACCGTTAAAGGGTTTTTTTTGAAATATTTAATAATATTATATGGGATATGAGTGGAATTTTAAATTATACAATGATACTATAAAGGGTATTTCTGGTATTTTTGAATAACTTTACCTTTGTTGTTTTTTTAATATTTCATCTAAGATACAAATGGTATTTTAAATTGTACAATGCTAATTTAAAGGGTATTTCTTGTAATTTTGAATAACTTTTAACTTTTGTTAATTTAAAATTTTATTTGGGATATGAATGGTATTTTAAATTTTTCTATGCTATTCTAAAGGGTATTTATGGTATTTTTTAATAACTTTATTACTGTTAAAGTGGAAAAGTAACTTCCGTTAAAATTTGTGCAGCCTCAAGGTGAGGCGCGATCGCACGGAAGATTTCTCGTAATTATATACTGATAGAAATTAAACAGAAAATGAAATTAGTAGTACCCTGTTTACAAATAACAGCATTAGTTTGTATCTCAGCTAAATAAGACCTATGTGAGTTACATTGCGACAGCTAGCCATCGTATTACATTTCAAGTTACAGCAAGATAAGAAATGTAGTTTACGTTATATATAATAATATTGTCAGAAATTAATTTCCATAGTGCAGGAAAATCGCCCCAGTTTTTACCATATTCACTTGTTTAATTAGAAAATTAAATGTTAGGTAGGATAAAGTAATGGAACATCTTCTAATAGTATATATATATATATATATGATCTCTTTAATTAAGACTTTAATTAATTAGATACATAATGGCCATCGGAGCTAAAGACAGTGATTTTGAACAATATATAAGGAATCGCCATGGTGGGTTCTCTGCCTCTCCTCCTAACTAAATATATGCCATTGTTTAGCTACATGCATGTCAATTCATTTGTCGACTATTATAAGCACTACAGAGTAAAATTGTTCTAGCTAGCAGGATTGCACAAAATAGGTCTTCAGGATCAGGCTGTCTGTTTCATATCAGCTACCTGATTCTCTACTCTGCAGTTCAACAAAAACGGCAAATGGATATATTTAATGGAAATGCAGGTCATTCTCAGTTTAATTTAAGCAAGTAAAGAAGGGAAAGATTGTGGGTTGCCAGTTTCCACCATGGATATAGGCTGCTAAAGTTGGTGGGGTTTTACGCTTTCATCCAGTACTTGAGGATCGAGTAATGCGCTTCATTGACAGTCATGAGGAGCGCCAATTTCTGATGGAAGATCAAATCGTAGCATTTATGTTCTGTTAACCTCATGCGGGAAGCCACAAAATGGAATTATGCAGCTATCTAGCCCATGAAACAGGCTCGTATAAGGATACTGTAAAAAGGCATGGCTGTTTCAAAACCTCATGTAAAAAGAGAAAAAAGAAAACCAGCCGGAAGGCACTCTGAGTGATATTTGATTAGAAGTCAGAACTGATGAGGAAGATACGCGCGTGATCTGCTACGCTAATCTACAGATAATGACTTGCACGACAGTAAACATTTATGCCCTCAAGATGGTAGTGGAGATATGCCTTCAAGTTGATTTGAGAGAGACATGCACGACAGTAAACATTTATGGGTTCCAATTGAATGCATAAATGAAATCTATATATATGCAGGTGTTAATTCAAGAAATATCTTCCTCTTAATTTGCCTTGGAACGTAGAAGAGAGCGTGGCCTAAATGTGTACTAGCTCTGCATTTCTACATCATTGACGACGTACAACTACCTACCTTAATAAATTGCAGATAATTAAACCGGAATATATAGGATCTCAACCATTCCCTTTAATTACAAGTTCCTCATGAACTATCTGAAATTCATGATCATAAAAAGAAATAGCTACCTAGGATTTCTCTGATCTGAAATTGCTGCCACTCTGCCAGCCGTCAGTCTCGTCTTGTTCTTGTGTAGATCCCCGAAAATAAGAAAGCAGCAAAACAACCAACTACATATGGAGTTGGTACTTTGCTTTCATGTCAAGTACGTGATGCCTCGACATATATACTCAATGAAACACACCAAGTCACAAAGTCATGAACCATCAAGACTTATGATACAGATCGAATAGGCAAATGGCTCCTGCCCGTTCTCATGTAATCTAACGGAATTTCAGATTACAGCAGAGTAACGAAATACGAAGTGGTCCTTCGACTAGTGTACGTAATTAATCGCTATCCAGAGGCAGAGAGCGGGCCAAGAAACAAGCAAGGACATGAGTTGTACGTAGGCACAAGCTAGGCCCTATGTTTTAAAAACAGTGGAAAACTTGTAGAAATTCATTGCTATTAGCCACATATTTATCCTAATTAATCTTGCTATTAGCCACCAATGGTGCATGAAAATTTGATTGAACAAGATCCGACGGTCTAAGATCTGTCTAACGATCTACGGTCCCGATTGACTCAACTAAACAGCAAATTCACCTTTGCAAATCAACGGTCTACTAGAAATTGACTAATTGTCGAAGTCAAATCATCGATTGATGGCCTAATTTTAATCCTATCTACAATAATAAATCTACGGTCACGATTGTTGCAATTTCTTGGTCAATCTAGTCAAAATTCCAAAAATTGACCTCCGTAAATCAGGGATTACTCTATGGCCTAAGTCGGATTTAGAATGTCAAGGGATGGGCAAGTAAGTCACATCCTTGAAAGAGGAAGTAGCCTCTCGAGCACTGGAGCGTGTAACCTCCTTTTGCTGTAAAGCGTGCTCTAATTCATCTTAGGAGTACAGCGCCAATGGTTTAGTAACAACCTTATGGGGCGTTGAAGCTCCCTGTAGTTGGGAAGATTGGTTGGTAGAGCCTTGTTGCCTGCGATTGGCAACTTGTTTTCCTTTGTACTTGGGCGAAGGTGGTGACCCTTTCATTGAAACCATGAAGGTTCCCCCGTGAGGAGGAAGTCATTTCCCTGTAAGGAATTCCCGTGTAAGGAAATCAGGCAAGGAGTTAGTATCTCCAGGAATGTATTCAATAGTAAAATCATAAACAGATAACTCAGCTTGCCATCGCGCAAATATCTGTTTGGACACCAAGTTTTGGACGCCCTTTTGTATAATGGACTTGCAGGCATGGCAGTCTATGCGTAATAAGAACTGTTGATTGAGTAAATCATCTTGAAATTTAGAAATGCATTTTAGTATAGCAAGCATTTCTTTTTTAACAGTAGAGTAATTCTTCGGGGTTGTATTCCAGAAGCCAGAACAGTATCGTACTAACTGCTCATTGCCGTGTAAAGGCTTTTGCTTCAATATGCCTCCGTAACCGAGGTCAGAAGCATCAGTTTCCACTATTTTGTAAAGTAGTGGGTCTGCCAAAGATAACCATGGTAAAGCTTTTACTTTGGCTTTAACGGTTTGTACCGCTTTAGTATGCTCAGAAGTCCATGGTATAGGTTTCTTCTTGAGCCTTGCGTAAAATAAATGAGTATCAGTAGCCAGATCTTCGTAATAATCGGCTACATAATTTAATGCTCCCAGAAAACGCTGAAGTTGTTTCTGCTCTATTATTTCATCTGGAAATTTAGAGGGAAACTTAATGGACCTTTGAAATGGTGTATGAGTATGTTGAGAAATAGTATGACCCAAAAATCGAATTTCGGTCTGAAACAATTTCATCTTGGGTTCAGAAAGAACTAAGCCATTTTTCAAAATTAAAGTTTTGAAAATTCGTAGGTGCTTGAAATGTTGTTCTATGGTTTGGGAAAAAACCAAAACACCATCAATGTATGATAGGAGAAATTCAGAAAATGGAGTAAAAATATCGTTCATGATATGCTGAAATTCTGAAGGGGCATTTTTCAAACCAAAAGGCATAACATTCCATTCATAGTGACCGAATGGGACGACGAAGGCAATTTTGTATCTGTCTTCTGGTTTTATCTGGATTTGCGAGTATCCAGATTTTAAATCGAATTTTGAAAAGATCTCTGCTTTAACGAGTCGGTTAAGCAGGTCACTTTTGTTAGGTATTGGATACCTAATCCATTGTAGTACCTTGTTCAAAGGTTTGTAATTGATTACTAACCTTGGTTTTCCTCGTTCCTTTTCAGCTACATTGTTGACGTAAAAGGCCGTGCAACTCCAAGGAGAGCAGGAAGGTTTAATGAGGCCTTTGGTCAAAAGATCTAGTATTTCCGTCTGACATAATGCCAGGTATTCGGCATTCATCTGCCACGGTCTAGCCTTAGTTGGTATCTCTGTTTCCTTGAACCCTGGCTCATAGGGTAAGGATACCATTGCTGCTTTCTATTCCAAAAAGCGTTAGGGATATCCCTGCATACGTCCCTAAGCAGTTCTTTTTGAAGTATTTGTCTCTTTTCTAAGAAAGTTGGAGTGGTTAAAACTGATTTTAACTGAGCCGTTGTAAGCTCGGTCTTGAGAGAACATAGGTGATGTTCTTTATCTTGTAGTAGCTCAGTTGTAAGAGCATTCAGATCTCTAGGTGCAAGTGCTATAACAAAAGTAAACTGATAAGGAGTGCTAAGTTTGTTAGAAATTATGGCCTCTTCAGTTACTAAAAAGGGTTTTATATTGTGTAAAAATGGGGTGCCATGTATTATTTTGGGAGATAAGTTCTTGACAATTACTGCTGGTGTATGGACACACATTTGCCCATTCATTTTATTACAGACATATAAACTCTCTGCTTTACCAGCAATTTTCAAGGGATCGCCAGTGGCGGATTTCAATGTTTCACTTGAAGGAGAAACATGCTGAGATGGGATGACACCTTCTCTGATGCTGTTTAAGTCTGGACCGCTGTCTACCAAAGCAATAAGGTTTTTAATAATTAAAGTATCTCCAACCGCCAAGGAAATGAATACATACCATTTCTGTTGGGCCATACTTGTAATCATCTGTTGTAGATATTGCTATGTGGTAGAGCTTACTTGAGGTGTTGTATGCTCCTCAGGTTGACCAACGGTTTCTCCTGCAAAGAAAGATAATGATTGTGGAGTGGATTGTTCTTCCACTGCTTAGTCTGGTGACTAACCCGAAGTAGGCTGTCTTTAAGGCTTGTATTTCTTGTTTACAAATCTTAATCTCGATTTGGAGATCAGGTAGTCTTTTTTGGGTTTGTTGCTGATGTCATTTAAATAAGTTAGACATCGTATAATACTTGTCACAATATTTTGGACTGTCTTGCTTTCCTTTAAGCAATGTATCCAAAATAAGTTCTTTATCCTTTTGATTTGTCAAACTTTCTAGAAAAGTAGACAAATCGTTGGAAGATATCATGTTCAGAGAGGTAGTCATTCTGAACATAGCTTCTAACTAGTCTAGCTGTGGATCTTTAAGTTCTTCTGTATCCGAGGAAGTCGGAGAAGTAGACTCAGAAGAATCAAGAGGCTCACAGAGTTCTTGTTCTGAGTCTGAAGAGGTGATTTGCTCTTCGTTTTCAGAGAGTAATTGTAACACCTTTTGCTTAGATTGGTCATCAATCTGCAGCTCTTGCACTTTCTGTTTTTGTTTTGCAAAGCAGGTTCTAGCAAAATGTCCAGTGCGTCCGCACTTATAACAATTTGCAGTTGTGGAAGAGGTTTGACCTTTTGGGCGGAAACTGGTTCTAGTCTCTCTTTTTGTATCTTTGCCCTTGTCCTTTTTGTGAAAGGGTGGTTTAGGCGGGTTCCGCTTTGTAAACCTTCTCTTGTATGGCTGAGTACTTCTGCACTTAGAACGATCCTGTTCAGGTAAATTGTCATAAGCGAATTGCTGACAGAAAGTACCTAAGGTTTTTCGAGATATCTGATCCTGCTTAAGTTGTTTCTTAAGTTGAAGATCGTTGCAGAGTAGGAGGCCCTGCCTAGTGCAGGTAGTTTGTAATTGACCATAATGAAGACCATTCCAATTTATTTCTTCTTTGGGTCCAGGACGTAGCATGTCCTTAACTTTCATAGCAAATTGGGTAGGTAATCTTTCTATGAAGCGTTGCTTCCAATAAGGATTAACGGCGTCAGCCAAAGTCATGACTCTACTTCTAAAAGTAGAAATATACCAGTGTAGATCTGTATGAGTTCTACATCTGAGGTGATGGAGCAGATACATGGTAGTTTCTGCTTGTCGTTGCGGATCCACGGCGAACATTGCCATGATCCTTTGACAGAAGGTCATGAAGGCATCAGAGATTGGATGTCCTTCATTGTCGAGTAGAGTGTCTCCCGACTCGTCAATTTTAACAGCATGAGAAATTTCATACCTGTTGGCGTCGGATAAGTAGTTGTATCACCATCCGTAGAGATCGCCTGTGAGTCCAGCTACTATTTGGTTTACAACTTGTGCTTCAGGTAAACCTTTAGCTCGGCAAACATTATAGTAAATAAACATTCGGTGGAGAGTATCAACTACACCTTTAAGAGACTCATGGTCTATGTTCCATTCGTAAATGGTTCTTGCGTCATACCTGTTAGATATGACGAAGGGGCTCTCTTGGTTAGTGTGTATGTCAAACGGCGGAGGCCGGGATTGCTTAGGTTTTTTGTCTTGCCATTTTGTGGCAACTTCAGAGTTCGTTTGTGGTGGAACTATGGAAAAGGTTGGAAAATCAGTAATTGTGCTTACCTGAGTTTTTCCAAGCTTTTCAAATAAAAGCTTTAGAAGCTCTGACTGCTGCTCCTGATCTGACGGTGGAAGCTTTAGAACAGGCGTTTGATGCAGCATGAAGGGCTTCTGTTTTGTTGAAGCGGCTGGTATTACCGCTTTCGAAGTCGACGCTTCTTCAGCAGAAGGCTTCTTGTGGCTAAGCGTCATGATTTTGGTTTCCAATTGTTGAAGCTGTTTTCCTATAGCTTCAAGGGCAAGATTTGTAAAGTTGTTTTGCCGTATTACCTGGTTTACTGTTTGAAGTATTTCCAATGTGCTTGGAGCATTGGAGGTGACTTCTACAAGAGAGGCTACGACAATGGAGGCCTTAGGCTTACCTTGTATAGTAAGGGCATCTTTTGGTGGGAATACTGCCTTGACAACTATTCCTGTACTCAGTTGCCATTCCTGTTCCAAGGTGATTAGATACTTTGAACAAGATTCAGTAAACTTTTCAAGAAACCAAGGAATGAAATATAAAGCATATTTCTTACCAACCAGATCGGTGTAGTACCAATCTTTGATGTACTGTAGGTCATCATTGTTGAAAGTAGCAAAGTACCAGTCTCGAAACCACTTGTTCGACCTTTTTCCAAATTCATTTGCCAAAAGGACCCGAAGTGGCTGGCCGGATATGAGTTCTTCGGCCTTAATCATTGAAGGTCATTCCCGAAGAAGGTCAGAGGTTGTATAAAGGCTGGGGGTTTCCCTGTAGATCTGTGTAAAGATCGGCCATCTCGGGAGTAAACTGAGATGAAGATTCCGATACCAGAATCGAGCTTGACGATTTTCTTCCTGAGGTGATCAGGGGTATTTTTTGTCTCAGGTTGGGTGCGAAGGTTATCTCAACGTTACCTTCTGCATCCTGGGTTATCTGTTCCACGTCTCTATTATCAAGAGGGCGTGGGGCTATGACTTCTGTAACTTGCCAGGTAGATGGGAAAGAGATTTCTTCCCATTTTAGAGTCTGAGGGATAGTTGTTTTGGTTGACAGCTCATTGGACTCAATAAGGGTAGTTTTACCCCTTGCTGAGACTATTTTTATATTAGAGGTTAAAGTCTTTAACACTCTATAGTAAATTCTGTAAATGACAGTAATAGTCTCATATCCAGGTAAAAATTTATAATTATGTGTTTTGAGATTTAAGCTTAGAGCTTTCAGAAGGTGTGGGTCTAAAAGAGAAAGCGCTAAATTTGGGTAAATATTAAAGTAAACGGGACCGTTTGTTAAACTAGTCTCCATTACTCCCATGAGGGACCTTGCCCAATCTAGACATCGAGCATCGCGTAATGCGACCAACATAGATGTGTCTAAGCCTTTTACGGTAAGGGGTTTTAGGGCCATTTGAACACATCCTATGTGAATAAACTTATATTTTTCCCGGAATGGGTAAATATCCTTCTCTGTTAGAAGTTCTATAGTTTGTTCAGTATCTTCTACGGTGAATGATTGTTCGAGGGTTTTTACAACATGAGACCAGGCTAGGGTAAATGAGCCTATGTTGTAAATTTGCCTTGTAGGTATTAGGTATGGACCATTTGGTAAGGTCCTACACATCGATGGCGTATTCGTCGAGGGCTACATTCTTGTTACGGGTAGTAGCGGACGAAAGTCGAGACCTAAGCATTGTATGCTAGAGCCGGCGAGAGAGATCCATTGTATCCATGTAATTGATTAGCTGCTTGCTGTTCCTAAGATATTTCTATTATAGACAAATTAAAACATTATGCAGAAATAAAGAGTTCCTGTCCGGTTCAAGACTCCTGCCGTGTTACCGGCTCACTACCACTAAGGTAGATCAACACTGCTAGGCGTACACCCTACCCTGCCTCTCCATGGGCCTTATGGGATTTCTTGGGCAACCTTTCAGTGATTCCTACTGAATAGGAACACGAGTCAAGAACTAGTAAGAACTCTCAATTTTTGGCATAACGACTTAATATGGCTATAATAATGATATGAAAAGAACAACATATAGTTAATAAGATTACATGAGTTTTATGAATCCTCTCTCAGGCGTTTAGCCTGACATGGCTCTGATACCAGGACAAAGAGGATCGATAAATTCGTTCGCCGGAAATAGTAAGAGGAGATAAACACACAATAATACAAACGAAGCTTTATTTATAAAAGAAAACGTACAAGAAAAACTTACAAGAGACACACCAAAGCTGAAAACAAGCAAGAGACTTCAAGCAAACTAAACTTCGATAGGATGCTGCCTAATGAAGAGGGAGGACTCCTTTTATAGATGAAGGAGTATCCGGACCCAAATACAAATTATTAAACACAATTCACCGGTAGAGGCGAGACGTCCGAAAACCAGGGGAGAAAACCAGGGGTGCCTATGGTTTTTGGAGAGCTGAAAGTGTTTGCTGACGTCAGTGATGTCGTCAGAATCCTGGAGGTGGCATGCCAGGTGGTGGTAGGCCATTTTTGGCGTCTTCAAGGTGTCTTTTCATCTTTTTCCAGCGCATCGACATGTAGTTTGGATAATATCGAACGTTGTGAACTGTTGACGGAAATGGATCCAAATCCTCTGGAACAGTGTTTTCCTGTTCGAGCTATTCTGCATACAGAGGACTGATTTCTCTGAGTTCTCGTTTCATTCTTCGTATGTGAAATAGGAAAAAGCGGTCTAGGAATCTTTTCTGAAATTTTTTTGTAGAAGTGGCTGGTAACGCCAAAGGATGACGGGCTGGCCAAAGTCCATCTGGCCATCTTATCCATGGTCGATCATTCATGCTATTCTTCGTATGGATCTTGGGACTCTGGGTAAAAGTCCCCCTGATCTTCTTTGTCGCTGCCCTTTGGTGACGAGGGTGGTGCCAATGAAACCTGTTGATGTGGAAACATACGAGCGACGTTAGACATAACCCGAGCATGGACGTACTCAAAGATATCTTCCTCAGTAGCCAGAGGATTTCGGCGTATGTATTGTGCCTTAATTTTCTCGGGATCGGTGGTAAATAGATCCCATGCTTGTTCTGGTTCTGGAAGAGGAGGTAGTTTCTTCCATTCTTCGATTTTGGCTTTGATGGCTTCTGCTGCCGTTTCGTATAGTTTTGTGTGAACGTAATGTTGACATCTCTGGGTCTCGTTTGTCCTCCAGACAGCAGGAGTATTATCACAAGAACTGTTTTCTTCCCACTGGCTTCGCCATATACAGGGGATTTCAATCCGAATGAAGAAAGTTGCTTCGACTTGGTTGGCGTACAAGTCAATAGATTGGCTCTGTGTAAGAGTTGGGTGAAGTTTACACCATTCTTTGAAAAAAACCAGTAAGGGTTTACTGCTGGGGTCATCGAAGATCCGCATCTGCCCTCCCAATCGAAGACCACCAGTGGTAAAACCAAGTGGGCAGAGATGAAGAGTTAAGGACAAAAGGTCAGAATTGAAAGTAGAATGTGTGGGTGCGGGCGGTGTTGTTGAAGTAAAAGGCGTGGTAGAACGCGTCAACATAATCCCAATACGTGTAAGATTGAGGGCCAGAGGCCTGAGTGGTGAAGGTAAGAGGGTGATTTGGGCTAGTGGGCCATTCGTATGGTAAGAGGATACAATCAACAAAGACATGGGTACGGAGAACCTCGGTATAAGGTTTCTTCTGGTTGAGCAAGACATGATGGCAACGTAAGATCTGCTAGTAGTATGCCAGAGATTTGCCATGTCGTTGGGCGAATTGGTAAGTTCCACCTAGGGTCTGATAGGCCAATTGCCAGGCAGGTTGTTTCAAGGCGAGGCCATGAGGAATGAAGGCAACTAAATCTTTGTGGGATTTAGAATGCCAAGGGATGGGCAAGTATCTCAGATCTTTGAAAGAGGAAGTAGCATCTGGAGCACTGGAGCGTGTAACCTCCTTTTGTTGTAAAGCGTGCTCTAATTCATCTTTGGAGTACAACGCCAATGGTTTAGTAACAACCTTATGGGGCGTTGAAGGTCCCTGTAGTCGGGAAGATTGGCTGGTAGAGCCTTGTTGCCTGCGATTGGCAACTTGTTTTACTTTGTACTTGGACGAAGGTGGTGACCCTTTCGCTGGAAACCATGGAGGTTCCCCCTGTGAGGAGGAAGTCATTTCCCTGTAAGGAATTCCCGTGTAAGGAAATCAGGCAAGGAGTTAGTATCTCCAGGAATGTATTCAATAGTAAAATCATAAACAGATAATTCAGCTTGCCATCGTGCAAATATCTGTTTGGACACCAAGTTCTGGACGTCCTTTTGTATAATGGACTTGCAGGCATGGCAGTCTATGCGTAATAGGAACTGTTGATTGAGTAAATCATCTTGAAGTTTTGAAATGCATTTTAGTAAAGCAAGCATTTCTTTTTTAACAGTAGAGTAATTCTTCTGGGTTGTATTCCAGAAGCCAGAACAATATCGTACTAACTGCTCATTGTCGTATATAGGCTTTTGCTTCAATATGCCTCCGTAACCGAGGTCTGAAGCATCAGTTTCCGCTATTTTGTAAAGTAGTGGGTCTGCCAAAGATAACCATGGTAAAGCTTTTACTTTGGCTTTAACGGTTTGTACCACTTTAGTATGCTCAGAAGTCTATGGTATAGATTTCTTCTTGAGCCTTGCGTAAAGTAAATGAGTATCAGTAGCCAGATCTTTGTAATAATCGGCTACATAATTTAATGCTCCCAGAAAGCGCTGAAGTTGTTTCTGCTATGTTATTTCATCAGGAAATTTAGAGGCAAACTCATTGGGCCTTTGAAACGGTGAATGAGCATGTTGAGAAATAGTATGACCCAAAAATCGAATTTCGGTCTTAAACAATTTCATCTTGGGTTCAGAAAGAACTAAGCCATTTTTCAAAATTAATGTTTTGAAAATTCGTAAGTGCTTGAAATGTTGTTCTATGGTTAGGGAAAAAACCAAAACATCATCAATGTATGATAGGAGAAATTCAGAATATGGAGTAAATATATCGTTCATGATATGCTGAAATTCTGAAGGGGCATTTTTCAAACCAAAAGGCATAACATTCCATTCATAGTGACCGAATGGGACGACGAAGGCAGTTTTGTATCTGTCTTCTGGTTTTATCTGGATTTGCCAGTATCCAGATTTTAAATCAAATTTTGAAAAGATCTATGCTTTAATGAGTCGGTTAAGCAGGTCTCTTTTGTTAGGTATTGGATACCTAATCCATTGTAGTACCTTATTCAAAGGTTTGTAATTGATTACTAACCTTGGGTTTCCTCGTTCCTTTTCAGCTGCATTGTTGACGTAAAAGGCCGTGCAGCTCCAAGGAGAGTAGGAAGGTTTAATGAGGCCTTTGGTCAAAAGATCTTGTATTTCCTTCTGACATAATGCCATGTATTCGGCCTTCATCTGGCACGGTCTCGCCATAGTTGGTATCTCTGTTTCCTTGAACCCTGGCTCATAGGGTATGGATACCATGTGCTGCTTTCTATTCCAGAAAGCGTTAGGGATATCGCTGCATACGTCCCTGAGCAGTTCTTTTTGAAGAGTTTGTCTCCTTTATAAGAAAGCTGGAGTGGTTAAAACTGATTTTTATCGAGTCATTGTAAGCTCGGTCTTGAGAGAACATAGGTGATGTTCTTTATCTTGTAGTAGCTCAGTTGTAAGAGCATTCAGATCTCTAGGTGCAGGTGCTGTAACAAAAGTAAACTGATAAGGAGTGCCAAGTTTGTTAGAAATTATGGCCTCTTCAGTTACTAAAAAGGGTTTTATATTGTGTAAAAATGAGGTGCCAAGAATTATTTTGGAAGATAAGTTCTTGACAATTACTGCTGGTGTATCGACAAATATTTGCCCATTCATTTTATTACAGACATATAAACTGTCTGCTTTACCAGCAATTTTCAAGGGATCTCCAGTAGCGGATTTCAATGTTTCACTTGAAGGAGAAACATGCTGAGAAGGGATGACTCCTTCTCTGATGCAGTTTAAGTCTGCACCGCTGTCTACCAAAGCATTAATGTTTTTAATAATTAATGTATCTCCAACCGCCAAGGAAATGAATACATACCATTTCTGTTGGACCATACTTGTAATCATCTGTTGTAGATATTGCTTTGTGGTAGAGCTTACTTGAGGTGTTGTATGCTCCTCAGGTTGACCAGAGCTTTCTCCTGCAAAGAAAGATAATGATTCTGGAGTGGTTTGTTCTTACACTGCTTAGTCTGGTGACTAACCCGAAGTAGGCTATCTTTAAGGCTTGTATTTCTTGTTTACTAATCTTAATCTCAGTTTGGAGACCAGGTAGTCTTTTTTGGGTTTGTTGCTGGTGTCGTTGAAATAAGTTAGACATCATATAATACTTGTCACAATATTTTGCATTGTCCTGCTTTCCTTTAAGCAATGTATCCAAAATAAGTTCTTTATCCTTTTGATTTGTCAAACTTTCTAGTAAAGTAGGCAAATCGTTGGAAGATATCATGTTCAGAGAGGTAGTCATTCTGAACATAGCTTCTAACTGGTCTACCTGTGGATCTTTAAGTTCTTCTGTATCCGAGGAAGTCAGAGAAGTAGACTCAGAAGAATAAAGAGGCTCACAGAGTTCTTGTTCTGAGTCTGAAGAGGTGTTTTGCTCTTCGGTTTCAGAGAGTAATTGTAACACCTTTTGCCTAGATTGGTCATCAATCTGCAACCCTTGCACTTTCTCTTTTTGTTTTGCAAAACAGGTTCTAGCAAAATGTCCAGTGCGTCCGCACTTATAACACTTTGCAGTTGTGGAAGAGGATTGACCTTTTGGGCGGAAACTGGTTCTAGTCTCTCTTTTTGTATCTTTGCCCTTGTCCTTTTTGTGAAAGTGTAGTTTAGGCGGGTTCCTCTTTGTAAACCTTCTCTTGTATGGCTGAGTACTTCTACACTTAGAACAATCCTGTTCAGGTAAATTGTCATAAGCGAATTGCTGACAGAAAGTACCTAAGGTTTTTTTGAGATATCTGATCCCGCTTAAGTTGTTTCTTAAGTCGAAGATCGTTGCAGAGTAGGAGGCCCTACCTAGTGCAGGTAGTTTGTAATTGACCATAATGAAGACTATTCCAATTTATTTCTTCATTGGGTCCAGGACGTAGCTTGTCGTTAACTTTCAAGCAAATTGGGTAGGTAATCCTTCTATGAAGCGTTGCTTCCAATAAGGATTAGCGGCGTCTGCCAAAGTCATGACTCTACTTATAAAAGTAGAAATATACCAGTGTAGATCTGTAAGAGTTCTACATCTGAGGTGATGGAGCAGATACATGGTAGTTTCTGCTTGTCGTTGCGGATCCACGGCGAACATTGCCATGATCCTTAGACAGAAGGTCATGAAGGCATCAGAGATTGGATGTCTTTCCTTTATCTAATTTTGTAATTATTTCCTTCCCCTTCTCTTGGGTTCAACTTTTTCAGATGAAACATTTTTACGTCTAGCTTCAATGGTAGTCTCTTGTTATTTCTCCATCTTTCTCAACTTTTTGAGATGAAACGTGTATTGGTTTGGCTCCTCTATATCTCTCCATTATTCCAGTCTAGCTTTAAATCTCCCTTCAGTGGTCGTCTCTTCTTATTTCTCCATCTTTCTAAATCCTCTATATATATCTGACATATTCCGGTTTCAACTTCCCTAGGCCCGGGTGCTAGGGTTAAGGAGATGGACGGTGCGCAAAATGATCTTTATTAATGGCTCCCTCTAGCTCCTTTTACTCTTTACTTTACTATTCCATTCATATTATTAAGTTATTCATAAAGCTGGTTAGAATGATCAGTTCAAACAAACGCTTCAGCAGTTTGGACACTTGAAAGATTAACAAAACTATAGAAAAGCATAGAGAAAGTGAATCTCAACCTGGAATGAACATGTTTGGCTTCAATATATATCCTTGCCTCATTCTTCACATGATTAATCATAAAAAGAAGGAATTTAACTAAAGAATGGAGAAACCATTGATTGATTCTTTTGAGCATCCCATAGAGCTCAATGCCTCCACCCATGGATCCACCTGGATAGATAGATATATGGCCCCTGATCCCAAAGCCAAGAAGACAAGCTAACTTCATCAACCCAGATGAAACCGACCAGTTCTCTTATAAAAAAACAAACTTAAGTAAGAGCTAATTAGATTAATCCAATGCAATGAACCCAAATGGAAACGATGGAAACTCCTTAGATTTCTTCTGAGATATTGTTAGTGCCAGCACATTATGGATTGACTATCTTTGGACAAAATCGTCATCAAGACATATATATATATATGGAAGGTTTGAGATATGATAACATTAAAAAGCTTATCAGAGATATTCGTGGATGAAAGAAGAAAGAATAATTCTAGATTGATTGAGATCAATGAGAGATTGATATTGACTGATGACTGGAACGAATTTAAGAGAGTAACCAGTTGGACTGAAGTGATTGATAATCAATCAAGTAGTTACCATATAGGATTTCGATAGAACATGAGGGGATTGCAATCGATTTAAATAAGGAAGGTCTGGAGATATATGAGGAAGAGGATCACGTGAGGAAGGAAGATTGATAAAATCATGGACTGTTAATTAAACCATGATTAAAGGACATGCCATAAAAGGGGACACATACGAATATGAATAAGCATGAAGGCCTGGACACAAGACACAACTTCTGAGAGAGTTATTCCGAGTATTCAAGAGAAGTTCGTGTGTTCTGGAGCGTATTTGTTCTTCATCAATTTGCTTTCTGAGAAGCGGTCGAGGAGATGAAGACAGAGTTCCACCCACAGTTGGAACACCTTTGCTGAAGTCTGTGGTGGAGACAGACCGAACCTTCCACCCTGGAAGCTCGAACTGAGGGGGAGCCTCAGTGGGATAGTAACGTGACCAATCCACGATTCTGTTGAGAAGCTGAATCAAAACAGTAATGTCTTTGTGAAAGACTTGTAATCAGTTATCACTAGTGGATTGTTATTATCCCGGGAAAGAGTGCCCTGCAGATTAGGAACATTTGTTCCGAACTGCGATAACAACTTTGTTGTGTTTGCATTGTTCTTTATTTCTCGAGGTGTTTAATGTAGAGTTCCAAGTGGAGTTTTAACACTCGTTATTTTATACTAACCGATATCACCACAACATTTTCTATTAGTATCAGAGCAGGCACCAGACAGATTACTTGGTGAGATTCAAGAGTTCTGGTGAAAATGGCAAACATGATCAAGGATGGAGGTTCTTCAGCTCGTCCACCTCTTCTAGAAGGAACAAATTATCCTTACTGGAAGGCTAGAATGATTGCTTACATCAAAAGCATTGATGAAGATGTGTGGCTAACAGTACTTGAAGGATGGACTTGTCCTACTATTGAACTTGAAGGAAAGACGTTAGATAAGCCACAAAAGAATTGGACTGACAAAGAGAAGAAAAGCAGCAATTTGAATTCAAAGGCACTTAATACTATATTTTGTGGTGTCAACTTAGAGGAATTCAGCAGAATGTCAGCTATCACCTCTGCAAAAGAAGCTTGGGAGTCAATGAAGATACATTATGAAGTAACTACTTCGGTACGTATTGCAAAACTCCAACAGCTCATGACAAAATTTGAGTTAATTAAAATGAGAAACGATGAGACCATCCTAGAGTACGATGGGAAGATTAGAAAGTTGGCCAATGAAGCAAGACTGCTTGGAGATCCATTTCCAGAGAACAGACTGGTAAGTTCTGAGGTCTTTAAATAAAAAATTTTCTGTGAAAAACATTGTTATTACTGAGGCTAACAATATTGAAAAATGACCTTGAATGAAGTAATTGGCTCATTATGTACATTTGAGATAGAGATGGAAGTTGAGGTAAATGTATCTTCAATGAATGATCAGAATATTGCCTTTGCTGGTGAAACCAAAAAAGAAGGTCACTCATCAAATGAAAATTTGGATGAAAGAATTGATGACCTGTCCAAAGGGTTTAACAAGTTGTACAGGATATTCTCTAAGTTACGAAACTCCTCAAAGTATGGTGAAAAGAAACATGAGAAGTTTACTGCAGAACAAAGATGAGTGCAATGTCATGGGTGTGATGGTTATGGTCATATCCAGGCTGAATGTCCCACAGTACAGAAGAAAAAGAAAGCTCATGCTATAACTTGGAGTGATTCAGAAAACAATTCTTCAGATTCAGATGAAAATTATACCATGTTCTATGCAGGAGTTCATGATGGTGTTTCAACACTTGAGGTAAAGGAGGACGACACCTCTCTTATGAAAGGTATGAAAGATAAACTAGACAATATCTCCGTTATGAATCGAGAACTAATTGTTAAACTTAATGCGTCCGATGCTTCTCAAAAATTTCTTCAATTAGATGTGATGAAAATAGATGAATTACTAAAGCTGCAGGAAAAATAGATTGAGGAGTTGCAGAAGGAGTTAAACTCGATAAAACTAATCTTGAAGAATCTAGAGAAAGGGAAAGGTACGTTGGACGAGATTTTGAGTAGTGGAAAACCAAGTGGTGATAAGAGGGGGCTTGGATATGGTGACAACACTCCTAGAACACAAACAATGTTTGTTAAGGAAGGTATTCAAAAGAAGATTTCATATCAGAATCTCAAAAGCAGTGGTTGTTACTACTGCAAAGATTTGGGACATATTCGTTCTCAATGTTATAAGTTATTTCGAGATTTGAAATACAGTAATCGGAAACACCTGAAATATAAATTTATTTGGGTTCGAAAACAATCATCTTATTCAGCCTATCATGCTTTGAAAGCTACAACTAATAATGTTTAGAATTTTGATAGCGGTTGTTCTAGGCATATGACTGGAGATTCAGGTATGTTGAGCAACATTACCAAGCATGAGTCTGGACATGTGACATTTGGAGATGGCGCAAAAGGCACTATCATTGGAAAAGGTACCTTAAATGTTCTTGGTTTACCAAAATTGAGAAGTGTGCTACTTGTTCAAGGTCTAAAAGAAAATTTGGTTAGCATTAGTTTATTATGTGATGAGAGTTTGTTGGTCAACTTCTCTCGAGAAAAATGTTTTGTTTCTGATCTCAAAAGAAACTTGGTGATGGAAGGAGTTCGAACAGGAGATAATTGTTACAAGGTAATGCATCACAAGCAATGTTATTCTGTTTCATCTAACCATATTGATTTTTGGCTTAAGAAGCATGGACATGACCATTACAGACATATGCAAATGTTAGTTAAGAATGAAGATGTTAAAGGACAATCTGATCTCAAGCTAACCAGAGACAAAAAATGTGGAGATTGCCAACTTGGGAAACAACATAAGGTTCAACACAAAAAGGTTATACAGATAAACATCGCCAGACCGCTAGAATTCCTTAATGCTAATGTAATTGGACCAGCCCAGACACCGAGTTGTAAATGTAAAAACCCCAGGAATCAGGATATACATGATGAAGATATTTACTATACACAGACACTTGGTCACAGTGAAGAACTATCATATGCCAATATTGTTCTAGATGTTGTTCCAGGTTGTGTTCAAGGCAATGTTCCAGACGGTGTTCCAGACATTGATTCAGAAAAAGTTGATCGATGCTTTGAGTTCTTAGACGGAACTTTGAGCATGTGTGCTGTATGAACATCCCATCCTTCAAAAAGGGAATTAAAGACAAGTGGTTGTGCCGTACAATTGTCTTGGAGAAAGTAGCAAAGGCATCACATAGATGTTTCTACATGATAGACTACGATAATTTGTGTCCACAGGCAGCAGTACTACAAGAAGAATCTGTAACAGTACTTAATTTATTTGCTCTTATAACATGGTTTTTTTGTACTATTTCATCTGATGTTGCAGTTTAAGCATTGCCACCAAAAAGAGAAAAGAAAGTTTGAAGCTTTTCCTACTGACTAGCCTGATAATTTAGGAGCAGACATATCCCCCTACTGTTTCTGTTAGATTGTGTTTGAGGTGATGTCTTAGAAGGAGTTCGAGTGGTCACCCGACCCTTTGAATTTTTGGTAAGCAATATTAAGGATTAGCACCAGAAAAGTTGCTATTTAGACTGGCCATCTTAATACTAAAGAAGCAGAGCAAGGTAGTTCTCTGTCACTCTATTCTGAAGCTTTCTCTAAGAGGCAACAAGAGTATTATTAAAAGTGTCTGAAGAGTTTAGAATTTGAGATCCCAATGCTTTCGAAGTTACTGGCAATTCACAATCATACGAAGCGACAACTTCAAGCTCTTCTTGCAGATGAGCCCAAGGTACCTACTTATGAAGATGGTAAACTTGAGATCTTTTCCTTGTCTTTGCCAAAAAGGGGGAGATTAATTTTGTGTTACTTTTTGTATCATCTGGGCTATGAGTGTATCTATCTGACAAATATTTAGTTTATGTTCATCATTGCTTTGAATGTCCTCTCTGCTATTTTGAAGCAATATCAATCATGGAGATTCAGATGATGTCTCAGGCAGTGTACAAAAAGAATGATATTTTGTCAAAGAAAGTCAAAGGGGGAGATTGTTAGTGCCAGCACACGACTATCTTTGGACAAAATCGTCATCAAGACATATATATATATATATATGGAAGGTTTAAGATATTACAACATTACAAAGGTTATCAGAGATATTAGTGGATGAAAAAAGAAAGAATAATTCTAGATTGATCGAGATCAATGAGAGATTGATATTGACTGATGACTGGAATGAATTTAAGAGAGTAACCAGCTGGACTGAAGTGATTGATAATCAATCAAGGAGTTACCATATAGGATTTCGATGGAACATGAGGGGATTGCAATTAATTTAAATAAGGAGGGTCTGGAGATATATGAGGAAGAGGATCACGTGAGGAAGGAAGATTGATAAAATCATTGACTGTTAATTAAACCATGATTAAAGGACATGCCATAGGCGTGAAGGCCTGGACACAAGACACAACTTCTGAGAGAGTTATTCCGAGTATTCAAGAGAAGTTCGTGTGTTCTGGAGCGTATTTGTTCTTCATCAATTAGCTTTCTGAGAAGCGGTCGAGGAGATGAAGACAGAGTTCCACCCGTAGTTGGAACACCTTTGCTGAAGTCTGTGCTAGAGACAGACTGAGCCTTCCATGCTGGAAGCTCGAACTGAGGGGGAGCCTCAGTGGGATAGTAACGTGACCACTTACACTGAGTGGGTCATGTGTTGAAGGTAATCCACAATTCTATTGAGAAGGTGAATCAAAATAGTAATGTCTTTGTGAAAGACTTGTAATCAGTTATTACTAGTGGATTGTTTTTATCCCGGGCAAGAGTGCCCTGCAGATTAGGAACTGTTGTTTCGATCTGCGATAACAACTTTGTTGTGTTTGCATTGTTCTTTATTTCTCCAGATGTTTAACACAGAGTTCCAAGCGGAGTTTTAACACTCGTTATTTTATACTAACCGATATCACCAGAACATTTTCAGATATCTTATCCTTTTTATTACTCTTTTCTTTATTTGAGTGGCAATAATGTTCAGCTTGACGTTTCCTTTTTCTTAGATATGTTCTAATTAATGTTGCTCATCACCTTATAATAAAGGCAAAGTTCATTGTATTCAACTACATAAAGAGGGAGAGCGTGAGAGAGAGATGAATGGGAAGAAAAAGCAGATTAAGCTCTGTAGAGGTTTTGTTTAATCCTTTGTCGCGATTAAGCAGACATTTAACTTGTTAATCCTAATGTGGGTGGAGTACAAAATCATCCTACACCCAAAACCTGCAACTTGTACACCCTCTGAAGGCTCGTTACTTCTCTTTTCCACCAAAGATAAGTGCTCAATTTCCTTCCTTAGAATAACAAAAAATCTCATCTTTCAAAAAATTTCCCAGTTATCTAATCAAAATGTTGGCAAAATAAGGTTAGTGTTTGAAATACCATGTGGAATGATGCAATCCCAGCTAATCACTAGCAAGAGGACTAATCAATGTAATATAGACTTTGGTTAAGTCCGAATATCGTCCCACAAGGACCAAGCCAATAGCTAATCACTTTCTGAATAACAATTTAAAGTTTGAGTATCCTGAATTGAACAACGAAAGAAATTTAAACTAAACAACTACTTGAACCTAGTTGAGAGATAGCTTTTGAGGGATTTCAATAAGGAGAAACGACATTGGGAATCCAATTCCCTCCCTAGGTAATTCTAAGATTGAATAGAAGTTGAGTTTTGAAAATCAATTTATGATGAGCTTATAACACCATGGTTACATTCCGCATTGGCATCACCTTCTATCTCCTAGAGTAAACCAGCCGGCATGATCGACTCTACTTGATAGCATAAACATGAAGCTCATTGACCCTACCTATGGTCGGGAATCAGGTCTTGTGTCATAGGTAAATCAATCCAATCAAACTGGGTATTACTTTAAGGTCGAGGATTAACCCTAAGATTAGTTGATCTGCCTAGTGTATGAACTCAAAAAGATCAAGTACATCCTATCAACATATCTTACCTTAAGTCTAGCTTCACCTTATAACCAGTACATTGTAGGACAGCAAGTATGAATCAAGAAATTAACAGCTTGAGAATGCTCATTCATACACCAAATTGAAATAAAAATAAAACATAATGTATCAATCTTATTACATGCTTAGGGAGTCCTGGACTCCCAACTATAGACGACTACTCCATACGGGAAATATAAAAACAAATCAAGGTTTAAATAATAGCCATAAAAGAATAAAAATAACTAAGCAAAGAAACTCCCTTTGGAGGACTGTTCCTGGTCACCCTTGCTCCTTGGCTGAAATCTCCATCTTTCTTCCTCAATACACCTAGAGGTCATGCCAGACTTCCTCTGGACCTTCTCCTCTCTCTAAACTAAAGAACAAAGCAGGAAATTGAACTAAAAACTGGATGCCTTACACTCTTCCTCAGACCCCTATTTTTAGTTGTTCTGCTGCCCATGCCTTGTAATTTAGCCTCTGTCCAGGGGCATAAAGTATCCTTACCGACCTCAGAATTGGATGAAATTATGGAGGAACCTTCCTTCCATGGTCTTTTCCTTGTGTACGAAATTTGAGATTAATCTGAGTTAGGCAACTTGAGATATGATGTCGAGAATTTGGATTGCTTCTGCTGCTAATTTCTGCACTGGGTCCACCACTTTGAAAGTATGAAACTCTAAAAACACTACTTGGATTGACCTGAATTTTTGTGATATGATCCTAAATCTCCTCAGGAATCTTCAGTCCAAATTTGGGTTCAATTGGGAATCAGCAACTCCAGATATGCTCTCTTCAAACTCGGATTTATCTTCTCTTCTGGCAGCAGTTTCCTTATTTGTATTGAACTTTACTTCTTGGTCATTCAAAACACCTAGGACTCGAGCAAATTTCCTTAGAGTCTTCATGGATACCTTCCTTAGGCACTTAGGACTTCTTTTCCCATTTTGGGCTTAATTGGTTGTTAGGATCCTGAGGTTTTTGCTATTTTACGTTGCTGAGTCATTGGCCCGGTCTGCCGATAATGTGCCTGATAATGGCACGGTCGCGCCACTGGAGCAGAGTTCTTTCTAAGTCTAGAAAGGGCCATAGAATCCGTGCTGAGTTAGGAGATTTCTTGGTGCAGTAGCGGCAGATTTTGTTGTTGTTGTGGCGCGGCAGCGCCACTCCTTAGACATTTTCATTGGTCTCCAGAACGACAACTCCTCTTTCTGTATTTAGCCGCTCTTTGGCATGTCCATGCTGTCTTAGTGTGAGTTAGCGCCAGTTCCTTGGCGCGGTAGCGCCCTCCAAATGTGCGGTCGCACCAATTCACATTCCCGAACTGTTGGATTTCATGTTCGTTAAGTCGTTGGGCATTTTTCTCCTTTATTTTGAATTTTTACCTAATTTTCCGGCGCGGTGGCGCCAATTATGGAGCGGACGCGCCATCCTTTGTCTTGGCTTCTTTTGCTCATTTTTCCTCTGTTTTTGCTCCAAATCCATTTTTTCTTCTTCCACTGGGTACCTAAGGCATAGAACATGAAATTGAGTCATATTTGTTACTTTTATACTCCGAATTGACTCAGAATTAGATTTTTCAATTAATTTTTATGCCCAATGATAGTGTGTTTCAGATACTTATCACAATCCCAAACTTAAATCTTTGCTCGTCCTCGAGCAAAATCTTAATGAAATAACCAGATAAATCTGTAGAGATTAAGAACAAATCAGTGGTGCTCCCCTTACAAGTTTAAAGATGGATGATTCACTCCTTTCCTAGTGACGGTTCTTCTTGCTTAGTCAAAACAATATTCAAATTTTTCTTTAATTTTTCAAAGATCCTTATCCCTATACAAGTGTTTGGAGAGGAGAGATAGTCTAGAGGGAGTCTTACACGACCTCTTGGCACTTTGGAGAGAGGAGGTGGAGATTTCAGTCAAGGCACAAGAAAAGCTAAAGGCAGTCCTTAAAAGGGGGTTTCTGTACTTGGTTTATTTTATTATCATGGCTGTATGTGAATCCTTTTTATGTGTCTATAGTGTTAGCATGGAGTAGTCTCTCTCTGTTGGGGAAGCCATGAACTCCTAGTTGTTACAAATTTGAGTTTTGAAGTTTATAGCAATAAAGTATCTTGTTTTTGTTTTAGAATTTGATTTTACTACTTATTTATAATCTGAATTGATATTTGAAGTTTAACGAGGTTCAAATAGAGAAGTTAAAGTTAAGTAGAGATTTGGGTTAGTTATATGATTCTTTGGTTTCTAAAACAACAAGTTTTTCTAACTAGATTGTTCCGGATTGTGATTGAGACCAGTGAAAAGCTATGTGACTTTTTAAACTCTTGTTCTGAATAAGATAGAGTTAATCTTTAAGCTTTTATATTTATGCACCTAGGATTTGAATGTTTCCAGATTGGCATGGAGTCCAAGGAATAGGTGAAAGTTATTTCCAGTATATGGGTTACCAGGTTTTCAAAAGCAAAGTCAAGGTAGAGGTACTTGAGCTATAAAAATCAAAACTTTGCATGTTAACAACTAGCAGGGATTTACACTTTGTCCAACATCTCATCTCATAAGGTTTAGTCATCTAATTCTGTTTTCTTTTCCAGTTCTCAAAAAAACCAAAATTTCTTTTCCTCAATCAATAGAAAATTCTTTACTTAAACTAAGTTCTCATGAAGGTGTCTATGGGATCGATATCTGGACTCTCGAGTCTATATTACTTGCTGACCTAGTGCACTTGCTAGGCACCTAACAAGTTTTTGGCGCCGTTGCCGGGGAGTATTGAATTGAGAGTAAGTTTAAGTAAATTTTGATTTGTTGATTGAGATTAATTTTTTTTCTTTCTTTTCAGGATGAACCGGATTTGTGACCATTTTGCTTTTGTTCCAGATCTTACCCACTACCTGCATACCAACAACATGCTTCAATATATTGAAGGATATGTTCATAATGTAAGACAATTCTAAGTACCAATTTTTTGTGTCAAGTTTCAGGAATTTCATGTTTGAATCAATGGTCGTGATTACTTGAATGGTGTTGGATGTGTATTGTTACAGGTGAATCCAGGAAATGCTCTTGGTCAGCTGTTGGATGATGAGTGTCCTAAAGATTTCATCAAAGGTCTTAGTGTGGTTGTCCGTTTTCTCCTTCCAGTGGAGCATGTTGTGTAGCATTGTGATAAGAGGTGCTCTCTCTCTCTCTCTCATTCTCTCTCTCTCTCTCTTCCTTCTTTCTCCCTCCTGTCTGCTGATGCTGTTTTTATGTGATTTTATATTATGTTCTTTTCCTTGGTTGCAGGAATCTTCTACTTTTACGCACTCAGTTCTTAGTGCATCTCGTGAGTGAAAGTAGACAGGATGTGCTTGTTCACATTCCATTGGGTAAAATTAACATAGACAACAACCCTAACCTAGAACATTTCCTGAAAACCAATCGTTACTATGACTCTGGAGTGGGGGTAAATTATGTGAAAAGTGTGGTCCCACCTTGGCTGTTGTTGCTTATCGAAGGGGATAGTGTGATGTTGAGCTGATTAATGTTACAAACAAAAACTCCTAGTTCAAGCTTCAAGCGAGGTAGTTATTGGTCAATCCTTGTTACTGATGATTGCTTTATAGATTCCTTTCTTTTTAATGATTTGTCATATCTACTACTCAGATATGTGGTGGAGAGAATGGATCCAGAGTTGTGAGAGAAGGTTCTTAGTCATGACAATGAGTTCAGAAGGCAGCTTATTGATGAAGTGGTTTCAACCGCCTCACCTGAGAGCAAGAGCCCTGAGCAAGTCTCTGCCGCTTCTAAAGCTTTCATGACACCTCATCTTCCACATGAACATATCGAACTTCTTGAAAAGATTGTTCTCCAAAATTCTGCTTTCAGTTGGAAGTTCAACCTGCAAAATCTTCTGATCCTTACTGCTTTCAAAGCCGATCCTTCAAGGGTGATGTATAATATTAATCGGTTAGACAACTTTGATGAACAAAAAAAGAGAGAAAATCCTTAGCTAAGTTGGGAGAAAGGCCACCTCGTGTGTGTACCGGGACTTGGGCCTCAGCAAGCTTAGAGTCTCTGAGTCAACCGGCGAGGTAAGCAAGACTCTGAACAAAGCCGAAAGAAAAAAACTTTACATGGGAAAGAAAAAGGAAAAGATAGAAAGGAAGAGGAAAGGGAAATGGAAAGGAATGAGGGATCAATTCAAATGAATAAGTTTGGGGTGAAGGAGCTTGGAGGAAAAGCCACAAGTTCAGATTCATGCTCAGAAAAATGGAATATGGATATGAAGAGGAGAGTAAAAACCAAATAAAATACCTACAAAATTTTCATCATACCCATTGCCCATACCTCATTACAACCCATAAAAGGCCTATTGATGAGAATTGAGAACTCCTTCAGGTTAGTGGAGAGTGGACTGAGGGATGGCTTAAGGAGTTGAACTAAGACTTCTCACTCGTATGGGAATGGGCGTCGTCGAAAAATTTGGAGAAAATTCAAAATCTGTTTTGAAAAATGTTACGATCCTGATTTATGTGCCTAGCTTCCTTGTTCCATCAGCTCTTGAGATTTTGGAATACTTGATAAGTGTCTAAAAGACACTTATTTATGCATAAATTAAAGACCATAAATGCCTATTTTTAGTTAGTTATTAGCATGAAAGTGACATATATGACTCAATTACATGTTTTGTGTCTCAGGTACCTAGTAAAAGAAGAAAATCTGAATGCGGAAAGAAATAGAAGCAGAAAAGAGCAAAAAGAGCCAAAAAGAGGGAACGACGCGACTACGCCAGTAAAATAGTCAAAAATTCAAATAAACAAAAGAAATTCCCAACGGCTAGTAAAGCTTCAAAGAAGACAATTCAGGAATGTGGAATGGCGCGATCGTGCCAAGAAACTGGCGCTACCTCACTCTGTGACCACATGGATGCACCAAAGAGATACCAAATACAGAAGAGGGGTTGCCATTCTGGGACCAGTGAAAAAGACTTAGGAGTGGCGCTGCCGCGCCACTTCCATAGCAAACTTTGGCGCGACCGCGCCAAGAAAGTCTCCTTACTCCGCTCGAGTTAGAAAGCTGTTTCCAGACTTAGAAAGATCTCTGCTCCAGTGGCGCGACCGTGCCAGATTCAGGCTTATTTTAGGCGTGACCGCGCCGATTACTCAGCAACACAAAGTCGCAAAAATCTTGGGATCCTGACAACCAATCAAGCCTAAACTTGGGAAAAGAAGTCCTAAGTGTCTAAGGAAGGTATCCAGGAAGATTTTAAGGAAATATATTCGAGTTTAAAGTGCTTTGAATGACCAAGAAGTGAAGATCAATTCAAAGAAGGAACTTGTTGCCAAGAGAAGAAGTTGAGTCCAAAATTTATGAACAACATATCTGGAGTTCCTGTGGTCCAATTAAAGCCTAATTTGGACTGAAGATTACTGAGCATATTAATTACTATATCAAGAAAATTTAGGCAAAGACAAGTCGTGTTTCTCATGTTCTACACTTCCAAAGTGGTGGACCAAGTGCTGGAATTGGCAGTAGAATCAATCAACTTCTTCACATCATATCTCGAGTTTCCCAGCTCAGAATGAACTCAAATTATTTGAGCAAGGAAAGGACCATGGAAAGAAGGTTCCTATGTAATTTCACCCTATTCTAAGGTTGGTAAAGCATAATTCATACCCGTGGACAGAGACCAATTTACAGGGCCTGGACAGAACTGCAACTATAAATAGAGGTCCGAGGAAGAGAGTTGGGAAGCCAGTTTTCATCATGTTTTGAGTTCTAAATTCAGTTTTTAGTTTAAATTCCGGTTTTTGTAGTTATTTTGGAGTGGAGAGAAAGTCTAGAGGAAGTCTTGCACGACCTCTTTGAACTTTAGAGAGAGAAGGAGGAGATTCTAGCCAAGGCACGAGTAGAAGCTAAGGGCAGTCCTTCAAGGGGGTCTTCTGTACTTAATTTCTTTTCATACTCATGGCTGTAATTGAATCCTTTATGTGTGTTTGTTTTATTGGTATGGAGTAGTCTCTCTTTGTTGGGGAAGTCATGAACTCCTAGTTGTTTATGTTTAAGTTCTGAATTCTATAGCAATATAGTACCTTGCTTTTGTTTTAGAATCTGAGTTCATTGCTTATTTCTAATTTAAATTGATTTCTGAAGTTTAATGAGGTTCGAATAGAGAAGTTAAAATTCAGTAGAGATTTTGGTTGGTTATATGATTCTTTGTTTTGTAAAACAACTCGCTTTGAAACTAGATTGTTCCAGTTGAAGAAGGAGACTAGTGGAAGGAGATGTGACTTATTAAACTCTTGTTCTGAATAAGAGAGGGTTAATCTTCAAGATTTTATATTTATGCACTTAGGATTTGAATGTTCCGGTTTATCAAGGAGTTCAAAGAATAAGTGAAAGTTATTTCTTGTATATGGGTAACTAGGTTTTCAAAAGCTAAGTCAACGTAAGGGTATTTGAGCTATAAAATCATAACTTTGCATGTTAGCAACTAGGAGAGATTGACACTTTTCCCCAACATCTCATCTCTATAAGTTTTTCTTGAAGTTTAATTCTGTTTTCCTTTTCAATTTTCAAAAAAAAATCCAAATTTTCTTCACCTCAATCAATAGGAAAATTTTGCTTAGATTAGACTCTCATCAAGGTCTCTATGGGATCGATATCTGGACTCTCAAAGTCTATATTACTGGCTGACATAGTTCACTTGCTAGACACCCAACAAGTTTTTGGCGCCGTTGCCGGGGACCATTGAATTGAGAGTAAGTTTAGGTGAATTCTATTATGTTGATTAAGCTTAATTTTTATATTATGTCTTTCAGGTTGAACCGGGTTCATGCATGAAAACAAGGTCTGGTGGGGAACCACTAGTTGAACCAGATCTGAAACTAGAGAGATCACTCCTTCAATGAAGGAGAAGAGAAGGGTCAGCAATGGAAGATCAACACCAGGAAGAAGGGGCTGAAAAGACAATGGAACATTATGTGCAATCAAACCCCAATGCCCAAAGATCAGCCATTGTGAGACCTGAAGTTCCAAGCAACTTTGAGATCAAGCATCAAATTCTATCAATGATTCATAACAGTTATCATATTGAAATGAGGATCCTAAGGAGGTTTTTCTAATGAGGATCCTAATGAACATATTGAAAAATTTCTTGAAATATGTGATACTTTCATATTTAATGATGTTACAAATGAAGCCGTCTGGTTGAGATTGTTCTCTTTCACTCTAAGGGATAAAGCAAAAAGTTGGTATCACACACTGCCACCAGAGTCAATTTGAACATGGGATGAGCTACAAAGGAAGTTCCTTGGTAAGTATTTTCCACATGCCAAAACAATTAAGTTGCGTAATGCTATCTCAAATTTCATGCAGGAACATGATGAACAACTTTGTGAAGCTTGGGAAAGATTTAAAGAGCTGCTCAGAAGATACCCAAATCATGGAATACAAAAGTGGATGCAGATTGATATATTTTACAATGGAATTAAAGTTTCAACATGAAGCTTAATTGATGTTGCAGCTAGTGGTACCATGAACAAAAAGACTCCTAATGAAGTTTATGAATTGATTCAAGAGATGGCATCTAACATGTCCCAATATCCAGTTGAGAGAACTGCAAGAGGGAGAGTTGTTGGCATAAATATGTTGATTCTGTATTAGCATTGCAAGCTCAAGTCGAGTCACTAACCAAACAGTTGTCAAAATTGCATACACCCTCTTTGGTTGCTCAGATTTGTGACATGTGTGGAGGAGGACATCCCAACAATGAACGCAAAGCAGGTAACATTCAAGTTGTAAGTTCTTTAGACCAGGCTAATTTTGTTTCAAATTTTTGTAGGTCAAATGATCCATACAGCAACACTTACAATCCTGGTTGGAGGAGTCACCCAAATTTTTCATGGTCTAACAACAACAACCAGCTACCCAGCACTCAACAGCCCAATGCTCAAACAAGACTCCCACCTGGTTTCCAAAGAGCTGCGCAAGAATAGGAACAAAAAGCCAGCTTTGAGGACATTGTTTCAAAGTTTTTAGCAAATCAAGAGAAAAGATATGCTCGGACTGAGTCCAGGTTTCAAGCTCAAGAAGCATCCCTAAAAAATTAAGAGGCGTCAATCCGAAATTTGGAAATACAAGTGGGACAACTGGCCAATGTTATATCAGGTAGGTACAAAGGAACTTTACCTAGTAATTCTGAGACTAACCCTAAAGAATAGATAAAAGTCATCACTTTGAGAAGCGGGAAGGTCTTAGAAGAGAAAAAGCAACCTCAGGTGGAGGAGGACAAACCAAATCAGCAGCAAGACAATGAAAGAGAGGAGCAAGATTAGGGGAAAGAGGTAAGTAGACAGCACAAGCAAAAAGGTAAGTCTTCTCAATCTCTTTCAAATGCTGTAATAAATGTGGACACTTAGCCATATCCGGAGAGAGCTAAAAAGGATAAGTTAGAGGATAAATTTTCAAAGTTTATTGATATTTTCAAGAAGCAAGAAATTAACATCCCTTTTGTAGAAGCTCTAATGCAGATGCCACAGTATGTAAAATTTCTTAAAGAGGTGCTTTCAGGAAAAAGGAAGGGTGAAGAGCAAGGGACAGTGATGCTGACTGAAAGTTGTAGGGCAATATTGAAAAATCAATTGCCTACCAAGCTTAAGGATCCAGGGAGTTTCACTATACCTTGTGAATTTGGAAAATTCAAGTTTAACAAAGTCTTATGTGATTTAGGAACAAACATAAATCTGATGCCTTTGTCCATTTATAGAAAATTGAATCTTGGAGAACTGAAGGAGACCAATATCATGCTCCAATTTGCTGATAGATCAACCAAAAAGCCCAATGGACTAATTGAGGACGTGCTGGTCAGAATTGGAAAGTTCATCTACCCATGTGATTTTGTGGTGCTAGACATGGAGGTGGATTGGGAACTACCACTGATTCTTGGGAGACCCTTCTTAGCCACCGCAGCTGCACTGATTGATGTCAAACAGGGAAAATTACCTCTTAGATTAAATGATGAAGAAATAGTGTTTGACATTAAACAAGCCATCAAAAGGCCTTCAAATTTATGTGATGATACATGTTACTTTATTGATGTGATTGATGAATGTGCAAAACTTGTCCAGCAGGAGGTCATGATGAAGGATAGCTTGGAAAGGTGTTTGGCTCAATCATGCACCAAGGAAGATGATGATCCCCTCATGCAACAAGAAGTAGCACAATTAGAGGCTAAAGGAAACAAAGAAGAGGACGAAGGGGATGAAATCAAAGACCCATCTAAACTTGAACTCAAACCTTTGCCTAATTCTTTGAAATTTGTTTATCTTGATGATAGTTCAAAACCAGTGATAATCTCTTATTGTTTGAATGATAGGGAAGAAAAACTCTTGATCGAGGTGCTGAGCAAGCATAAGAAAGCAACTGGGTTGAAAATTTCAGATATCAAGGGAATCAGCCCATCCACTTGCATGCTTAAAATTCTGATGCAGGACTCTTTCAAGCCTACAATTCAACCTCAAAAAAGGCTAAATCCAACCTTGCAAGAAGTGGTCAAAAAGGAAGTGGTAAAGTTGCTAGATGCAGGTATTATTTACCCAATTTTATATAGAAAATGGGTTAGTCCAGTCCAAGTAGTGCCTAAAAAGGGTTGAATAATAAAATATTCAAATAATGAGTTAATACCCACTAGGACTGTGACTGGATGGAGGGTCTGCATTGATTACAAAAAATTAAATTCAGCAAGTAGAAAAGAACATTTTCCTTTACCTTTTATTGACCAAATGCTTGAGAGACTCGCAGGTAACAAATTTTATTGCTTTCTTGATGGCTATTCCGGGTATTTTTAGATTCTATTGCCCCAGAGGACCAAGAGAAAACCACTTTTACCTGCCCTTATGGAACTTTTGCATATAGGAGGATGCCTTTTGGGTTATGTAATGCACCAGCCTCTTTTTAGCGATGCATGATTGCTATCTTTCATTATTTTATTGAAAAAATTAAGGAAATCTTCATGGATCATTTTACTCTTTATGTAATGACATTTGAAACCTGTTTGAAAAATTTAGAATTGGTCCTAGCAAGATGTGAAGAGAGCAATCTAGTGCTGAATTGGGAGCAGTGCCACTTTATGGTGAATGATGGCATTGTCTTGGGCTACAAAATTTTAGAACAAGGTATTGAGGTTGATAGAGCAAAAGTAGAGGTGATTGAAAAATTACCTCCACCTACAAACATAAAGGGCATAAGGAGTTTCCTAGGACATGTAGGTTTTTATAGGAGGTTTGAAAAAGTGTTCTGATGATATCGATTAGTGTAAGTTAACGAGTGTTAAAACTCCGCGTGGAACTCTGCGTTAAAGACCTCAAAAAATAAAACTAAAGCAAACACAAGCTAGTTGTTATCGCAGTTCGGAACAACTGTTCCTAATCTGCGGGGCATTCTTGCCCGGGATAGTAACAATCCACTAGTGATAACTGTTTACAAGTCTTTCACAAAGACAATATAGTTTTTGGTTCACCTTCTCAAAAGAATCGTGGATTACCTTCTACACCTGACCCACTAAGTGTAAGTGGTCACGTTACTTTCCCACTGAGGCTCCCCCTCAGTTCGAGCTCTCCAGTGTGGAAGGCTCACTCTGTCTCCAGCACTGACTTCAAAAAGGGTGTTCCAACTGCGGGTGGAACTCCATCTTCATCTCTTCGACCGCTTCTCAGAAAGCTTATTGATGAAGAACCAATACTCTTAGAATACACGAACTTCTCTTGAATACTCGGAATAGATCTCTCAGAAGTTCTGTCTTGTGTCTTGTGTTCAATCTCCATTAATTTAATCAGACTTCCATAATCTTCTCAACCTTTCTTCCTTTTGTGACCAGCTTCTTAATATTTTCAATTTGACCTTCTGTAAACAGATCACCCTAATCATCTCTTCTTACCTTTCGTGACTTTGCTTCTTTATATGTCTATCACCTTATCCAAACAGATGGCAATCTCTTCACGTGTCATCCTCAATCAGTCTCTTCACGGGTGTATATTGTATACACCTCACTTCTTGGTCACCAATCATTCTCCACGTGTGTATATATTATACATACCCCACGCCTTGATCTCCTTATGCTTTATTTTGTCCAAAGAATAGTCAACTATAGTCAACTCGTGATGTCTTGGCATTAACAATCTCCCCCTTTGACTTTCTTTGACAAAATACCCTTGAGGCATAGACTTTTGCATTTCTATTTGGAATACTCTTTTGGAGACATCACTTCTACTGAGGAAACATGTAACAGAACAACAAGAGCAACACTTAATAAAAAAGGACATCAAAATACTTACTTCCCCTATTTTAACAAGAGAAGTCAAAGAGGAACCAACCCAACCATCCTATTCAGCTGTATCATTTGAGGCATCATCATCAGACTCGGTAGAGGGCTCTGGCTCATCAGCAACAAGAGATTGGAGTTGACAACGTTCATGCTGATGAATGGCAAGCAACTTCTGGAGCATCAATATTTCAGTATCAAGGGCATGCAGCCATTTCTGATAATATTGTTGTTGTCGCTTGGAATATGCTTGAGAAAAGGGTGGCAGAGTAATATCCAGAGTGTCTGTGTCTTCTTCACATTGACCACTCTGTATGGAGCCTTCCAAGTACTGATCTTCTGAGGAACAGACTTAAAACACAGTGGACCAGGAGCCAATTCAAACTCCTTTTGACACACCAGAATAGTACATATGGAGCTTGGAAACATCAGGCTTGCATAGTGTTTCGGGGTTTCAGCAAAGTTTAGAACTTGATCAAAGATTATCTGCCCAAGATTAATAGGAATTCCCTTACCCACTTGATACAGAAAACGTGCAAGTGATATGTTCATAGTGGTGTAATGACCGGTAGGCATCCAGTGAGAGATAGCCGCTTTGTGTAGTCCATAGTTTTTTGTGGTCAGAGCCGAGGTAGGAAAAGTCCGATGTGAAACCCACTGTTTCGTATATCCTTGTGATATCCGGGAGATGCTGGCTCAACTATAGCTTTCTTCATATTGTAATATCATCAAGTTCAGAAGAGCGTAAGCTTCGTACCTCTTCAGAGCCAGAAGAAGATGATACCGGCGTGTGAGCAATAGAGCTATCATTTTCTTCAGGCATAGTGATTTTCAACCACTCTTCAGGCAATTTATGAGACTGTTGAGATGACTTCTGGACAATGTACTGCAGTGCATCTTTCATGGTAAATGAGTCTCGCATAGATGAAGAAGATTTGGCTAAGGATTCCTCAACAGTGAGAGAACTACTTGCGGCAACCTGTGATGATGCTTTGATAGGAATGGGCGTAACTTCTTCTGTCTGAGAATCATCACGAACAAAGAGCAGAGGCAGAGACGAGGATGGTGAGGAGTCCATAGCCCGGCCTATATTTTAATTTAAAATTTGTAAAAAAATAAATACAATAGTGAAATCTTCTCTAAGAAAATTGCGATGGCCTACCTTGCAATTTATAATTCTAGAAGCAATTTAAATTCCATAAGAGAGAAACAGAGTGAAGGGTGCGCCAGCAGGTTATGCACTGGTTGATAAGTGTCTAAAAGACACTATTTATGTATGAATAAATTATTAGAAATCCAAATTTTGAGTTAATTATCAGCATGAAAATGACAAATATAACTCAATTGCATGGTTTGTCTCAGGTAACTAGTGGAAGAAGAAAATCCGAATTCTGAGTGAAACTGAAGCAAAAATGAGCAAAATGAGCCAAAAAGGGTATGGCACGATCGCGCCGATTCTAACGCCACCGCGTCGGAAAAATAGTTGAAAATTCAAATAAATGGAGAAAATACCCAATGGCTAGGAAGTCTTCAAAGAAGACAACTCAAGAAAGTTAAATGGTGCGACCGTGCCTTCTGAGGGCGCTATCGCACCAAGGAAATTACGCTACCTCACTCTGAGATAGCATGGATGCGTCAAAGAGATGCCAAATACATAAAGAGGAGTTGTCGTTCTAGGGACTAATGGAAAAGGCTAAGTGGCGCTACCGCGCTACTACTACACCACACTATAGTGCTGCCATGCCAAGAAGTCTCCTTAAGCAGCACGGATTCGATGGCCGTTTCCAGATTTAGAAAGAACTCTGCTCCAGTGGCGCGACCGGGCCACTATAAGGAACATTATCGGCGCGACCGCGTCGATGACTCAGCAATGTAAAGTCTAAAAAATCTCGGGATCCTGACAACCAATCAAGCCCAAACTTGGGAGAAGAAGTCCTAAATGCCTAAGGAAGGTATCCACGAAGATTATAAGGAAATTTGCTCGAGTCCTAAGTGTTTTGAATGACCAAGAAGTGAAGTTCCATATAAAGAAAGAAACTGCTGCCAGAAGAGAAGAAAAATTCGAGTTTAAAGAAGAGTATATCTGGAGTTCCTGATTCCCAATTGAACCCAAATTTGGACTGAAGATTCCTGAGGAGATAGAGGACCATATTACAAAAATTCAGGTCAATCCAAGTCGGGATTTTAGAGTTTTATAATTTTAAAGTGGTGGACCCAGTGCAGAAATTTGCAGCAGAAGCAATCCAACTTCTCATCATCATATCTCGAGTTTCCTTATTCATATGAGTTTCCTAACTCAGATTGGACTCAAATTTCGTACACAAGGCAATGACCATGGAAGGAAGGTTCTCATGTAATTTCAATCAATTCTGAGGTCGGGAAGGCATACTTCATTCCCCCGGACAGAGATCAAATTACAAGGCCTGGGCAGCAGAACAAGTATAAATAGGGGTCCGAGGAAGAGTGCAAATCATCCAGTTTTGAAGTTGTAAATCCAATTCCAGATCTCATTATAGTTTGTATTTTAGTTTCTCATTGTTTTTAGTTAGTTTTGAAAGGTGAGAAAGTCTAGAGGGAGTCTTGGACGACCTCTTGGCACTTTGGAGAGAGGAGGTGGAGATTTCTGTCAAGGCATAAGAGAAGCTAAAGGCAGTCCTTCAAAGGGGGTTTTCGTACTTGGTTTATTTTATTTCTATGGCTGTAATTGAATCCTTTTTATGTGTTTATATTGTTAGCATGGAGTAATCTCTCTCTGTTGAGGAAGTCATGAACTCCTAGTTGTTATATGTTTAAGTTTGGAAGTTTATAACAATATAGTACTTAGCCTTTCTTTTAGAATCTGAGTTCATTGCTTATTTCTAATTTAAATTGAAATCTGAAGTTTAACGAGGTTCGAATAGAGAAGTTAAAGTTCAGTAGAGATTTGGGTTAGTTATTTGATTCTTTGTTTTATAAAACAACTCCTTTTTCTAACTAGATCGTTCCGGATTGTGATGGAGACTAGTGGAAAGTGATGTGAGTGTTTATAACTCTTGTTCTGAATAAGAGAGAGTGAATCTTTAAGCTTTTATATAGATGCACCTAGGATTTGAATGTGTCTGGATTGTGATGGAGTTCAAAGAATAGGTGAAAGTTATTTCCTATATATGGGTAACTAGGTTTTCAAAAGCTAAGTCAAGGTAAAGGTACTTGAGCTATAAAAATAAGAACTTTGTGTGTTAACAACTAGGAGGGACTGACACTTTTTCCCAACATCTCATCTTCATAAGGTTTAGTCATCTACTCCAGTAGTGTAATTCTTTTTTCTTTTAAATTTCATGTACCCAAAAAACTATTTTCCTCAATCAGTAGAAAAATCTTTGCTCAAACTGAGTTCTCATCAAGGTCTCTGTGGGATCGATATCTGGACTCTCGAGTCTATATTACTTGCTGACCTAGTGCACTTGCTAGACACTCAACAAGTTTTTGGCGCCGTTGCGGGGGACCATTGAATTGAAAGTAAGTTTAAGTAAATTTTAATTTGTTGATTGAGATTAAATTTTATATTCTATCCTTTCAGGATGAATCGGGTGTGTGCATGAAAACCAGAATTAGTGGTGAGTCACTAGATGAACCAGATCCGGAACCGGAAATAGTACTCAGATGAGAGGTGAAATTACTTGCAGAATGAGATAAGTCCATGTCCTAACTCATAATGGGAATTTTTCCAACCATATGCATCTTCCAATTATGATCCATGGATGTATGATTCTGATATATCATGTTCTTTTGTTGATAATGAACCTAATGATTCCTATAAAATAGACCATGATGATTATTTCTCAAGGAAAAATGAAAATCTTTGTCTTGAGAATGATTCGCTGGTTAAATGGCCACATGGGCAATTGTCCATGTTCAGGTATGAGCACCCTCCTATGTTTAGTGATTCTTATAATCATCATGCATATCCCCCTCAGCCTCAAGAAGACTTGTCTAGGTTTGCCACTCTAATGGATGACTATTTTGTCCAAATAGATACAAAGTTATATCCACCTGAGGAAAAACCTAGTTTAGAAGAAGGTATTGATGTTTATGAGCCATGGTTGCATATTTTTCATGCATCCATTAGAGTTGAGTCAGATAATCTAGTAAATCAGCTAAAGTATGAGTTTATTCATGGAACAAATAATGAAACATGTTTTCTTGAGCTATCTGATGATGATGAACCTGAATGGATGTACACAGCTAGCACTTCTTGTTTTAATTTATGTGTTACTGCATAACACATAGAGGAAGATATAATGGAGAGAGCTGAGAGTTGTTATTTTCAGAAACTTCAAGAGGGAGAAGATGAAAAGATCATGGACAAAAAGGAATAAGATGTAAAAGATAAAGAAGGGGAAGGGGTCGAAGAAGAAGAAAATTTAGAAAAACCTCATGAACAACATGTAGAAGCTAGGATAGAGGACACAAAGGTTAATGAAAATTCCTTCCTCTCCATAGATATTGATTTCTTTATTATTCAGCCCTATAAACCACCCATAAAAGATGAACTTAAAATTTTGTTAGGTCTGGGTAATGTAAAAGAAAGTTGGCTAAAAATGAATGAGCAAAACATGTTCAAAGCCAACCAGAAAAGAGAAAGAGTGACCAGCTCTTTGCTCTAAAGTTACAATCACCATGCAGCACATTCCAAAGGCAAAAATATCCTTAGGCATGGATGGTTCCAGTTTCCATTCGATCCTGGTGGATCAGATCACCTGGACCAGTAGTGTAGGAATAGGAGTAGAAGTTTTTGAATTTGCTTAAATTTTTTTTAAGACTTTGTGTGAGTAGGTTAGAATAGTTTTTTTTAAAGTTTTTAGGACTTGTTTAAAGTTGAATGAGATTTTGATTTCTTTTCACTAATAGAATAGACTTATGATAGAAATATTGAATCACTAGAACCAACCTGAGGAAAACTTGAGGCTCAACAAAGAAAGGTTTTTAAAATTCTGAGGTGATTTAGGCGCCTATTTAAAAATCGTTTGAGCCTTTTTCAAAGCCACCCACTTTAATGCACAAGTTGCATCACCTTTTATCAAACATTTTGGGCCAAAAAGATCCATGTTCTGTTTTAATGTCCCATGCTACATGAACCAGCTTTAGTGATCAATAAACTTGTTTCTTACTGACCCATGATTCTCCAAATTATTGAAGTGTTCTGTTCGAATGAGCATGGATCAAGATTTTGAAGTTACAAGGAGGGATGGATGAAGGGTATACAAATATTTCTTTGTAAAAGGGAAGGAGCAAGAGAGAGAAAAAAAAAATTTGGGCTCAATTAGGAGAAAGGTCACCTTGTGTATGCACCGGGTCTCGGGCCTCAGCAAGCTTAGGGACTCTGAGTCAACTGGCAAGGTAAGCTAGACTCTGAACAAGGCCACAAAGAAAACAATAAGAGGAAAAATAGGAAAAAGAAAAACCTTGTCTCAGTTGGGAGAAAGGCCACCTCGTGTGTGCACCAGGACTCGGACCTCAACAAGCTTAGAGTCTCTGAGTCAACCGGCGAGGTAAGCTAGACTCTAGACAAAGCCAAAAGGAAAAAAGTATACATGGAAAAGAAAGGAAAAAAGAAAGAAATGTGGGATCAATTCAAAAGAATAAGTTTGGGGTGAAGGAGCTTGGAGGAAGAGCCACAAGATCAGATTCATGCTCAAAAAACTAGAATATGGATATGAGGAGGAGAATAAAACCCAAAAGAAATACCTAAAAAAATCTTCATCATACCCATTACCCATGCCTCATTACAACCTATAAAAGACCTATTGATCAGAATTGAGAACTCCTTCACGTTAGTGGAGAGAGGACTGAGGGTTGGCTTATGGAGTTGAACTGACGCTTGTCACTTGCACGGGAATGTGCAACTTCAAAATTTTTGAAGAAAATTCAAAATCTGTTTTGACTAAGCAAGAAGAACCATCATTAGGAAAGGAGTGAATCATCTATCTTGAAAACTTTAAAAGGGAGGATCACCGAATTTTTCTTAGTATTTACAGATCTATCTAGTTTATTTCTTTCAGAGTTTGCTCGAGGATGAGCAAAGGTTTAAGTTTAGGGTTGTGATAAGTGTCTAAAAGACACTATTAATGCATGAATAAATGATTAAAAATCCAAAATTTGAGTTAATTATCAGCATGAAAATGACAAATATAACTCAATTGCATGATTTGTGTCTTAGGTAACTGGTGGAAGAAAAAAATTTGAATTCTGAGTGAAACTGAAGCAAAAATGAGCAAAATGAGCCAAAAAGGGTATGGCACGACCGCGCCAATTCATGCGCCACCGCGCCGGGAAAATAGTCAAAAATTCAAATAAAAGGAGGAAAATACCCAACGGCTAGGAAGACTTCAAAGGTGACAACTCGGGAAAGTGAAATGGCGCGACCGCGCCTTCTGAGGGCGCTACCGCGCCAAGGAACTGGCGTTACCTCACTCCGAGAGAGCATGGACGCGCCAAAGAGATGCCAAATATAGAATGAGGAGTTGCCGTTCTGGGGACCAATGGAAAAGGCTGAGGAGTGGCGCTATTGAGCTACTACTACAGCACAATATGGCGTTGCCACGCCAAGAAGTCTCCTTACTCAACTCGGATTCGATGGCCGTTTCTAGACTTAGAAAGAACTCGCTCCAGTGACGCGACTGCGCCATTATAAGGAACATTATCGGCGCACCACGCCAATGACTCAGTAACGCAAAAGTCACAAAAATCTCGGGATCCTGACAACCAATCAAGCCCAAACTTGGGAGAAGAAGTTCTAAGTGCCTAAGGAAGGTATCCACGAAGATTATAAGGAAATTTGCTCGAGTCCTAGGTGTTTTGAATGACCAAGAAGTGAAGTTCCATAGAAAGAACGAAACCGCTGCCAAAAGAGAAGAAAAATCCGAGTTTAAAGAAGAGCATATCTGGAGTTCCTAATTCTCAATTGAACCCAAATTTTAATTGAAGATTCCTGAAGAGAGAGGATCATATTACGAAAATTCAGGTCAATCCAAGTCGGGTTTTTAGTGTTTTATACTTTCAAATTGGTGGACCCAGTGCAAAAATTGGCAGTTGAAGCAATCCAACTTCTCTACATCATATCTCGAGTATTCTAACTCAGATTGGACTCAAATTTTGTACACAAGGCAAGGACATGGAAGGAAGGTTCTCATGTAATATCAATCAATTTTGAGGTTGAGAACAAGTATAAATATCCAGTTTTGAAGAGTGCAAATCAACCAGTTTTGTAGTTGTAAATCTAATTCCAGTTCTTAGTATAGTTTGTAGTTTAGTTTCTCATTGTTTTTTGTTAGTTTGGAGAGGTGAGAAAGTCTAGAGGGAGTCTTGGACGACCTCTTGGCACTTTGGAGAGAGGAGGTGGAGATTTCAGTCAAGGCACAAGAGAAGCTAAAGGAAGTCCTTCTGGTTTATTTTATTTCCATGGCTGTAATTGAATCCTTTTTATGTGTTTATACTGTTAGCATGGAGTAGTCTCTCTCTGTTGGGGAAGTCATGAACTCCTAGTTGTTATATGTTTAAGTTTTGAAGTTTATAGCAATATAGTACTTAGTCTTTGTTTTAGATTCTGAGTTCATTGATTATTTCTAATTTAAATTGAAATCAGAAGTTTAACGAGGTTCTAATAGAGAAGTTAAAGTTCAGTAGAGATTTGGGTTAGTTATTTGATTCTTTGTTTTCTAAAACAACTCGTTTTCCTAACTAGATCGTTTCGGATTGTTATGGAGACTAGTGGAAAGCGATGTGACTATTTATAGCTCTTGTTCAGAATAAGAGAGAGTGAATCTTTAAGCTTTTATATAGATGCACCTAGGATTTGAATGTTTCCAGATTATGATGGAGTTCAAAGAATAGGTGAAAGTGATTTCCCATATATAGGTAACTAGGTTTTCAAAAGCTAAGTCAAGGTAAAGGTACTTGAGCGATAAAAATTAGAACTTTACATGTTAACAACTAGGAGGGATTGACACTTTTTCCCAACATCTCATCTCCATCAGGTTTAGTCATCTTCTCCAGTTGTTTAATTCTATTTTCTTTTACAGTTTTTAAAAACCCAAAAAAACTATTTTCCTCAATCAGTAGAAAAATCTTTGCTTAAATTGAGTTCTCATCAAGGTCTCTGTGGGATCGATATCTGGACTCTCGAGTTTATATTACTTGCTGACCTAGTGCACTTGCTAGACACCCAACACTGGTAATGAATCTTTTTAGAAAGCTTTGTTACAGGCACACTTCTGCCAATTACCAAGGGCTTTCAGGAAGAACCGTTGGACAATAATGCATACATCAAACAACAAATTGCAAGTTCACTAAGAAACAATCAAGGATGACAAGAGCATACATTAAGTAGGAAAGGGTGCAGGCAACAAGGTAAGAATCAACACTAACAAATTTCTTTTCACCTGATATAATAATCAGGGTGCAGGCAACAAGGTAAGAATCAACGATAACAAATTTCTTTTCACCTGATATAATTATCAAATGACGGAATCAAGAGGACAACTGATGAAACAATAAAAGAAGAAAAAAATCAAGCCCATAATCGTGATAAAAATCAATAGCAAAATCAACAGAAGACTGGATCCCTAGAAGGAACCACCATGACCCTCAATCTAGCCAACCGAAAAGTCAACCACATCGTCCCTACAAACCAACAATCAACTCCTACAAGTCTCCAATGGAAAGACACCAAATGCTGGGAGAAGGAAACCATATTTTAGCACCCAAAAAAGGTAAACAACAGAAACCAACAAGAAAAGAAACCGATTGAATTAAACAAATGAAACTTATCAACGACCCAGGTGGTGGAATCACAAACCCCAGATGAAACAGCTTTACGTTTTGCAACTTAAAAGATGATAAAGTCTAAACCAACGAAGATCACATTAATGGAGAACAGGGCAGCCGAGTTACCTCGGTCTATAAGCGGAAGTTGCTTGGTGGGTGGGATTGGTTGAGAAGGAATTCGATCCTATCCATGCTTTAAAGAAGAACTAGAAAGGGACAAGGAAGAGATAAACAAAACAGAAAAGTTCTCTTCATAAACTGAAAATGATGATATTTTTCAGCCAAAAAGGTCTGTCACAAATGCTTGCAGAGAAACAAAAATATTTAGGGAAATCAAGCTTACCGTAGCAAAATCAGAAGATATTTCTTTACCATAGAGAACTTGGCAGCTAAATCAGGCATGATAAACTGGCGTGGAACAGAAAAACGGGAAGCAAAAGAAAAGTGGAGGAAAAAATATCCCTACTTTTGCGCAAGTCTCTGACATGATAAAAGGAGGAGACGGGAGGAGAGAAACAAATCAAGACAAAAAGAATCGGAGACACAGAAACTACGAACCTAAAACCACAAACCTGAAACCACAAACAGTGATTCTTCTTTCCCCTATCTTTGAAGAAAGCAAAAGGCGAGCCGCGACTACCGAGCTGCAAGTAGCGAGCGGCGACTGCCGAGCTGCGAGTAGCGAGCGGCGATTCGCTCGTGACTGCCGAGCTGCGAGTAGCGAGCGGAGACTGCCGAGCTGCGAGTAGCGAGCGGAGACTGCCGAGCTGCGAGTAGCGAGCGGCGAATGGCAACAGCGACCGGAAAAGGGGAAGATTACCCGGTGAACGGAAAATGATCTTCGCTAGACTCGGGACCGATGAATCGCTAGAGTCGAGACGGAAGAAGCGCTGGACTTGGGAGGGAAGAAGCGCAAGAGTCGGGACGGAAGTTTCAGTGCGCGCACCGTTAAAAAACGCGGTCGCACGGTAGCCCAGTCCAACTTTTACATTGTTCGGACATAGAAGAAATTGTTTCTTTATGGTAGAAGTGATGATTACAGTGGTGGGAGGCCCATCGGTGAGCAATTCCGACCCATGATTTGAGATCGTACAGTTTCTAAGATCGTCTCGTTCCATTGACCTCAGTAAACAATATAATACATTTGTGAACTTGGCAGTCACTAGTCTATTACTTGATGCTCACCACTTGCCATTCGGGGTAGTGGAAGGCCAGAGATCACTCTTTTAACTATCCGTAGGTGTACCTTGCCACAGCTCAAAAGTGTATTCTTCACATGGTACTAGATTCCGAGATCTTCACTCAGGCTTGAAGAATCTCACTTTAAGGCCTGAGTCGACGACACTCCACACTCCTCCTGCGACTATCAGAAGACTGAGAGCCATACCCAAACATCCCAACCCCCAGTTGATGTACCACATGGCGCCATTTTTCATCGGTTTCTTCAACAGAATCCACATGAAACATGGATAGGCAAAAGTGACTGGCAATGCAATTCCTCCCACGAGCCCGGCGAGTCCCGACAAAAATGGAAAAGCTATAGCACTGAGGTAAGCTACTGCGCCAAAGAATACTCGGAAGCCTGCCCTTAGCCACCATGGGCAAGGCCTGTTTTTCCTGCTGGTGTACCCGGCCTCCATGCTGTCATAGACCGGCATGGCGTATATCTGAAAGGTGCTTAGGCAGTTGAGGACCACCAGCAAGCTCGTCAATCCTAAGATTGCCTTCGAGGTGTCCTGCAGGTGGTATATATTCAGGGCAGTCAAGATCCCAGTAGGCGGTATCTGTGAATCCGTTATTACACAATATTAGAAGATCATATATGCTTATCTATGTATTAGAAACAAGTAAACGCAAGAAAAAAAAGACTGGTTCTAGATTTGGGTACTCGTTTGTTACTCACCAAGTTGCCATATGCCCAGTAGCCACCAATTGCGATCGGATACAAGCAAGAAGCAATGAGAAGATAAGCGAATTTGACTCCTTTCCACATGGGTATGTGTGAAGGGTGCTTCAGAGTGGAAGGCATCGTTGCCTGTACCAGAAAACAACAGATTCAGGGTTAGTGGCTGTGGTCGGTCAGCAAATATTTGACAATACGCAATAGAACTGGACCGAATTTGGTAAAACAGCAAATGCTTCTCCTTATCAAGATTTCCTTGTTTTTTCTAGGACTATCTACTTTCTAGCTCGATCTGGTTATCGGTCTTCAAAGTTTGATTTAGGTTTCCTCAGAGGCTGCATAATTTCTCTGTTTCATACAATTAGTTAAGCAACGACCCACTCTCTAAATAAACGACCTGTGTGAGTGGGAAGCGTCTGACTAATTCTGCAGGGAACTTAGACTAACAAGAGAAGAAATTCTGGCTTTGATGGGAGGGGACAGAGAGTCTGAAAAACCGCCATGACTTTGAGGCCATTAAGCCCTTGCATTAATTGGCCAAAACGCGGTATAGAAAGAAAGAAGTACGCATTTAACAATTACAACAGGGAAATATGATGTGCATTCAAATGCAATTGGGTTCGTGATTAATTAAATTAACTGACCTGAATCTCCAAAGTAAGATTATGGCCTCTGAAGGCGAACGCAACGATCCCCAGAGCATTGAGCATGTCGAACACCCTAGCAACGTCGGACTTGGACTTCACCGGATCGTAAGACACTCCTGGCGGTCGCCCCTTGATCACGGACACGGCCCATATGAGCGTGCAGTAGCCCACCGCTGTGACCGCCCCGATCAGCGAAACTCCGGCGATGGAATTCAGGTTAGGTAACTGAGAAAGAACCAAAGCGAGGCAGAAGAAGACCAAATACCACTCGATGGTCGTCAGGGGTTGCGACCGCGCGCATGTTTGCCCACAAATGATTTGGTAGAACTGTTTCATGCTGCTCCCGCCTATGATTATGAGGGTCGTGCTTGTCCCCGCCGATAAGTACATTGTGGGGAACTTGGCCAGCCATGACCCCTGCTTCTCTCCTGTTCCGCAAAGATCGATCGTATTTCAGAGGGTCGAAAATGGGTTTTCTGTGATTTGATGTAGAGAGTTCAATTCATAGCCAAAAGAATTAAAAGTACTTGTGCTGTACCAAAAGCTGCTTGTGCGAGATGAAGATATCGACTGTGTCGAGTTCCATCCACTGAGTTTTCATGGAGTTGTGTGAGAATCCAGAGTGTGTATAGCTGCCAAACAAACGCCACAGACAGAGAGAAAATACCCCACGCCCTGCATAATTAATGAACACAATTATAAGTTCAAACCGGAATTTATTTCATTAGAAGAAATATGGGCGTGTGCTTAATTAATTGATCACGAACCATCCGAGGAAAGTGAAGGCGAGGGGGAGGAGGAGGGCCTGAGCTCCGATGCCGGCGGAGAGTGTGTGGAAGGCCGAGTAGAACGAGTTGCCGTTCCTTGACTCGGTGATTGGGAGCCAAGCGTCCTGTGGGTCGAGTTTGGTGAGGTGGCCGACTTCTTCGAGGTAGCCCCGCATGGTGACGACGGCCTTCCTCATGGGACTGGCCAGCGGGGTGATGAACTTGGGCGTCCTCGGCGTCTTGGGCGCCGAGGTGAGGAGAGGTGACCGAGACAGGGTGGGGGAATGAAGCAATGAGGGAGGCGCCGACGTGGGTGGCGTCCGTGGAGCCGTTCTCGGTGTCACCGGAACCGAGACCACCTCCGGCGTCCATTGGCCGGTTCTGGGCGTCACTGGAACGGAGATCACCTCCACCGTTTCATCCATCATATCAGTACTGCCTCCTGATATTACAGTACCGATATGGTCAGAAGGGGAGAGGGGCTGCCTCCTTAATTTATGAGTAGAGAAATTGAGGAATGGGAATTAAGGTAAATGGATTCAAGAGCTAGTACTACTACTGAAACGTGGGTAGATGCATGTGAAATATTGACTCACGAGGAGGATGGTGACAAAAGGAAATTGGTTAAGCGCCCCCCCAGCCCCCCTCCCCAAAAAAAAAAAAAAAAAAAAACCAAATACTTTGACTGTCTACGTGCGACGTGCTGCTCTGGCTTTGGACGGGAAGTTTTAGTTTATTACCCATGAATTTCGCAGCACTTGATCAGTGAAGAAGACACTAACCCGGTTGTTGATTCAACGTCAATTCTCTGTTTTTCAATTCGGAAACACTGGAGTACACTGCAGGGCTTATGCTGCTGCTTCATGGGAAATATCCCTTGTTTCGAGTTAGTGAAGCTGTGGCCGTGGTGGCGGCCATTTATTCGACCCCATCGATTTGTTTTATGTGTAAAGAGAATTAGTAGCGTTGCCGTGCGTTCAAAATCAGATCTCTTGATGTTATGTTTAAGAAATATTTTAGGGGCTTTCTTCGATCTGCATGTGCGTTGGGGGCCAGCTACGAAGATCCCAACGGAGAATGAGTCACAACCAGTAATATGTTTATATTACTATATATTAGATTTTGTCACCAACCGACTTAAGATTCAGCAAATGAACAGTAATTAAGGAAGATTTATACTGTCCGTATACTTAATCCTACTTTTAAAAATCGTGTTATTGCCCTTCAATTGCCAAAGGAAGATTCCTGACATTGCTCCATCTTTTTATAAAACCGCGATTAGCTTTCTTAACACATGTGCAAGTGGTTGCTTCAATATTTGGGCTTATTATATAATTACGTTGTTTAAAATTAAATGTTGCTTTGACCGGTTTTTCACAATAATTGTAGAAACAGGTCGGGTTTTGAAAAACCTGAACCTGATCCGATTTATATTACCTAATGGGCTGGGCTACCCTGTGACTGCGTTCACATTTTTTGTTAACAGTGCGAACTATGAACGTGGATTGAAACGATTGTTAAATAATGATATTTCCAATAGCCAAATGCCCCTATCCTTTTAACGTCATATTCTATCTCGATTTTATTCTCTTCCAGACTCTTATTTTTGTTCCTTTTGCGAAGTTCGAGTAAAGCAGTACTCAGGTGCATTTCTTAGTCGCCGCTTGCTCAACGGTGACGGTTGTTTTATGCGGCATCTAGAAAGGTAAAGAAGAAGAATGGTGTTGTGCTCTTAGGTTTGTAGGTTTTGTGTCAAGTTGACCTACGGGTGGGCACGGGTCGGATCTGGTTCTGGTTTTAAAAAACCCAAATACGACCCGACTTATATACCCAAAACTCGAACCCGTGAAAAACCCGCATGGGTTTTAAAACCCGAACCCGAACCCGACCCCAACCCAAACTACCATTTTACAAACCTGTACCCGACCTGACCTGACTAAAACCCCAACTCGACCCGAAATACCTGATTTTTTCATATATATATTTTAAATAAATTAAGAAAAAATATTGTTTCACCGTAAATCTGCCGGTCCGCGAAGGGGCGCTACCGAGAGAGTAATTCAATTTGTGACAGAATGTTTGTGTTACAATTTGTATCTGAGAGTCAGGAAAATGTGACTAAAATCTCCTAATATTCCTCTGATTCGATCTCCGTGTAATTTGATGAAGTTTTGGCTTCGGGCAGTTGACGTCGAAATTCGAGTTTCAAGGCGAGTGTGCACGAACAATGATGGCTTTGGTCGGTCGAACGAAAGTATTTGTGTTCCGCGTGTATCGACTTGTTGACGTTGTCGGCTACTCTAATTTTAACTGGTGAATTTGATGAATTGCGAGTCGCTTGAACTCCTTCGGCTCGAGAGAGCTTCTGTGCGTGAGAGTACTTCTCGACAAAAGGTTTTCGAACCCCTTCGATAGAATGTTTCTGGCTATTTGTAGCCGGTTCCGTCTAGTTGTTGGAGTTCTTTCCTTGGAATGGGGATCACGATCCCCTTTCTACTGTTGTTGTTGAGATGACAAGAAGACTGGGGAACTCCTCTGTTGGATCCCTTGAATGAGGATCGTGAGCGTCTTTTCTCGGCCTTTACCGTTGGCGACCAGGCTTGGTTGTTCAACTGTTGAGGTGGTTGCATCGTGGTTGGCAGCTAACTGGTGCTGACGCGGCGGTTTATTGATGACTGGGGAGACGACTGTACCGATGATGCAGCGGCGCGAATGAGTCTGGCGATGGGCTGTGACAAGTGACTTTGAAAATCGATAGAGCCTACCCACGACGACCGATTGCTGGATTGATGGGCGTTTGGGCTCATCGTATTTGGGCTGGTCACATTTTGGTGTACACAGATTGCCCCCATCGAGAATTGATCGGTCGAACCCATCCAGAATTGATCGTTCGAACCCATCGAGAATTGATCGTTCGAAAAGAACGAGCAATTTTCGAATGTGAAACACACACGTGCACGCACGCGACACTTTTTTTTTTGACCTTCTTACTCTTGCTTTTAGGGTCGTTTATCTTTTCGTGTACGCATATTTTTCTGTCCTCTTACTCTTTTAGGACAATGTATATTTCTTTTTGTACGCTTGTATTTTGTACATATATTTTTTTTCTTTCTTTTCATCAATTTCTTTTGGCTCTCTTGCTGTTTTATAGCTGTTTGCTTTTTTGATTTTTTGAATTTTTTTTTTAATACGCATACATATGTAGTATATGTATGGTATATAGAGAGACAATGAGTACCTGAGCAGAGATGTTGTTCAGGTTTGAGTATCAACGTCAAGTTCAAGTCGACTGAGCGACTGGCCGCAGTCTGCTTGAATGTTGTAGCCGAATGTTGCTTTAGATGGATAGGTCGCGCGCCAGAGGGAAGAGTGAACTTGATGACATAATCCACTCTTCGGGAGGGAGGCACGCACTAGAGGGAAGTGCGGTAGACCTCACTCTAGTTCGGCCGACCTCGCGGCGAGAATCGCAGTTCGGAGACAACCGATCAATTGGCCGAACCTCCTGGCAATTACGATGAATTTTGGCGACTTCGACAAGTTTCGGAGAGTTGGGTATCGCACCGGGGGAAGGTGTTGCGAACGGATGTGGAACGTAATTTTTCTGCATTGGCTTGATTGAATTTTGCGACCAGACGACACATTTTCTTTTGACTTTCGGATTGAAAGAAGGAAGCAGATGGTGTGGAGGAATAGAGTCGGTCGCGCCGGAGAGAAGGGCAGCTTCGGCGACCTGGTCGTTGCGCCGAGGAAGAAGGCCGCACCAGAGTGGGGCGCAGTAGTCCTCACTCTGGTTTGTCTAACTTTTTGGCGAGACGGGAGAACTTCTTTGACGGATTAGTAGATCGTCACGGCCACTTCGACGAATTTTGGCCAACTTGATTTTGGCGGCATTCCTTTGTGTTGCGTCGAAGAATTGACGAGTTGCAAAATCTTCGGTGCGATGACTTCGTCGATGCTGACCATCGTGCCGAACAAGGAAAATTTGAACTAAAAAGGGGCGCATGAACGTCACTTGTGTTCAATGGCTTTCTCGGATTACTTTCGACAGATTTTGCAATGTCGCAGGGCTTGGGTGTAGTGAGGATTGCTTCGACCACTCAGACCTGTTCCTCAACAGATTGACATTGTGCGTCGCAGTAAGATGTCAATGTGAATGAATAAGATTCAGTCGCCCTCTCTTGAATTGCGCAGCATTGGATGGGCTTGCTTCGTCGAGATTTTCTCTATTCTCTCCCATCGACGGTTTTACTTCAGCGCAAGTTTTGAGAATAGTCGAGTTGGGGTGACGGAACGTGGTTCCCACTCAAGCTAATTTGCCGCCTCCCTCGTCGTCCACGATTGGGATCCCTCTTTCTTGCGCAGTTGTCTCCCTTTTAAGAGGAGAAGGTGCCAATCCACTTCCCACGAATTTAGGAGGATTTGGTTGACTCCTTCAGTATTGCATCTTCTCTTTCTGGGCAAAATCTGTGCGTTTCAGTGTTCCCTGAGTGACTGCGACCTGTTGCCTGCGATTTGCAACTTGCTGCCTTGGCTGTGTCTGCGACTTGCTCCCTGCGACTTGCTCCCTGCGACTTGCGACTTGCTGTTTTGGCTTTTCTGTGTCTGCGACTTGCTGCCTTGAGTTCATCTACTCTGCTTTACAATCCTCTTCGAGTTCCAGCTCACGTCAGAAGCTATCCGCGAATCAGAATTTAGAGGTACTGTAAAAATTTTCTTTTTCTCCCTCTGGCTGAATTCCAGTCTGCCGGGGACCCACTCTCTTTTCTTTTCTTCTTTCCTTCCTCCCTCTTTCTTCTTCTTTTTCTCTCCTCTCATTTTCGACTTCTCCGTCAGTCTCTCTCTATTTTTTTTTTTCGAATTTTCTATCTATTTTCTTTTCTCTTTTGGTCTCTCTCGAATTTTCTCTCTTTCGCACTCCATGTGTTTGTCAGTTTGTTAGTGTGACAGGCTGACGACTTTCAGTGCATCATCTAGCCTGAAAGCCGGACAACATGACGTTGTGTCGCACCTGGTTTGGTTGCCATTTGCTGAAATTCATTTTTGGTGGCATCCGGCTCGGTCGCCGGGTGCTGCAATTTCGTTTTGGTCGCGTCTGCCTCAGTCGCTGGGCGCGAGGTTTTTGTTTTGCAACCGGTTTGATCGTCGGGCGCTGAAGTTCTATTTTGGTCTCGTCCGGCTCGATCGCTGGACGTGAATGTTTTTGTCTTACGTCCGACTCAATCTTCGGGCGCTGAAATTTTGTTTCGACTGAGCCCGGCTTGGTCTCCGGGGGGCTGGACTTCTGTGCTTATGCGTCCGGCTTGGTCGTCGGGCGCGGAGCTTTGTTTTAGTTTTGTCTGGCTCGGTCGTCGGGGGTTGTGCTGTGCTCGAATCGGTCGTCGGGCGCGGGGCTTTTGAACTGTGCTCGACTCGATCGTCGGGCGCAGATGTTTTGATTACAACTCTGATACACATTCTGCAACTTACCGAGGGCGATGGTGCTGCACAAGTGGGTGGTCGAACTGACAAGAGAGTCAATGTACTTTCGACCCCTTTCATTTTTTTTTTCTTGCGACTGCTCTCTTTTGTCGCTCGCAATCTTTTTTTTTCATCGACTACTTCTTTTTGTTGCTTGCTAAATTTTTTCTGCGACTGTTCTTTTTTGTCGCCTTTTGATTAATTTTTTTTGTTTGGAGAGGAGTTACATACCTGGCTCTGTTGGTTGCGTCTGGCTCAGTCGCGGGGCGCGGTGCTTTTGAACTATGCTTGGCTTGGTCGCAGGGCATAGTGTCATTTTTTGGATTGCGTCTGGCTTGGTCGCTGGGCGAGAAGCTCTTATCTGCGCTCAGCTTGGTTGCCGGGCGCAGTGATTTTGATGTGCGCTCGGCTCGGTCATCGAGCACAGTGTTTTGGTGCAGCGCTCGACTCGGTCGGCAAGTGCTGTAATTTTTCCTTTGGTAGCGTCTGGCTCGGTCGCCCGGCGCTGGAATTTGTTGTGCAGCATCCTGCTCAGTCGTCGGGTGCTGAATTTTTTTATTTGGTTGCATCCGGCTCGGTCGCTGGGCGCTGGAATTTGTTTCGGTCGCGTCCGGCTAGGTCACCAGGTGCGAAGCTCTGATTTTGATTGCATCTGGCTTTGTTGCCGGGCGCGAAGCTCTGATTTTGATTGCATCTGGCTTTGTTGCCGGGCGCGAAGCTTTTGTTTTGGTCGCGTCCAGATCAGTCGTCGGGCGGGGTGCTTTCGTCTGCACTTGGCTCGGTCGTCGGACGTAGTGCTTTGGTGCAGCGTTCGGCTCGGTCGCCGAGTGCTGTAATTTTTTTCTTTGGTAGCATCCGGCTAGGTCACCGGGCGCTGGAATTTGATTGTGATCGCGTCTGGCTTGGTCGTCGGGCGTGAAGCTTTTGTCTACGCTCGACTCGTTCGTCGGGCGCAAAGCTTAGGTGCAGCATTCGGCTCGGTCGCGGAGTGCCATAATTTTTCTTTGGTAGCGTCCGACTCGGTCGCCGGGTGCTAGAATTTGTTTTTGTCGCGTCTAGCTTGGTCGTCGGGCGCGAAGTTTTTGAACTGTGCTCGGCTCGGTCACCGGGCACAGTGTCTTTGTCATGCAGCATCTGGCTCGGTTGCCGGGTGCTGAGTTCTTTGACTTGTTTGTGTCTGGCTCGATCGCCGGGTGCTCGAATTTGTTTCGGTCGCGTCCGGCTTGGTCACCAGGTGCGAAGCTTTGATTTTAATCACGCCTGGCTTGGTCGCCGGGCGCTAAGCTTTTGTTTTGCTCTCGTCTGGCTCTGTCGCTGGGTGCGGTGCTTTTGTCTGCGCTCGGCTCGATCGCAGGGACGCAGTGTTTTAGTTTTGGTCGCATCCTACTTGGTCGCCGTGCGCAAAGCTTTTGAAATGTGCTCGGCTTGATCGCTGGGCACAGTGTATCTATTTCGATCGCGTCCGGCTTGGTCGTCGGGCGCAATGCTTTTGAACTATGCTCGGCTCGGTCACCGGGCGCAGTGCTTTAGTGCAGCGCTCGGCTCGGTCGCCTAGTGCTGTAATGTTTTTCTTTGGTCACGTCCGGCTCGATCGCCGGGCGCTAGAATTTGTTGTGCAGCATCCAGCTCAGTCGCCAGGTGCTGAATTCTTTGATTAGGTTGCGTCCGGCTCGGTCGTTGGGCACTAAAATTTGTTTTGGTCGCGTCAGTTTGGTCGCCGGGTGCGAAGCTTTGGTTTTGATCGTGTCTGGCTTGGTCGCCAGGCGCAAAGCTTTCGTGTGAGCTCGGCTCGGTTGTCGGGCGCAATGCTTTGGTGCAGCGCTCGACTTGGTCTCCTAGTACAATGATTTTTTTTATGGTCGCGTCCGGCTCGGTTGCTGGGCGTGAAGCTTTTCAAGTGTGCTTGGCTCGGTCGCCGGGCATAATGTCTTTGTTTTGAAGTCGACCTCCTTTGTCAAGTTGCTGGTCATCCAACACAGAGCTTTGTTTCACAACCAATTGGTGCACAGCCTGCCGCTCGTCGATGAGCATTGGTGCGGCACAATTGTGTGTCCGAGAGTTGCTTCTTCTCGCCCTTCCCCCCATTTTTTTGGTTCGGTTTGCTGGTCGAACTATCAAGAGGGTCGGTGTACTCTTCGACGATTGCCCTCCCTCTTTTTTTTTCCTTTCTCCATTCATTTTTTTATCGGCGACTGATCTTTTTTATCGCTTGCCCCTTTTTTTTTGACTTGCGCTTTTCTCCTTTCTTTTTTTTTGTTGCGACCTTGATTTCCCTTTCTCTGGTCGCCGGAGAGGCGTATTATTTTTTTTTTTTTTGAATTGTGAAGGAAGTGAGTTGCGTACCTGATTTCGATTCGGCTAATAGTTTCGACACTTTGCTGCAGATGTCTACTACATCGGATTCCTTCTCCTTCCTCGGTCTGAATATTTCAACCATCCGGAGGGGAATTGAGGCCTGTGAGGAGGAGACCTCTACTCTCTAGTATCAGCTTGCTTCAAGGCCGAGACGGATGGTGTTGGGTGTCTAGCAAGTGCACTAGGTCAGCAAGTAATATAGACTCGAGAATCCAGATATCGATCCCACAAAGACCTTGATGAGAACTCAGTTTTAAGTAAAGAATTTTCTATTGATTGAGGAAAAGAAATTTTGGTTTTTGAGAACATGGAAAAGAAAACAGAATTAGATGATTAAACCTTATGAGATGAGATGTTGGGGAAAAATGTCAATCCCTCCTAGTTGTTAACATGCAAAGTTCTGATTTTTATAGCTCAATTACCTTTACCTTGACTTAGCTTTTGAAAACCTGGTTACCCATTTACAGGAAATAACTTTCACCTATTCCTTGAACTTCATCACAATCCGGAAACATTCAAATCCTAGGTGCATAAGTATAAAAGCTTAAGGATGAACTCTCTCTTATTCAGAACTAGAGTTTATAAAAAGTAACATTGCCTTCCACTAGTCTCCTTCACAATCCAGAACGATCTAGTTAGAAAAACGAGTTATTTTAGAAAACAAAGAATCAAATAACTAATCCAAATCTCTACTGAAATTCAACTTCTCTATTCGAACCTCATTAAACTTCAAATATCAATTCAGATCAGAAATAATCAATGAACTTAGTTTCTAAAACAAAAGTAAGGTACTTTATTGCAATAATTTCAGAACTTAAACAAATCACAACTAGGAGTTCATGACTACCCCAACAAAGAGAGACTACTCCATGCTAATAGTATAAACACACAGAAAGGATTCAATTACAGCCATGATAGTAAGAAGAAAATAAGTACAGAAAACCCCCTTGAAGGACTACACTTAGCTTCAACTTGTGCCTTGGCTGAAATCTCTTCCTTCTCTCTCTAAAGTACCTAGAGGTCGTGTAAGACTCCCTCTGGACTTTCTCTCCTCTCCAAACTAACTACAAAAACTGGAAATTACACTAAAAACTGAAATTAGAACTAAAAACTCCATTCCTTGCACTCTGCCTCAGACCTCTATTTATACTTGTTCTGCAGCCCAGGCCTTGTAATTTTATCTCTGTCCAGGGGTATGAAGTATGCCTTCCCGACCTCAGAATTAAATGGAATTACATGAGAACCTTCCTTCAATGGTCCTTGCCTTGTGTACGAAATTTGAGTCCATTCTGAGTTGGGAAACTCGAGATATGATGTTGAGAAGTTGGATTGCTTCTGCAGCTAATTCCAGCACTGGGTCTACCGCTTTGAAAATATAAAACTCTGAAAACCCGACTTGGATTGACCTGAATTTCTGTGATATGATCCTCAATCTCCTCAGGAAGCTTCAGTCCAAATTTGGGTTCAATTGGGAATAGGGAACTCCAGCTATGCTTCTCTTAAAACTCGGTTTTTCTCTTCTCTTTTGGCAGTAGTTTCCTTCTTTGTATTGAATTTCTCTTCTTGATCATTCAATGCACCTAGACTCGAGAAAATTTCCATAAAATCTTCGTGGATACCTTCCTTAGGCAATTAGGACTTCTTCTCCCAAGTTTGGGCTTGATTGGTTGTCAGAATCCCGAGATTTCCGCAATTTACGTTGCTGAGTCAGCAACGCGATCGCGCTACTGGAGCAGGGATCTTTCTAAGTCAGGAACCGTCCATCGAAATCGTGTCGAGTAAGGAGATTTCATGGCGCGGCTGCGCCATATTTTTGCTGTGTAAGTGGCGCGGTAGCGCCAGTCCATAAGATCTTTGCCGACTTCCCAATGTAGCACTGAATTCTTTGTAAGGTAAGTGTTCAGCGCGCCAGTACCAATGGTAGCGCCATCTTCTTGGCGCGGTAGCGCCTTCTTGGGGCATGGTCACGCCATTTGACTTTCCTGAATTGCCCTCTTTGAAGCCTTCCTAGCCGTTGGGAATTTCCACCATTTATTTGAATTTTTTACTGTTATCCCGGCGCAGTCGCGCCAACCCTTTTTGGCTCTTTTTGCTCGTTTTTGCTTCAATTTCACTCAGAATTCGGATTTTCTTCTTCTACTAGGTGCCTGAGACACAAAATAAGAATTTGAGTTATATTTGTCATTTTCATGCTAACAATCAACTCAAAATTGGGATTTCTAATCATAAATTCATGCCTAAAACAGTGTCTTTTAGACACTTATCAAAACCCCAACCTTAAACCTTTGCTCGTCCTTGAGCAAACTCTGAAAGAAATTAAACTAGATAAATCTATAAAGACTAAGAAAAATTCAGTGATCCTCCCTTTTAATGTTTCCAAGATAGGTGATTCACTTCTTTCCTAATGATGGTTCTTCTTTCTTAGTTAAGACAGAATTTGAATTTTCTTCAAAATTTTCAAAGATGCCTATTCCCTTACAAGTCAGAAGTCTCAGTTCAACTCCATAATCAAACCCTCAGTCCACTCTCCACTAACCTGAAAGAGTTCTCAATTCTGATCAATAGGTCTTTATAGGTAGTAATGAGGGAGGGGAAATGGGTATGATGAAGATTTTTGGGTATTTCTTTTGGGTTTTATTCTCCTCCACATATCCATATTTCATTTTTCTGAGCATGAATCGGATTTTTGACTCTTCCTCCAAGTACTTCCACCCCGAACTTATTCTTTTGCATTGATCCCCCATTTCTTTCCCTTTTTTTTTTTTTTTTTTTCTTTCCCATATATACTTTTCTTTGGGTTTTGTTCAGAGTCTAGTTTACCTCGTCGGTTGACTCAGATTCCCTAAGCTTGCTGAGGCCCGAGACCCTATGCACACACGAGGTGGCCTTTCCCTTAACTAACCCACAACCTTTTCTTTCTTTTTCTTTGGCTTTGTCTGGAGTCCATCTTACATTTTCTGTTGACTCAGAGACTCTAAGCTTGCTGAGGCCCGAGTCCCGGTGCACACACAAGGTAGCCTTTCTCCTACTCAGCCCAGAATTTTTCTTTTTTCAATTTATTTATTTATTTATTTATTTCTCTCTTGCTCCTTCTTCCCTTTTTACAAAGAAATATTTCTATACCCTTCATCCATCCCTCCTTATAACTTCAAAATCTTGATCCTTTCTCATTCAAATAGAACACTTGAATAATTTAGAGAATCATGGGTAAGTAAGAAACAAGTTTATTGTTCACTAAGGCTAGTTCATGTAGCATGGGACATTAAAATAGAACAAGGATCTTTTTTGCTCAAAAAGTTTGACAAAAGGTGATGCAACTTGTGCATTGAAATGGGTGGCTTTGAAAAAGGGTCAAACGATTTTTTAACAGGTGCCTAAATCACCTCAGAATTTTGAAAACCTTTATCTGTTTCGCCTCAAGTTTTCCTCAGGTTGGTTCTAGTGATTGAAATCAACTTGCTCACTTGTACTTTGTTTTCAAAGACTATTTTTAAAGAAAATTCTCATCCATTCAAGACTAAGCATCTGAACTAAACATTTTTCCAGAAAGTGAATCATGCTATCCATCTGATCAGGGTTTTTCTCTGGTATTTTTTAAAATCTCAATTGGATTTTTCTGGTGAATTTTATTTATTTATTTATTTTGTTTTTTTTAGAAAAGAAAAAGAGAGCTTTTGAATCCCTTGAGCATGCATGAAGAAATCATGAAGAGTATCCCACCCCAAACTTAAAAACATGCTTTGTCCTCAAAGCAGCAATAAACATAGGAATGAAAAGGAATACTCCCCTGATAGAGTGGGTTGTTGTTGAGGTTGGATGGCACTCCCTTTGTGCTATTGAATTAAGCTTTCATGGGTTAGTACGAAACACTTGCATGAATGTAAGAAATTTAAAATAAAAACAGATGTGAACGGTCTCTCAGGCATAAAATAGTTCTTCAGAAGAATACCTGTAGTGAATTCAGTGTTTCCTCACCTCTGTAATGGCCAAAACTCATCAAGACAATGGCGCGGCCGCGCCAGAATTTGGCGCGGACGCGCCAAGTAATTTAATGAATTCTGCTGATCTTGAATGAATTTTTCAAGAATTCCACTTTGGACAAGTTAGTAATAGTGATAGGCAGATTCAGAGTCAGTTTTCACACATTTTAATTGGAAGAATTAAAAGCATACTTTGTGACAAATCATTGGGAGTAAAAATCAAAATTTCGTAATTATGAATGGAGATTGAGTACATATTAATAAAATTGCATTAAATCACACTCTCGGACACAAGCACACACAAAACAAGTTCACACAAATTTCCAAAAGAAGAAAGTTAAAAAGCTAAAAATTTTTATTCTTCTTCTTCTTCATCATCTTCTTCTTCCTCAGAATCCTCTCCTTCTTCTTCAGAGGTATCTCTAGTAGGCATTTGGTCTTCTAGAATGCTTGCTGCTATGGGGGTTTCTACCCATTTGGTCCATCCTCTCTCTTCAATCATGGCCCCGTATTTTTTTTTTTTCAACTCATCCATTATAAACCCTCTTTCCATGTGGAGGTTGCACTTGGACAGAATTTCATTGAACCGCTTGTGTCCATCGGATGTGGCAAATCTCTCCTGGTCCCACATTTTTGGAACTTTGGCTTTTGACCTTCGGTAGGTTTTCTGAGTTGCCATTTCTGTGCAAAAATTACTTTCTGGCCTTTTTAAGGGGCATGATTCTCTCTGGTCTGAGATCGGCTGGAGCTGCAAAGTGGGGCATTGGAAAGCTCTAAGTGTGTATTTTGAGAAACTAAAATCACTTTTCCCAGATTAAGCCCAGGTATTTCTATTGACGGAGTGTTTTTCTACCCAGAATTTTGCAGAAATAAAAAATGTACCCCTAACTTTTAGAACCTTGTTCTCCCTTGTTCCTCGATGAAAATACCCAAAACTTGGACCAAAATAAATTAGGAAGTAGCCTCTATCCCTTCGTACCTTTGGTTTTGGGAGGTTGATTCCAGATTTTTCCAAAAAGGACTCGAAAGGAGCCTACTTAGCCCTACTTTTCTACCTAAACTGTGTGATTTGCCGAACTCCGAGGAGTTTCCGGCGAGATTTCTCTCAGTTGGAAGGTGCTTTGGAGCACTCAAAGTTGGGACTCTAGGTTTTGCTCATGTTTTGGGATTGAAAAACCCCTGGAATGGGGTTTCGAACCATCTAAAACTCGCCCCGCAAGAGTTGAACCGATGCTTCGACCCCAATTGCCGCGCCGGTTCAGAACTTAAGTTCTGGGTTTTGCGAACTGGCGCTGTCGCGCCGTATGTGGAGCGGTCGTGCCACTTTCCGGCTTTTAATTTTTTTTGTGGTTTTCAATTTTTAGAAAGCCATAAATTTTTAATCTAACACTCTTCCAATCCTAGGTCTATTAAAATAAATCAAAATCTCCTACAAATTCAAACAAAACCTAATTTTTTTTTTAAAAAAATATTATTCAAATCAACTCACACACAAAGTCCTACTCCTATTCCTACACTAACAGATTCCTTATGGGCTTAGTTTATCAAATGTACAACAGAGGTTTCAGATGGAAACCTCTCTTGATAGAGTTTCAGCCTATTCCCATTCACCTTGAATTTTTCTCCATTCTTTGGGTGTTGAATTTCAAATGCGCCAAAGTTAGATACCCCAACCACTTCATAGGGTCCTTGCCATCTAGACTTCAACTTTCTAGGAAAGAGTTTTAATCCTGAATTATACAGAAGGACTTTTTGGCCTACCTCAAAATATTTCATCCTGATGTTGTTGTCATGCCACCTCTTTGTTTTCAGCTTGTAGAGTCTAGCATTGTCATAAGCCCAGTACCTCTGCTCCTCTAAGACATTCAAATCCAGCAATCTCTTTTCTCCTGCCTTTTGCACATCAAAATTTAAGAATTTTGTAGCCCAATATGCTTTATGTTCAAATTCCACAGGTAAGTGACATGTTTTCCCATATACCAATCTAAATGGTGAGGTGCCAGGGGGTTTTGTAGGCTGTCCTATATGCCCATAGAGCATCATCTAACTTGATAGCCCAATCCTTTCTTGATAGACTACCAATTTTTTCAAGGATTCTTTTTTGCTCTCGGTTTGACAGTTCAACTTGCCCACTTGTTTGCGCATGGTAGGGTGTAGCCACTTTATGCCTCACCCCAAACTTTTTAAGCAAAGAGGTGAATTGGGTGTGGCAAAAGTGTTTCCCACCATTACTGATTATAGCTCTAGGTGCTCTAAATCGGGTGAAAATATTTTTTCATAAAAATTCTAACACCATCGTTGCATAATAGATGGTGTGAAAAGTTTTTTCTTTTCTTTGCCCAAGCACCACCCCTACAGCATAAACACTAGCATCACACAATAATTCAAAGGGTATGGTCCAATTTGGAGCAACTACAATTGGTGCTGAAATCAGTTTTTCTTTTAGGAGTTTAAAAGCATGCAAACATTCATCATCAAAATCAAATTTCACATCTTTCATGAGCAGATTAGATAATGGTTTTGCAATTTTTAAAAAGTCTTTTATAAACCTCCTATAAAAACCTGCATGTCCTAGGAAGCTCCTTATGCCCTTTATGTTTGTATATGGAGGTAATTTTTCAATCACCTCTACCTTTGCTCTATCAACCTCAATCCCTTTTTCTGAAATTTTGTGGCCCAATACAATGCCTTCATTCACCATAAAGTGGCACTTCTCCCAATTTAGCACTAGATTGCTGTCCTCACATCTTGTTAGGAGTAGATCTAAATTTTTCAAACAAGTTTCAAAAGTCAGTCCATAAAGAGAGAAATCATCCATGAAAATTTTCATAAATTTTTCAATAAAATCATGAAAGATAGCAATCATGCATCGCCAAAAGGCGGCTGGTGCATTACATAATCCAAAAGGCATTCTCCTATATGCAAAGGTTCCATAGGAACAGGTAAATGTGGTTTTTTCTTGGTCCTGCGGGGCAATAGGAATCTGAAAATACCCGGAATAGCCATAAAAAAAGTAATAGAATTTGTTACCTGCGAGTCTCTCAAGCATTTGGTTAATAAAAGGTAAAGGAAAATGGTCTTTTCTAGTTGCTGAATTTAATTTTCTATAATCAATGCAAACTCTCCATTCGGTCACAGTCCAAGTGGGTATTAACTCATTATCTGAATTTTTTATCACTGTTATTCCACCCTTTTTAGGCACTAATTGGACTGGACTAACCCATTTGCTATCTGAGATTGGGTAAATAATACCTGCATCTAGCATCTTTACCACTTCCTTCTTGACCACTTCTTGCAAGGTTGAATTTAGCCTTCTTTGAGGTTGAATTATTGGTTTGAAAGAGTCCTCCATCAGAATTTTATGCATGCATATGGTTAGGCTGATTCCTTTAATATCTGAAATTGTCCACCCAATTGCTTTCTTATGCTTGCCCAACACCTCGATCAAGAGCTTTTCCTCCCTAGCATTCAAACAAGAAGAGATAATTACTGGTTTGGAATCATTTTTAAGATAAATATATTTTAAAGAATTAGGCAAGGGTTTGAGTTCAAGTTTAGATGGGTCTTTGATTTCAGCCCCTTTGTCCTCGTCTTTGTTTCCTTCAGCCTCTAATTGCTCTACTTCTTACTGCATGAGGGGATCATCATCTTCCTTGGTGAATGATTGAGCCAAACACCTTTTCAAGCTATCCTTCATCATCACCTCCTGCTGAACATGTTCTGCACATTCATCAATCACATCAATAAAATAACATGTATCATCACACGAATTTGAAGGACTTTTGATAGCTTGTTTAATGTCAAACACTATTTCTTCATCATTTAATCTAAGAGTTAATTTTCCCTATTTGACATCAATTAGTGCAGTTGTGGTGGCTTAGAATGGTCTCCCAAGAATCAGTGGTAATCCCCAATCCACCTCCATGTCTAGCACCACAAAATCGCATGGGTAGATGAACTTTCCAATTCTGACCAGCACGTCCTCAATTAGTCCATTGGGCTTTTTGGTTGATCTATCAACAAATTGGAGCATGATATTGGTCTCCTTGAGCTCTCCTAGATTTAATTTCCTGCAAATGGACAAAGGCATCAGATTTATGTTTGCTCTTAAATCACATAAGACTTTGTTAAATTTAAAATTTCTAAATTCACAAGGTATAGTGAAACTCCATGGATCCTTGAGCTTGGTAGGAAAATGATTTTTCAATATTGCACTACAACTTTCAGTTAGCATCACTGTTCCTTGCTCTTCAATCCTCCTTTTTCCTTAAAGCACCTCTTTGAGGAACTTGGCATATTGTGGCATCTGCATTAGAGCTTCTACAAAAGGAATGTTAATCTCCAACTTCTTGAAAATATCAATGAACTTTGAAAATTTATCCTCTAATTTATCCTTTTTAGCTCTCTCCGGATATGGCAATGTGTCGACATTTATTTCAGCATTAGAAAGAGATTTAGAGGACTTACCTTTTTGTTTGTGCTGTTGACTTACCTCTTTCCCCTCATCTTGCTCCTCTCTTTCTTTGTCTTGCTGCTGATTTGGTTTGTCGTCCTCCACCTGAGGTTGCTTTTTCTCTTCTAAGACCTTCTGACTTCTCAAAGTGATGGCTTTGATCTGTTCTTTAGGGTTAGTCTCAGAATTACTAGGTAAAGTTCTTTGGTTCCTACCTGATATAACATTGGCCATCTGTCCCACTTGTATTTCCAGATTTTGGATTGATGCCACTTGATTCTTTAGGGATGCTTCTTGAGCTTGAAACCTGGAATCAGTCTGAGCATCTCTTTCTCTTGATTTGCTAGAAACTTTGAAAACATGTCCTCAAGGCTGGCTTTTTGTTCCTGTTTTGGTGCTGCTCTTTGGAAACTAGGTGGTGGTCTTGTTTGAGCATTGGGCTGTTGAGTGCTGGATTGCTAGTTGTTGTTGTTGGACCATGAGAAATTTGGGTGACTCCTCCAACCAGGATTGTAAGTATTGCTGTATGGATCATTGGACCTGCGAAAATTTGAAACATAATTAGCCTGGTCTAAAGAACTTACAGCTTGAACATTACCTGCTTGGCATTCGTGGTTGGGATGTCCTCCTCCACACATGTCACAAATCTGAGCAACCACAGAGGGGGTGTGCAATTTTGACAATTGTTTGGTTAGTGACTCGACTTGAGCCTGCAATGCTAATACATGATCAACATTATGTATGCCAACAACTCTTCCTCTTGCACTTCTCTCCACTGGATATTGGTACATGTTAGATACCATTTCTTCAATCAATTCATATACTTTATTAGGAGTCTTTTTGTTCATAGTACCACCAGCTGCAGCATCAATTAAGTTTCGTGTTGAAACTGTGATTCCATTGTAAATTTCTCCATCTACATCCACCTTGGTATTCCATGATTTGGGCATTTTCTGAGCAGCTCTTTAAATCTTTCCCATGCTTCAAAGAGTTGTTAATCATGTTCCTGCATGAAATTTGAGATGGCATTACGCAATTTAATTGTTTTAGCTAGTGGAAAATACTTACCAAGAAACTTCTTTTGCAGCTCATCCCATGTTCGAATTGAATCTGGTGGCAATGTGTAATACCAACTTTTTGCTCTATCCCTTAGAGTAAAAGGGAACAATCTCAACCAAACAGCTTCATTAGTAACATCTTTAAATCTGAAAGTATCACATATTTCAAGAAATTTTTTGATATGTTCGTAGGATCCTTATTAGACAAACCTCCAAATTGATAATTGTTCTGAATCATTGACATAATTTGAGGCTTGATTTCAAAGTTGTTTGGAACTTCAGGTCTCACAATGGCTGATCTTTGAGCATTGGGGTTTAATTGCACATAATGTTCCATTGTCTTCTCAGCCCCTTCTTCCTGGTGTTGATCTTCCATTGCTGACTCTTCTCTTCTCCTTCGTTGAAGGAGTGATCTTTTTGGTTCTGGATCTGGTTTAGCTAGTGGATCTTCACTAGATCTTGTTTTCATGCACAAACGAGGTTCAACCTGAAAGATGAAATAAAAAATTAAACAATCAACAAAATAAAATTCACCTAAACTTACTCTCAATTCAATGGTCCCCGGCAACGGCGCCAAAAACTTGTTGGGTGTCTAGCAAGTGCACTAGGTCAGCAAGTAATATAGATTCGAGAGTCCAGATATCGATTCCACAGAGACCTTGATGAGAACTCAGTTTAAGTAAAGAACTTTCTATTGATTGAGGAAAAAAATTTAGGTTTTTGAGAACTTGGAAAAAAAACAGAATTAGATGATTAAACCTTAATGCATAAGTATAAAAGCTTAAAGATGAACTCTCTCTTATTCAGACAAAAGTTTATAAAAAGTCACATCGCCTTCCACTAGACTCCATCACAATCCGCAACGATCTAGTTAGAAAAACAAGTTATTTTAGAAAACAAAGAATCAAATAACTAATCCAAATCTCTACTGAAATTCAACTTCTCTATTCAAACCTCATTAAACTTCAAATATCAATTCAGATCAGAAATAAGCAATGAACACAGTTTCTAAAACAAAAGCAAGGTACTTTATTGCTATAATTTAAGAACTTAAACAAATCACAACTAGGAGTTCATGACTTCCCCAACAAAGAGAGACTACTCCATGCTAATAGTATAAACACACAGAAAGGATTCAATTACAGCCAGGATAGTAAGAAAAAAATAAGTACAGAAAACCCCCTTGAAGGACTGCCCTTAGCTTCAACTTGTGCCTTGGCTGAAATCTCTTCCTTCTCTCTCCAAAGTACCAAGAGGTCGTGTAAGACTCCCTCTGGACTTTCTGTCCTCCCCAAACTAATTACAACAACTGGAAATTACACTAAAAACTGAAATTAGAACTAAAAACTCCATTCCTTGCACTTTGCCTCGGACCTTTACTTATACTTGTTCTGCTGCTCATGCCTTGAAATTTTATCTCTGTCCAGGGGTATGAAGTATGCCTTCCCGACCACAGAATTGAATGGAATTACATGAGAACCTTCCTTCAATGGTCCTTGCCTTGTGTACGAAATTTGAGTGCATTCTGAGTTCGAAAACTCGAGATTTGATGTTGAGAAGTTGGATAGCTTCTGCTGCTCACTTCAGCACTGGGTCCACCACTTTGAAAATATAAAACTCTAGAAACCCGACTTGGATTGACCTAAATTTCTGTGATATGATCCTCAATCTCCTCAGGAAGCTTCAGTCCAAATTTGGGTTCAATTGGGAATAGGGAACTTCAGCTATGCTTCTCATAAAACTCGGATTTTCACTTCTCTTCTGGCAGCAATTTCCTTCTTTGTATTGAACTTCTCTTCTTGATCATTCAATGCACCTAGACTCAAGCAAATTTCCATTAAATCTTCGTGGATACCTTCCTTAGGCAATTATAACTTCTTCTCCCAAGTTTGGGCTTTATTGGTAGTCAGAATCTCGAGATTTCTGCAATTTACGTTGTTGAGTCACTCGTGCGGTCGCGCCACTTTTGTTTCTGATTTTGGCACGGTCGCGCCACTGGAGCAAGGATCTTTCTAAGTGAGGAACCGACCATCGAAATTGTGTCGAGTAAGGAGACTTCATGGCGCGGCTGCACCATATTTTTACTGTATAAGTGGCGCGGTAGCGCCAGTCCATTAGATCTTTGTCGACTTCCCAAAGTAGCACTGAATTCTTTGTAAGGTAAGTGTTCAGCGCACCAGCGCCAATGGGAGCACCATCTTCTTGGCGCGGTAGCTCCTTCTAGGGGCGTGGTCATGCCATTTCACTTTCCGAATTGTCCTCTTTGAAGCCTTCCTAGCCGTTGGGAATTTCCACCAATTATTTGAATTTTTTACTATTATCCCGTCGAGGTCGCGCGAGAATCGGTGAGGTCGGGCCAACCCTTTTTGGCTCATTTTGGTCGTTTTTGCTTCAATTTCACTCATAATTCGGATTTTCTTTTTCTACCAGGTACCTGAGACACAAAACATGAATTTGAGTTATATTTGTCATTTTCATGCTAACAATCAACTCAAAATTGGGATTTCTAATCATAAATTCATGCCTAAGATAGTGTCTTTTAGACACTTATCAAAACCCCAACCTTAAACCTTTGCTCGTCCTCGAGCAAACTCTGAAAGAAATTAAACTAGATAAATCTATAAAGACAAAGAAAAATTTAGTGATCCTCCCTTTTAAAGCTACCAAGATAGATGATTCACTTCTTTCCTAATGATGGTTCTTCTTTCTTAGTTAAAACAGAATTTGAATTTTTTTCAAAATTTTCAAAGATGCCTATTCCCTTACAAGTGAGAAGTCTCAGTTCAACTCCATAAGCCAACCCTCAGTCCACTCGCCACTAACCTAAAAGAGTTCTCAATTCTGATCAATAGGTCTTTATAGGTTGTAATGGGGCAGGGGTAATAGGTATGATGAAGATTTTTGGGTATTTCTTTTGGATTTTATTCTCCTCCTCATATCCATATTCTATTTTTCTGAGCATGAATCGGGTTTGTGACTCTTCCTCCAAGCTCTTCTTTTGCATTGATCCCCCATTTCTTTCCCTTTTCTTTTTGTTTCTTTCCCATGTATAGTTTTCTTTGGGTTTTGTCAAGAGTCTAGCTTACCTCGTTGGTTGGCTCAGAGTCCCTAAGCTTGCTGAGGCCCGAGACCCGGTGCACACACGAGGTGGCATTTCCCTTATCTAACCCACAACCTTTTCTTTCTTTTTCTTTGGCTTTGTCTGGATTCCAGCTTACATTGCCGGTTGACTCAGAGACTCTAAGCTTGCTGAGGCCCGAGTCCTGGCCCACAGACAAGATGGCCTTTCTCCTACTCAGCCCAAAATTTTTCATTATGTAAATTTTTTTTTTATTTTTTTCTCTCTTGCTCCTTCTTCCCTTTTACAAAGAAATATTTCTATACCCTTCATCCATCCCTCCTTATAACTTCAAAATCTTGATCCATGCTCATTCAAACAGAACACTTCAATAATTTGGAGAATCATGGGTAAGTAAGAAACAAGTTTATTGTTCACTAAGGCTGGTTCATGTAGCATGGGACATTAAAACAGTATAGGGATCATTTTTTCTCAAAAGGTTTGACAAAAGGTGATGCAACTTGTGCATTGAAATGGGTAGCTTTGAAAAAGGCTCAAACGATTTTTAAACAGGTGCCTAAATCACCTCAGAATTTTTAAAACCTTTCTCTGTTTCGCCTCTAGTTTTCCTCAGGTTGGTTCTAGTGATTGAAATCAAGTTGCTCACTTGTACTTTTTTTCATTAAAGAAAATTCTCATCCATTCAAGACAAAGCATCTGAACTAAAATTTTTTTCAGAAAGTGAATCATGCTATTATCCATTTGATCAGGGTTTTTCACTGGTATTTTTTAAAATCGCTAAAGGATTTTTCTGGTGAAATTTTTTTTATTTATTTTTTTTTTCGAAAAAAAAAACATTGCTTTTGAATCCCTTGCGCATGCATGAAGAAATCATGAAGAGTATCCCACCCAAAACTTAAAAACATGCTTTCTCTTCAAAGCAACAATAAACATAGGAATGAAAAGGAATACTCCCCTGATAGTCTGGGTTGTTGTTGAGGTTGGGTGGCACTCCCTTTGTGCTATTGAATTCTGCTTTCATGGGTTAGTACGAATCACTTGCATGAATGTAAGAAATTGAAAATGAAAACAGATGTGAACTGTCTCTCAGGCATAAAATAGCTCTTCAGAAGAATACCTGCAGTGAATTCAGTGTTTCCTCACCTCTGTAACGGCCAAAACTCATCAAGACAATGGCGCGGCCGCGCCAAGTAATTTCTTGAATTCTGCTGATCTTGAATGAATTTTTCAAGAATTCCACTTTGGACAAGTTAGTAATAGTGATAGGCAGATTCGGAGTCAGTTTTCACACATTTTCATTGGAAGAATTAAAAGCATGCTTTGTGACAAATCATTGAGAGTAAAAATCAAAATTTCGTAATTATGAATGGAGATTGAGTACATATTAATGAAATTGCATTAAATCACACTCTCGGACACAAGCACACCCAAAACAAGTTCACACACAAATTTCCAAAAGAAGAAAGTTAAAAAGCTAAACATTTCTATTCTTCTTCTTCTTCATCATCTTCTTCTTCCTCAGAATCCTCTCCTTTCTCTTCAGAGGTATCTCTAGTAGGCATTTGGTCTTCTTCTTCTTCAACTTTTCTATTCCTCAGAATCCTCAGAATCCTCTCGGAAACACTTGCATGAATGTAAGAAATTGAAAATGAAAACAGATGTGACACCGAATGCGCATTTAAGCGGATTCAGTTTGAGCTGAAATCGTCGAAGTCGCTTAAACACTGCTCTAAGGTCGAGAAGGTGATCTGACCGCTGCTTCGTCTTTACCACTTGGTCATCGACGTTGCATTCGACGTGTTTATTCAGAAAGTCATTAAAAATGTGCTGCATTGCCCTCTGGTATGTCGCGTCGGCGTTCTTAAGTCCGAACGACATCACCTTGTAATAGAAGATGCCTTTAGGAGTTCGAAAACCGGTGAGCTCTTCATCCTTTGGGTCCATACGAATTTGGTTGTAGCCAGACGACCCATCCATGAAAGAGAGAGCTTCATGACCCGTTGTCGCATCCACCATGAGTTCTGTAATTGGCAGAGGAAAGTCTTCCTCCGGGCAAGCTTTTTTTCGGTCATGAAAATTGACGCAGACCCAGATTTGACCGTTCTTCTTCTTGACCGATACAATATTTTCTATCCAGGAATGATATTTCACCTCTCTTATGAAATTGGCAACGATCAATTTGTCAACTTCTTTCTCAATTTTTGGAACGAGTTCTGGCCGTAATCGTCGTTGCGATGGCTTGACTGGCCGGACAGAGGGATGAACCGCTAGCTTATGCACTGTGACTTGTGGGTCAAGACCTTACATTTCTGTATAATTTCAGGCGAATACATTGCAGTATTCGCGAAGTAACGACAGATATTCGACCTCTTCTTCTGCCGATAATGAGGCGCTACGGAATGTGGGCCTTGGATCCTCCTTTGTGCCTAGGTCAACTTTTTTCAATTCGTTGACTGTCGACTGGCGGCCTTCCTTAGGCGTAGCAGGAGCTTCTTTCACGATGAACTCGTCGTCTTCTTGGTTGTCGTCGACAACGGAGATATGGTTTACCATGACAGAGTCCAATGCCCAAGCACGTGCAATGGCTGCTTTCAAGGTGTATATGACTACCGAATTCAGAGCAGCTTTCTTGTTCGCCAAAGTTTCGCCAACTGAAACATGGTGGACGCCGGCCAATGTTTTTCTGGTGATTTTGATTGGCTTCTGAGCTCCATAGATTCGGATTGGCTTCTCCTTCTGGTAGCCGAGGCCTAGACGACATTGAGTAATTCGGCGGCCCTCCTTTCTTAGCTTTTTCTTGTTCTGGAGTGAGGACCGCCAGAGCGACGGGTGGCTTCTTGTGGAGCTGGTCTTTTGTAAAATTGCCCCCAGCTCTGGCCATCAGTCGGTATGCGCTCGGATCGAAGCCTTCGTCCGAGCGGGTAGACGACAACTGCTCATGGCTCAGGAATTGTTTCACAATACTCCTGTCCTCGAGTTTCGGCAGTAGGAGAGTGACTTTTTCTGCAAAGGGGGTCGGTTGGATTTTATGGCAGAAGACCAAGGGAGCTTCTCCCTTCTTTCTTTGTGACTGCGGGATGCACCGTAGGATAGGTACGTTACGTTGTGTTAGCGCCGGCGTTGTTGTAGCCTATTTGTGGTTGTGTGCCGATTGGTTGTAGTGCGCCGGCTGTTTGAGAAGCGTGACTTTCAGGACTAGATTGTGCATTTTTGGCATTTGACGCCTGGTTCGGCCAAGAGGACAATTTGAAAGTCGGTCTGGTCATTACATAGAATTTGGCTTCTGCGAATGATGTTTCTGTCTCGGTGAACGGACTTTTGTCGGCGTTCACCGTCTTTTGCTCTTCGTCCTTCCAAGACTTGAAGCACTGGTGAAGTGTCGACGGTACGACAACGTTGGCGTGAAGCCATGGTCGACCCAAAAGCATATTATAAGATGTTCTTGAGTCGATGACTTGGAACGGAGTTTTGGCCACCATGTCGCCAATGTGAAATTTGAGTCAGGTCATACCGAGTGTCCCCTGGCCTTCCTGATTGAAGCCTTGGATGAGGAGAGAGCTCGGAGAGAGGTCGCCGACGGAGAGGCCGACATTCTTCATTGTGCAAATCGGCAGAATGTTGACTGCGGATCCACAATCAATGAGAATATGGTTGATTTTGTGGTCTTTGGCGTAGCCAGAGACGAACAGAGGTCGGTTATGGTTCTTCGTCCCTGGCTACGCCTCCTTCCCGAAAGGTGATGCACGGCGGGCATGAGACGGCGAGCACTTCGTCCGACTTTGACAACTGCTGAGGGGAGGGCGCTTCTTCTTCCTCCTTTCGGTAGGGTGGCATTAGGCCAACTTTCGGCAGGTCATGCTTCCTCTTGATCAACATCTCGACTTCGGCCTAGAGTTCCTCTGGTTTGTCGAGGACTCGAATAAGAGCCTGTCTTGACCGGATGCCCAAGTTGAGGTCATCGTCAATCTCGTTATGCGGGGAGATCTGTTTTAAAGAGGTCTCGAGGTCGTCGAATTCGACGACTGGCCATTCGCCTTTGTCATTTGGTGTTGTCTGCTCGGGAGGGGCAATCGAGCAAGTCGCCACCATTTCTGGCGGGGCGAAGAACTCTTTTGGGAAGAACTCCGCCAGTGTGACGGGTCTTCTTTTCTTTCAATCTTCTCCATGGATGCAGGTCCTGGGAGCTTTATTTTGGCGCTTCGCAGCTCTTTTGTTCGGCCGCTTCGCCTTTGTTTTGGTGTTTACTGGCGGCTTCATTTCTCGAACAGGATTCTTTTGCCGGGTGACCAAAATCCACCCCTCTGCGTCGGCTGCAGCTGCTTCGTAGGGTGCCAGTTTTGGTGCGATCTTAGCCGGTGGTCGTCTGTAGTTGTGCAGTCGGTTGGAGGAACTGGGATTTGGACGGTATTCCTTCCTTACGACCTTGTGTTTGTTTGGCCGAGCTCGCCGGTTTGACTCGGCCTGAATGGAGATGATATGTGAGGACGTCGTGTTTTCGGCTTCTTCGATTTCGATGCGGCCTTGAGCTGCCAGCTCCATGATCCTATCTTTCAAGACGAAGCACTTCTTGAATGGATGCCCGACCAAGTGGTGGTATTCAGAAATTCGGATCTTTGCTCCTAGACAAGTCGTCGGGTCTTTTGACTTCTGGCAACTTGAGCAAATGGTTGTCGAGGAGCTGCTCGAGCATGACAGGAACATCCACGTCGGTGAATGGATATGTCTTGGCCTGCCTGTCCTCCAGTGAAGGCCTCAGATACGTGCCCCTAGCTGGCTGCCGTGGAGCATAGCTTGTTTTGACCTTGCTCCCAACCTTGATTGGTTCGAGGGCATTCGTCGTGAAGGATGCCTTTGTTTTCTCCTTCGCGTCTTTAGGTGCGGTCGTAACGGCCTTTACTTTCTTGCGAGGATCAACAGACGACGTAGCTTCCTCTCCTCGCTCTCCATGAGGTTCTCCATGTTGTGGGCCTTGGTCCCGAGTTTTTGAAAGTCTGTCGGCCTCCGAATTTGAATGTAGCGCAGGAGCTCCCACTGCATCCCCGGGCGCACATTTTGATTTTCGATTCGAGGGATAAGTTTGAGCTCTCATGGCAATTGAGACTCAGATTCCTCCACCGGTTAATATAGTCGACAACTTTCTCGCCCTTCTGTTGTTTTAGATTGGCGATTTCGACCAGAGTAATGGTGCGCGGAGTGCAGTAAAATCAGCTGAGGAATTCTCGCTCCAGTTGCTCCCAGCTGTCGATTGACTCCTGAGGCAGATCGATGTACCAGTCGAAGGCATTTCCCTTCAACGACCGGCCGAACTGCTTGACCAACAAGTCACCGTCTGTACCGGCATTGTTGCTCGTTTTGATGAAGTGGGCGATGTGCTGTTTGGGGTGCCCGTTGCCGTTGAACTGCTGGAATTTTGGAGGATGGTAGCCGAGCGGCATCGAAATATTCTGGATCCTTTGAGTATAGGGCCTCCGGTAAGCGACAAACTTGTTGTCGCCCGAGCTGTTCCGTACAGCGTGGTTGATGAGTTGGTGACCGCATCTAAGGTAAGGGCAACCGGCCCTGCTTCAGCTCGACCTCTGCGGATGGCTATCGGTGCGATGGGCGGCAACTCATCGTCAGAGGCAGAATATTCTCGCGGTGGTTCGGCCGAACCACTGGTAGTCGCCCGATTTCGGTCGACCTCTTGAGAGACGCCGCCAGTGGTGTTCGTGGCTGCGCCCATTTCAAGCCGCTCTGTGATCCTTGCGATCTGGAGATTGCGAGCTGCGAGTTGCGCGTCTTTGATGCGCAATTGTTCACATTGTTCTTTAAGCAGCTTGCATTTTGGCAAGCTGCTCTTCAATTGTTTTGACCGATGTCGTCATTACGGCCATTCTGATGGTCAACGTCGACGGAGCTGTTCCTGACGCAGATCAAAGTGGAAAATTTTTTGCCAACGACTGCATTTGGGAAATGGTCGTTGGTGTTTTCGGGTGTGGAAAAGTTTCTATGGGCGACCGGTCAGGAGAGTCGGCCGCTGGTTGAGCACGGAAGGTTGTTTCGGAGGGTGATTAGCTTGCGGTGGCAGCCACCGATGAGATTCGGCAAAGATGGAATGAGTGATAGCGCAGTCGGGGATGTCGTCGGTATCTGTCTGAGTGCGGCGAGGAGATCGTGAGAGATAGTTATGATCGGAGACTTATCTTCGGTTGTCGCTCTTTGTACGGCGGAAGCCGGCGATGAATACATTCTTGCCATGGAGGAAGAAGTCATGCCCCCATGTTGTTCGTAGTGCTCAACCATGGCTAAGACAATGGACCTCTTTCGAGGTGGTGCCGACTGAGGCAGACTGACCGTCGGGCTACGGTGAGGAGGAGAGGTAGCGACGACCAAGTGTGTCGGCTTGGCCATTGCTGAAATTGGCCTGACAGAGGCTGCGGCTGGTTTGGCAGAGGCCGCGGTAAGAAGACGGCGCTAGGGCGTCGCGCGTCATGCATGAATGGAGCCTGTCTGGTGGACAAGCTCCTGGCCAAGGCCCTAGTCATTGCGCGAGTAGCCGGTGGTGAAGAAGTTGGAGCGCGGATATTGGCCGGAGAAACGACTGCTGGTCCGCGAGCTCCTGCGGTTGAGCTTGCGTTCGTGGAAGGGCGCGGATGAACAGAGCTTGAGTTGGCAATTTTCTTGCCTTTGTTGTTGTTGTCGTTGTCGTTGTCGTTATTGGCGTTGCTGGCCATGGCTGAGATTTTTTTTTGTTGAACGGAGAAAGAGATGAGAGGAAGGAAATGTCACACCAGGCAAGCCAAATCCGTTTCACCAAAAATCAACCGGTCTCGAAGGGGCGCGACCAAGAGAGTAATTCGATTTACAACAGAATGTTTGTGTTACAATTTGTATCTGAGAGTCAGGAAAATGCGAGTACAATCTTCTAATAATCCTCTGATTCGATCTCCGTGTAATTTGGTGAAATTTCGGCTTCTGGCAAGTTGACGTCAAAATGCGAGTTTCGGGGCGAGTGTGCATGAATGATGATGGCTTAGGTCGGTCAGACAGAAGTATTTGTGTTTCGCATGTATCGACATGTTGACGTTGCTGGCGAACGTGTAGAGCTACAAGTCGCTTGAACTCCGTCGGCTCGAGAGAGCTTCTGTGCGTGAGAGTACTTCTCGACAAAAGGTTTTCGAACCCCTCCGACAGAATGTTTCTGGCTATTTTGTAGCCGTTTCCGTCTAGTTGTTGGAGTTCTTTCCTTGGAATGGGATCACGATTCCCTTTCTACTCTTGTTGTTGAGATGGGAGGAAAACTGGGGAACTCCTCTATTGGATCCCTTGAATGAGGATCGTGATAGTCTTTTCTCGGCCTTTGTCGTTGGAGACCAGGCTTGGTCGTTCAACTATTGAAGTGGTTGCATCGTGGCTGGCTGCTGACTGGTGCTGACGCGGCAGTTTATTGCTGGCTGGGGCGACGACTGTACCGATGATGCAGCGACACGAATGGGTTTTGCGATGGGCTGCAACAAGTGACTTTGAAAATCGATAGAGCCTACCCACGACGATCGATGGCTGGATTGATGAGCATTAGGGCTCGTCGTATTTGGGCTAGTCACATTTTGCTGTATACAAATATATAAAAAAAATTTAAAATAAAAACCCATGGGTCGGGTTTGGGTAAACCCGAATCCGACCCAAACTCGACCCGACCCGAGGTCGGGTTTGGATTCCCAAACTCGAACCCGACCCACGGGTTGGATTTGGAAATCCAAACTCGGGTTTTTCGGGTTGGGTCGGGCGAGTTCCCAGAAAACCCGACCCGATGCCTACCCCTAAGTTGACCTCCTCGTAAGCCTACTAACAACTAGCAAATGTACTAGGTTGACAAGTAATATAGAGTTGGTGAGTCCAGATATCGTATCCAAAGGGACTAAGTTTACAAATACAAATCACAGTGGAATCTATCTAATGAAAGAGCAGTTAATAGAATAAAGATGTTGTGTTGTAAAAACTAACTAAACTAAACAATGCAACAAATTTAACTAAGGATAATATACAGAAATTAATTGGGATTCTTCTTTACGACTAAACGTTGGGGACAGGTTGTCAATCCCTCTTAGTCGACACCATGTGAAAATCTAACTCTTATTTCCCTCAAGCGCATTGTCTTGGCTAACCTTTACTAGTCCGGCTACCCATATACAGGAAATAGCTTTCACTAGGCTCGAATTCCTTCGCAATCTGGAACTTTTGAGTCATAGTGCATAAATGTAAAGGTTGGGCGATAAATTCTCTCCATCCCGGAATGAGTATCGTAGGTAGCCACATCCCGTTCAATAGTCTCCATCACAATCCCGAATGATCTAGTTACTAAAGGGTTGAATTACAAATAGAGAATCAATCCTGTAGACCGAAACACTAGGAACTCCTAACTTCACTTCGCAATCCGTTCCTCGCTAGGCTCAATAGAATTCTAGCATAAAAATACGAACCAAACTTCTAAACCATAATGCAATCTAATCCTAACTTCACTTCACTATCCGTTCCTCGTTAGCCTTCGATTGGATTTCAGAATAAAATCAAGCATTAAGTATGGTTTCTAATGCAAAAGCAAATGCTCAATTGCTCAAATAAAATCAGAGTTCATACATGGCTTAAACTAAGAGTTCATGACTCCCCCAGCAAAGGTAACTACTCCGTGCTGGAATAAATCGTACTACAAATTATTGAGTTCAAGAAACAAGCCATAATACAAAGATGAAAAGATGAATAAACAGAATGAACACTAATCAAACTCTCTTCTCCTTCGGTTTGGATGACTTCAAGCTTCTATAACCCTTCTCACAGCCTTGGACGCAATTCTCCTTGCTTCCCTTTCGTTTTGGATTATTAGAGACACCATATTCCCCTTGGTTTGAGCTAGATCTATTGATTTCCTCCTTTGCTCTCTTCCCCAAGGCTTTCTCTTCACTTTCCCAATTTCTCAAATCTCCTCCCAAAGGTCTCTTCTTCCAAAGACTTTATACTCTCCTCCTTGGCACGTGTTTCCTTGCCTTTTGATGAAATTCCAATCCCCTTCAATTGGAATGGAAGAATAATTTCCTCACTTAAGTGGCTGACTTAAACTTTGTCCCAAGGCTCGCTCTGACTTCGTCACGACTTGATTTCGTCGCGAAGAATTTCCTCTGTAATTTGAGGCTCGTCAGGATGGATTTTGAGTTATCGCCATGACATGTCCTGTGATTCGCCGGAGCAAGTCTTCGACTATTTGTCTTCTCAATTTTTCCTCTAAAGTTCGTTGTGACTTTGACGTGACGAGTGGACTTTACTCCTTTTAAGGCTCACTCTTAAACTCCGTTGCAACTTCGTCATGGCGAGAGGTGCGAAAAACTCTCTGTGGATGTTCCCCTCCACCTCACCATGAGCTCGTTGCGGCATCGTTTCTTCTCGCTGTGAGTTTGCCTTGATCTTCGTCGGGGCAAGACACAACAGATGATTCTCTATTGGTGTTTGCCTTCACTTCGCCGAGACTTTGTCTCGACGTCCTTCGGCCTTCGGCCTTGAATCCTCGGTTAACTTTCACCTAGAACTGGTTGTGAGGTCGCCATGGCGAATTTACCTAGCAAAATTTATGTTTCTCTCCTTTGCTGATGGTTAACTAAATTAACCGCTAAATTCTCCCTGACGAAGACTCCTCTTCGTTGTCGTGGCGAAATTTCTTCTATTTTTAGCCATAAATGTGAAATTTCATCTTTTTTGCTCCCTTCTTCTCCCAAACCTTAAATTAAGCATAATTAGCTCAGAATCTATGAAATTAAGCATAATTAGACTAAATGTATGAATAAAACTTATAATTTAACACACCAAAATAACGTAAATCTAACACTTATCAACTACCCCAAACATAAACTCTTGCTTGTCCCAAAACAAGCTTAGACACTAACTACATTCAGAGGTCAATCAACCTTTCAATGAAGTTCATAAACATGCATTTCAATGCTTCACTTCAAATCAGCAAGTATCAATCAGTCCAAAATAATTTCAGTACTCCAATGATGAAAAATAAGTCAAGACAAGTTTCTCGACCTCCAACTCTTCTTCTAACTGGTGCTGAACAAACAATCCAAATCTCTGAAACTACTCTTGCTCCCATAGGCTAAGTTTTTAGTCCACTCTCCACTATCACGAAGACTAGGTTGGTCATGATCAATAGGTCTTTATAGGTTGTAACGGGGCCAGGTTAGGGGGATCAAGTTAAGATAATAGAAAGTTCAAAATTTGGTTGATCTCCTCCTTATTTCCTTGTCCCTTACAAATTTTGGGCCTTGACTTACCTTGAAATAATCTTCATGCATCTTCCTCTTTATGGAACTCCAACTGTGTTTGCGGTTGGCTCAATTCACTCTCACTAATATTTCACTTTGTTCCAATATGAGACACTGGTGCACCTCTCAAACTTTTGATTTTTCTCTTCTTCTCTTTTTGAGTTTTTGAGTGTTTTCATACCAGATTTGCACACTTCCTCCAAATCAGTGGGGGGTGTAGCTTAAGGTGCCACCCCAAACTTAGAAATTTGAACTCGGATCTTTTCTTTTCATTTTGGGTTTTTAAAATTTTCATTTGTTTTCTTTTCTTTCCCAAAAACCATATTTTATGTTGTCTTTGTAGTGTCAAGATCGAAATTCTTTTGCTTCTCTTCAAATCAACATGTCACTTCACTTTCCCTCATGTTGTTCTTGATTCCTTTTATTTTTTTCTTCTTTACTCGAACCGATATTCAATTCAATCCTTCTTGGCAATGCCAATCCCAAAAATTGTAAGGATCATGTAAATTATTCAGAGATGGGTTAGTTAGAAACAAGTTATATATTGTAATCCAAGCTCATCAGGTGATTCAAAGAAATATTTGTAAAGCGTAGGCTCAAGAAGGTTTCTACAGGAGATGCATCTTGTGCAAACAAATAGGTACAACAAGCTCAAATGATTTCAAACAAGGTGGCTAAATCATTTCACAACTCACCTAACCTTTCTAGATTCGCCTCAAGTTTCCTTCAACTCAGCTCTAGTAGAAAGAGTAAGAAACATGATCTTGAACTAATCTGATTCACTCACCAGTTTTCAGAACAAATTTGGATTCAAAACAAGTCTGAATTTTTAAAAATGGAGTGGTTTTTGAAAAATTTGGATCAATTTTCAACATGCTTCAAATCAGATCATTCAATCAATGGATACTCTATCCCTCAAATCAGACTTCAATCGTTCTGAATATCTACCCCAAGACACTCTACACACGTACAAAAACACACAAACAGACTAAAACAACTACAATTTAAATGAACTATAAATTTAGAGAGAATTCAAATATCTTTACCTCCACCCCAAACTTAAGAATTTTGCATCATCCTCAATGCAAACAAATGGAAATTGGTTGGAGTTACTTCCCTGAATTTGCTGGTGCTGATGATAGCTCCATCTAATTCCTCAATCTTCATTTTTTAAATTTTACATTTTTTTGGATTTTTCAGATTTTTGGATGGTTTTCTTCGAAATTGGTGCATGTCATACACAAAGTAAGTTAAATTAGTGTATACAAAGTGCAATATGCATAAGAATTGTGCTCAGTATGCTTCGAATGTGGAGAAATGAAAAATTTTCACCAAAGGATGGCATACGCTTTGCTGCCAATTCTCGTCGCGACGACTTGCATGTTTCGTCGCGGCGAGTTTTACTTAGCAACTATCTGGAGCTCTTCGCTGTCAGCTCACTCCCACCTCGTCGCGGCAAGTTTTACTTTGCAACTCTCTAGAGCTCTTTGTTGTCAGCTCGGTCCCACCTCGTTGCGGCAAGTTTTACTTTGAAACTCTTTGGAATGCCTTGCTATTAGCTCGCTCCCACCTCGTCGCGGCGAGTTTCATAGTCTTTCTTTTTCTAGCCTTATTTTGCCACAATTTTTATGCTATATGTTCATCATTTTCCTTTGATATTCTGCCACAAGAGAGTTAGGACTATGCACATGATATGGTAAAAATTTCATGCCCAGGTTGCATCAAAATCACTCTCCAAGATTTATCAAAAATTAGAAGTTACTACTGTTGTTGTCTCATTGCAAAGAAATATTTTTTTGTCATAGAGAAAATTGGCAGCAGTGTGTAATTCCTCAAATTTCAAATTTTACCAATCTAGAATTTCATACACATTTCCAAATGTAATGAAACTTTGTACACACCTTTCTTACTAATAGATAAGTATTTTGACCAATTATCAGAATTATTGACTTATTAATTAAAAAGATGTGAAAATTTATTGAAAAATCCTACAAAAGTAAAGCTAAAACTCCCTTTGGAGGGTGAAATTTTGTTCTGGTTGAAAATTTTCAATTCGGCTTTCGTAAACGATTTAAATTCATTCGAAAACATGTCATGCACACAGTACATTTTCCAACATAGAATAAAAAAGTCAACATCCAAGTTAAATTAATTCAACCAAAACTTAAATTTTGCCTAAATTAATTACTAATTCAAAAATCTTATTCCTAACTACTCTAACATCTCAAATGTAAACTCCTAATCCTAAACTACTGATCCAAGTAATCTGATCCACTAGAATCAAATGGAAACTGGGACCATCCATGCCTAAGGATATCTTTTACTTTGGAATGTGGTGCATGGTAATTATAACCTTTGGGCAAAGAGTTGATCACTCTTTTCCTTTTCTAGTTGGCTCTGAACTTGTTTTGATCAATCACACTCAGCCAACTTTCCTTCACACTACCTATACCAATAAAATTCTGTGGAGAGGAAGGAATGTTCATCAATTTTTTTGTCCTCTATCCTAACCTCTACATGATGCTTGTGGAGCTGTTCTAGAGATTTTTCCTCTTCTTCAACCCCATCCTCTTTTCTCTTTTGCATCTTCTTCTTTTTCCTCCTTGACCATTTCATTAGCTCCCTCTTGAAGTTACTGAAATCACAAAGGTTCTTAGCTCTCTCTATTATATCATCCACTATGTGTTCTACAGTAACACATGAGTTAAAAAGAGAAGAGGTGGATGTATGCATCCATTCAGGTTTATCATCAATAGATAACTCAAAAAAGCATGTTTTAGCCTTTCTTCCATGAATCAACTCAGGTTTTATCTTATTCACTAGATTATTTGGCTAAACTCTAATGGATGGATGAAAAATATGCCCATGTCTCAAAAACATCAATCCGTTCTAAACTAGGTTGCTCCTCAGGCAGATTTAACATTATAACTACTATTGCAAAATAGTCCTCAACCAGAGTGGCCAACCTAGACAAGTCTTCTTGAGGCTGAAGGGGAGATAAATGATGATAAAAGGGATCATGAAACATAGGAGGGTGCTCATACCTGAACATGGGCTATTGCCCATGTGGCCATTTGACCTGCAAATCATTCTCAAAACAAGGATTTACATTTTGTCTAGAGAAATAATCATTATGCTCTATTATATAGGAAAAATTTCTCTCCTCTTGTTCGACTTGAAGATTTCTCCTATCGATGACATCTATATAAGTAGAATTAGGGCTCCAGCCTTTTGGAAAATCTGTAAAAGGAGACATGAAGAAGAAACTAGAATACTTTCCATGTAAAGATTTAGAGAGATTGAGAGGAAGACTGGAAGAGAGGAAGAACCAAAGAAGATTAGAAGTCTAGAAAAGAAAGGAAAGAGGAAGAACGGAAGGGAGGAAGAAAAAGGAAAGAGGATCCTTGCGAAGCGGCACAGGTCGAGGAAAAGCAATTTAGAAAAGAACTCGGCTATTCGGGAAAAAATAGGGTTCATGAGCCTTGGGTTTCAAGCGGCTCGACAAGTTCCCTGGTTCTCGAGCGACTCAACGAGTTCCCTGGTTCTCGAGCGGCTCAACGAGCTTTTGAACTGAGTCACTTGAAACTCAATTTCGGATCGTTTACATAAACGAGCTACCGAAGAGAATCGAGTTCGGTCTGAGATCGATTCTCTTCGAGCGAAACCGAGCCGAACCAGTGCCGAGCTTTAACTACTTGCGAGCCAGCTCGGTTCAGTGCCACTTCCAGTGGTGCCTGCTCCGATACCAAATGTTATACACCTAGCCAATATGCCAAAAGCTCATGAGCTAATGGAAGAAGGATAGCTAGGTACATATATCAGGATTGTAACAATTCCTTTGTTTAATTTATAGTCTGTTTGACTTGTTTCCAACCTCTTCTACCATGTGTTAATGTTACTCTAATATAACTTGGTTTCTTCGTCATTCTATTGTATGTGAATTGGCTTTATCCATTCTACCTTGTTCGGTCAATAGGAAAAATGTGGTGTAACCCCACTAGCTGCGAGGGAGAAAAAAGTGGTCATTCATAAACAATGCTGGAGGCTACATTGCGATACCAAAATGGCCAAGGAAAAGCACAACAAGCTCACACTATTCCATCTCCAAGGTATTTAAATACACTATATTGCGTCATAATTACTTTTCTTATGTGTCATTATACCATCAGTTAGTTTCCTATCGAATTAATCTTAGGCATTTGTACCAGTCTTACAATAATTCGCATCTTTAAGACGATAGATAGCATGTTAATTTTCAGGGCTGCCTCTTCACCAAACCTTAATCATGCACAATAACCACCAACAAAGAAGATTGGGCTGCTCTCTAGGGCATTTGCGCTTGGCTGGCGTCATAGGAATAAGGAAATGTATTGCACATTAGCTAGGTTATGCTTGGCTGCCATTAATAGGCTAAAATTTGCTCAGCCCAGGGCGGAGGCACTGCGCTCCGCCCCGCTCTCACAGAGGGTCAGGGTGGGTCCCACCCGTGCCCCCTGTGGGCCCCTCCCTCTGTGAGAGCAGGGCGGAGCGCAGCAATCTACCCTAGGCGGAGCAAATTTGAGCCCACCATTAATTACCAGGAAATTTTTGACTTACCAACCCACTTGTTGTTTGATAAGTTTGGATTTAGTGTTTTCTGTGGTTAAGGCCTAATGAAGAACGAACAAATTTCAGAATTAGGGTATTGGAATTTAGAACATATATTATCTGTTTGTAATTCGTTCCTTCAATAACATCTATATATAAGAAAAAAGGAAAGTGTATGTTGATGTTAACTATTCATATACTGTGTAAGCAAAGGAGAATTAAAAGGCAATAACCATTGTATACAAGCGGATGAGGCATGGAATAGTTATGTTTAAACTGTACAAATCTAATCTAATTAATTTTCCTTTTCATTTTCAGAATTAATATTAAACAAATAATTTGTACTTGTGCTTAATGACGTTCTATCACATATTCTCATCTACAAGTTTAGTGTCAATAGTAATTTTGTCTCTTGAAGCTAGCTTTTAATCTTTTCCAAAAGGAGGAAAAAGAAAATTTCATGTAATTAGGAATTTTTAAGCAAACGATATTCATGCAATGGTTAATATTAATCATTTTCTTGTGCAAATGAAAATTATGTTAATATAGTATTGTTGTTGTGTTTGTGTGCATTTGGAACGTAAACGTCGATTAAAACATCTGTCAATCAATTCAAGTAATGGATTCAATATTCTATATTTTGTAATACGCATCAACGAAGCTGAAAGCTAGTTACAAACACCTTGTAAGCAAAGGATTGAATATTAAGTATAAGCTACATATGTTAAAGTCTATCTGGATATGAATTATGATCCCAGAGGAAGAAAATATATATTTTAAACGATAACTCAAGTTATTCAGCCATTGATGAGCAATATATGAAGAAACTATCTCTCTCACTATCTATCTCTAGTGGTGGTCATATCTCTAGATCTCTATTGCCTCTTGTTCTTGCTCCGAAGCAGGAGCACGAAGTAGAAGAGGACTCCGAAGAGCATCCCCAGGCCACCGTGATGCATAGACAGCTCCACTTGCTCAACTTCGTGGTGCCTTGCTGCTTCAGCATGACCAACTCGGTGGTGACACACGTGGTAGGCGTGATGGTGACCCTGAGCGAGGAACTCAGCGACTCCAGTATGTGCACCTTCATGGCGTCGGGGGTGTCCCCTAACAGGGTGTTGTCAAAGATCTGGGCCCCAATCACACGCTTGTTTTGTAACACACCCTTGTAGGGGGAACTTAACGAGCGACACATAGTAAAGCCATATCCAGTAGGGCCAGATCTGGTGTGGGTTGATGAAGAACCCTCTAAAGAGGAGGAAGTAGGTGAGCAGGGCGACGACGAGGGTGAAGCCGAGTGAGACATAGGAGACGACTCCAGATTCTATATTCAAGTATTGGTTTCAATACTGTATATATTGTAATGCCCTCCAGCGAAGCTAAAAATTAGTTACAAACTCCTTGTATGCAAAGGACGGAATATTAAGTTTGAGCTATGTCCGATAAAGTCCATCTAGCTATGAATTATGATCCCTGAAGAAGAAAATACATATTTTAGAATATAATTCAAGTTATTCATCCATTGACGAGCAATATATAAAGAAACGATCTCTCTCACTATCAATATCTGATGGTGGTCGTATAGCTAGATCTATACCGCCTCTTGTTCTTACTCCCAAGCAACAACGCGAAGTAGAAGAGGACCCTTAATAGTGCCCCCGGCCATCGTGATCCATAGACAGCTCCACTTAACTCCGCGATCCCCTATTGAGCGAGGGAGGGAGGAGGGATTGAGAGTGGAGAGGGAAGAGATGGAGAAGGGAATGAGGGAGGGAAAGGAGAGGATGGAAGAGAGAGGCATGAGAGAAGGAGGGAGAGATGGAGGAGGAGAGAGGAGGACTGGAGAGATGGAGGAAATGAGGAGGGAGGAGGAGGACTGAGGAGGGAGGAGGAGGAGGATCGAGTGAGGGAGGAAGGACTGAGAGAGGAGAGGATGGATTGAGGGAAAGGAGGGAGGGATGGAGGGAGGGATGGAGGAGGATGGAGGGGAGGAGGGAGGGAGGGTGAGACAGAGAGGAAGGGAGGGAGGAAGGGAGGGATGGAGGGAAGGAGGGACAGGGAATGGAGAAGGAGGGAGGGAGGAGGGACAGGAAGAGGAAGGAGGGAGAGGAAGGAGTGGAGAGGGAGTGGAGAGGGAGAGGGAGGATGGAGGGGAAGGAATGGAGGGAGGAGGAATGAGAGGGAGGATGGAGAGAGGGGCGCATGACCGACAGCCGAGTATGGATCAGACAGATGATGATGACCGAACGGTCGATATACCGGATAAATGATGGACTCTGTTTATGACGATGGAACCATGGCGTGATGGACTGAAGATGATGGCGATGGACTACATATGATGGCTGGTACCATGATGATGAGTGACTGAGAGAGGAGGATGATACCCGATATATAAGATGCATGGACTGGCGGACGGATGAGGACTGAGATGGCGATGATGAAATCACACGACATAGCCGATGATAGACTGAGAGTGGCGATGATCAGAGTATGAGTGATGATGGAGGATCATATATTCTATGATGGACTGAGATGTGATGATGATGATCAAGAGTGATGAAGATATCTTATGGCGCAGGGAGGAGGATCAGATATGAGGAAGGATGAATTATGAGAGTGACGATGATGGACTTTCATATATGATGCATATGACCATATATATATATATAATCTATGAGATGCGATGATGACTGAGATGGCGTGAGCAATGACTGAGTATATTATCCAGATGATGATGTAAGATATGATGAGCAATGAAGATGATGATGAAGATATATTTGGAGGAGAAGGAATGAGAGAGGATGATGAGGACTGAGAAAGGACTAGGGATTAGAGATGAGAGGAGGGAATGAGAGGATGGAGATGAGGACTGAGAGAGAGAGTGAAGGAGGAAAAGGGAATTGAGGAGGAGGAGGAGGACGGATTGAGGAGGGAGGGAGGACTGAGAGGGAGGATGGATGGAGGGGAGGGGGGATGGAGGGAGGTGGGGGGAGGGAGGAGGGATGGAGGAATGGAGGGAGGAATGGAGAGTGGAGAGGGAGAGGGTGGAGAAAGGGAGAGGAGGGACAGGAGGAGGGAGAGGAGAGGAGGATGGATGGAGGGACAGGAGGGATGGATGGATGGAGGGAGGAGGAATGGAGAGGAGGAGGGAAATGGAGGAACCTATATGATATGATGAACATATGGAGGAGTGACGGACTGAGGAGTGATATACCGAGGAGTGCAAGGAGGGACTGAGAGAGGATGGAGTGGCGGTCGGAGAGTGGGAGCCGAGGATGGAGGAGGAAGAGTGGACTAAGAGATGGATATGAGTGGACTGAGAGGAGTAAGGAGGATCAGAGAGAGGAGGGAGGAGGATCAGAGAAAGAGGAGGAGTGAGGATTGAGAGAGGGATGGAAGAGGGACATGAGGGAGGGTGGAGGACGAGAGGGAGGAGGTGGATTGAGACAGGAGGAGAGGAGGAGAGGAGGAGGAGAATGGAGAGAGGGAGGAGGAATGGAGAGGAGGAATGGAGAGAGGGAGGAGGAGGATGGAGTGGAGGGAGGGAAGAGGGATGGAGAGGGAGGAGGGAGAGGGACAGATGGAATGGAGTGGACAGGGAGGGAGGGACAGATGGACAGAGGAGGACCAGAGACGGAGATGCAATGAGGAGATGGACAGGCCGATCCGGCAGTGAGGAGGGTGCGTGAGTGACTGAGTGAGGAGTGGAGAGGACGGACTGGCGGAGGAGTGAGTGGGATGATGGATCGAGAGGAGGACGGACTGGGAGAGGGAGGAGGACCAGAGGAGTGATGGACGAGAGAGGAGGAATGGAGAGGAGTGATAGACTGAGGAGGAGGAGGACTGAGAGAGGGAGGAGGACGTGAGAGTGGAGGACGTTTTGAGAGAGGAGGGAGGAGGGATGAGAGAGGAGGGAGGAGGAGGAGGCATGGAGGGAGGAGGAAGGAGGGAGGGAGAGAGAGAGGGAGGAGGACGGAATGGAGAGGGAGGGACAGATGGATGGAGAGGGAGGAGGGAGGGGAGTGGATGGATGGATGGATGAGGACTGAGAGAGGTGGAGGAGGGACTGAGATGGAATGGAGGAGGATTGAGAGGGTGGAGGAGGGATTGGAGAGGGAGGGAGGAGGGATTGAGAGAGGGAGGGAAAGAGGGATTGAGGAGGGAGGAGGAGGGCCGAGGGAGGAAGAGGAGAGAGGAGGGAGGAAGGAGAGGGAGGGAGAATGGAGGGTGGAGAGGGAGGAGGAGGGAATTGACATGAGAAGGAGGATGGAGAGTGGATGGAGAGAGGAGGGATGGAGAGGGAGGAGGATGAGTGGAGGGAGGGAGGGATGGAGAGAGGGATGGAGAGGTAGGGAGGAGGGAGGGTGGAGGGATGGAGAGGGATGAGGAGGACAGAGGAGGAGGACCGGAAAGAGGGAGGGAGGAGGAAAGAGGAGGAGTGGATGGAGGGATGGAGGAGGGAATGGAGAGGAGGAGGGAGAGAGGGAGGAGGATGGAGAGGGACAGGGAGTGGAAGGCTGAGAATGAGAGTGGAGGAGGAGGGAGAATGGAAGAGAGGGAGGAGGAGGAAAGAGAGGATGGAGGAGAAGGAATGAGAGAGGGAGGAATGGAGAAGGAGGGATGGAGATGGAGAGAGGAGGGAATGAGAGATGGAGAGAGGAGGGATTGAGAGACGGAGAGAGGAGGGAATGGAGGAGGAGGAGGGATGGAGGAGGAGGGAGGACGGATGGAGGGAGGGAGGGAGGAGGGATGGAGGGGGAGGGGGATGGATGGAGGGAGGGAGGATGGAGGGAGGGACAGGGAGGAATGGAGAGGGAGGGAGAGAGGGAGGGATGAGGGAGGAGGATGGAGAGGAGGAGTGGAGAGAGGAGGGAGGAGGGAGTGGATGGAGATGGAGGAGGAGGATGGAACGGAGGGATGGATGGAGAGGGAGAGTGGAATGAGGATGATGAGAGGACAGAGAGGAATGAGAGGAGGATGAGGAATGAGGATGAGGACGGATCGAGAGGAGGGATGAGGGACTGAGAGAGGAGGATGAGGACTGAGAGAGGGAGGGAGGAGGATTGGAGAGAGGAGTGGGCGGAGGGATGGAGAGGGTGGAGGAGGATTGAGAGGGAGGAGGGATTGAGAGAGGGAGGGAGATTGAGAGAGGGAGGGAGGAGGGAGAGGGGAGTGGAGGAATGGAGGAGAGGGAGGAAGAGGGATGGAGTGGAGAGAGTGAGGGATGGAGATGGAGGAGGGAGGGATGGAGAGGGAGGAGGGAGGAGGAGGAGGGAGGAGGATGGAGAGGAGGGAGGGAGGGATGGAGAGGAGGAGGGAATTTATGAGTGGAGTGAGAGAGGAGGAGAAGGAAGAAGAGGGAGGAGGGAGGGAAAGAGAGATGGAGGGAGAAGGGACTGAGAGAGGGAGTGATGAGGGATGGAGAAAGGGTGACGAGGGATTAGGAGATGGAGAGAGGAGGGAATGAGAGATGGAGAGAGGAGGGATTGAGAGACGGAGAGAGGAGGGAATGAGGGAGGGAGGGAGGGATGGAGGGAGGGAGGGAGGATGGATGGAGGGAGGGAGGAGGAGGGATGGATGGAGGGGAGGATGGAATGGAGTGGTGGAGGGAGGGAGGGAGGGAGAGGGAGGACGGATGGTGAGAGGGAGGAGGGATGGAGGGGAGGGAGGGAGGAGGGATGATCGAGGAGGAGGAGAGGACGATCATGGAGTGGAGGAGGAGGGAATGAGAGGAGGATGGATCACGAGAGGAGGAGGAGGACTGAGAGGAGTGGAGGATGGACTGGAGGAGGAGGAGGATGGACGAGTGAGTAGAGGAGGAATGAGAGGAGGAGGATGGAAAGGAGGGAATGGATGGAGAGAGGGAGTGGAGGGAGAAGGGAATGGATGGAGGAAAGGAATGGAATGAGGGAGATGGAGGAATGGAAAGGAAGGTGGATGGAGGGGAGGATGGACGAGAGGAGGAGGAGGGATTGAGAGGAGTGGATGAGGACTGAGAGAAAAGAGGACTGGAGAGAGGAGGAGGACTGAAGAGAGAGGAGGAGGACTGAGAAGGAGGGAGGATCAAAGCTGAGAGGAGTGAAGTAGGATGACAAGCCTTGAGAGAGTGGAGGGAGGAGGATGAGAGGGAGGTGGAGGAGGCATGAGAGGAGGAGGAGGAAAATGGAGAGGAGTGGAGGAGGGAATGGAGAGGGAGGGAGAGGGAGAGAGGAGGGAGAGAGGAGGAGGGAGAGAGGTAGGGAGATGGATGGAGGGATGGAGAGGGAGGAGGAAGGAGAGGGTGGAGGATGGAGGAGGTGGATGGATGGAGGGGAGAGGGTGGATGGAGGGGTGATGAGGACGGAAGAGTGGAGTGAGGACTGACATCATGATGATGACTGAGGAGGAGTGATGATGAGGACTGAGAGGACGGATACGGATCGAGAGGAGATGAGTGACTGAGAGGGAGGAGGAGTACCGAGAGAGGAGGAACATAATGGAAGCTTGAGAGGAGGAGTGGATTGGAGAGAGGAGGGAATGAGGACAGGAGGGTGGAGTGGAGGGAGTGGATGGAGGAGAGGACAGGAGGGAGGAGGGAGGAGGGAGGGAGAGTGGAGGGAGGGAGGCAGGGCCAGGAATGAGATGGAATGGAAAGGGAGGAAGGAATCTATTGGCTGCTAATACATGGCTTAATCTATTACCTTATTATTTTAATCGCATAAGCTTACACATGATGATCAGAGTGATGGTTATGACTGACATAGTGGTATATGATGGGTAGAGTGATGGTGAGACTGACGGAGTGAGGAGGATCGAGTAATGCCTTGATTTTGAGAGTGAAGTATAAATGAGAGGAGTGTTCTTAAGAGTGAATGATGGTTCAAGAGGAGGAGAGGAATGAGAAAGAGTAGTGGATGGATTGAAAGAGGGAGGGAGGAGGGAATGGGAGAGGGTGGAGTGGTGGACAGGGAGGACGGAGAGAGAGAGGGTGGATGGAGAGAGGAGTGGACGAGTGCAAAGAGGACTATGAGGAGGAGGACTGAGAGAGGAGGTGGATCGACAGTAGAGGAGTGAGGACTGGAGAGGAGGAGGAGTGGACTGAGAGATGGTGAAGTGACTGAGAGAGGAGTGGAGTGATGACTGAGAGAGGGAGTGGCGGAGTGACTGAGAGAGGAGGAGTGGAGGACTGGGAGAGAGGAGGAGGAGGACTATGGAGAGGGGAGGAGGAGGATCAGAGTGGAGAAAGAAAGAATTAAGGGTTAGTGGAGGAGGAGGGCCTGGAGAGTGGAGAGAGGGAGGGATTGGTGAGATGGAGAAAGGAATGGAGAGGGAGGGAGTGGAGTGGAGGGATGAGATGGAGGATGGAGAGTGAGAGGGATTGAGAGATGGAAATGGAATGAGTGGTGGAAAGGATGGACTTATGGAGAGGAAGGAGGACTATATGGGACTGAGAGGAGTGATCTGGAGATAGAATGGAGAGAGGAGGAGGAGAATGGTATATGGAGGAGGATTGAGAGAGGGAGGAGGAGGGATTGAGAGGAAAGATGGACAGAGAGGAGAGTGAGGATTGAGAGGAGGGAGGACGTTTTGGAGAGGCAGGGAGAGGGGAGGAGGATGGAGAGAGTGGAGGAGGAGGAGAGAGGAGGAGGTGGCTGGAGAGTGGAGGAGGAGGGAGTGGAGGAGAGTGGACAGGGAATGGACAGGGAATGGATGGAAGGAATAGGTGGTGGAGTGGAATGGAAGGAATGGAGGGTGGAGGGATGGATGGAGATGGATGGAGGGTGGAATGGATGGATGGAGAGGGAATGGAGAGGGTGGAGGGATGGAGAGTGGATGGCACATATTTATTTTACCTGTATGCGGCGATGACCATGCAACATGAGCGTATTACGACCGAAGATGACGGCGCTCTTAACCATATATGATGCATATGACCATATGATGCATGATGACCTATTGGTTGGTTTAATGTTATGACCGGGCCTTTGCCGGCGACCGCTATTATTTTGGCGCAACGGCATACAACCATATACGATGACCCATATTATGCATGCATATGACCGAAGGTTATATTATGACCGCATTATGGCGGCGACACCAACAAGATGAAGTATTTACGACCATATTATGGCTTTTGGTCATATTTTAATCGGCTATTTTTATTTTTGCCGCGACCATATTATTTATATTACGCTATTGCTTTTTAGCGTATGAATCGCATAATTAACACGATGACTGAGACCGAGACAGACCGAGATGAGCGATACACCATAGATGATGGCGACCTGACCCAACCGCGAGATCATCGATGTTCGATAGCATGAGCAACCCATGATGACCATCCGATACTGGCTGCTGGCTGAATTTACATGCTTTTATTTATTTTAATCATACATGTTTTATGACTACATATTAATAAGTGACCGGTTATATACATGTACCCATGATGGTTTAGACCATAAGGCGGCGGCGGCGACCGAGCATATGGAGCAACGACCGAGCATGGAAACATGACCGGTTTGCTTATGGCGATGACCGGTTATTATGCATGGCGACCACACCGCGGGCGGAGCGATGAATTCGAGCATATGGCGATACCCATATATGGCGGCATGGCGACCGGCATATGGCGATGGCGACTACAGCGATGGTATTATGGACCGAGAGCGGGAGGGTGAATTGAGAGAGGAGGAGATGGATCAGAGGAGGAGATGAGGATGGAGAGTGAGGAGGAGTGGACTGGAGTGGAGGAAGAGGATTGGAGAGAGGGAGGGAGGAGGGAGAGAGGGAGAGGGAGGGACAAAGATGGAGGGAGAAGGAATGAGAGAGGGAGGGACAGAGGGAGTGGAGAGAGATGGAGAGGAGGGAGAGGAGGACAATGAGATGGAGGAGAGGAAGGGATTCAGGAGGAGGGATGGAGTGGAGGAGAGGATGAGGGAGGAGGAGAGGGACAGAGGGAGGATGGAGGGAGTGGACAGTGAGGGAGGAGAGGGAGGACGTGAGAGGGAGGAGGGGGGGAGGAGAGAGGGTGGAGAGGAGGGAGGAGGATTGAGAGGAGAGGAGGATTGAGAGAGGAGGGAGGAGGATGAGAGGGAGGGAGGATTAGAGAGAGAAGGAGACTGAGGAGGAGGAATGGCATGGATGGGAGGAGGGAATGAGAGGAGGAGGACGGAGAGAGTGGAGGGAGGAAGGGACTGGAGAGGTGGGAGGATGGACAGAGATGGACAGAGTGGATGGACTGAGAGAGTGGTGGAGGAGGACGGAGGATGGATGAGGAGGAGAGGGAGGGAGAGAGAGTGGATGGAGGGAGGGAGGATGGAGAGAGAATGGAGAGGGAGGGACAGGAAGGAGTGGAGAGGAGGAATGGAGGTGGACAGTGGATGACTGAGAGGAGTGGAGGAGGAGTGGGATCAGAGCATAGGAGGAGGAGGGACTGAGAGTGAGGAGGAGTGACTGGAGAGAGGGAGGAGAGTGGACTGAGAGATGTAGGGAGGAGGACTGAGAGGAGGAAGAGTGACTGGAGTAGGAGGATGATGGCCTGAGAGGATATATAGAGGGACTGAGAGACGAGGAAGAAGGGAATGAGAGGGAGGGATGAGGATAGAGAAAGGAAAGGATGGAGGAGGGAGAGGAGTGGACAGAGGAAATAGAGGGAAGGAAGGAGGGTGGAGGGAGAGGATGGATTGAGGGAGGGAGGAGGAATGGAAGGGATGGACGGGAGGGAGAGGGAGGAGGAGAGAGTGGAGGAAGGAGGGACGGGAGGACGGAGAGAGGTACCTTATTTATGAATTTATTATGCTTTTATTTATGACCTATTAATTTATTTATTTATGACCGATATTATGCGCTTTTGGGCGAGTGGACTCATATTAATTTTATTTATTATTTTTTAACGCATTTACATATTTTTTATTTATTTAATCTTATTAATAGCTTTTATTTTACCGGTTAATTAAAACCATATTATTTATCTGCATTATTTTTGACCATATTTATTTTATTTTTATCCATTGACCCATTATTTTTACGATGACCCATATTTTACGGCTTATTTTAATCGCATATTATGCAGCTTTTTTATTTAACCCCATATATTTACTTATTTACGACCCATTAATCTTATTTACGATGACCTTTATTTAATTATATTAAATCGATATTTATTTATTTTAATCGAGCATAATTTTATTTATTGTTTTTAACCGGTTATTTTATGATGACCCATATATTTATTTTGTTTATTTTTAATGGCCATTATTTTTGTTACATACATATGCTATTTATTTATCGGCATATTTTTTACATATTTAATTTTAATCAACATATTTATTTACGACCGACCATATATTTATGGTTTTACCTGACCCATATATTTATTATGACCGACATATTTTATTTATTACCGAACGCCATATTTATGTTTATCGGCGCTATATTTTATGACCGATATATGGCTTATTTATGACCGAACGATATTTTTTTGACCGGCTATATTGGTTATTCATATTACCCTTACCGATATTATGCATGGACGACCCATATGATTTTTATTTACCCATATTTTACCGATATGGCATTTTTTATTATGACCGAAACGATTGATTTACTATTGACCCATATATTTTATATATTATTTTTTAATGACCTTATTTTATACATGGCTTATTTTATGAGCATTTAAATGGACCGCAACCATTTTATTTTATGACCGATATATATTTTATTTTATTGGCTTTAAACCCCATATTGGTTTTTTTTTTTGATGACCGAATGAGCGGACGTATTTACCGACTGGTATTTATTTACCTAAATAATATTACCATGGTTTTAACGACCCATTATTTACGGTTTATGACCGCCATATGCATTTATTTTTAACCATATTTATTAAACATGAATTTATTTAATTATATGCTCTATTATTTAATACCCATACTATTTTTAAAAATTTTTTGATATTTAATCTATTGTTTTATTTATGACTTATAATATAATTACTATGAACGCTATATGGTATTTATTTACCTTATTATTTATTTTATTTATGCCATCTTTTAACTACATTATTTATTTTTGACCGAGCATATTATTGGTTTAACCTATATTTAGCATTATTTAATTCTGACCTATGGTTTTTTTTATTTTTAATTTGTTTTTATTTATTTAATTTTAATTACATTATGACCATTTTTTGACCCATATGCTTTATTATTTAACCGGTTATATTTATTATGACCCCATTTATCCATATTTTTATTTTATATATGACCTCGAATTATTTTTTTTAATTATGACCCATATTATTTTTACGCCTATACCCGCATTAATGAATTTTTATTTTATTTACCTATTATACTTTTTTTTATGACCCATATTATGCATTTTACCCGCTTTTATTTTATGACCGGCTTATGACCGGTTTTTTTTATTTTAACCCATATATTTTTATTTATTTAATCATATATTTTTATTTACGACCGAACGATTTTATTATTTATTTAATCGGATATTTTAAAATGGTTTATGACCGACATATATTTATTTTTTATGACCATATTAAACTTTTATTTATTTTTAATATGTTTGTCAAACATTATTTTTTATTTATGTTTAACTTATTATTTTTTACTGTTTGGATGACCTAAAACGATGATGGAGGACCCAATATACATGGATTTATGACCGATATTATGCTTATTTATGATGCCCATACCTTAATTTTTATTTATGACCGCCATATTATATTTTTTTTATCCATATTATTTTTTATTTATTTAATCGACCGTATGGCGATTTTTGCCGACCCATATTTTTACGCATTTGGCTTATTTGGCATATGGCCATAACGGAATTACGCATGATGGCGATATTTTTGAGATTACCCATTTTTTTAAACCGATATATGGCTTTTTTTTGACCGGCCATATTTTTTTTTTATTTTAATTTACCGCATATGGCTATTTTATGACCGCCATATTTTAATTTATGATATTTATTTTGGTTATTTATTTTTAAACGTCCCGCTATTTTTTAATGCCCATTGACCCTATTTACTTTATTTTAATCGACCCATGGCTTACCTGATTTATTATTATGGCGGCATATATTGTTTATTTATGACCCATATTATTATTTTATTTAATCGCCATATGGCTTTTATTTATCGCCATATGACTTTTTTTAATGCATATTATGGCTTTTATGACCGAAACGATTTTATGCACCGACATGTAATGGTTTATTACCGGTTTATTATGGCGATTTATTATTTACGTTTATTTTTTATTTATTTGCCACCTGACCGGTTTTACGGCTTATTTTAATTTATTTATGCATATGCATCATTTTATTTAATTTTATTATTTTTTTTTATTTAATCGACATAATTTTATATTTACCCCATACCCATATTATTTTTTGTTTATGAAACTGCGCTTTTTATTTTAATTTTATTATCCCATTTTATTTAATTATTTAATTATTATATATGGCTTATTTACCCTTTATACATATGGTTTTATTTTAATTATATTTATTATGCTTATTTACCGACCCATGGCTTTTACAAGAATTAATTATATGGTTTTTATGTTCATATTTTATTTATACCGATGTTATATGGCTTATTTAATCGAAGATTTTTATTTTTTTATTTTATTAATATTATTTGATGCATGATTAACCTATTCCATTTATGAAATTTTATTTTACATGACCACATGATACATTAACGGACCGCATATTTATTTATTTATGACCGACATATATGGCTTATGACCCATATTATTTATTTATAATTTGACCGATTTTACGACATGGCATATTTTAATTTATTTATTTTTATTTATCGACCCATTTTTTTATTTATTTACCTGACCCATATATTTTTTATTTATTTTGACCCCATATATTTATTTTTTAATGACCCATATATTTTATTTATTTATTTAAATCCATATTTTTTATTTATTTATCCAACCATATTATTTTATTTATTTATTTTTGTCCATATTTTTTTTATTTATTTTGTCCCCATATTATTTTTATTTACCAATATGCATTATTAGAATATGACCGAGAGATACGATGACCGATATTTATGTTTTAAACCATATTTTACATTTTATTCCAAATTTATTTTGCATATTGGCTCAAACCATACATATATATTACTTATGACTCCATATTTGCTTATGTTCCATATGCGCCATGACCGGACCGATATTATTTACCACCGATATTAAAATGATGACCGACATATTATTTTATTTTTTACCCATATATTTATTTATGACCATATTTATATGGTTTTATTTTAAATCTATTTTTTGGCTTACCCAAATCTATTATGATCGACATTTGACATGATGGCCATATATACATATATGAGGTTTTATTATTTAATATTATTATATGCGCTTTTTGTATATAATGATGATTTTATATAATTCTTAAACCGAAACTTATATGGTTTGACCTATTTTAGATTTTATGTTTAAACCCATATGGATTATGGTGAAACCCATATAAAGATTGATTACCGACCGGTTAATGGTTATTTTACCCATATATAATATGACCAATGGTATTATTTATGAATGAATTATAGACCGAGCAATGACAGGCACCTGACCGACCGAAACCATTGATTTAGACCGATATATTAATGATTTAACCGATATTAAAATGATGACCGATATGGCGAATGATGATATATGGCATTATTATGTTCTATGGCGACCTAATCGGTTATGCATGGTGACCCCATATATATTATGGCGTGACCGATTATTAAAATGACCTGATATTGGTATGGCGACCATATGTTTGATGATCGAGCATATAATGCTTATGACCGATATATGTTTTATGACGGGAGCATATTACGATGACCGGTTATTACCTGATATGGTAGGACTGAGAGAGGAAAGGACCGGACTGAGAGAGGACGGGAGGGAGAGAGGCGGGAGGATCTTGAAGTGAGGAGGAGGGATTTTAACGTGAGGGAGGAGACCGAGGACTTTATGAGTGAGGAGGAGGGACCTATATGCACGCAGGAGGACCGAGCTTATGAGGAGGAACTGAAAGATGAGGGAGGAGTGAGACCCATTAGGCAGGAGGACCCAGGAAAGGGAGGGGAGGGAGTGAGTGAGGAGGACCAGTGAGGGACCCACCGAGGGAGGAGAGGAAGAGTGAGGGAGTGAGAGAGAGGAAGAAGGACAGAGGTGAGAGGGGCAAGCAAGAGTGAGACGGAAGAAAGAGGAGAGAATGGAGAGAGGGAAATGACTAGAAAGTGAAAATTTATGATAAAATTAAGGTCTAAATGAATTTGCATTCCAAACTAATCAATTTTTTGGAAATAAAAATAAATAAATAATTAATTAAGTAATAAATTCTACATAAATGTGAGCATCAAAAAATGCAAAAAAGAGATCGTAAAAGGGAGTGAGTAGAAGAAAAAGGATGAAGGGAGAACTAAAATGAGTCTAACACTTAAAATGATTAAGAAATTACTTCCTAAAACATATTATAAATCAGTTCGAACATTAAAAATGAAAAGGAGTCGGGGAGTTTTATTATTTATAATAAAGATAAATAAACTATAGATAAATTTAAACACTAGAAATCGGAAAATGAGTTGGCAAAAGAAGAGAGGAAGTGAGGAGAGGAGAGAGAGACAAGAATAAAGAGGAAGAATAAGAAAAGCAAATATTCCATATAAATTAAAAATCTAGTAAGACCCACTTTTTTTTTTCTTTTTAAAAATAGCTGCACCCACATTTTTCTAAAGAAGTTTCTTAATTTAAAAGATTTTGTAAATACGAGTTGTTTGATTGGCTATTTATGACCAAAACACTTTCCAAGAGAAGGTGTTCTGATTGAATTACGAGAAAGGAAGTTGCGTGTTAACAGGATACGAAGATGGACAGAACTCCTTGATTTTAGGTGATTGCTATAAGTGGATGATATTTATGTGAAAGTTTGTGTTGTAATAGGAAACCGGGACGAAGTTGGGTTCCTTGATTAAATGATGAGATAATTAGAAGAAGAGCACGAATGTAAAAGGGTAATATAACCCTAGGACTATATAATATTATCTCTGATGTGGATTAGGGTTACGCAGTGGTTAAACAGAATTAACGAAGGACTGATTGAGGGGGAATTTCTTCAGGCTTATGATCGTGGAGTAACCAAAGTGAAGATCCACACTTGTGCTGAAAGGAAGAACGTCGTGGCTTTGTTGAAGCTGTTGGCAAACAGAGCAATCTCTCATCTTGAGTAGTCTGCGTGAAAGACATCCCTCTCGGGAGGGATCACACTAAGGGGGAGAGCCTTAGTGTGAGGGGTATCTAGGAGCTTCTGTTGGAATGTTGGAACGGGAAGCTACAGGACTAGCAGAGCTGTGTTCAAATCCTGACGGAGGAGAACTCATTGTTGTAAGTGGTTTACACACCAGTACTGTTGTAATACTCTCTAGTGGATTTCTAGTACCCCGGGCCGAGTGCCCCGCAGAGTAGGAACGATTGGTTCTGAACTGCGATAACATTCTCTAGTGTTCTTTGTGTTTTTAAGTTTTTAACGACAAGTGTAATTACACCAATCATCGGGTGTAAGTACACTCCTGCGTACACGTGAAGCTTAATATGTTTTCAAGTGGTATCAGAGCAGGCTCCAGATTAGTTTGGAGTAAAAGATCTAAGGAAGCTTCACTGGTGTAGAGAATGCGGTCATATATGAAAGAAGGAACATCAAACACCAAACCACCGTTGCTCGATGGGTCAACCTATTCTTATTGGAAGGCCAAGATGCAAATCTACATAAAGGCACAGGATGAGAAGGCCTGGAAGACCATTGAGAAGGGTTAGAATCTGCCAACAAAGATGATTGGAGAAGGTGCTGACATAAAGATTGTTGAAAAACCAGACATTGAGTGGATAGAAGAAGAAGAGAGACTTTCAAATTGTAACTCTAAAGCGTTGAATGCTATTTTTGGAGGAGTGGATGAGGAACAGTTCAGGAGGATCTCTGCTTGCACCACTGCTCAAGAGGCATGGAGAATTCTGGAAGTTCACTACGAAGGGACTGAAAGTGTTAGAGTGTCGAAGTTGCAGATGCTTACCACTCAGTTTGAACTTATGCATATGAGAGAGGGCGAGTCCATACCGAGTATGAAGGAAAAATCGAGATATAACAAATCGGTCATTTGCTCTTGGAGAGAAAATCCCTCAGAATCAGCTAGTGAGGAAAGTACTACGATCTCTGTCTTCAAAGTTCAAAATGAAAAGAGTAGCTATTGAAGAGTATAAAGTTATTGACAATATGACACTGGATGAGTTGATTGGGTCCTTGAAAACCTTTGAAATGAATGAGGAAGCTAAAGATTCAGCAAAGAAAGGAAAGAAAGAGAGTATGGCTTTACAATCAGTGTCAAGTGAAGGTACAGTAACCCTGACAGATACTAGTGGTCCATCAAAGATTAACATTAGCAGAGTTAGATGAAAAAAGTTTCTTTGTCGACGAAAAGGGTTGAACAAGTTCATCGAAGGAACAAGAAAAGAATTATGTACAAAGCAACAACAAACAAAGCATTGTTGGGAATGAATCCAATCGAAGTTGCAACAAAGAGGAAAATTATAGTATGTTATGAATGTGGTGGAAAAGGTCACATTCAAATGAAATGTCCAACTTATCCGAGAGACCAAAAATCCTTCAATCTTTGCATGGAGTGATGAGGATAGTAGTGAGATCTGGATGAAGATGGCTGCAATTTCGTTCGTTTACAAACAAAGGTTGGACAGAAAGTGAGTTTATTCCCTTAATCCGGAAATCACACAGTTGCAACCAGTAGAGAGGAAGACACAGAGGATGAGGATGAGGAAATTATAGTGGAAGATATTATTCAGCAATGGAACAGTGTGCTTGAGTGTACTGGGTTTCTTAAGGAACGTCTAGGTGTACTTGAGAAGGAAAATATTATACTCAAGAAACAAATTGGCGAGATGAAAAATGAAAGTAAAATACCTGTAGATGAAGAAAGAACTTGAGAGATCTGATTTCTTCTCTTGAGAATGAGAATCTTAAACTGAAACAGGAGATTACTGAGAAAGAAAAGATGATATTGAAACTAGAGGAAGAGCTAAAAAATTCACAAGATGTATTCAAGAAGTTTGACAAGGGAAAGAACAAATTGGATGATATCTTGATCAAAGGAAGGAGTAGTTGCAAGAAACAGGGGATCGGCTACACGAAAAACTTGAACAACAAGACTCGGCCGAGACAGAGGTTGTCTCAAGTTCAGGTGTGTCATTATTGCGGTGCATATGGTCACATCAGACCGTTCTATTATAAGCTGTTTAGAGACTGGAGATGGAGCGGAAACCAAATGTTATCAAAGCCTTCATCAAACTGTGTGTGGGTGAAGAAAAAAATGAGTTTATATGCAGCACACACTGCTCATAAAGCAAGATCAGATGGAACATGGTACTTTGATAGTGGATGTTCTAGGCATATGACGGGAAATGCAAGGAATCTAACTGATATACACAGAGAAGATGGTGGCCAGGTGACTTTTGGAGATGGTACTAAAGGAGCAGTGATTGGTAAAGGAAGATTAAGAGTTGATGGTCTACCAAGTCGGAGAATGTTCTATTAGTGAACGGGTTAAAAGCAAACTTGTTCAGCATTAGTCAGTTATGTGATTAGAATCTGCATATCAGGTTTACTAAAGAAGGATGTGTAGTGGAAAATGACAGGAGACAGTCAGTACTAGAAGGTACTAGAACTAGTGACAGTTGTTATAAACTGAATGTGTTACAACAGTGTAAGTATACTGGTGTAACTACAACTCAACAACGGCATAAACGCCTTGGTCACCGACATTTTAAAAGAAACACGGAAGATGAGTTCCTCTATGGAACTCTAATGCTGTGCTGAACATGATGACTAAGGAAGGAAGTGTACATACAAGTGTAAGTATACTTTAAGGTGTGTATGTGTACACTGTTTTTTTTTCTGGACGATCGAGTTGTTTACTGCTTTATATTCATTTTATTTTAACAAAAAAAAAAAAAAGAAATAGAGGAAGGAAATGCGAAAAGGTAAAGTTACCTTTTCAAAGATTGTATTTTTTTTACCCGTATTCACTGTGGCGTCGAGTTTCCCGGAACAATCGTCGCCTTATGAAATTCCAGGTACGAGCTCTGTAACCACGTGTTTACCTTCTGTACCATTATCGTGTGCGGAACATTGTGATGTTCGTGAGAAGAACCCCTTACAGTTTTTTGAAAGAGGGGATTGTGTTGGGTCGCTTGAGAATCCATCCAGGATGGTGGGGACTTCGGATGTGGTTATTGACGATGTTTTCGAAGCATTGAAAGACTCCGGTGACAATGGTGCTAAAAATATTTTGAATGATGAATGTGAGCCTTATTCTCCTTCAACAGACTGTTTGAATGTGAGTGATGAAGGCGATGATGACATGTCCCTTCGTCAGTTCTTGGAAAATCTTGTGAGCAGCAAAAATATAGTATGCGCGAAGGTACGTTCACCTGCTCTGGAATCTGGTGTGTCGCCAAATTCTGAAGACATTGCTCCTGCCGTGGATCACGACTCAGATGATGATGATGGTGCGCCCCTTATTATTTCGCGTCGGTGAAAATTAAGGTTTTGAGAAGCAGAAACGATGGACAGAAAATCTCGGTTGCGGGATACGACTCGATGGAAGAAACAGAAAACTATGCCCATCTCGATTTCTCCAATCTGTTTGGATGAGGATGAACTCACTGATGATGAAAGGATGGTTGGAAACCCTCAAGGTAGACAAGATACAACTCCACCCGAGTGCACTGTTCCAGTTGTTCCACATAATTTGCAGGGTCAGAAAGTTCACTCTAAACGCAAGAGTAAGGTCTCTTCACAACAACAGGCTACGACTAAAAGGCATTCTAAACAAAAGTCGTGTCGACACCCCCAGAAGAAAATTGGTCTTCGTGATGCAGTGAGTTTGAAGTTTGTTGATAATGTGGCTGTTGTAAGGTATGAAACTGTGATTAAGAAAGAGTTTCGGCCCGAGACAGATATTACTGTATCTGAATTTCAGTTAGTTATTCCTTTGTTAGAAAACCTGGGGTTAATGCGTACTGTAACAGACTTTGGTCCGTACTCTTTTGGTGTTGTGCAAGAGTTTTATGCTAACTTGGGAAAACTAAAGCACAGTGAACAGAGCCAAGTATATGTTCGGGGGCACTGGTATGACTTCAGTGTTCGCCATATTGTTGAGTACTTAGGTCTACCGCCTCTGGTTGATGAGCCTCCTAGTGCTGATGACGGGACCATGCTGCGAGAGCTAACGGGTAACATGATCCATGATTGGGGTGATTCACACATTTCCTGCGTCTAAACTTGCACCCAAATATGCTACTTTACACAAGATTGCTATCTGGAACTAGGTGCCTACCAGACATAGAGGCACTATCCATCGCAGTATGTTAGAGTTCTTGTATAGGGTTGGAATGGGACAGTCTGTCAACTTGGGGATGAGAATCTTCGATCAGATTGTTAAAGTGCTAGACCAGACAGAAAGACTTGGGTGCATCATTTTTCCCTCACTGATTTATGGTATATTGAACACTCAGCATCCTTTTGACTCCACTGAACCATTGATCTATCTGGACACACGCAAGAGACTGAGGAACAAGGTAAAGGACAAGAGTCCTGCGACAGTCGCTGAGGAACCCACCGCAGCATCTGGTCCTCCTCACGAGCTGCCCTCTGGGGACTGTGAGCCGATTGTATCTCCGGCTACATCTATCTCTCTTACAGCCATTCAGACACCGAGCACGGTTGTGACAGTTTCTACATCTGATCCTGATGTCTCATTGTCTTCTCCGGCGGCTGCTTACAGTCATTCACAGAGTATACCTACGACTTTGCACAGTCCTCCGATTGTGCCTCTTCCGACAGGTCCTTCCTCAAATGTCTCTGCTGCTTCTACCTCGTCTGGTCGGACTGCACAAGGCTATATAGTTCATCCAGCCCCTTGGCCTCCAGGTATATCCTCTGACCAGCAGACATTCGATTATCTTGTTCGCAGGACGCGATTTGTTAAGTCTGAATTGGAGCAGTTATCTAACCGACAGAAGGCGCTACAACGTGAATTAGTTTTATTGCAGCATCTCACCAGTACTTCGCAACATCCAGCTTCCAGTGATTCTTAGTTTGGTTCTTTTGACTGGACTGAGTACTTTTGATGATGTTTGGTATCTTTTTGACAAAAAGGGGGAGAAAGGTAAAATTGTTTGATTCCGCTGTGTTGGGAGTGGATAACTTGTTGGCATTTTGAACTGGCTATTTTGAATATGTTTTTGTGAGTATGATGGTGATTGTGTTTTGTGAAGCAAACAGTTATAAATCAGTACAATTTTTGCAATGACAGTAACTGGCTGTTTGGTCATATGAGGTGTGGTTGTGTTTGTGGTTCTCATATCATATCTAATGCTGATGCTGAATGATCATCATGGGTGTGAATGTTTACATTACAGAAAAATGCTATATCATGAAGTAGTGAAAGATGTTTTTGTCAAAAAGAGCCAAAGGGGGAGAATGTAAATACGAGTTGTTTGATTGTCTATTTATGACCAAAACACTTTCCACGAAGGTGTTCTCGATTGAATTACCGAAAAGGAAGTTGCGTGTTAACGGGATACGAAGATGGACGAGAACTCCTTGATTTTAGGTGATTGCTATAAGTGGATGATATTTATGTGGAAGTTTGTGTTGTAATAGGAAACCGGGACGAAGCCGGGTTCCTTGATTAAAGGATGAGATAATTAGAAGAAGGGCACGGATGTAAAAGGGTAATATAACCCTAGAACTATATAATGTTATCTCGATGTGGATTAGGGTTACGAATGGTTAAAAAGTAATTAACGAAGGGACTGATTGAGGGCTAATTTCTTCAGGCTTACGATCGTGGAGTAACCAAAGTGAAGATCCACACTTGTCTTTGAAAGGAAGAACGCCGTGGTTTTGTTGAAGCTGTTGGCAAAACAGGCGATCTCTCGTCTTGAGTAGTCTACGTGAAAGACATCCCTCTCGGGAGGGATCACACTTAGGGGGAGAGCCTTAGTGTGAGGGGTATCCAGGAGCTTCTGTTGGAACGTTGGAACGGGAAGCTACAAGACTAGCAGAGATGTGTTCAAATCCTGACAGAGGAGAACTCATTGCTGTAAGTAGTTTACACACCATTATTGTTGTAATACTCTCTAGTGGATTTCTAGTACCCCGGGCCAAGTGCCCCGCAGAGTAGGAACGATTGGTTCAGAACTGCGATAACATTCTCTGGTGTTCTTTGTGTTTTTAAGTTTTTAACGACAAGTGTAATTACACCAGTCATCGGGTGTAAGTACACTCCTGGGTACACGTGAAGCTTAATACGTTTTCAGATTTATTTGCTTACTGGTTCAATTAATCATCCACAGATACTGCTTGAGGTTGATAGACTACCCAAGAAAAATTACAGGATTAAGAATTTAATGCCAAGGAGCTGGAAGATGTAGATTTTTGAAATCCGATCCTATTAACTCAGATTAGCAGAAGATGTCCACCGCACAGCAAAATAGGAAAACAAAAGAATTCCAAAAAGAAGAACCCAACGAACTGAAGCACCTCAATAACATTGCAAAACAAAAGCAAAATCATAAACATTCATCTGATGTCTCACCTAATTGAGTATTCAACCCATAGCGCCGTCTGTCCGTCATGACTGCCTAATAACAATCTCGCCGCTCCTCAACCCGATCTACAAAGCACACCACAAACTTACTCCCTGCAACCAATTCCAACACCGAAGCACCTATTCCACCAATCACTAACTATAAACAATCAACAACCAACTATAATGCTTTCCTGATAGAAGCAAACTGCAAAAATTTCCAGAGAGAGACAAGAAAGAGATTAGAGGGAGCAATAGAGAAAGAGGGGGAGGGGAGAGGGGGAAGGGGGACAAAGGACAGCCCAAAGAGACACCAAAAGCAAGACAAGAGAAAAATAGACCAAAGGGAAAGATTAGGGAGAGACGGAAAGAGACAGACCAGAGAGAGACAAGACAGAGACCAGATAGAGAGAGAGAGAGAGAGAGAGAAAGTAAGAAAGAGATACACTAAAGAGACCAGAGAGAGAAAGAGAGGGAAAGAGAAGAAAGAGTGAACAGAGACAGACCCTAGAAGTAGCGGCTGAAGTGAAGGAGACGGAAGAACAAAAACGTTTTGAGCTATAAGTTGAATAAGAAATATAAACAGAAGAACACAAGAAGAAAGAATTAAATTAAGTGATAAGCAGCAGTTGAGGGACCAACATTCCGAGTCAAAGGTGCTTCGGGAGAAATAGCTGGTGAGAGTGCTGGAATAAAAGGGGAGGATGGAGGGAGGGAGAGATTAGAGAGTGATACAAAGAGATCACTTCTAGCTTCTCCTATCTAATCACTTCCACTTAAACATGAGAAATACTAAACCTAGGCTAACATATCTTACATAGTATATAAAAACAATATCAGTAATAAAAAATAACATCGCAGATATAAGAAAGGATTACCTTCTATTGACCCATGATAAACTGCAGTTTGTGTGACCAACCCCAACATCTTTGGCATAATCCACTTCTAAATGACAACCTGTGTATCACCATAATGAACATAAGAAAAATCCTTTCTTAAATTACATGTCAAACAACGGGGTTAAGTTGACAAAGAAACAAAACAAGGGTTAAGTTGACACGGAAACAAAACATTAGAAGAAAAAATAAATGAAGAACAAACTGAAGAAATGACTTAATTACCTGAGAAACGGCAGTTGTGGGACAACCATTCAATCCCTCAAGTGCTTTAGGAAAAATAGATGGTGAGAGTGCTGGAATGGGAGGGAAGGAGGGAGGGAAGGAGGGAGGGAAGGAGGGAGGATGGAGGGAGGGAGGGAGGGAGGGAGAGACTAGAGAGATACACAAAAAAGATAGAGATGAAAGAGACAAGATAAGAGAGAGATCATAGAGACAAGAAAAGAGAGAGGGAGGGAGGCAGTTAAGTTGACACGCAAACAAAGTGAAGAAATGACTTAATTACCTGAGAAATGGCTGTTATGGGACAACCATTCAATCCCTCAAGTGCTTCAAGAGAAATAGCTGGTGAGAGTGATGGATTGGGAGGGAAGGAGGGAGGATGGAGAGAGGGAGGGAGAGACTAGAGAGAGATACAAAAAAAAAAGATAGAGATCAAAGAAGAGAGAGATCATAGAGACAAGAAAAGAGAGAGGGAGGGAGGGTGGGTGGGACAACCTTTCAATCCCTGAAGTGCTTCATGAGCAATGGCGGAGACAGGGGGGAGCAAGGGGGGGCCATGGCCCCCCCCAAAAATTTCCCAAACCCTTATATAGGGTTAGGCAATAAGGCCCCCCACCCACTTTAAAATATAATATTATATATATAGAGAAGGAAAGAGAGAAGGAAAGAGAGAAGGAAAGAGAGAAGGAAAGAGAGAAGAAAAGAGAGAAGGAAAGAGAGAAAGAAAGAGAGGGAAAGAGAGAAGGAAAGAGAGAAGGAAAGAGAGAAGGAAAGAGAGAAAGAAAGAGAAGGAAAGAGAGAAGGAAAGAGAGAAAGAAAGAGAGAAAGAAAGATAAAGAGAAGGAAAGAGAGAAAGAAAGACAGGAAAGAGAGAAGAAAAAGAGGAAAAGAGAGAAAGAAAGAGAGTTATTTTGCCAGAAAGATGAAAGAGATAAAAAGAGAAAGAAATTATTGCGTTAGAGGGTCACGACGGTATTATTTTTTAAGAAATTAGAAAAGAAATATTTTTGCAGAAAATCCATATTATTCCATGAAAGAAAACCCATATTATTAAACCATTATTATTAAACCCAAATTAAAACCATAAACCATTATTTAAGAAACCATATATTATTTTTATTATTATTTATTTAATGCATATTTTATTATTTTTAAAATGATATTAATGGCATAGGAGTTATTTTATCATATTTATTATTTCTTTATTAAGGAGGGAAAATTATTATTATTTATTTATATAAAACATATTGGCTGTTATTAAATATATTATATAAATTATATATTAAAATATATATTATATTATTATAGATTATTATATATATATATTATTATTATTATTACATATATATATATTAAGTTATTATATTATTATTATTTATATTTTAGATTATTAAGATATTTAGAAAGATATTAGAGATCCGAGGAGGAGAGAGAGGAGAGATGGAGAGAGAGAGGGGAGAGATGGAGACAGAGAGGGAGAGAAATGGAGGGAGAGAGAATATATATAATATATAATATATGATATATTTTATTGTATGTTTTTTACATTTTTATTTTTGGCCCTGGCAAAAAAATTTTCCTGGCTCCGCCACTGTTCATGAGAAATAGCTGGTGAGAGTGCTGGAATAGGAGGGAAGGAGAGGATGAAAGGAGGGAGGGAGGGACTAAAGAGAGATATACAAAAAAGATAGAGATCAAAGAGACAAGATAAGAGAGAGATCATTGAGACAATAAGAGAGAGAGGGAGGGAGATTTTCAGTGCAAGTTACCTACAACAACTAACAAACTAAATGAGAGAGAGCAAATGAGAGAGAGAGAGAGAGAGCAAATGAGAGAGAGAGAGAGAGCAAATGAGAGAGATTGAGATTGAGATTGAGAGAGACCAGACATTAACCTATGAGAGAGACTTGGAAAAGAGCCCATAGAGGTGAGAGAGAGAGACCACAAAGTTACAAATTAAAACATATTGAAGATCATTTTGAGCATTAAAAGTTTAAGAGAGAGAAAAAGAGGTTCTCATTATATTAAAATAAATATGAATAACCATTTCAAAAAATAATAAATATACATAAATTTGATTTAAATTTGAACATCTTAAATGAAAAGTAAAGGGAATGAGATACAAAGTGACAGAGATAGAGAGATTGAGAAACAAATTCCAAATAAATTCTAATAAAATAAATTTTATTTTTCAAAATTATAAATAATAATTTAAAGGTATGCACAATTTTAACCTAATTCTAAGATAGAGAATAACATAGTGAGAGAAAGGAGGGAGATCACGAGAGAGTATGAGTAGCGGAGTTCAAAGAAACAATAACAGAAGCAAATAAAGCAAAACATAAAAAAAATAAAAACAATTTAATTTTAAAAATTATACAAAAATAATAAATAAGTTTTTACACTCAAAGCTTTAAAGTTGCATACCACTTTGCTAGTCTGCAACAGCATATTATCATTTTGTCACAAGAGTGCTTTTATCATCAGGATTGAGCTCCCTCACAAATCGTTTACCAATTATCTCCTCAATAAAAGTAAAATCTAAAGTTCGCTGCCATCACCATCATGTTGCTGCAGCAGTAAAGTTCAAAAAGTAAATCCTAGTTCTAAACCAAAACGAAAAGTTAAAAAATTAATCAAGTGCGACCACATCCAACAATTCCCAAGAAAGAAGTTGCCTGACTACGTTTCCTACGGTGCAACCATATATTTCTCTTCCTTCTCCTTGGCTTTCACTTCGCTAAGTGCTTCAATTTTGTCCTTTATGAGTTCATCGACTTTGCTAGAGTACTCGCAAATGAACTTCATTCAAAAAGAACAATGTTAGTCAAATAGCAGAAAAGAAGTGACCAAAAAAGAATAAAAAAAGAAAATATCAGATTTAAAGCAAAATCGATCTTATTGTTCATCCGGGCAAGCTCAAGTGCAACATCGGGCCGGATCAGATCATAACAAATAAAGAGGCATGAACTGAAGCTTTCCTTTTTGCCCACCAAAAAGAATCATAGCATTCCAATATTTGATCAATGGTCAGATCAAATATTACCATTTCTTCCTATCACAAAATCTCAAGTAGTAAAACTGAAATCTGAATTTTTAGGAAAGACAAGGTTGACTCTCTACCCTAATCAATGAAATAAACAAGTCATCGCAGAGTTCCCTATCAGCAATTTGTCTCATTTCAAGTAGCTCGTGTTTCTCAACCTGCAAAGACCACCAAAAAGTAAGACAATGGAAACACAAGAATTAAACAGGCAGCTTGAGATTTGCTGCCGCAGTACACGGTGTTGCATGCAACAGCCAATCTCAACACAAGAATCGTACCAGGACACAGAAAATGTAACTCAAAAATAAGGATAGCATTTATAATATTATTTATCTCACCTTCTGAGCAAGGTAAACTAGTAAAAGTTTTCATCCAAATCAATTGATTCACGCAGTCTATCATAGTCCTCTTGCTCTACATATATTTCATTCAAACCCTCATTCACAACAGATACATTTTTACTTTGCACAACAACCATGTATGGCTTCACAAGACGAAGGAGACCAGCCTGGAAACCACAAAGATAATATTCAAGTAAATAAACAAAAAGTAATGCACTTTTCTTTACTATCATATTAACTGTTGGAGCTCCTTTCCATTTCAGCCACTTGAGTAATTCTGCATTCTTCCTGAACCTTCAAAAGCCATCTTTTACATGTGACCACATTTAATTGCCACAACAATGATAAAGATAGAAGTACAAGAAAATACACCTTCCGCATAATATCGACTACTCGTGTATGGTCCACTCTCGGAGCCAGAACATTGCGACGGTCATTTATGAGGTCCACGTGCTCCTGCAAATAGAAGTGGACAGCCTTGTAGTAAAGCTCCCTGTTACCAACCTTGACAACCACATCCTTGAACTGCATTTGGTCCCACGCCTCTGGCTTGTGGTTCATAATTGTTGTTGTGGCTTATTTCCTCCAAGTCATCAACCTAAATGAACAAATATAAGTTAAGCAGTTATAATGTGAGGTTAACAGAATAAATGCAAACAAAAGCAGTCTCAGTTCCTCACCAGTACAATGATAATGAGCCCAAAAATTTGAGCCAATCTGAACACTTCCACAACGACACAGGCAAACCAAACTTCTTTCTGGGTCATTGAGCTATTTGCCTTCCGAGCTGCATTCACAGCACCTTGGAATTGTTTGAGTTTCACGAGTGTAACAGCCAACGTAGCCCAATCGGAAATGAGGGCAGAAATAACCTTTGCAGATCCGATAATATCTAATGAATTACTCATCTTGTGTTAACTTATTTTCAAATAATGCAGATTCGACAATATCTAATGAATAAAATGCATTAAAAAATTAGAAAGAAAACAACTCAATGACTTCATACTAGTGGCCATGGCAATATATTACATGGGGATCAGTTGGCATGATTGTTTGCAGAAGAAATAGGTAATCAGGTGCATACCCGACCTGGCAATTAGGATCCAAACTAGCTGGTCAGAAAGCATCAATATAAGAAGGAAAATATTCAGCCCTCAAATCCAGCATTACAACATGCAACTCATAAAAAAAATTGACCCAATATACAAATTAATTTTGGCAAACTAAGAAGGAAATAGCTCTTGAGAGTGCTGGAATGGGAGGGAAGGACGGAGGATGGAGGGAGGGACGGAGAGAAGAGATATATACACAAAAAAGATAGAGATTAGATAGAAGATAAGAGAGAGAGATAAAGAAAGAAAGAGAAAGAGGAGAGGGTGTTTAGGGTTTTATGGTTTACCTGATGTCATGTCATTTTTCTGAAGTTGAGAGGCAATAGTTGACCGACCCCTTGAGCCGCCTACTTGAAACTCCTCCAATGTTGACCTCTTCTCCTCGTTCTTTCAAATTCTACTTCTACATACTACATTTCATTTGTTTCTTTTTTTCTTTTTTTTTCTGTTTTTTTTTTCTTTTCTTTTTTTCTTTCTTTTCCTTTTTTTCTTTCTATTCTTTTTTTCTTTTTTTCTACTTTTCTTTTTTTCTACTTTTTCTTTTTTTCTTTTTTCTTTTTATTTTCCTCTTTTTCTTTCTTTTTCTTTGTCTATTTTCTTTCTTTTTATACTTCCTTTTCTTTTTTTTCTTTTTCGTTTTCTCTGTTTCTATTCTTGTGCTCTACTCTTCTGTCCTTTTCTATCTTCTTATCTTTCTTCTCTTTTCTTTCTTTCACTTTTTTACTTTGCTTCATTTCATAATTTTCCCAAAATTTCTTCACCTTTCTTCAACAAAATCGCAGGCAGATACATTACCAGTGGCCATGGTAATATATTACCTGGGGATCAGTACGCAAGATTGTTTCCAAAAGAAAGAGGTAATCAGGTGTATACCCAACCTACTTTCAGCATCCAAACTAGCGGGTCAGAAAGCATAAATCTAGGAACGAAAATATCCAGCCTTCAAAGCAGCATTACAACATGTAACTCAAAAATAAAACATGACCTAATATACAAATTAATAATTGCAAACTAACAAAAACTAAATTCAAGTTACCTCCTTTGAGTATATTACCATTTTGTCAAATACTCTACGTTCAGCCAAAGCTGCAACAACTTTTGGAGTGGCCCTTGCCTTGATATAGATTTTAAGTGCAGGAACATTATCTACAGTGTAACACACGCAATTATCAACATATAAGAAAAGAAATTAAAACACAGAAATTGTCTTATAATATTATTAGCAAGGAAATCAAAAGCTTTCAAATGTGAAAGTGATTATGTTGCCATTTTATGTGAAAATAAAAAGAAACAACGAAAAAATAATGACATATATAATAATTGTAAAAAAAAAAAGATTTCTCTCCTAGTAGTCGGAAAGGGGAGGGGAAGGGAGGGAGAAATGTGAGACTAGAGAGATGCCAGAGAGAGATTGAGAGAGAGACTAGACATTAACCAATGAGAGAGGCTTGGAAGAGAGACCATGGAGAGAGATGTCAGAGAGAGACCAGAGTGTTAAAAATTAAAACAAATTGTAGATCATTTTCAGCATTAAAAGTTTGAGAGAAAGAGAGTGAGAGGGTTCTCATTATTTTATAGTAAATATTAATAACAGATAGAAAAAAATAATAAATATACATAAATTTTATTTAAATTTTATATAAATTTGAACTTCAAAAATAAAAAATAATGGGAATGAGACAAGAGTGATAGAGATTGAGAGATTAAGAAACTAATTCCAAATAAATTCCAAAAAATAAAGTTAATTTTTGAAATTTTTACATAATAATAAATAGGTATACACAATTTAAAACTAAATCAAATTTATAGAACAACATCGTGAGAGAAAGGAGGGAGCTCAGGAGAGAGTACAAGTAGAGGCGTTCAAAGAAACAATAACATAAGCAAATAATGCAAAATATAAAAAAATAAAATTAATGTTATTAAAAATAAATAAATAAAATTAATTAGATTTTTACGATCAAAAAGTGAAAAAATAAGGAGCAAAAGCAAATATTTTGGATAAAAAATAAAAATAAATGAACACCCAAGCTTTGCACACCTTTTTGTTGAGGTTTGAGTTTACAACAGTATGAACATAGCGCAACTCATTATCATTTTGTCACAAGAGTCCTTTTACCATCTGGATTCAGCTCCCTCAAAAATCATTTACCAATTTATTCCTCAATAACAGTAAAATCTAAAGTTTGCTGACATCACCATCATGTTGCTGCAGCACTTAAGTTCAAAAAGTAAATCCAAGATCTAAACCAAAACAAAAAAGTTAAAAAAATAATCCAGTGCCACTCCATCACACAATTCCCAAGAAAGAAGTAGCCTGACTACGTTACCTGCTGCACAACCATATCTTTCACATCCTTCTCTTTGCCTTTCACTTTGCTGAGTGCTTCAATTTTGTCCTTTATGAGTTCATCCACTTTGCTAGTGTACTCTTGAATGAACTTCATTCAGAAAGAACAAGGTTAGTCATAAAGCTGAAAAGGTGTTACCGAAAAAAATAAAGAAGCAAAATATCAAATCCCCCACCTGTAGGAGGTATGTGAAAGCAAAATCGATCATATTGTTCAACGAGGCAAGCTCAAGTGCAATATTGGGCCCGATCAGCTCATAACAAATAAAGAGGCATGAAGCGAACCATTCCTTCTTTCCCTGAAAAAAAATCATCGCATTCCAATATTTGATCAAAGGTCAGATCAAATATCACCATTTCTTCCTACCTCAGAAGCTCATGCAGTAAAAATAAAATCTGAATTTCAAGGAAAGTCTAGGTTGACTCACTGACCTGATCAATGAAATAAACAAGCAACTCCTCGCAGAGTTCCCAATCCCCTAATTGAGAGCAAGTCTCCCTAGTGTCCTTGTAAAAGTTGTCTTTCTTAGATAAAGCACTCGACTGCTTCCATCTCCCCACTTTCTTGTAAATATAGGAAGCAATTCATCTCATTTCAAGTAGCTCCTGTTTCTCAAACTGCAAAGACCACTAAAAAGTAAGACAATGGAAACACAAAAATTAAACAGGCAGCTTGAGATAGGCTGCGGCAGTACACAGTCCTCCACGCAGCTGCCAATCTCAACCCAAGAATGCTGCCAGGAGAGAAAATATAACTCAAAAATAAGGATAGCATTTATAATATTATTTATCTCACCTTCTGAGCAAGGCTAATCAGGTCAAAGTTATCAAGCAAATCAATTGATTCACAGTCTATCAAAGTCCTCTTCCTCTACATAGATTTCATTCAAAGCCTCTTTCATAGCAGATACATTGTTACTTTGCCCAGCAACCACGTATGGCTTCACAAGACGAAGGTGACCTCCCTGGAAACCACAAGGATAATATTCAAGTAAATAAACTAAAAGTAATGCAGTTATCTTTACTATCATATTATCTGCTGGTGCTCCATTCCATTACATCCACTTGAGTAATTCTGCATTCTCCCATAACCTTTAAAAGCTTTTCTTTTATAAGTGACCATATTTCATTGCCGCAACAAAGATAAAGATAGAAGTACAAGAAAACACACCTTCCGCATTATATCAACTACACGTGTATGGTCCACTCTCAGAGCCAGAACATTGTGACGGTCATTTATGAGGTCCGGGAGCTCTTGGAAATAGATATGGACAGCCTTGTAGTAAAGCTCCACGTTTGCAACCTTGATGACCACATCCTTGAATTGCAAATGGTCCCACAACTCTGGCGAGTGGTTCATCATTATTGTTGCAGCATTATCAAACTCACCATACTGTATGTAAAAATAAGAAAGGTCTTTCCAATGTAGTTTCTCATCTCAAGCTCGTATAAGCTTGGGAATGTTCAGGCAAGTTGAGAGAAGCTCGATATGTTCCGTAAGCTTCTCATCTTGCATTCAAAACTCCCAACTCTGTAACAATGCCCATGTGAGCCTCTTCTAACACTAGCCTACTGTCCATGAAAGATATTATCTCATTAAAGCACCCTCTGTTTAGGTAGTACTCACTTACTCCTCCAAGTCATCAACCTAGATGAACAAATATAAGTTAAGCCAGTTATAATGTGACGTTAAAAGAATAAATGCAAACAAAAGCAGTCTCAGTTCCTCACCAGTACAATGATAATGAGCCCACAAATTTGAGCCAATCTGAACACTTCCGAAACGACACAGGCAAAAGCAAACTTCTTTCCGGGTCATTGAGCTATTTGCTTTCCGAGCTGCATTCACAACACCTTGGAATTGTTTGAGTTTCACGAGTGACAGCCAACGCAGCCCAATCGGAAATGAGGGCAGAAATAACCTTTGCAGATCCGATAATATCTAATGAATTACACATCTTGTGTTAACTTATTTTCAAATAGTGCAGTTTCAACAATATCTAATGAATAAAATGCATTTAAAAATTAGAAAGAAAACAACTCAATGACTTCATACTAGTGGCCATGGCAATATATTACATGGGGATCAGTTGGCATGATTGTTTGCAGAAGAAATAGGTAATCAGGTGCATACCCGACCTGGCAATTAGGATCCAAACTAGCTGGTCAGAAAGCATCAATATAAGAAGGAAAATATTCAGCCCTCAAATCCAGCATTACAACATGCAACTCATAAAAATATACAAATTAATTTTGGTAAACTAAGAAGGAAATAGCTCTTGAGAGTGCTGGAATGGGAGCGAAGGACGGAGGATGGAGGGAGGGAGGGAGAGAAGAGATATATACACTAAAAAGATAGAGATTAGAGAGAAGATAAGAGAGAGAGATAAAGAAAGAAAGAGAAAGAGAGAGGGGGTGTTTAGTATTTTATGGTTTACCTGATGTCATGTCATTTTTCTGAAGTTGAGAGGCAATAGTTGACCGACCCCTTGAGCCGCCTACTTGTAATTCCTCCAATGTTGACCTCTTCTCCTCGTTCTTTCAATTTCTACTTCTACATACTACATTTCATTTCTTTCTTTTTTTCTTTTCTTTTTTTCTTTCTTTTCCTTTTTTTCTTTCCATTCTTTTTTTTTTCTACATTTTATTTTTTTATTTTTTTACCTCTTTTTCTTTCTTTTTCTTTGACTATTTTCTTTCTTTTTATTCTTCCTTTTATTTTTTTTCTTTTTCGTTTTCTCTGTTTCTATTCTTGTGCTCTTCTTTTCTGTCCTTTTTACCTTCTTTTCATTCTTCTCTTTTCTTTCTTTCACTGTTTTACTTTGCTTCATTTCATAATTTTCCCAAAATTTCTTTACCTTTCTCCAACAAAACCACAGGCAGATACATTACCAGTGGCCATGACAATATATTACATTGGGATCGGTACGCAAGATTGTTTCCAAAAGAAAGAGGTAATCAGGTGTATACCCAACCTGCATTCAGCATCCAAACTAGCGGGTCAGAAAGCATCAATCTAGGAACGAAAATATCCAGCCTTCAAAGCAGCATTACAACATGTAACTCAAAAATAAAACATGACCTAATATACAAATTAATATTTCCAAACTAACAAAAACTATATTCAAGTTACCTCCTCTGAGTATATTACTATTTTGTCAAATTCTCTGCGTTCAGCCAAAGCTGCAACAACTTTTGGAGTGTTCCTTGCCTTGATATAGATTTTAAGTGCAGGATCATTATCTATAGTGTAACACAAGCAGCTATCAACATATAAGAAAAGAAATTAAAACACAGAAATTGTCATATAATATTATTAGCAAGGAAATCAAAAGCTTTTAAATGTGAAAGTGATTATGTTGTCATTTTATGTTAAAATAAATAGAAACTACGAAAACAATAATAACATATATAATAATTATTAAAAAAAATGATTTCTCTCCTAGTAGTCGGAAAGGGGAGGGGAAGGGAGGGAGAAATGTGAGACTAGAGAGAGGCCGGAGAGAGATTGAGAGAGAGAGACCAGACATTGACCTATGAGAGAGACTTGGAAGAGACACCATGGAGAGAGATGTCAGAGAGAGACTAGAGAGTTAAAAATTAAAAAAAATTGTGGATCATTTTCAGCATGAAAAGTTTGAGAGAAAGAGAGAGAGGGGGTTCTCATTATTTTATAGCAAATATAAAGAACAGATTGAAAAAAATAATAAATATTCATAAATTTTATTTATATTTTATTTAAATTTGAACATCAGAAATAAAAAATAAAGAGATTGAGAGATTAAGAAACTAATTCCAAATAAATTCCAATAAAATAAAGTTAATTTTTTAAATTTTAAAATAATAATAAATAGGTATGCACAATTTAAAACTAATTTAAATTTATAGAACAACATTGTGAGTGAAAGGAGGGAGCTCAGGAGAGAGTACAAGTAGAGGAGTTCAAAGAAACAATAACATAAGCAAATAATGCAAAATATAAAAATAAAATTAATGTTATTCAAAATAAATAAATAAAAGTAATTAGATTTTTACGATCAATAAGTGAAAAAATAGGAAACAAAAGTAAATCTTTTGGATAAAAAATAAAAATAAATGAACACCCAAGCTTTGCACACCTTTTTGTTGAGGTTTGAGTTTACAACAGTATGAACATAGCGCAACTCATTATCATTTTGTCACAAGAGTCCTTTTACCATCTGGATTCAGCTCCCTCAAAAATCATTTACCAATTTATTCCTCAATAACAGTAAAATCTAAAGTTTGCTGACATCACCATCATGTTGCTGCAGCACTTAAGTTCAAAAAGTAAATCCAAGATCTAAACCAAAACAAAAAAGTTAAAAAAATAATCCAGTGCCACTCCATCACACAATTCCCAAGAAAGAAGTAGCCTGACTACGTTACCTGCTGCACAACCATATCTTTCACATCCTTCTCTTTGCCTTTCACTTTGCTGAGTGCTTCAATTTTGTCCTTTATGAGTTCATTCACTTTGCTAGTGTACTCTCTAATGAACTTCATTAAAAAAGAACAAGGTCAGTCATATAGCTGAAAAGGTGTTACAAAAAAAAATAAAGAAGGAAAATATGGAATACCCCACCTGTAGGAGGTATGTGAAAGCAAAATCGATCATATTGTTCATCCAGGCAAGCTCAAGTGCAACATCGGGCCAGATCAGCTCATAACAAATAAAGAGGCATGAAACAAACCATTCCTTCTTTCGCTGAGAAACGAATCGTAGCATTCCAATATTTCATTAACGGTCTGATCAAATATCACCATTTTTTCCTACCTCAGAAGCTCAAGCAGTAAAACTGAAATCTGAATTTCCAAGAAAGACAAGGTTGACTCACTAACCTGATCAATGAAATAAACAAGCAACTCCTCGTAGAGTTCCGTATCCCCTGATTGAGAGCAAGTATCCCTAGTGTCCTTGTAAGAGTTGTCTATCTTAGATAAAGCATTCGACTGCTTCCATCTCCCTACTTTCTTGTAAATATAGGAAGCAATTCGTCTCATTTCAAGTAGCTCCTGTTTCTCAAACTGCAAAGACCAATAAAGAGTAAGACAATGGAAACACAAAAATTAAACAGGCAGCTTGAGATTGGCTACTGCAGTACACAGTCCTCCATGCAGCTGCCAATCTCAGCCCAAGAATGCTGCCAGGACAGAGAAAATGTAACTCAAAAATAAGGATAGCATTTATAATATTATTTATCTCACCTTTTGAGAAAGGCTAATCATGTCAAAGTTATCAAGCAAATCAATTGATTCACAGTCTATCAAAGTCCTCTTCCTCTACATAGATTTCATTCAAAGCCTCTTTCATAGCAGATACATTGTTACTTTGCCCAACAACCACGTATGGCTTCACAAGATGAAGGTGACCACCCTGGAAACCACAAAGATAATATTAAAGTAAATAAACTAAAAGTGATGCAGTTATCTTTATTATCATATTTTCTGTTGGTGCTCCATTCCATTACAGCCACTTGAGTAATTCTGCATTCTTCCTGAACCTTTAAAAGCCTTCTTTTATAAGTGACCACATTTCCTTGCCACTGCAAAGATAAAGATAAAACTACAAGAACACACACCCTCCACATTATATCGACTACACGTGTATGGTCCACTCTCAGAGCCAGAACATTATGACGGTCATTTATGAGGTCCGGGTGCTCTTGGAAATAGAAGTGAACAACCTTGTAGTAAAGCTCCACGTTTGCAACCTCGACGATCACATCGTAGAACTGCATATTGTCCCACACCTCTGGCGAGTGGTTCATCATTGTTGTTGCAGCATTATCAAACTCATCATACTGTATGTGAAAATAGCTGAGGTCTTTCCAGTGTTGTTTCTCATCTCAAGCTCGTATAAGCTTGGGAATGTTGAGCCAAGTAGAGAAAAGCTGACTGCAGTCATACTTTATAATATAGATCTGCTACACAGATCTCAGTCGGCTAAAAATCTAAATACCAACAATCGGTCGACAACATGGTCGAAAAATCGATAAGCCATAACATAGTATCCACTTGAAATAAAAGTGAATCACATGCACTTATGAATGAAAATAATCAAGGAAACAACGAAGTCACTCTGAATTTCCCGATTAATGTGCACCAAATGAAAATCAACTGCAGGCACGCAGACTGAAAAAATTTCCAAAATTAAGCTCTAAGTCCAGAAACAAGGGAAAGATTGTTCGAACCCTTGGAACAATCAAGAGGAAAACTAGACGAGAAAAAGTCACAGGTAACTCACTATCAGGGCCTCCTTCATGGTGATGGGAGCATTGGCGGCAGCCATGGCGCCCAGATCGAAGCTATCCAACGTCTCGATAAACGCTCTGCTACAAGGATCGCTTTCTCAGGGTTTCTAAATTGCCAGATCTGAAACCCTACAGATGGGAGAAGGAAGAGCAGGGAGAGGGAGAGAAATCTGAAGGAATGCCAGAGCGAGAGCGGAGGCTAGTATGTTCGTTTTTCTTCGACCCTGTGTAGCTTTGTTAGCATCAAAGAAGACATTCTTCACTTGAAAAAACAAGCCGAAGGCACGGGAAAAAATTAAAGAAAGAATAAAAAGAAAGGAAATAAAACATGTATAATTATTATTTTTAAAGCACATGTTTATTAGTAACTTTACTAAATACTAATTTTAAAATTTATTATTTGAATCAAATATTGTCCAAAACTAAATAGATTTAGTTTTCATTAATTATATAAAATTAAATTTAATAAGGAAAAATTATCCTAATTTTTTAAATATTAATGTATTTTTAAAAATTTGCTCAAAGGATATAATAATAAAATAATAAAATACTAAAGAATATTTATTTATTTTATTAATAAAATCTGTAGGTTATTCTAACAATTATGTTGGTTATTAGAATTTTATGTTTGGGATATTAATTTTAATTTTAATTTTAATTTTTTTTTTTTACATATAAGTTCTCAAATATTACATTAAAAAATAATTCTATTTAATATAAATTTTACTAAATAAATTTTGTTAAGGTTATAAATAATATTTTTTATATAGATTCAATTAGATGAAAATTTCAATAATCATCATTATCCCCAATTTTTAACCCCACATATGTTCTAATTAAGTGCTCCATCCTAGCTGGTCCCAAAATCCTATACCCACCCAGTGGCATTGAGCCAAGCCAACTTACGAATATCTCGGGCTCTGCTCAAGTTTTACTCAGCTTCAGCTCGATAATGACGAGCTTGAGCCAAACTCAAACTAAAGGGAAGCTCGTTGTGTTTGATGAGCTGAATTCACGTTCACTCAAATTCGACTCGACTGCTCGCGAGCCAGCTCGACAAATATAACACATAACCTTTTAGTGTATTAAAAGTGACTGGCGTTGTACAACAGTGACGGTTGGAATCTGTCACCAATGAAAAAACTTTAGTGACGGTTATATCCTATTACAAAAAGGTAAGTTTTAGTGACGGGCATTGCTAAAACAAATAAACTTTATATACAACGATGACGGTTGAAACCCGTAATCAATGGAAAACTTTAGTGATGGTTGTATCTTATCACAAAAAGGTAGGTTTTAAAGACGAGCGTTGCTAAAACAATCTCTAAAGATACAACAGTGATGGTTGGAACCCGTCACCAATGAAAAACTTTAGTGACAGTATTTAACGTCATGGATATCAACTTTAGCAACTATTGCAACCCGTGACAAACAAACAATTTTGGTGACAGATGTTTCCTGTCACGATAAGGTAGGTTTTAGTGACGGGTGTTACTAAAGCAGTCACTAAATATACATCTGTGACTGTTGAAACACGTTACCAATGAAAAACATTTACTGACAATTATTTCATGTTGCAGATATAAACTTTAGTGATTGTTGAAACTTGTGACAAACAAAGAATTTTAGTGATGGTTGTGTCATGTCACCAATGGTAGGTTTGTGTGATGGGTATTTCTAAATTAGTGACTAAATATACAACTGTGACTGTTGAAACCTATCACCAATAAAAACCTTTAGTGACTTTTATTTAGCATTACAAATATAAACTTTAGTGACTGCTACAACCCGTCACAAATAAAATAATTTTTGTGATGGTTGTATAACATCACCAAAAACAGGTTTTAGTGATTGGTATTGCTAAAACCGTCGCTAAATGAACAACCTTGACTGTTCAAACACGTCATCGATAAAAAACTTTAATGACAGTTATTCCATGTCATAAACACATACTTTTAGAAAATGTTACAACCAATCAGTAACAAAATATTTTGATACCAATTGTATCCCGTCATTGGATATGTCCTTCAGTGATGCGGTACAACAATCACCAAATAACAATTTTTTGTGATGGGTGTCACTGATCTTCCAAAGATTGATTTTGGTAATCATCAGTTACTATGTACTTTAGTGATTATTGCATCAAACATTTGTGGCTTTCTAGCATCCACTATGTTTACTATATTCTAGGTTATTATCCAATATTAACTATTGGTGTTTTTTTAAAAAATATCTATTATTTATTATCTAATATTAGCCCAAAAATAATTTGTGCTCATTTTTTAACTTTATCCTTTATTTGATATATTTGGTTTGTCTTATTCAATGTCATTAGGATGTTGAATTGCGCTATCATATCATCTATTTGTACTTGCCCACCTAGTTTAACAAATAAATAAATAAAATATGTGTAGTAAATATTTTCTATTTTATATTTATCCATTTAAAATGAAATGGAAATCCCCACAAATTATGAATTTGTTATGTCAAATACAAAAAATTCCCATAAAAATTATATTAATTTTTATAAATTAAGAATTAACAAATTTGTTAAATGAAGAAGAGATTTACTATTGATTAAAAATTGGAAAAAAAATTAATTTTTAATTTTCTTGAATCTACCATATTGAATATTGTATTATAAGACAAGAATTGATTTTATTGTTTAGCTAATCTAGCATATAACTTAATGAATTTGATATTTTTAGTTTTTATGTAGATAATGGGTATGCTACTATTTTTTTGTTTCTAATGCTAACTCTTTAAAATTAACAAGTTGGTTAAATAAAGAACGGATTTGCTATCGATTAAAAATCGATAAAAAGAAATTTTTAATTTGTTGTGAATCTAGCATATTGAATATTGGATTATAAGATAACAATTAATTTAGCATATAAATCTTAGTTAATTTGATACTTTTAGTTTTTTTATTTATAACTCTCAAATATTAAAACTTATGCCAGAATATCTAGTTTTATATAACTTCTATTTTTAGTTTTAATATTTGAGAGTTATATGCTACGGTATAAAAATAGCTATTGTAATAAGTTTTAATATTTGAGAGTTAAAACTTATGCCACGGTATAAAAACTAAAAATAGTGGCAGAGTTTTTAGTTTTGTATAGCTCCTATTTTTATTTTATTAATGACAAGCTTCCCTCCATCACGTATCTCATCAGTCGTCAAGGTTGCATGGGAAAGCTTCCCTCCATTTCTCTGTATCTGCAAGAGTCCAGAGATTGATGAAAAAAGTTTTTTTTTTTTTTTTGGCATACGCTGCCTATTCTATCATAAACACTGCTTATTCTATCATAATCGCTGCCTATTCTTTCTCTTCTCCCCTAAACGCTGCCTCTTCTCCCCTAAACGTCGAGGACAAAGATTATAAATTATTAGAAATTTTTGTCGGGAAGTACTATACTTCATGCCTCTTCTCTCCTCAAAGCACCCTTAAGCAACAACTGGCAACTACCAGCGGCCACTAGTGAGCAGCGAGAAGCGATCATGTCCATTACAATGAGTTTAATTTTTCCCTCGATTTTGCCTATTCTTTTTCTTTGTTTGTGTCATCGATCGCGAACGGCACACGTCCTCTGTTTTCTCCCTCCAGCTCTTGTCTCTTATTCTCTGTAACCTCCAGTGACCACCAACAATAACCAAGGAGCACTGGCGAGCACCACCTCCATATTGGAGACTAATGACGCTTAGATATTTAATTCTCTATTTTTGACCGTGATACGTATACCAGAATCTTAATGAGTTTTTCCCTTCTTTTTAATTAATAAAAATACTCTACTTTCTAAAGCAACACTAGCGCTTCGACCTTTCGAAGATTTAACCATAATCTGTGAATTATTTATAAATATTTAGTATGTCATGAAATTTATCAAATTTTGGCATTTGATTCTTTGAAACAAAGATTTACTCTTAGATGTTAGGTAATTCTATAGAACATTGTGATGTTTTTGTGGATCAAATGTTTGGCTCAATGGCATCAACAAGGTTTTCTCTGTACAGATTCATGGGTTCAATCTCTTTAGTTTCTAGGTTAGTATTATTTAGCCTTGCCAAAGGGAAAGATATCAGACTTTTTGTGTTTTGCAGAGTTGTGGACTTGCAGAGTCTGAGACTTTCTTCATTTAATTATTATATTGGTTGTTCAATGTGTTTTATTCTTAGTAATTTTGACAATAACTTATGGTAATTTAGTGAATCCTTTTGGTAGGAAAGATAAATTTGACAATTGATATCTTTTTTCTAAACAAAGATGCATCAATAATGAAATTATTCAAGGGGAGTTCAAGGGAATATGAAGCAACAAGAGGTTTTCTTAATTTGTTTATTGGAAAATTACCTTGTTAATTTAATGGAAAAATTCATTGTTGCTTGAGTTTGGAAATATTATGTTACCAGTTTTTCATTTGTACAAGTTATTATGCAATATTGAGCACATATTTTTGTTGTTCTAACAGATTACAAGATAGAAGTTTTAGTTTAGAGTTCATATTCACTTCTGATATGTGAAATATCCATTGATTCTTTTTCAAGTGTCCATTGCTAACAAGGGTGATGTGTCTATCTTGTCATGGGCACATCAAATTTTTGTGCTTTCTGCTTTGTTTTCTCTATTCTTTGCCTCTTTTATTGTTACTTTTTTAAAATTTAAACTTCTATTTATTTGTGTATATCTCATATTTTTTCTAGTTTGTTTTGTTCATCCCTGTATAAAGTAATTCCCCTACAAAGTATATAGGCTTCAAATTATATTTTCGTAAAACACTCTGCCACATGTTTTCTTCCTTTTTTTTTTGAGAATATTTATTGACTGTAAAATTTGTTTATTCATTGGAAGATTAGATATAACTATTGTATGTGTAAAATTATATTCAATTATATTTTAATTTTTTGCCTGGAGCTTCCTATGGATGAAGTTTTTCTTATTAGTTGCATGCTAGGCAGATTTATATGATAAGGCCTGTTGAATATGCATTTCATAATTGTTTTTCTTGCTTTTCATCTGTACCAACTGGACTAAGCTGTTCAACACTTCTTAATAATGACATTTGCTATCTAGTATATTTGTTAATAGACCGTTGATTTCTCAAATTTAATGTTGATTACAAGTTGGCACATGAAATCCAAGATGGTTTTGAAACATTTCATTTTTTTTCTTAAATCTCTGTTTCTTACGCTAATCTTTGAATGTGCATGCGATTTAGTTCTAGCCCAATAAGCAGTTTTCCGTATGATGGTTTGTTAGTTTTCCTCAAGACTCATATTATTTTCATTGTGGTTCATGTCCTTCTTACTTTGGTATTAATTGTTTCTTAATCTTATAAAATTTTGCATGTGATGGTGGTTTGGCAGCTTAAGTTTTACTTTGTTTTCTCAATTTCTGTGATATATTCTATTCCTCATGTTTCTTTAGAAGATGAAGAAGATGGGTAGAGTAAGTTGCAGGAATGTGTGATTAGCTACAATAGTCCAAAAAGGCTTCAAAGCCTCCTACAAGTTGGATATGTTATTCCTTTGTTAGTGATGTTACTATTAGTTATTGAGATTCTTGTATCCTCGGTTTTTAAGAGATGTGTACAGTCTAAGATTGTTCACATTGTAATAAAGAATCTCATTTATAAAGATGTGTTGTATCAGCTCTTTGCAGTTAGTTCACTATTGAATAAATTAAAGTAGTTAAACGAATAGAAACATGCAGAAACTTAAAATTAAGGTTTTTTCTCACCTTTTAAAACATGCTTTTGGTTTCATAATCTCAATTATGCCCACGTGGTGTGGTGAACTTGGTTTGTCCCACTTTAGGACTGGAAGTTGAATTTGTTTGACCGGCTATCTTAATTTTTCTAGGTAGTATTCTAGTCGAACAGACAATAGTTGGATGTATAAGTACACCAATAGGCACACTTGTGCCAACCAAAAATTTGTGACCGGAGTTCGATTCCTTTTGGAATATGCAAAGCAAAAACAATGAATTGAGAGAAAAGGAATCATGGTATGCCCATGTGCAAGGTGTGAGAACAAGTTTAACCATGACACAGAGACCATTGAGTACCACCTTTTTAGGGATGGTTTCTACAGGAGGTATACTACGTGGCACTTCCATGGGGAAACACATAAGCGATGTCTAGATGATGCGCAAGACAACTTCGGGCATGGAAGGGAAATGACTATGATGCTAAATGATGCTTCCATGCAAGACACACAAGATGAAGATGCAGACCTTCATTGTGAGGCTTCGAATGCATCAAAATTTGATGAGTTAATGACTGAAGCCAAAAGACCTTTATATTGAGGATGTGTGAAGTATTTGAAATTGTCATTTATGGTGCAACTATTTCAATTAAAGTGTTTAAACAAATGGAGTAACAAGTCATTAACAAATATGTTGGTACTTCTCAAAGATGTTTTCCCATCAGATAAAACACTTACATCTAATTGGTATGAATCAAAGAAGATGATGACTGACTTGGGGTTGGATTATAACAAAATTCATGCTTGCCCAAACGATTGCATAATTCTTTGAAATGAATTTGATAATGTGAGTAATTGTCCTAAATGTGGAGCTTCGAGATGAAAATAAAACGATAAGGCACAAGAAAAGGAATATCCCAGTCAAAGTACTTTGTCACTTCCCATTGGTGCCTAGGTTACAGAGGTTATACATGTTACATAAAACAACCAATTTTATGGTATGACATTCAACTAGTCCAATTGCTAAAGGGAAAATGTCTCATCCAAGAGACTCTGCAGCATGGAAGCACTTTGACACACAACACCCCTTGTTTAGCTGCGATCCACGTAGTGTTAGACTAGGCCTGGCAAGTGATGGATTCAGTCCATTCAAGATATCTTCTGGATCAAGTTGAAGCACCTGACTAGTGATTCTAATGGTTTACAACTTACCGCCATGGTTGCATTGAAACAATTATTTTTTATTATGTCTCTTTTAATAGATGGACCAAGATCGCCTGGTAATGATATCGATGTTTACTTGCAGCTTCTAATTGATGAGTTAAAGATATTATGGGGAGAAGGCATTCACACGTATGACGCAGAGAGAAAGGAGTTTTTTCAAATGCGTGAAACAGTTTTGTAGATTATTAGTGATTTCCCTACATATGGTATGCTTTTAGGCTGGAGCACAAAGGGTTACCTGGCTTGTGTGAGCTGTCACGAACATCATGGTTCTATATACCTTCCATGCACTCGTAAGTGTGTTTACATGCGTCACAAAAGATTTTTGCCTGATAGTCATCCATGGAGAATGTGAAGGTTAGGAGAATGTGAAGGTCAGGAGAATGTGTGCTTTGACAAAGGATCTATCAAAGGACAACGAGGTTCTAGAAACAAAAATCCGACGTGGCCAACAAGGTGGAAAAAGAGAAGCATTTTTTACCATATTGGCAGACGTTGATGATCCATCATAACTTGGATGTGATGCACATAGAAAAAAATGTATGTGATAGCATCATGAATACTATGCTTCAGAAGGATTGTAAAAGTAAAGACAACATCAAAGCGACGTTGGATATGTAACAAATGAAAATTAGAAAACCTCTTCACCCAAGGCCATAAAAAAAGAATGTTGAGAAGTTTATCATTCCTCATGCTTCATACAACATGTCAAAGGAAGATAAGAGGCGTTTTCTACAAGTACTAAAAGTTCTTAAGTTACTTGAAGGTTTCTCTTCTAACATTTTAAAACTTGTACAAGTGTAGGAGGGCAAATTTGTGGGACTCAGGAGTCATGATTGTCATGTGCTGATGCAACAACTGCTCCAATTAGCTTTAAGGAACTCAGTCTCCAAGCCAGTGGCATTGGCCTTGAATGAATATTGTATGTTCTTCAAGGAGTTGTGTAGCAAGGTGGTTGAAATAAAAACACTAGATAGACAAGTGCAATCTATTCCAATTTTTTTATGCAAGTTAGAGAGGTTTTTTCCGCTTGCCTTCTTTGATGTCATGGTGCATATAACAGTCCACCTTGCCACAGAAGTAAAATTAGCCGGCCCGGTTTATTATAGGTGGTTGTACCAGATTGAGAGATATCTACTTACACTTTAAAATTACATTCACAATAAGCATCAACCTGAAGGTTCTATTGCAGAAGGATATTTGATCGAAGAGGTTACCACATTTTGTGGTCGATATATGGGTGAGGTGGAGTCAAAATTAAAGAGACTTGTTCGTTACGAGGATGGACAACAGGGTGTCTTCCTTCATGGCGGTCGAGGAAGCATATCAGGCTCATCGTTTTGTCTTGTTCAATAAGCCAAATATTCAATCTTACCTTCTGTGAGTACCTATCATCCTATTTTTCTGCAATATTTATTGGTTATTATTTAGCTTAAAGTAGCTAAAATTTTGCAATATTGGATATAGTGAACATAATACTCAATTGAAAAGTCAGCATTCTCAATGGAGTGATAGTCGTATACAGTTGGAGCAGCATAAGAAGTTTGTGGAATGGTTTAGGGAGCATGTATGTGAGACTACTTAACTTATGTTATCTATTTTTTTTCTAACAATTACTTGTACATTATATGTAGGTTAACAGAGTCAGGGAGAGTCAAGAAATCGAAGATGAAATAGTTTGCCTCACATGGGATCCACGACTTTATTTTATTTCTTACTAAGGTCTTTTTGTAAACAGATACAAGTTTGAGACAAAAACTATGGATAATTCACGAGTTACTCAAAATAGTGGAGCGGCAACAATCGGTGAATAGATGATATTTTCTATGAGGTAGTGGAGAATGTGGTCGCAATGTATTTTGGGAACTTGACTCCAATTCATTTCTTTATGTGCTACTGGTTTGACATGAGAGTTAGAAATGGGCATGTGGTAGATGAATTTAAGTGCACATTGATAAACACAAAGCTAAGGAGTTTTGAGGATAGACCATTCATTTTTCCAACTCAAGCCCAATAGGTGTTCTACTCAACGGATCTAATAAGAGCGGGCTGGTCTGCAGTGTGTAGATGAAAGCCAAGGGATACTTATGAGGTTCCAATTATTGAAATTGATGAAACAACTAGAAGTGATGAGAAATGTTTAAGACAATTGGATAGAGAAGGGGCAGTTGAGGGGGTAGAAGACGTCAATAATGTAGTATGGGTTCGAACAAAACTTGGTTTTGGCGTCAGTGTAGATAAAGAATTGTTGAATGTTAATTAATTAGTTGTAGGCAAAGTTGATGGCTTATTAATAAAAAATCAGTAGTATGTTGTTTGTGCCTTTTTGAATAAGTTTATATTATGTTATTGATGATCATATATATTGTTGTCAATTTATGTACCAAAATGTCCACCAAACCACTGACGGTCTGTCAGGCCCTAATATTTTTCCATATCTGATTGTTTTATATTCTAGCAACAACAAGTTCTATAAATTAGGCCCTGCTATTCTAAACACTTCTACCTTCATGATCCCGTTCATCTCTGCAAATCCTTATAGTTGATTGGTAGAGGAAACTTTCCTTTTGGACTGTTATATTATTTGTTGCTAGTTTTAACCATATGACTGGTTTGCAGGAATATTCTAATTTCCTCTTTTTCATCAAGACTATTTCTTTTGCTGCAAAAGCATTCATAAGACATTTTGGTCATTTATTTGTGAATTTGTGGTTTGAATCTTGCCGTAATAGAGTGTATATTTTCTCGTTATAAATTCAGATAGGTTTATTGCTCAAATTAACTATACATGAATGAGAATGGAGTTCGGTAATTATGCTTATCATAGTCGTTTTGTGTTTGACCATGTTTTCACCTATTAGAGTTTGGTCATATTTTATGCGATAATGTATATGCTAGTCTTATGGATTTTAGAGTTCTAACATGCTTTTGGTTTCATTATATCAGTTTGGCCAATGTTGTGTGGTGGACTTGGTTAGTCCCACTTTAGGACTAGAAGCTGACTTTGTTCATCGCTTGTCTTAATTTATGTCATTGGTGATCTTATATATTCAATTGTTGTAAATTTATGTAGCAAAATATCAACCAAACCACCGGCGATTTGTCGGGCCCCATGACGTTCGGTTATTTCAAGCAGTTAGACAGGTAGGTACATGATAATTTTTTTTACACTCAACTTATAAATGTTTTTCTTAGGTAACCTTGATGCTCTATGTTACCTACAATGGATAGTAATGTCAAGACACAAGAGCTGGTTGACGAAATACGACACAAGCGTCATAGGGGGCCCACAAAAGAAACATCATTAGTCCCTCCCGAAGGCACAAGATGGTTGTGTATAGTTAAAAACAACCAAGTGGCAGAGTTGGAAGCTACTCCCTTATCAAACTAGCTTGGCATATATACACGGTCGTGGAACTACTTCCCCCTAAATCAACAATGGGGGAAAAATGTGAACAAGACTTTTAATGATTTAGTAGAAAAAGAAACTAAGGTTGTCTTTTCCTTTTTCGAATACATGATATTTTATTTTCCACTTGTGTAATATATTTACTTACACTATATTTTTGCAGAAAATGTATGACTTCCAAGATGAGAAAGTTTGAACGTGTCAAATTATGTAGTCAAGGAGGCCTGCTAGGCTAATTTGCAGCCCTTGATTAAAAATTGGAGTAAGTTGAAACGGGATCACTATGATTAAAAAAATGAGTAGGTTTGGAAGATATGCCCTGATTCAAGGCTGACACAAAAACAATGGGAGGAACTCATGTCATACTTGCAACTCAAAAAGATTATGTATGCTTCTGAGCGAAATAAGGCGAACTGTGCCCACCTACAGGCAACTCATACGCTGGGTTCAAAATCTTTTGCTAGACACTATGCTGAGGAGGTAATTATAAGCTATTTTTAGTTTATTTATTTGCATTTATGAGATTTTTTTTATTTTTATTTTAAAATGAATGCAATGCATAAAGAAGGGAAATGATTTTACAATCCTAGATGCCTACATTATGTCACACCAGCAGAAGGATGGCAGTTACCCGAACGATTATTCCAAGACTAAGTGTGTAAGTACCTTTTATCTAACATGTTAATTTACTACTTCCAAATGACTATCAGAGTATATCAGTTTTGTTAATAAATATTTGTACATAGACCGAGGTTGCCAAAGCTTTTCGTGAGGAGAAAGTACAAAATAGTTAGGATTCAGAAGAGTTGTGTCCTATCCTAGACAAGGTTTTTCGTGTTCACCACAGGGGCTTCGAGAGGAGCCTGGGTAGGGGCTGGTCTAGGAGGAAGAACAACATGGTGGCTAGCTCAAATGCGAAGGCCAACATGCTTTCCACATAACTTCAATAAGCTAGAAAGGAGATTGCATCCTTGCAGCAGAAGGATGAAGATAGAGATGAAGAGTTGCACATTATGAAGCAGAAGGATAAAGATAGTGATGAGGAGTTGCGCATTATGAAGCAGAAGGATAATGAAAGAAGTGAAGAGTCATGCTTGATGAGAGAACAACTTTCAAAGCTCGCTAAGTTGTTAAAATTCCCTTACGAGCATTTGACAGTTCATCTTCTCAATGTATGTAACATTGTTAGTTCTATATTAGTAGCCAAATAATAAATATTTTTCTTAGCTTACAATTTCTACTTAATTTGCTCTTTTGCCTATAGTTGTCTGATATAGCCAGCTCGAGGGAGCCCTTGTTCCCACCATCATGATAATTAAGACCGTTAATTATAGAAAATATTTTATGTTACTATTTGTAATTAATACATAAAGGTAGTAATATTATCATTTAATTTGTGTTTTTATTTGATTTTCTTCAGGACTGCGTAGAGGGTTAATCTAGCATACTACTTCACCTGATTGGCTTTTGGCATTTTGATTCCTTTTTTTCAATGTGACAATGTAGGGATGTAGAACAGGACTTTAGGCAGACTATCTAGCAGACTCCTTCATATGTTTATTTTTTTTGTCTAAGATTGTCAGAGAGGTTTCATTAGAGTTTTTTTTTGTATTTTTTTATAAATGAAAATTCATGTTTATAATTGTCTTATAATTGAGTCTTTTCTATCTTATTATGAATTACATTTTATATTACAAAATATGTAGAAGAATTAAGGGCATATAGTGAAGGGTATAGACATTATCGAAATAAAACAACCACAATATATTTTACCAATTGCTAAATGGACACCTAAAATAGGTTTTGATAGACGCCGATGTTAACCAATTGTGACGGGTATTGACAGTTGCCGATAGTAACTAATTGTGATGGGTTTTGATAGTCACAATAATAACCATCTGCGACAGATTTTGACAGTCGGTAATAGTAACCAATACTAACGGGTTTTGACAGTCATCAATAATAACCAACTGTGACGGGTTTTGACGGTCGCCAAAAATGACCAATTGTGACGAGTTTTGGTGGTCGGCAATAATGACCAACTTTGACGTGTTTTGACGGTCGCTAGTAATGACAAATTGTGATGGATTTTGACGGTCGACATTAATGACCAACTATGACAGGTTTTGACGGCCGCAAATAATGTCCAACTGTGACGGGTTTTCACGGCCGCAAATAATGACCAACTATGATGGGTTTTGCGGTCGACAATAATGACCAACTGTGACGGGTTTTGACAATCACCAATAATGACAAACTGTGACAGTTTTGACGGTCGACATCGATGACCAACTGTGACGGGTTTTGACAGTCACCAATAACGACCAATTATGACAGGTTTTGACAGTCGCCAATAATGACCAACTATGACGGGTTTTGACGATCGCCTATAATGACCAATTGTGACAGGTTTTGACGGTCGCCAATAATGACCAACACTGACGGGTTTTGACGGTCGCCAATAATGACCAAGAGTGACGGGTTTTGACAGTCACCAATAATGACCAACAACGACGGGTTTTGATAGTCATCAACAATAATCAATTGAAACGAGTTTTGGCTGTCTCATTTAATAATCAACCATTACTAGTTATTGTAGTCGCTAAAGGTAACCATTCGCAATAGGTTTTAACAGCCACAAATGTTTTCTTTTCAGCGACTATTTTTTTCGGCCGCCAAATGAATTCGCGACGCTTACATTCCCAACTTACTTTTGGTGATAGGCGACTCCTCTTTGGAAAGTCCCCCATCCCACGAGATTATTATATTTTATTACTTTTTACTGGACATGTTTTCCTCTTCCCTTCATATCATCTTCTTTCTGCTTCTCTTCTCATTTGTTCGCATTTTTTCCTTCCTGTTTCCATCGTCTGTTCGCACCTTTCTACCTATTCGGATTGTTTCTCCTTGAATCGTATGTCTTCTTCCTCTTTGCCTCATATCTTTCGTGTTTGCATAATCTTCTTCCTCCTGGCATCATCTTTATCCTATTTAGCATAAGCAAGTAGCCTTTGTTTCTTTTCTTTTGCATAATAATCATCTCTCATTTTTTGTCTCGAAAACAAACAAATCGAGCCTGCTTGAGCTCGAGCTCGAGTTCGATAAAATTACACGAGCTTGAGTTTGAACTTTGCTCAGGGCTAGTAGCCGAGCCCGAGCTCGAGTTTGCATATTGTATGTCGAGTCGATCATGAACATACATAGGTTTGGGCTCAATTTGGCTTGAATCCACCCTTACCTACAATGCCATGCCCAACCCTATTGACAAACCGGCTTAATCCCATTAATAGGCCCGACCCTATCTCTTTGACAGACTCGACTCAGCCCCAATCACAAGCCTGACCTAGCCCCACTGATAGGCCCGACTCAACCCAACTGGCCAGCCTACCTATTCCTCATTAGTAGGCCCAATCTAACCCCACTGATAGGTCTAATTGTGCTCCATTAATAGGCCCGACTTAGCCCCACTGACAGGCTTGACCTGACGCCACTGATAGGCCCGACCCAACCCCTCTAACAGGCTCGACCTGCCCCACTAACAACTCAACCCAACCCCACTTGTAGCTCTACTTGGCCCCAATGACAATTCGACCCAACCCCACTAACATGCCCGAGCTAGACCCACTAAGGCCCAACCCAGCTCAACTAATAGGCCCAACACAACCCAGCTAATAGGCCCAACCCAGCCCAACTAATAGGCCCAACCCAGCCCAACTAATAGGCCCTACCCAACCCAACTAATAGGCCCCACTAGAAATATTAATAATCAAAATGAAGTCTAATATTTGAATTAATATATTTAAAAACATAAAAAACTATTTTTTGGAGAAAAATTAAGAAAACTAAATGTTTAATAATATATAATTTAATTTAATTATTTTCATTATTACTTGTAAAAATATTCTTCAAAAAAGAAAAGGTTTTGTTCTTACTAATTGTGCACAATAAATTTAATAGCCACAATCAAATTTGTTAATGTTGATGCATGATAATTAAAATCAAGCAAAAGGAAATTAAAATAATTTTACAAATAAAATATTAAATAATAAAGATAGTTAAAATGTTTGAAAATAATAATAAACAAAAATATTTTTATTTAAATGTAAGTGTTTCACCGAAAATCCGCCGGTCCTCGAAGAGGCGCGACCGAGAGAATATATCAATTACTTTAGAATAAATTTGTGTTACAGGGTATGGTGTAAATATCAAGAATTGCGAGTACAATCTCCTATGGTTCTTCTGATTCGATCTCCGTGTGAATTTGGCGAAGTTGAAGCTTCTGTGAACGAAGGAATGTCGAACTTGAGTTGCGAGAGCGAATGAACACGATCTATTGTGGCTTTGGTCGGTCGAACGGAGGTATTTGTGCTCCGCGTGTATCGACTTGTGACGTTGCCGGCAATCGTGTAGAGCTGCTCCGGTTGAACTGTAGAGCGACGAGCGGCGAGTTGCTTGACTTCAATGGTTTGACGAATCCTTTGTGAGTGAGAGCTTCTCCTCAAAGAAGGAATTTGAGTCCTTCTGTTTGAGAGAGAGAGAGAGAGTTCTTCACTTGTCAGTATGTCATTTTGGAATCGATTTCTTCACCCCTTGGACAGGGAACTTCTGGCTATTTAGAGCCGGTTTGTGTAGCTGTTGAGGGGCGTTGCCTGGGAATGGGGATCGTGATCCTCATTCTGCTGTGAATTTGAGGAAGAAGAGGGGAAGAGGGAGACTAGGAACGTGGCCCCTCTTTCTCTCCTTCAGTTGAAGACCGAGACTGGCTGTTGATTGCTGAGGTGGGCGGTAGCTGATGAAGCATGCTGACGAGTGCTGAAGAGTGCTGACTCGACAGTTTTTGCTAATGTAGACGTCGACTGTGTCGATGACGTGACGACACGGCTGGACTTCGCGATGGGCTGCAGTGACGAACTTCGAAGATCGACGAGGCCTGTCCACGATTGCTGTGTGATGGATCGGTGGGTTGTTGGACTCATCGAATTTGGGCTATGCACATTTTGGTGCATACAGATTGCCCCCCCTTTGAGACTTGATCGTTCAGGGAGAACGAGTGAGCTTCGAAACTGAAGAACAAAACGCACGCACACTTTTCTCTTTTTTTTTTTTTTGTTTGATCCTCTTACTCTTTTAGGATCGTTTATCTTTTTGTGTACTGTTTCTTCTGTCCTCTTGCTTTTTTAGGACAATGTATAATTTCTGTACACTTGTATCTAAATTTTTTTGGCTGTCTTGCTGTTTTAGAGCTTTTTGTTTTTTTTTTATTTTCTTTTTTGTATACGTGAACATACAGAGTATGCACGATATGGAGAATTATGGTGAATACCTGAACAGAGGAGTTGTTTGAATGTAACCGAAGATCGGGCAGCCGTGACGGTTTCTGCAAGTCCCGGCGTGTTGCGAATTGAGATAGGCCGTGACCCTTCTGCTTCGTCTGGCTTGAATTTCGTGACCAAACGACCCAAAGATTTGTCGAATTCTGGTGCGGAGAATAGAGCCGGTCGCAATGAAGAGCAGTGTAGCTCCGGCAACCTGGTCATTGTGCGAGAGGAAGCACGAACGGTAGTGAAACACAGAGGTTTTGCTTAGGGTTTGACTACACTCGAACTTGTCAATAGTAGCCACGGTGGGTTTGGGATCTCTGGTGCCTTGCCTTCTGTAATTTTAGGTCGGACCTTCAATTAATCTACCACTTTCATCACGGGTATCATGGCTTTTGTGAACTTCGGCTGGTGTTGAGGGTATTGAAGATGTGCTTATCAAAGGACCAGCAAAGGTCGGGATGATCGACCTTCTCGCGTACAACCGCTGAATCTGAGAAGAGCGTTGAGCTGCCGGAGCGGGGACGATCAAGCGCCACCGCGAATCGCTGAAGATTTCAAGGTCGCCGACCGGATTGCCGCCGCTGAAGGGGAAAGACAGAGAGTCGGGTTTAAACGCCAAATGAACCATGCTGCTGTCGCCGAAGGAGAAAGAGGGAGAGTTGACACGGAAGGTCGACTGCTGCTGTTTCTGTCGAAGGAGGAAGAGAGAGGAAGATTGAGGCGAAAGGGGAAGAGAAGTGAAGCGGACGGAAGGGAGGGAGAAGCGAAGCGGAAGGGAGAGAGGGGGAAGCAAAACAGAAGGAAGGGGGAGAGGAGCATTGAGGCGGAAGGGAAAGCGAGAGAGGAAATTGAGGGGGAAGGAGAATGAGCCGCTGAAGTGACATGAGCTGCGGAAGAGAAAGCGAGATGGAGAAGAATCAAAGCAGAAAAGAGAAGAGGCAGAAGGGGAAGAGAGAGAGGAACGAAACGAACAGGAGAGAGAAACTTGTTTCGTCGAATCCAAATGGCGTCATGGATGAGGCATGCACCAGAACAGAGAACTCTGAGTTCTATTTCGATTTAGACGATCTCTCGATGATGCGTGAAATCTTTTGAACTGTGGCTTATGTTGAGGCTGCTCGACTTCGGATCGATCGGTTCTGTAGTTTTGAAACTGAATCGAACATTTTTTTTTTGGACGTCGATGATCTTCGCTTCAACCCGGTAGCTCTGCATCCTCCTTCTGGATGAATTTTTTTTCGCGTCCCCTGCTTCGATACGGTGTTCACATCTTTCGTCTCAAATTGGCGCTCGCGCTTTTCGTCCTAAATTGGTGAAGGTCGAAGAAAATAAGGCTTGGGAAGGAGTGGGTCCCATGTCTCCAATTAGCGCCCCTTTCTGCGGGCTTCCAAAACCGAATCATAATTTGAATATGACTCTTTATCCTTCCTTAAGCCTAATAACATCGAACCTCTTTCCTCTTCACATTCTTAATTTCTCTGCAGCCTGCTGTTAGGAATATCGCGACACAAGAGGACTACGGGTTGAGAGGGAGTGCGTCTTGAAAGGACTATTTTTTTTTTTGTCTGGTCTGCGATTTTGAGCAATTTGTCAGCCTGCGACTTCAGCTTCTCTGTCAGACTGTGATTTGAATTGGCTTACGGATTTGGGGACCATCTGCGACAGCGACTTGGAGGACTATCTCTATCTGCTGGTTGATCATGCGACCGGAGAAAGAGAGTATGACCTACTTCGCTTGCTGTCGTTGGTGATTTGATTCTGCAACCTCCCGGCTTGTGTCGAGAATTTCTCAACGAACCGGAATTCAAAGGTACTGTATAATCTTCTTTTCCCGGCAGCCTCGGATTGAATTCGAGTCAGCCGGGGTCAACCCCACTCTCTTTTTTTTTCTTCTTCTCTTCCTCCCTCTTTCTTCTTCTTTTTCTCTCCTCTCATTTTCAACTCCTCCCTCAGCCTCTCTCTCTCGTTCTTTATTTTTTCCTTGAATTTTCTATCTGTCTCACGTTTCTTTTCTCTCGCGCTCTAAGTGTCTGTCATTTTGTCAATGCGACAAAACTAACAATTCTTTGTGTATGCGTGCTGGAGTTGAATCCGAGTGGCATTCGACTCGATTGCCGAATGCTGGATTCTGCTTTGGCCGCACCCGGCTCGGTAGTCGGGTGCTGAAGTTGTGCTTCGGATGCTGCGTCCGGCTTGGTCGTCGGGACACAGAATTCTGTTGTGCAGCTTGGCTTGATCGCCGAGGTGCTGCGATTGCCTTCGGCATGGTCGCCGAGATGCTGTAATTGCCTCCGGCATGGTCGCCGGGTGTAGGCAACTTGTTTCAAATGAGCCCAGCTGGGTCGTCGGGCTGTTGCCTTTCCATGTCGTCGCATCTGGCTCTGTCGACAGGTGTTGTTATCGTATTTGGCTCGGTCACTGGTTGCTGTTTTTGTTCTGGCTTTGGCCGACTCGGTCGCCGGGAGATAGAAATTTTGTTTTGGTAGCCGCTGGCCAGAGTCGGTCGCGGCTAACAGTAGTTGCCAGGTGTGTTTGTGTATCGTCTCTCCTTTTTTTTTTCTCTTGCGACTGCTTCTTTTTTTTGCAGCTTTTTTTTTTTGTGACGGCTATTTTTTTGTCACCGCCTTTTTATTTGTTGTTGCGACGACTTCTTTTTGTCGCAACCCTTTTCTTCTCCATTTTTTTGTTCAGAGAAGAATTACTTACTTGACTCCGTCTGGCTGCGTCCGGGTTCGTCGCTGGTCGCAGGATTTTGTTGTATGATGCCCGGCTCGGCCTCCGGGTGTTGCTTGGTCGCGTCTGTCTTTGCTTTCGATCGCGAAGTGGTGAAGGGTGCTCCGCTTGATTTCTGGGCACTCGTTTTAGTCGCGGCCTACTGCTTTGGTTGGTCGCGGAGCTTCGAAGGGAACTCGGCTCGGTCGCCGGGCACCTGTTGTGATTGCGGCCAGCTATGTGGCCGGTCACGGGGCTTCGAAGGATGCTCGGCTCGGTCTCCGGGCATTTGTTTTGATCGCAACATCCTTTTCCTGTCCGACTCAATCGTCAGGCACTAGGACCAGGTGTGCGGCATCTGACTCTGTTGTCAGATGTCGAATTCTCCGCTTTGGTGTGCTTAACTTGGTCGTCGAGCACCAGAGAACTCTGTTCTGTTCACCTCCGGTTTGTTAGCCGCGAGGCTGCTTGCTTCACTCGCGCTAAGCTCTATTGTCGTGCGCAAAATTTGGGATTGTTCTCAGTTTGGGTCGCCGAGAACAATTGTTGTTTTGGTCACACCCGGCTTGGTCACCGGGTGCTGCTTTTGACTTCAACCGGTTTTGTGGTTGGTGATAAGTGTCCAAAAGACACTTATTTATACATGAATATTTGACCATAAATTCCTAAATTGAGTTGATTATAAGCATGAAAGTGACAAATATAACTCAATTACATGTTTTGTGTCTCAGGTACCCGGTAAAAGAAGGAAATCTGGATTCTGAGGAAAAAAGAAGGAAAAAGGAGCAAAATCAAGCAAAATAGGGAATGGCGCCACCGCGCTGATTATGGCGCTACCGCGCCGATTAAATGTGCGAAAATTCAAAGAAATCCAGAAAATTCTCAACGGCTAGTGAGGCTGAAAGGAGGGCAGTTCATGAATGTGAAATGGCGAGACCGCGCCTCACGAGGGCGCTACCGCGCCAAGAAGATGGCGCTTCCAGTGTCGCTGCCGCGCCGCACTGTTTCCTTACAAAGATGTCTAGTTCCATTTCGGGAAGTCGGCAAAGTGTCTAAGGAGTGGCGCGACTGCGCCAGTTCTATAGCGTGTTGTGCCACGACCGCGCCATGAAGAATCCTTCCTCTTGTGGAACCCGAAGGCCGTTTTCTGGACTTAGACAAAATTCTGCTCCTTTGGCGCGACCGCGCCAAAACAAGGAACAAATTGGCGCGACCGCGCCGCTGACTCAGTTTTAGTAATTTACGGAAATCTCGGGATTCTGACTACCAATCAAGCCCAAACTTGGGAGAAGAAGTCCTAATTATCTAAGGAAGGTATACACGAAGATTTTATGGAGTATTGCTCGAGTCTAGGTGCATTGAATGATCAATAAAAGAATAAGTTCAATTCAAAAAAGGAAACTGCTGCCAGAAGGAGAAGAGAAAATCTGAGTTTTAAGAGAGCTATATCTTGAGTTCCCATATCCCAATTGAAGCCAAACCTGGAATGAAGATTCCTGGTGATACTGAGGATCATATCACGAAAATTCAGGCCAATCCAAGCCGGGCTTCTCAAGATTCATATCTCCAAAGTGGTGGACCCAGTGCAGAAGTTAGCAGCAGAAATTAGAAAACTTCCTTCCCTCATATATCGAGTTTCCCAACCCAGAATAGATTCAAACTTCTTGAGCATGTAAAGGACTTCAAAAGGAAGGTCTTGATGTAATTTCATGCAATTCTGAGGTCGGAAAGTCACAGTTCACACCCTTGGACAGAGGCTGAAATTACAAGGCCTGGACAGAGTTTCAAGTATAAAAAGGGGTCCGAGGCAGAGCTCAAACCATCCAGTTTTAGCTTCGAGTTTTAGATCCAGTTTTCATCTAGTTTCGAGTTGTAAATATAGTAGTTTAGGTTTTTATTGTTTTTAGTTAGTTTGGAGTTGAGAGAGAGAGAGGAGGAAGAGATTTCAGTGAAGGAGGAGTTGAAGCTAAGGGGCAGTTCCTAAAAAGGGGGTTTTCTTTACTTGTTTTCTTCTTCTTTCCATGGCTGTAATTGAATCCTTTTTACTGTGTGTTTATTCTATTACTATGGAGTAGTCTCTCTTTGTTGGGGAAGTCATGAACTCCTAGCTGATTATGTTTAAGTTCTGAATTCTATAGCAATAAGGTACTTTGCTTTTGTTTTAGAATCTGAGTTCATTGCTTATTTCTGATCTTAATTCAATTCTGGAATTTAATGAGGTACGGATTGAGAAGTTAAATTTTAGTAAAGATTTGGGTTAGTTATATGATTCCTTTTTTTCTAAAACAACTCGTTTTTAAACTAGATTGTTCCGGTTTCGAAGGAGACTAGTGGAAGGCGATGTGACTTATTAAACTCTTGTTCTGAATAAGAGAGTTAATCTTTAAGCTTTTATATTTATGCACTTAGGATTTGAATGTTCCGGTTGAGAAGGAGTTCAAATAATAAGTTAAAGTTATTTCCTGTATATGGGTAACCAGGTTTTCAAAAGCTAAGTCAAGGTAAGGGTATTTGAGCTATAAAATCAAAACTTTGCATGTTAACAGCTAGGAGGGATTGACACTCTTGCCCAACATCTCATCTCTATTAGGTTTTACAGTAGAATAATTCTGTTTTGTTTTTCAGTTCTCAATTTCAAAAACCAAAAATTATTTTCACCTCAATCAATAGAAAGATCTTTGCTTAAACTGAGTTCTTATCAAGGTCTCTGTGGGATCGATATCTGGACTCTCGAGTGTATATTACTTGCTGACCTAGTGCACTTGCTAGACAGTGCACTTGCTAGACACTCAACAAGTTTTTGGCACCGTTGCCGGGGACCATTGAATTGAGAGTAAGTTTAAGTGAATTTTGATTTGTTGATTGTGATTAAAATTTTTTATTCTATCTTTTCAGGTTATTTCGGATCAGTGCATGAAACCAGAATCAGTGGAAAGCCACTTGCTGAAATCGATTCGGAACTGGAAAGAGTACTCAGGTAACTATGATTTGTGGCTTGTGAGCTTTAATGGAGTGGTATAACTTCAAGCACACAGATGAGAGGTGGGAAGACGTGCGGAATGAGGTAACTCAATATCCTAACTCATATTAAGAATTTCCCCAACCATATGCATCTTCTAACTATGATCCATGGAGGTATGATTCTGATATAACATGTTATTTTGATTATGAACCTAATGATTCCTATAGAAGAGAGCATGGTGATTATTTCTCTAGGCAATATGAAAATCAGTATTTTGAGAATGAGTTGCAAGACAATTTGCCACTTGGACAACCGTCCATGTTTAAATATGAGAATCCTCCTATGTATCATGATTATTATCATCATTCATCTCCCGTTCAGCCTCAAGAAGAGTTGTCTAGGTTAGAGAGAAGTGAAAAAGGGAGAGTTGCTGGCATACATAATGTTGATCATGTATTAGCATTGCAGGCTCAAGTCGAGTCACTAACCAAACAATTGTCAAAGTTGGTTGCTCAGATTTGTGACTTTTGTGGAGGACGACATCCCAACCATGAATGCCAAGCAGGTAATGTGCAATCTGTAAATTCTTTAGACCAGGCTAATTATGTTTCAAATTTTTGTAGGTCTAATGATTCAGACAACAATACTTACAATCCTGGTTGGAGGAGTCACCCAAATTTTTCATGGTCAAACAACAACCAGCAACCCAACACTCAACAGCCCATTGCTCAAACAAGATCACCACCTGGTTTCCAAGAAGCAACACCAGAACCAGAACAAAAAGCCAGCCTTGAGGACCACCTTTCAAAGATCCTAGCAAATCAAGAGAAAGAAGAAGCCAGGTTTCAAACTCAAGAGGCATCAATCCGAAATCTGGAAATACAGTTGGGACAGCTGGCTAATGATGTATCAGGTAGGAACCAAGGTACGTTACCTAGCAATTCTGAATGGATGTATACAACTAGCTCTTCTTGTTTTAATCTAGAAAATCAGCCAAAGCATGAATTGATCAACAGTATGAATGCTGAAACATGTTTTCATGAGCTATCTGATGATGATGAACCTGAATGGATGAATACAGCTAGCACTTCTTGTCTTAATTTATGTGTCACTGCAGAACATATAGAGGAAGATACAATGGAGAGAGCTGAGAGTTGTTGTGAGTTTCAGGAATTTCAAGAGGGAGAAGATGAAAAGATCATAGAGAAAAAGAAGAAGATGAAAAAGAAAAAGAAGGGGATGGGGTAGAGAAAGAAGAGAAACCCCTTGAAGAGCATAAAGAAGTTAGGATAGAGGACACCAAGGATAATGAACATTCTTTCCTTTCATTAGACATTGATTTCTTCATTATCCAGCCCTATAAACCACCCAAAAAAGTTGAAATTAAAATTTTGTTAGGTCTGAGTAGTATGAAGAAAAGTTGGCTAAAAGTAAACAAACAAAACAAGTTAAAAGCCAATCAGAAAAGAGAAAGAGTGACCAGCTCTTTACTCAAATGTTATAATCACCATGCAACACATTCCAAAGTCAAAAATACCCTCAAGCATGGATGGTTCCAGTTTCCATTCGATCCTGGTGGATCAGAATACATGAATCAGTAGGTAATGTAGGAATAGGAGTAGGAATTTTTGAATTTGCTGAAATCATTAGGTTAGGATAGTTTTCAAAATTTTTAGGACTTGTTTAAATTTGAATAACATTTTGATTTATTTGCATAAAATTAGGATAGGAATAGGGTTAGATTAAAAATTTACAACATTCAAAAAAATAAAAATAAAATAAAAAAAAATAATTTTTTTTTTTAACTCAAAACTGGAAAAAGGAAGAAGATAAGGAAGAAGAAGAAGATCAAAAAATTTTAGCTTTTGCTAAATCTTTTAGACTTTCTCTTTCTGAAATTTATGTGTGAGCGAGCTTTGTGTGTGCTTGTATCTGAGAGTGTGATTTAATGCAATTTCATTAATATGTACTCAATCTCCATTTATATTAATGAAATTATGCTTTTTCTCACAAATTTGTCTCAAAGCATGCTTTTCATAATTCCTCCAATGAAAATGTGAAAAAATGACTCTGCATCTGCTTATCAAAGATAAAACCCTGTCCAAGGTGGAAATATTGAAAATTACATTCAGAATTTGAAGATTTCCTGGTATTCAACGGCGCGACCACGCCAAATTCTGGCGCGGCCGCGCCACTTGGTTTACGAGATTTGGCCACTACAGAGCTGAGGAAACAGAACCTCCACTGCAGGTATTCTTCTTAACACACATTTTATGCCTGAGAGATACTTTTAGTCAATTTTAATTTTCAATTGCTCAAAATCATGCAAATTTCTATCACTAACCCATGAGAGCAGAATGCAAAAGCCACTAAGGGAGATCCATCCAACCTTAGTCCACCCAGAAAGTCAGGGAAGTATATCTATCACTCCTATGTTTACTGCTGCTTTGAGGACAAAGCATGTTTTTAAGTTTGGGGTGGGATACTCTTCATGCAATTTTAAGGGGATTTGAAAAATTTTAAGTTTGGGATGGGATACTTTTCATGCATGGATATGAAAGCACGGTTTTTTTTCTCCAAAAAAAATTCCAATAGAGACTTTGAAAAATACCAGTGAACACGCCTGATCATATGAATAGCATGATTCACTTTCTGGAAAAATATATTAGTTCAGATGCTTAGTCTTGAATGGATGAGAATTTTGTGTTAAAAATAGTTTTTGAAAACAAAGTACATGTGAGCAAGTTGATTTCAACCACTAGAACCAACCTGAGGAAAACTTGAGGCGAAATAGAGAAAGGTTTTCAAATTTCTAAGGTGATTTAGGCACCTGTTTAAAAATCGTTTGAGCCTTTTTCAAAGCCACCCATTTTTTAATGCACAAGTTGCATCACCTTTTGTCAAACCCTTTGAGCCAAAAAGATCCCTGTTTTGTTTCAATGTCCCATGCTACATGAACCAGCCTTAGTGATAAATAAACTTGTTTCTTCCTTACCTATGATTCTCCAAATTTTTGAAGTGTTCTGTTTGAATGAACATGGATAAAGATTTTAAAGTTATAAGGAGGGATGGATGAAGGGTACAAAAATATTTCTTTGTAAAGGGGAAGAAGAAGCAAGAGAGAGAAAAAAGAGAGTTCTGGGCTGAGTAGGAGAAAGGCCACCTTGTGTGTGCACCGGGACTCGGGCCTCAGCAAGCTTAGAGTCTCTGAGTCAACCGGCAAGGTAAGCTGGACTCCAAACAAAGCCAAAGAAAAAGAAAGAAAAAATTGTGGGTTAGTTAAGAGAAAGGCCACCTTGTGTGTGCACCGGGTCTCAGGCCTCTGCAAGCTTAGGGACTCTGAGTCAACCGACGAGGTAAGCTAGACTCTGAACAAAACCCAAAGAAAAAAAGATACATGGGAAAAAGAAGGAAAAAAGAGAGAAAAGGAAAAAAATGAGGGATCAATGCAAAAGAATAAGTCTGGGGTGGAAGAGATTGGAGGAAAAGTCACAAATCTAATTCTTGCTCAGGAAAATGGAAAATGGATATCAGGAGGAGAATAAAACCCAAAAGAAAACCAAAAATCTTCATCATACCCCATTACCCCTGACTCATTACAACCCATAAAGACCTATTGATCAGAATTGAGAATTCCTTCAGGTTAGTGGAGAGTGGACTGATGGTTAGCTTATGGAGTTGAATTGAGACTTCTCATTTGTATGGGCATGTTCATCTTTGAAAAATTTGAAGAAAATTCAAAATCTGTTTTGACTAAGCAAGAAGAACCATCACTAGGAAGGGAGTGAAACATCTATTTTAAAAACTTCAAAAGGGATGGTCACTGGATTTTTCTTAGTCTATACATATCTATCTGGTGTTTAGTTCCGAGTATGCTTGAGGACAAGCAAAGGTTTAAGTTTGGGGTTCTGATAAGTGTCCAAAAGACACTTATTTAGGCATGAATTATTGATCATAAATTCCTAATTTGAGTTGATTATGAGCTTAAAAGTGACAAATATAACTAAAATACATGTTTTATGTCTCAGGTACCCGTTAGAAGAAGAAAAATGGGATTTGGAGCTAAAACGGAGGAAAAATGGGCAAAAGAGGCCAAAAAGAAGAACGGCGCGATCGCGCCAAACAAATCCTCGGAAAATCAAATTAACGTGCAAAAATGCCCAACGACCTAACGGTCATGAAAGACAAAGATTGGGGAATGTGAATGAGCTCGACCGCGCCACAGGAAGCGCCACCGGGCCACTAGAGGGCGCTACCGCGCCAAAGGGAGCTAAAAGCAGAAAGAGAAGTTGCCATTCGGGGACCAAGTAAAATCCCTAAGGACTGGCGCGACCACGCCATATCGCAGAACATTTTGGCGCGACCGCGGCAAGCGGTCTCCTGACTTAGACGGATTTCAAGTTCGGTGGCGCGTCCGCGACAAAATTCGGCGCGACCGCGCCGATGACTCAGTTGCAGAAAATACGAAAATCTCGGGAACCTGCAATCAAATCGATTCCAAACTAGGGAGAAGGAGTCTCAGACGTCTAAGGAAGGTTCCCACAAAGAGTTTAAGGTAATTTACTTGAGTCCAGATGCATTGAATGGTCCAAGAGAAGAAGAAGTTAATTCAAAACAGGAATCTACTGCCAATGGAAGGAGATAAATCCGAATTTTGGGAAGATCATAGAATAAGTTTCACAATTCCAATTGATGCCAAACTTGGAACGAAGTTTCCTTGTACTACAGAGGATCTTGTCACGAAAATTTGGGCCAATCCAAGCCAGGATTCTCGAGTTTCACATATCCAAAGTGGAGGACTCGAAAGCAGAAATTGGCAGCAGAAATCAGGCAACTTCTTTCCCTCATATCTCGAGTTTCCCAACTCAGAATGGATTCAAACTTCGTGAGCAAGGAAAGGACCACATAAGGAAGCATCTGATGTAATTTCATCAAATTCTGAGGTCGGAAAGTCACAATTCACACCCTTGGACAGAGGCTGAAATTATAAGGCCTGGACAGAGTTTCAAGTATAAAAAGGGGTCCGAGGCAGAGATCAGTCATCCAGTTTTAGCATTGAGTTTTAGATCCAGTTTTCATCCAGTTTCGAGTTGTAAATACAGTAGTTTAGGTTTTTATTGTTTTTAGTTAGTTTGGAGTTGAGAGAGATAGAGAAGGAAGAGATTTCAGTCAAGGTGCAAGAGAAGCCAAAGGCAGTCCTTCAAGGGGGTTTTTCTGTACTTATTTTCTTCTTATTTCCATGGCTGTAATTGAATTCTTTTTACTGTGCATTTATTCTATTATTATGGAGTAGTCTCTCTCTGTTGGGGAAGTCATGAACTCCTAGTTTGTTATGTGTTTGAATTCTGAATTTAATAGCAATAAAATATCCTGCTTTTGTTTTAGAAACTGAGTTCATTGCTTATTTCTGATCTAAATTCAATTCTGGAATTTAATGAGGAACGGATTGAGAAGTTAAATTTCAGTAGAGAGTTGAGTCAGTAATTTGATTCCTGTTTTCTAAAACAACTTGTTTTTCAAACTAGATTGTTCCGGTTTTGAAGGAGATTAGTTGAAAAGTGATGTGACTTCTATAACTCTTGTTCTGAATAAGAGAGTAAATCTTCAAGCTTTTATATTTATGCACTTAGGATTTGAATGTTCCGGTTGAGAAGGAGTTCAAAGAATAAGTGAAAGTTATTTCCTGTATATGGGTAACCAGGTTTTCAAAAGCTAAGTCAAGGTAAGGGTATTTGAGTTATAAAATCAGAATTTTACATGTTAACAGCTAGGAGGGATTGACACTCTTCCCCAACATCTCATCTCCAATAGTTTTTTCTTGAAGTTTTAAATTCTGTTTTCCTTTTCAGTTTTCAACAAAAACCCAAATTTCCCTTCACCTCAATCAATAGAAAGATCTTTGCTTAAACTCAGTTCTCATCAAGGTCTCTGTGGGATCGATATCTGGACTCTAAAAGTCTATATTACTTGCTGACCTAGTGCACTTGCTAGACACTCAACAAGTTTTTGTGATAAGTGTCCAAAAAACACTTATTTATGCATGAATATTTGACCATAAATTCCTAAATTGAGTTGATTATAAGAATGAAAGTGACAAATATAACTCAATTACATGTTTTGTGTCTCAAGTACCCGGTAAAAGAAGAAAATCTGGATTCTGAGGAAAAATGAAGGAAAAAGGAGCAAAATCAAGCAAAATAGGGAATGGCGCCATCACAAGCCGATTATATATGCCATCACAAGCCGATTATATATGCCATCGCGCCCGATTATGGCGCGCTACAGCGCCCGATTATATGCTTACCACGCCCGATTATGGCGCTTACCATCGATTATGACATATGCTTACCGCGCCCGATTAAATGTGTAAAAATTCAAAGAAATCCAGAAAATTCCCAACGGCTAGTGAGGCTGAAAGGAGGGCAGTTCGTGAAAGTGAAATGGCGCGACCATGCCCCACGAGGGCGCTACCGCGCCAAGAAGATGGCGCTACCAGTGCCGCTGCCATGCCGCACTGTTTCCTTACAAAGATGTCTAGTTCCATTTCGGGAAGTCGGCAAAGTGTCTAATGAGTGGCATGACCGCGCCAGTTCTATAGCGTGTAGTGGCGCGACCGCGCCATGAAGAATCCTTCCTCTTGTGGAACCTGAAGGCCGTTTTCCGAACTTAGACAAAATTCTGCTCCAGTGGCGCGACCGCGCCAAAACAAGGAACAAATTGGTGCGACCGCGCCGCTGACTCAGCTTTAGTAATTTACGGAAATCTCGGGATTCTGACTACCAATGAGGCCCAAACTTGGGAGAAGAAGTCCTAATTATCTAAGGAAGGTATACACGAAGATTTTATGGAGTATTGCTCGAGTCTAGGTGCATTGAATGATCAAGAAAAGAAGAAGTTCAATTCAAAAAAGGAAACTGCTGCCAGAAGGAGAAGAGAAAATCTGAGTTTTAAGAGAGCTATATCTGGAGTTCCCATATCCCAATTGAAGCCAAACTTGGAACGAAGATTCCTGGTGCTACTAAGGATCATATCAGGAAAATTCAGGCCAATCCAAGTCGGGCTTCTCAAGATTCATATCGCCAAAGTGGTGGACCCAGTGCAGAAGTTGGCAGCAGAAATTAGGAAACTTCCTTCCCTTATATATCGAGTTTCCCAACTCAGAATAGATTCAAACGTCGTGAGCATGTAAAGGACTTCAAAAGGAAGGTCTTGATGTAATTTCAAGCAATTCTGAGGTCGGAAAGTCACAATTCACACCCTTGGACTTAGGATGAAATTACAAGGCCTGGACAGAGTTTCAAGTATAAAAAGGGGTACGAGGCAGAGCTCAAACCATCCAATTTTAGCATCGAGTTTTAGATCCAGTTTTCATCCAGTTTCGAGTTGTAAATACATTAGTTTAGGTTTTTATTGTTTTTAGTTAGTTTGGAGTTGAGAGAGAGAGAGAAGGAAGAGATTTCAGTCAAGGTGCAAGAGAAGCCAAAGGCAGTCCTCCAAGGGGGTTTTTCTGTACTTGTTTTCTTCTTATTTCCATGGCTGTAATAGAATCCTTTTTACTGTGCATTTATTCTATTATTATGGAGTAGTCTCTCTCTGTTGGGGAAGTCATGAACTCGTTTGTTATATGTTTGAATTCGGAATTTTATTGCAATAAAATATCCTGCTTTTGTTTTAGAAACTGAGTTCATTGCTAATTACTGATCTGAATTCATTTCTCGAATTTAATGAGGTACAGATTGAGAAGTTAAATTTCAGTAGAGAGTTGAGTCAGTAATTTGATTCCTGTATTCTAAATCAACTTGTTTTTCAAACTAGATTGTTCCGGTTTCGAAGGAGATTAGTTGAAAAGTGATCTGACTTCTATAACTCTTGTTCTGAATAAGAGAGAGTAAATATTCAAGCTTTTATATTTATGCACTTAGGATTTCAATGTTCCGGTTGAGAAGGAGTTCAAAGAATAGGTAAAAGTTATTTTCTTTATATGGGTAACTAGGTTTTCAAAAGCTAAGTCAAGGTAAGGGTATTTGAGTTATAAAATCAGAATTTTACATGTTAACATCTAGGAGGGATTGACACTCTTCCCCAACATCTCATCTCCAATAGTTTTTTGTAGAAGTTTGAAATTCTGTTTTCCTTTTCAGTTTTCAACAAACACCCAAATTTTCATTCACCTCAATCAATAGAAAGAACTTTGCTTAAACTGAGTTCTCATCAAGGTCTCTGTGGGATCGATATCTGGACTCTCGAGTCTATATTAAAATTTTTATTTTATCTTTTCAGGATGAACCAGATCATGCATAAAAACCAGAATTAGTGGAGAGCCTCTAGATGAACCCGATCTGGAACTGGAAAGAGCACTCAGATGAGAGGTGGAATATTGATCAGAATGATATAAGTCCATATCCTAACTCATATTCGGAATTTCCCCAACCATATGCATCTTCAAATTATGATCCATGGAGAGGTGAATCTGATCTATCATATTCATTTGTTGATAATGAACCTAATGATTTCTATAAAAGAGAGCATGATGATTATTTCTCTAGGCAACATGAAAATTAGTATTTTGAAAATAATTGGAAGGACAATTGGCCACATGGGCAATCATCCATGTTCAGATATGAGCCCCCTCTTGTGTATAATGATCATTGTTATCATAATTTTTCCCCTCAACCTCAAGAAGACTTGTCTAGGTTAGAGAGAAGTGAAAAAGGGAGAGTCGCTGGCACATATAATGTTGATCATGTATTAACATTGCATGCTCAAGTCGAGTCACTAACCAAACAATTGTCGAAGTTGGTTGCTCAGATTTGTGACTTTTGTGGAGGACGACATCCCAACCATGAATGCCAAGCAGGTAATGTGTAATCTGTAAATTCTTTAGACCAGGCTAATTATGTTTCAAATTTTTGCAGGTCAAATGATTCAGACAACAATACTTACAATCCTGGTTGGAGGAGTCACCCAAATTTTTCATGGTCAAACAACAACCAGCAACCCAACACTCAACAGCCCATTGCTCAAACAAGATCACCACCTGGTTTCCAAAGAGCAGCACCAGAACAGGAACAAAAAGCCATCCTTGAGGACCTCCTTTCAAAGATTCTAGCAAATCAAGAGAAAGAAGAAGCCAGGTTTCAAACTCAAGAGGCATCAATCCGAAATCTGGAAATACAATTGGGACAACTGGCTAATGATATATCAGGTAGGAACCATGGTACGTTACCTAGCAATTCTGAATGGATGTATACAGCTATCTCTTCTTGTTTTAATCTAGAAAATCAGCCAAAACATGAATTGATCAACAGTATGAATGCTGAACTATGTTTTCATGAGCTATCTGATGATGATGAACCTAAATGGATGAATACAGCTAGCACTTCTTGTCTTAATTTATGTGTTACTGCAGAACACAAAGAAGAAGATACAACGGAGGGAGCTGAGAGTTGTTGTGAGTTTCAGGAATTTCAGGAGGGAGAAGATGAGAAGATCATGGAGGAAAAAGAAGAAGAAGAAAAAGAGAAAGAAGTGGATGGGGTAGAACAAGAAGAGAAACCCCTTGAAGAGCATAAAGAAGTTAGGATAGAGGACACCAAGGAAATGAACATTCTTTCCTCTCCTTAGACATTGATTTCTTCACTATCCAGCCCTAAAAACCACCCATAAAAGTTGAACTAAAAATTTTATTAGGACTCGGCAGTGTGAAGAAAAGTTGGCTAAAAGTAAACAAGCAAAACAAGTTAAAAGCCAACCAGAAAAGAGAAAGAGTGACCAGCTCTTTAATCAAAAGATTGAATCATCATGCAACACATTTAAAAGTCAAAAACACTCTCAAGCATGGATGGTTCCAGTTTCCATTCGATCCTGGTGGATCAGATCACTTGGATCAGTAGTGAAGGAATAGGAGTAGGAGTTTTTGAATTTGCTAAAAATTTTTTAAAGGTTAGGAAAGTTTTTTTTTCAAAAATTTTTGTACTTGTTTAATATTGAATGAGATTTTGATTTCTTTGCATAGACCTAGGATAGGAATAGGGTTAGAATAAATATTTACAGCTTACAAAAAAAAAAAAAAAAAACCAGAAAAACTCAAAATTTTTTTTTTAACTCAAAACTGGAAAAAGGAAGAAGAAGAAGATGAAGAAAAAGAAGAATAGGAACTTTTAGCTTTAGCTAGTTCTTTTATACTTTTTCTTTCTGAAAAATTTTGTATGAGCTTGCTTTGTGTGTGCTTTTATCTGAGAGAGTGATTTAATGCAATTTTATTAATATGTACTCAATCTCCATTCATATTAATGAAATTATGCTGTTTCTGTCAAATTTGTCTCAAAGCATGCTTTTCATAATTCCTCCAATGAAAATGTGAAAAAAATGACTCTGCATATGCTTATCACTGATACAAACCTGTCCAAAGTGGAAAAATTGAAAATTGCATTCAAAATCTGATGATTTCCAGGAATTAATCGCGACCGCGCCACTTGGTATAATGAGATTTGCCCACTACAGAGGAGCTGCAATAGAACCTCCACTGCAGGTATTCTTTTTAACATACATTTTATGCTTGGGAGACACTTTTAGTCAATTTTCATTTTCAATTGGTCAAAATCATGCAAATCTTTATCAGTAACCCATGAGAGCAGAATGCAAGAACCACAAAGGGAGACCCATCCAACCTCATTCCACCCAGAAAGTCAGGGAAGTATCTCTATGACCCCTATGTTTACTGTTGCTTTGAGGACAAAGCATGTTTTTAAGTTTGGGGTGGGATACTCTTCATGCAATTTTATGGGGATTTGAAAAATTTTAAGTTTGGGGTGGGATACGTTTCATGCATGGATCTGAAAGCATTGTTTTTTTTTTCAACAGAAAATCCTATAAAGACTTTGGAAAATACCAGCGAAAACCCCTGATCATACGAATAGCATGATTCACTTTCTTGAAAAATATATTAGTTCAGATGCTTAGTCTTGAATGAATGAGAATTTTTCTTTAAAAACAGTTTTTGAAAACAAAGTACAAGTGAGCAAGTTGATTTCAACCACTAGAACCAACCTGAGGAAAACTTGAGGTGAAATAGAGAAAGGTTTTCAAAATTCTGAGGTGATTTAGGCACCTGTTTAAAAATTGTTTGAGCCTTTTTCAAAGCCACCCATTTTAATGCACAAGTTGCATCACCTTTTGTCAAACCTCTTGAGCCGAAAAGATCCCTGTTTTGTTTCAAGGTCCCATGCTACATGAACCAGCCTTAGTGACAAATAAACTTGTTTCTTCCTTACCCATGATTCTCCATATTATTGAAGTGTTCTGTTTGAATGGGCATGGATAAAGATTTTGAAGTTATAAGGAGGGTTGGATGAAGGGTATAGAAATATTTCTTTGTAAAGGGGACGAAGGAGCAAGAGAGAGAAAAAAAAGAGAGTTCTGGGCTGAGAAGGAGAAAGGCCACCTTGTGTGTGTACCGGGACTCGGGCCACAGCAAGCTTAGAGTCTTTGAGTCAACCGGCAAGGTAAGCTGGACTCCAAACAAAGCCAAAGAAAAAGAAAGAAAAGGTTGAGGGTGAGTTAAGGGAAAGGCCACCTCGTGTGTGCACCGGGTCTCGGGCCTCAGCAAGCTTAGGGACTCTGAGTCAACCGATGAGGTAAGCTAGACTTTGGACAAAACCCAAAGAAAAAAATACATGGAAAAGAGAAAAAAGAGGGAAAAGGAAAAAAGAGGGATCAATGCAAAAGAAAAAGTTTGGGGTGGAAGAGCTTGGAGGAAAAGTCACAAATCCAATTCATGCTCATGAAAATGGAAAATGGATATGAGGAGGAGAATAAAACCGAAAAGAAAAGCAAAAATTTTCATCATACCCATTAACCCTATCTCACTACAACCCATAAAGACCTATTGATCTGAATTGCGAATTTCTAAAGGATTAGTGGAGAGTGGACAGATGGTTGGCTTATGGAGTTGACTTGAGACTTCTCACTTGTATGGCAAGTTCATCTTTGAAAAATTTGAAGAAAATTTGAAATCTATTTTAACTAAGCAAGAAGAACCATCATTTGGAAAGGAGTGAAACATCTATTTTGAAACTTTAGTAGGGAGGATCACTGAATTTTCTTGGTCTTTACAGATCTATCTGGTATTTATTTTAGAGTTTTGCTCGAGGACGAGTAAAGGTTTAAGTTTGGGGTTGTGATAAGTGTCCAAAAGACACTTATTTATGCATGAATATTTGATCATAAATTCCTAAATTGAGTTGATTATAAGCATGAAAGTGACAAATATAACTCAATTACATGTTTTGTGTCTCAGGTACCCAGTAAAAGAAGGAAATCTGGATTCTGAGGAAAAAAGAAGGAAAAAGGACCAAAATCAAGCAAAAGAGGGAATAGCGCGACCGCGCCGATTAGGGCGCTACCGCGCCGATTAGGGCGCTACCGCGCCGATTAAATGTGCAAAAATTCAAAGAAATCCAGAAAATTCCAAACGGCTAGAGAGGCAGAAAGGAGGGCAGTTCGTGAATGTGAAATGGTGCGACCGCACCCCACGAGGGCGCTACCGTGCCAAGAAGATGGCGCTACCAGTGCCACTGCCGTGCCACACTGTTTCCTTACAAAGATGTCTAGTTCCATTTCGGGAAGTCGGCAAAGTGTCTAAGAGTGGCGCGACCGCGCCAGTTCTATAGCGTGTAGTGGCGCGACCGCGCCATGAAGAATGCTTCCTCTTGTGGAACCCGAAGGCCGTTTTCCGGACTTAGACAAAATTCTGCTCCAGTGGCGCGACCGCGCCAAAAAAAGGAACAAATTAGCGCGACCGCGCCGCTAACTCTGCTTTAGTAATTTACGAAAATCTCGGGATTCTGACTATCAATCAAGCCCAAACTTGGGAGAAAAAGTCCAAATTATCTAAGGAAGGTATACACGAAGATTTTATGGAGTATTGCTCGAGTCTAGGTGCATTGAATGATAAAAAAAAGAAGAAGTTCAATTCAAAAAAAGAAACTGCTGCCAGAAGGAGAAGAGAAAATCCGAGTTTTAAGAGAGCTATATCTGGAGTTTCCATGTCCCAATTGAAGCCAAACTTGGAACAAAGATTCCTGGTGCTACTCAGGATCATATCACGAAAATTCAGGCCAATCCAAGCCGGGATTCTCAAGATTCATATCTCCAAAGTGGTGGACTCAGTGCAGAAGTTGGCAGCCGAGATTAGGAAACTTCCTTCCCTCATATCTCAACTTTCCTAACTCAGAATAGATTCAAACTTCATGAGCATGTAAAGGACTTCAAAACGAAGGTCTTTATGTAATTTCATGCAATTCTGAGGTCAGAAAGTCACCATTCACACCCTTGGACAGAGGCTGAAATTACAAGGCCTGGACAGAGTTTCAAGCATAAAAAGGGGTCCGAGGCAGAGCTCAAACAATCCAGTTTTAGCATCGAGTTTTAGATCCAGTTTTCATCGAGTTTTAGATCCAGTTTTCATCCAGTTTCGAGTTGTAAATACAGTAGTTTAGGTTTTTATTAAGGTGCAAGAGAAGCCAAAGGCAGTCCTTCAAGGGGGTTTTTCGGTACTTGTTTTTTCCTTATTTCCATGGCTGTATTTGAATCCTTTTTACTGTGCATTTATTCTATTATTATGGAGTAGTCTCTCTCTGTTGGGGAAGTCATGAACTCCTAGTTTGTTATGTGTTTGAATTCTGAATTTTATAGCAATAAAATATCCTGCTTTTGTTTTAGAAACTGAGTTCATTGCTTATTTCTGATCTAAATTCAATTCTGGAATTTAATGAGGAACGGATTGAGAAGTTAAATTTCAACAGAGAGTTGAGTCAGTAATTTGATTCCTGTTTTCTAAAACAACTTGTTTTTCAAACTAGATTGTTCCGATTTCGAAGGAGACTTGTTGAAAGTGATGTGACTTCTATAACTCTTGTTCTGAATAAGAGAGAGTAAATCTTCAAGCTTTTATATTTACACACTTAGGATTTGAATGTTCCGGTTGAGAAGGAGTTCAAAGAATAGGTAAAAGTTATTTCCTGTATATGGGTAACCAGGTTTTCAATAGCTAAGTCAAGGTAAGGGTATTTGAGTTATAAAATCAGAATTTTACATGTTAACAACTAGGAGGGATTGACACTCTTCCCCAACATCTCATCTCCAATAGTTTTTTCCAGAAGTTTCAAATTCTATTTTCTTTTTAAGTTTTCAACAAAAACCTAAATTTCCCTTCACCTCAATCAATAGAAAGATCTATGCTTAAACTGAGTTCTCATCAAGGTCTCTGTGGGATCGATATCTGGACTCTCGAGTCTATATTAAAATTTTTATTTTATCTTTTCAGGATGAACCAGATCATGCATAAAAATCAGAATTAGTGGAGAGCCACTAGATGAACCCGATCTGGGACTGGAAAGAGCACTCAGATGAGAGGTGGAATATTGATCAAAATGAGATAAGTCCAATTCCTAACTCTTATTCGGAATTTCCCCAACCATATGCATCTTCAAATTATGATCCATGGAGAGGTGAATCTGATGTATCACGTTCTTTTGTTGATAATGAACCTAATGATTTATATAAAAGAGAGCATGGTGATTATTTCTCTAGGCAACATAAAAATCAGTATTTTGAAAATAATTGGAAGGACAATTGGCCACATGGGCAATCGTCCATGTTCAGATATGAGCCCCCTCCTCTGTATAATGATCATTGTTATCATAATTCTTCCCCTCAACCTCAAGAAGACTTGTCTAGGTTAGAGAGAAGTGAAAAAGGGAGAGTCACTGGCACATATAATGTTGATCATATATTAGCATTGGAGGCTCAAGTCGAGTCACTAACCAAACAATTGTCAAAGTTGGTTGCTCAGATTTGTGACTTTTGCGGAGGACGACATCCCAACCATGAATGCCAAGCAGGTAATGTGCAATCTATAAATTCTTTAGACCAGGCTAATTATGTTTCAAATTTTTGCAGGTCAAATGATTCAGACAGCAATACTTACAATCCTGGTTGGAGGTGTCACCCAAATTTTTCATGGTCAAACAACAACAACCAGCAACCCAGCCTTCAACAATCCAATGCCCAAACAAGATCACCACCTGGTTTCCAAAGAGCAGCACCAGAACATGAACAAAAAGCCATCCTTGAGGACCTCCTTTCAAAGATTCTAGCAAATCAAGAGAAAGAAGAAGCCAGGTTTCAAACTCAAGAGGCATCAATCCGAAATCTGGAAATACAATTGGGACAGCTGGCTAATGATATATCAGGTAGGAACCAAGGTACGTTACCTAGCAATTCTGAATGGATGTATACAGCTAGCTCTTCTTGTTTTAATCTAGAAAATCAGCCAAAGCATGAATTGATCAACAGTATGAATGCTAAAACATGTTTTCATGAGCCATCTGATGATGATGAACCTGAATGGATGTACACAGCTAGCACTTCTTGCCTTAATTTATGTGTTACTGCAGAAGACATTGAGGAAGATACAACTGAGAGAGCTGAGAGTTGTTGTGAGTTTCAGGAATTTCAGGCGGGAGAGGATGAAAAGATTATAGAGATAAAAGAAGAAGATGAAAAAGAGAAAGAAGGGGATTGGGTAGAGATAGAAGAGAAACCCCTTGAAGAGCATAAAGAGGTTAGGATAGAGGATACCAAGGTTAATGAACATTCTTTCCTCTCATTAGATATAGATTTCTTCATCGTCCAGCCCTATAAACCACCCACAAAAGTTGAAATTAAAATTTTATTAGGTCTGGGCAGTGTGAAGAAAAGTTGGCTAAAAATAAATGAGCAAAACAAGTTAGAAGCCAACCAGAAAAGAGAAAGAGTGACCAGCTCTTTACTCAAAAGTTTGAATCACCATGCAACATATTCCAAAGTCAAAAATACCCTCAAGCATGGATGGTTCCAGTTTCCATTCGATCCTAGTGGATCAGATCACATGGATCAGTAGTGTAGGAATAGGAGTATGAGTTTTTGAATTTGCTAAAAATTTGTTTGTGAGTAGGTTAGGATAGTTTTTTTTTTCAAAATTTTTAGCACTTGTTTAAATTTGAATGCGATTTTGATTTCTTTGCATAGACCTAGGATAGGAACAGGGTTACATTAAATATTTACAGCTTTCAAAAAACCAGAAAAACACAAAAAAATTAAGAACTCGAAACTCGAAAAAGGAAGAAGAAGATGAAGAAGTAAAATAGGAACTTTTAGCTTTTGCTAGTTCTTTTATACTTTTTCTTTCTGAAAAATTTTGTATGAGATTACTTTGTGTGTGCTTTTATCTGAGAGTGTGATTTAATGCAATTTCATTAATATGTACTCAATCTCCATTCATATTAATGAAATTATGCTTTTTCTCTCAAATTTGTCTCAAAGCATGCTTTTCATAATTCCTCCAATGAAAATGTGAAAAAATGACTCTGCATCTGCTTATCACTGATACAAACCTGTCCAAAGTGGAAATATTGAAAATTGCTTTCAAAATCTGAAGATTTTCTGGAATTAATCGGCGTGGCCTCGCCACTTGGTATAATGAGATTTGGCCACTACAGAGGTGCTGCAACAGAACCTCCATTGCAGGTATTCTTCTTAACATACATTTTATGCCTGAGAGACACTTTTAGTCAATTTTCATTATCAATTGTTCAAAATCATGCAAATTTTTATCAGTAACCCATGAGAGCAGAATGCAAGAACCACTAAGGGAGATCCATCCAACCTCATTCCACCCAGAAAGTCAGGGAAGTATCTCTATCACCCCTATGTTTACTGCTGCTTTGAGGACAAAGCATGTTTTTAAGTTTGGGGTGGGATACTCTTCATGCAATTTTATGGGGATTTGAAAAATTTTAAGTTTGGGGTGGGATACTTTTCATGCTTGAATCTGAAAGCATTGTTTTTTTTTTCACTGGAAAATCCAATAAAGACTTTGAAAAATACCAGTGAAAACCCCTGATCATATGAATAGCATGATTCACTTTCTTGAAAAATATATTAGTTCAGATGCTTAGTCTTGAATGGATGAGAATTTTTCTTTAAAAACAGTTTTTGAAAACAAAGTACAAGTGAGCAAGTTGATTTCAACCACTAGAACCAACCTGAGGAAAACTTGAGGTGAAACAGAGAAAGGTTTTCAAAATTCAGAGGTGATTTAGGCACCTGTATAAAAATTGTTTGAGCCTTTTTCTAAGCCACCCATTTTAATGCTCAAGTTGCATCACCTTTTGTCAAACCTCTTGAGCCGAAAAGATCCCTGTTTTGTTTCAAGGTCCCATGCTACATGAACCAGCCTTAGTGACAAATAAACTTGTTTCTTCCTTACCCATGATTCTCCAAATTATTGAAGTGTTCTGTTTGAATGGGCATGGATAAAGATTTTGAAGTTATAACGAGGGTTGGATGAAGGGTATAGAAATATTTCTTTGTAAAGGGGAAGAAGGAGCAAGAGAGAGAAAAAAAAGAGAGTTCTGGGCTGAGTAGGAGAAAGGCCACCTTGTGTGTGTACCGGGACTCGGGCCTCATCAAGCTTAGAGTCTTTGAGTCAACCAGCAAGGTAAGCTGGACTCCAAACAAAGCCAAAGAAAAAGAAAGAAATGGTTGAGGGTGAGTTAAGGGAAAGGCCACCTTGTGTGTGCACCGGGTCTCGGGCCTCAGCAAGCTTAGGGACTCTGAGTCAACCGACGAGGTAAGCTAGACTCTGGACAAAACCCAAAGAAAAAAATACATGGAAAAGAGAAAAAAGAGGGAAAAGGAAAAAAGAGGGATCAATGCTAAAGAAAAAGTTTGGGGTGGAAGAGCTTAGACGAAAAGTCACAAATCCAATTCATGCTCATGAAAATGGAAAATGGATATGAGGAGGAGAATAAAACCGAAAAGAAAAGCAAAAATTTTCATCATACCCATTAACCCTATCTCACTACAACCCATAAAGACCTATTGATCAGAATTGCGAATTTCTTAAGGATTAGTGGAGAGTGGACAGATGGTTGGCTTATGGAGTTGACTTGAGACTTCTCACTTGTATGGCAAGTTCATCTTTGAAAAATTTGAAGAAAATTCGAAATCTGTTTTGACTAAGCAAGAAGAACTATCATTAGGAAAGGAGTGAAACATCTATTTTGAAACTTTAGTAGGGAGGATCACTGAATTTTCTTGGACTTTACAGATCTATCTGGTATTTATTTCAGAGTTTTGCTCGAGGACGAGCAAAGGTTTTAGTATGGGGTTGTGATAAGTGTCCAAAAGACACTTATTTATGCATGAATATTTGACCATAAATTCCTTAATTGAGTTGATTATAAGCATGAAAGTGACAAATATAACTCAATTACATGTTTTGTGTCTCAGGTACCCAGTAAAAGAAGGAAATCTGGCTTCTGAGGAAAAAAGAAGGAAAAAGGAGCAAAATCAAGCAAAAGAGGGAATGGCGCTACCGCGCCGATTAGGGCGCTACCGCGCCGATTAAATGTGCGAAAATTCAAAGAAATCCAGAAAATTCCCAACGGCTAGTGAGGCTGAAAGGAGGGCAGTTCGTGAATGTGAAATGGTGCGACCGCACCCCACGAGGGCGCTACCGTGCCAAGAAGATGGCGCTACCAGTGCCGCTGTCGCGCCGCACTGTTTCCTTACAAAGATGTCTAGTTCCATTTTGGGAAGTCGGCAATGTGTCTAAGGAGTGGCGCGACCGCGCCAGTTCTATAGCGTGTAGTGGCGACCGCGCCATGAAGAATCCTTCCTCTTGTGGAACCCGAAGGCCGTTTTCCGGACTTAGACAAAATTCTGCTCCAGTGGCGCGACCGCCCCAAAAAAAGGAACAAATAGGCGCGACCGCCCTGCTAATTCAGCTTTAGTAATTTATAAAAATCTCGGGATTTTGACTATCAATCAAGCCCAAACTTGGGAGAAGAAGTCCAAATTATCTAAGGAAGGTATACACAAAGATTTTATGGAGTATTGCTCGAGTCTAGGTGCATTGAATGATCAAGAAAAGAAGAAGTTCAATTCAAAAAAGGAAACTGTTGCCAGAAGGAGAAGAGAAAATCCGAGTTTTAAGAGAGCTATATCTGGAGTTCCCATGTCCCAATTGAAGCCACACTTGGAACAAAGATTCCTGGTGCTACTCAGGATCATATCACGAAAATTCAGGCCAATCCAAGCCGGGATTCTCAAGATTCATATCTCCAAAGTGGTGGACTCAGTGCAAAAGTTGGCGGCAGAGATTAGGAAACTTCCTTCCCTCATATCTCGACTTTCCCAACTCAGAATAGATTCAAACTTCATGAGCATGTAAAGGACTTCAAAAGTAAGGTCTTTATGTAATTTCATGCAATTCTGAGGTCAGAAAGTCACCATTCACACCCTTGGACAGAGGCTGAAATTACAAGGCCTGGACAGAGTTTCAAGCATAAAAAGGGGTCCGAGGCAGAGCTCAAACAATCCAGTTTTAGCATCGAGTTTTAGATCCAGTTTTCATCGAGTTTTAGATCCAGTTTTCATCCAGTTTCGAGTTGTAAATACAGTAGTTTATGTTTTTATTAAGGTGCAAGAGAAGCCAAAGGCAGTCCTTCAAGGGGGTTTTTCGGTACTTGTTTTTTCCTTATTTCCATGGCTGTATTTGAATCCTTTTTACTGTGCATTTATTCTATTATTATGGAGTAGTCTCTCTCTGTTGGGGAAGTCATGAACTCCTAGTTTGTTATGTGTTTGAATTCTGAATTTTATAGCAATAAAATATCCTGCTTTTGTTTTAGAAACTGAGTTCATTGCTTATTTCTGATCTAAATTCAATTCTGGAATTTAATGAGGAACGGATTGAGAAGTTAAATTTCAATAGAGAGTTGAGTCAGTAATTTGATTCCTGTTTTCTAAAACAACTTGTTTTTCAAACTAGATTGTTTCGATTTCGAAGGAGACTAGTTGAAAGTGATGTGACTTCTATAACTCTTGTTCTGAATAAGAAAGAGTAAATCTTCAAGCTTTTATATTTACGCTCTTAGGATTTGAATGTTTCGGTTGAGAAGGAGTTCAAAGAATAGGTAAAAGTTATTTCCTGTATATGGGTAACCAGGTTTTCAAAAGCTAAGTCAAGGTAAGGGTATTTGAGTTATAAAATCAGAATTTTACATGTAAACAACTAGGAGGGATTGACACTCTTCCCCAACATCCCATCTCCAATTGTTTTTTCTAGAAGTTTCAAATTCTGTTTTCCTTTTAAGTTTTCAACAAAAACCCAAATTTCCCTTCACCTCAATCAATAGAAAGATCTATGCTTAAACTGAGTTCTCATCAAGGTCTCTGTGGGATCGATATCTGGACTCTCGAGTCTATATTAAAATTTTTATTTTATCTTTTCAGGATGAACCAGATCATGCATAAAAACCAGAATTAGTGGAGAGCCACTAGATGAACCCGATCTGGAACTGGAAAGAGCACTCAGATGAGAGGTGGAATATTGATCAAAATGAGATAAATCCATATCCTAACTCATATTCGGAATTTCCCCAACCATATGCATCTTCAAATTATGATCCATGGAGAGGTGAATCTGATGTATCATGTTCTTTTGTTGATAATGAACCTAATGATTTCTATAAAAGAGAGCATGGTGATTATTTCTCTAGGCAACATAAAAATCAGTATTTTAAAAATAATTGGAAGGACAATTGGCCACATGGGCAATCGTCCATGTTCAGATATGAGCCCCCTCCTGTGTATAATGATCATTGTTATCATAATTTTTCCCCTCAACCTCAAGAAGACTTGTCTAGGTTAGAGAGAAGTGAAAAAGGGAGAGTCGCTGGCACATATAATGTTGATCATATATTAGCATTGCAGGCTCAAGTCGAGTCACTAACCAAACAATTGTCAAAGTTGGTTGCTCAGATTTGTGACTTTTGCGGAGGACGACATCCCAACCATGAATGCCAAGCAGGTAATGTGCAATCTATAAATTCTTTAGACCAGGCTAATTATGTTTCAAATTTTTGCAGGTCAAATGATTCAGACAGCAATACCTACAATCCTGGTTGGAGGTGTCTCCCAAATTTTTCATGGTCAAACAACAATAACCAGCAACCCAGCCTTCAACAACCCAATGCCCAAACAAGATCACCACCTGGTTTCCAAAGAGCAGCACCAGAACATGAACAAAAAGCCATCCTTGAGGACCTTCTTTCAAAGATTCTAGCAAATCAAGAGAAAGAAGAAGCTAGGTTTCAAACTCAAGAGGCATCAATCCGAAATCTGGAAATACAATTGGGACAGCTGGCTAATGATATATCAGGTAGGAACCAAGGTACGTTACCTAGCAATTCTGAATGGATGTATACAGCTAGCTCTTCTTGTTTTAATCTAGAAAATCAGCCAAAGCATGAATTGATCAACAGTATGAATGCTAAAACATGTTTTCATGAGCCATCTAATGATGATGAACCTGAATGGATGTACACAGCTAGCACTTCTTGTCTTAATTTATGTGTTACTGCAGAAGACATTGAGGAAGATACAACTGAGAGAGCTGAGAGTTGTTGTAAGTTTCAGGAATTTCAAACGGGAGAGGATGAAAAGATTATAGAGATAAAAGAAGAAGATGAAAAAGAGAAAGAAGGGGATTGGGTAGAGATAGAAGAGAAACCCCTTGAAGAGCATAAAGAGGTTAGGATAGAGGATACCAAGGTTAATGAACATTCTTTCCTCTTATTAGATATAGATTTCTTCATCGTCCAGCCCTATAAACCACCCACAAAAGTTGAAATTAAAATTTTATTAGTTCTGGGTAGTGTGAAGAAAAGTTGGCTAAAAATAAATGAGCAAAACAAGTTAGAAGCCAACCAGAAAAGAGAAAGAGTGACCAGTTCTTTTCTCAAAAGTTTGAATCACCATGCAACATATTCCAAAGTCAAAAATACCCTCAAGCATGGATGGTTCCAGTTTCCATTCGATCCTAGTGGATCAGATCACATGGATCAGTAGTGTAGGAATAGGAGTATGAGTTTTTGAATTTGCTAAAAATTTGTTTTTGAGTAGGTTAGGATAGTTTTTTTTTCAAAATTTTTAGCACTTGTTTAAATTTGAATGCGATTTTGATTTCTTTGCATAGACCTAGGATAGGAACAGGGTTACATTAAATATTTACAGCTTTCAAAAAACCAGAAAAACTCAAAAAAATTAAGAACTCAAAACTCGAAAAAGGAAGAAGAAGATGAAGAAGTAGAATAGGAACTTTTAGCTTTTGCTAGTGCTTTTATACTTTTTCTTTCTGAAAAATTTTGTATGAGATTACTTTGTGTGTGCTTTTATCTGAGAGTGTGATTTAATGCAATTTCATTAATATGTACTCAATCTCCATTCATATTAATGAAATTATGCTTTTTCTCTCAAATTTGTCTCAAAGCATGCTTTTCATAATTCCTCCAATGAAAATGTGAAAAAAATGACTCTGCATCTGCTTATCACTGATACAAACCTGTCCAATGTGGAAAAATTGAAAATTGCATTCAAAATCTGATGATTTCCAGGAATTAATCGGCGCAACCGCGCCACTTGGTATAATGAGATTTGCCCACTACAGAGGTGCTGCAACAGAACCTCCACTGCAGGTATTCTTCTTAACATACATTTTATGCCTGGGAGACACTTTCAGTCAATTTTCATTTTCAATTGGTCAAAATCATGCAAATTTTTATCAGTAACCCATGAGAGCAGAATGCAAGAACCACTAAGGGAGATCCATCCAACCTCATTCCACCCAGAAAGTAAGGGAAGTATCTCTATCACCCCTATGTTTACTGCTGCTTTGAGGACAAAACATGTTTTTAAGTTTGGGGTGGGACACTCTTCATGCAATTTTATGGGGATTTGAAAAATTTTAAGTTTGGGGTGGGATACTTTTCATGCTTGAATCTGAAAGCATTGTTTTTTTTTTTCACTAGAAAATCCAATAAAGACTTTGAAAAATACCAGTGAAAACCCCTGATCATATGAATAGCTTGATTCACTTTCTTGAAAAATATATTAGTTCAGATGCTTAGTCTTGAATGGATGAGAATTTTTCTTTAAAAACAGTTTTTGAAAACAAAGTACAAGTGAGCAAGTTGATTTCAACCACCTGAGGAAAACTTGAGGTGAAATAGAGAAAGGTTTTCAAAATTCAGAGGTGATTTAGGCACCTGTTTAAAAATTGTTTGAGCCTTTTTCTAAGCCACCCATTTTAATGCACAAGTTGCATCACCTTTTGTCAAACCTCTTGAGCCGAAAAGATCCCTGTTTTGTTTCAAGGTCCCATGCTACATGAACCAGCCTTAGTGACAAATAAACTTGTTTCTTCCTTACCCATGATTCTCCAAATTATTGAAGTGTTCTATTTGAAAGGGCACGGATAAAGATTTTGAAGTTATAAGGAGGGTTAGATGAAGGGTATAGAAATATTTCTTTGTAAAGGGGAAGAAGGAGCAAGAGAGAGAAAAAAAAGAAAGTCCTGGGCTGAGTAGGAGAAAGGCCACCTTGTGTGTGCACCGGGACTCGGGCCTCAGCAAGTTTAGAGTCTCTAAGTCAACCGGCAAGGTAAGCTGGAGTCCAAACAAAGTCAAAGAAATAGAAAGAATAGGTTGAAGGTGAGTTAGGGAAAGGCCATCTCGTGTGTGCACTGGGTCTCAGGCCTCAGCAAGCTTAGGGACTCTGAGTCAACCGACGAGGTAAGCTAGACTCTGGACAAAGCCCAAAGAAAAAGATACATAGAAAAGAGAAAAAAGAGGGAAAAGGAAAAAAGGGGGATCAATGCAAAAGAATAAGTTTGGGGTGGAAGAGCTTGGAGGAAAAGTCACAAATACAATTCATGCTCAGGAAAATGGAAAGTGGATATGAGGAGGAGAATAAAACCAAAAAGAAAACCAAAAATTTTTATCATACCCATTACCCCTGCCTCACTACAACCCATAAAGACCTATTGATCAGAATTGTGAATTTCTTCAGGATTAGTGGAGAGTGGACTGATGGTTGGCTTATGGAGTTGACTTGAGACTTCTCACTTGTATGGGCATGTTCATCTTTGAAAAATTTGAAGAAAATTCGAAATCTGTTTTGTCTAAGCAAGAAGAACCATCATTTGGAAAGGAGTGAAACATCTATTTTGAAACTTTAGTAGGGAGGATCACTGAATTTTCTTAGTCTTTATAGATCTATCTGGTATTTATTTCAGAGTTTTGCTCGAGGACGAGCAAAGGTTTAAGTTTGGGGTTGTGGTAAGTGTCCAAAAGACACTTATTTATGCTTTAATATTTGACCATAAATTCCTAAATTGAGTTGATTATAAGCATGAAAGTGACAAATACAACTCAATTACATGTTTTGTGTCTCCGGTACCCGGTTAAAGAAGGAAATCTGGATTCTGAGGAAAAAAGAAGGAAAAAGGAGCAAAATCAAGCAAAATAGGGAATGGCGCGACCGCGCCGATTAAATGTGCAAAAATTCAAAGAAATCCAGAAAATTCCCAACGGCTAGTGAGGCTGAAAGGAGGGCAGTTCGTGAATGTGAAATGGCGCGATCACGCCCCACGAGGGCGCTACCGCGCCCAGAAGATGGCGCTACCAGTGCCGCTGCCGCGCCGCACTGTTTCCTTACAAAGATGTATAGTTCCATTTCGGGAAGTCGACAAAGTGTCTAAGGAGTGGCGCGGCCGCGCTAGTTCTATAGCGTGTATTGGCGCGGCCGCGCCAGTTCTATAGCGTGTAGTGGCGCGACCGCGCCATGAAGAATCCTTCCTCTTGTGGAACCCGAAGGCCGTTTTCCGGACTTAGACAAAATTCTGCTCCAGTGGCGCGTCCGCGCCAAAACAAGGAACAAATTAGCGCGACCGCGCCGATGACTTAGCTTTAGTAATTTACGGAAATCTCGGGATTCTGACTACCAATTAAGCCCAAACTTGGGAGAAGAAGTCCTAATTATCTAAGGAAGGTATACACGAAGATTTTATGGAGTATTGCTCGAGTCTAGGTGCATTGAATGATCAAGAAAAGAAGAAGTTCAATTCAAAAAAGGAAACTGCTGCCAGAAGGAGAAGAGAAAATCTGAGTTTTAAGAGAGCTATATCTGGAGTTCCCATATCCCAATTGAAGCCAAAATTGGAACGAAGATTTCTGGTGCTACTGAGGATCATATCACGAAAATTCAGGCCAATCCAGGCCGGGCTTCTCAAGATTCATATCCTCAAAGGGGTGGACCCAGTGCAGAAGTTGGCAGCAGAAATTAGGAAACTTCCTTCCCTCATATATCGAGTTTCCCATCTCAGAATAGATTCAAACTTCGTGAGCATGTAAAAGACTTGAAAAGGAAGGTCTTGATGTAATTTCATGCAATTCTGAGGTCGAAAAGTCACGATTCACACCCTTGGACAGAGGCTGAAATTACATGGTCTGGACAGAGTTTCAAGTATAAAAAAAAAATCCGAGGCAGAGCTCAAACCATCCAGTTTTAGCATCGAGTTTTAGATCCATTTTTTATCCAGTTTTGAGTTGTAAATACAGTAGTTTAGGTTTTTATTGTTTTTAGTTAGTTTGGAGTTGAGAGAGAGAGAAGGAAGAGATTTCAGTCAAGGTGCAAGAGAAGCCAAAGGCAGTCCTTCAAGGGGGTTTTTCTGTACTTGTTTTCTTCTTATTTCTATGGCTGTAATTGAATCCTTTTTACTGTGCATTTATTCTATTATTATGGAGTAATCTCTCTCTATGGGGGAAGTCAAGAACTCCTAGCTGTTTTATGTTTAAATTTTGAAGTTTATAGCAATAAAATATCCTGCTTTTGTTTTAGAAACTGAGTTCATTGTTTATTTCTGATCTGAATTGATATTTGAAATTTAATGAGGTTCGAATAGAGAAGTTAAATTTCAGTAGAAAGTTGGGTTGGTTATATGATTCTTTGTTTTCTAAAACAACTTGTTTTTCAAACTAGATTGTTCCAGTTACGAAGGAGACTAGTTGAAAAGTGATGTGACTTCTATAACTCTTGTTCTGAAGAAGAAAGAGTAAATCTTCAAGCTTTTATATTAATGCACTTAGGATTTGAATGTTCCTGTTGAGAAGGAGTTCAAGGAATAAGTGAAAGTTATGTCCTGTATATGGGTAACTAGGTTTTCAAAAGTTAAGTCAAGGCTAGGATATTTGAGCTATAAAATCAGAATACTACATGTTTACAACTAGGAGGGATTGACACTCTTCCCCAACATCTCATCTCCAATAGTTTTTTCCAGAAGTTTCAAATTCTGTTTTCCTTTTCAGTTTTCAACAAAAACCCAAATTTCCCTTCACCTCAATCAATAGAAAGATCTTTGCATAAACTGAGTTCTCATCAAGGTCTCTGTGGGATCGATATCTGGACTCTCGAGTCTATATTACTTGCTGACCTAGTGCACTTGCTTGACACTCAACAGTTGGCTGCGAGTTTGGAGATGTGCTCCGGCCAGTTTGGTCGCCGGGTGAAGTAGCTTCATTTTGATCGCGCTCGGCTCGGTCGCTGGGTGCGAGATTTGCTTCTCGACCGGTCGGAGGGGATTGGTATGCCTCTTCAGTTTGCCCACTCTCTTTTTTTTTTTTGTTTCTTCGTTCCCTTTTTTTTGACTGGCGACTGGTTCTTTTTGTCGCCCCTCTATTTTTTCTACTTGCGACTTCGATTTTTTTTTTTTGCAAGTTTCTTTCTCCTTTGTTTTTTGTGCAACTTTGCTTTTAGCCGTAGGAGATTCTATATTTTTTTTTTTCGAGTGGAGGGAAGGATGCGTACCTGACTCTAGTTTGGCTGACAATCTCTATGTTCCGCTGCAGATGTCCACTCTTTCGAACTCCATCTCCTTCCTCGGTTTGAACCTTTCGAGCGCCAAGGGGTATTTGAATGGTATCCTTCGCCATTGTTTGCGAATCTGTGACACCGAAGGAAAACAGCGGCCGTTATCATTACCTCTCGGAGGACCGTTGGCTTATGGTGGTTGCGACGTAACCGTGCCCTTGGTTAAGTCCGTTCACGAGCTATGTAGTCGCCCTGTTGTCGACGAAGATGATCAAGTCTGTTATCTTCCTGGGGTTGATGAAGCTTCATTGTCTCCACATCAGACGGTAGGCCATATTTTGTTGAGCCCGCTGCACCACCCTCAAGTCCGTTTTTCCGTACCGAAGCTTTCTATCGACCACAATGGATTCGATGTTTGGGAAGGTCGACAGACGGTGTGCATGAGCCCTTCGCTTCTCCCTTTCTACTTCGAGTGGGCAGGCGTTGTCCTCCACACTTGTCCTGAGCTGCTGGCCCAAGCTGACCTGACTCATGCGGTTCGGGCTTCTATGTTTGCTTACCGGTGTTGCGGTAATGTCATGCACTCGTTCACAGAGGTCTGGTGTTCCTCAACCAACACGATCTTCACCCGGGAGGGAGAGCTATCACTTTCGTTGTGAGATTTGCATAAGCTTGGAGGATTACCTCTCTCAGGGAGTATTTACGACGAAGCGACCCCAATGGTGGCAGATTTTTCGTTCCATGGCATTGCTGAAGAGCCTACAATACCTTCTCCTCGCGTATTACCGAATGACGGCCACAGACTCTGATGGATTCACTGGTATTCCTATACCTGAGTGGGTGTCCTTCTGGTTTCGAGCGAAAAAGGGTGTGCAACCTATAACCGACACCTGGGCTGACCGCGAAAGGATACCGGCTTCGTGAACCGCAACCGTTCGGTGCTTCAAAATCAACCTCTTTCGGAGCTTGGAGTTCCTGTTGCGCGTGCAGATGAAGTATATTTGGCCGCCTTTTTATCAGCGTGGCTCTGCCGTTCTGTCTTTCCTTAGCCGAGTTGTACTCTGAGGGCCAGCGTTTTCAAGGTGGCTTGTTACATGGCAGGCGGTCAAAAATTCAACTTGGCCAGCGCAGCCTTGGCAAATATCTATCGAGGCCTTAACAGCTTTTCTTCGGGGAGAATCCCTTGGCCATACGTTTTTTCCTGGCTTGCCTAACGCTTTGGTGTTCATGAAGCTGATTCCAGTGATGGCGACAGGCCGCTTATGATGCTGTACCGCAATCTGGCGCACACCCATTTTTATACGCAAGAGAGTGCTCGTTCCTTGTTTTGGCGTGGTGGAGTGCGATGTTGGTATCCCTCCACGACGCTTCCTCCTGGTCCTATCGTCGACGAGCCAGGTCACTTTGCTTCTCGGATCGAGGTAGAATATTTATGGTGTCTGCAAGTGACTTCTCTTGTCTTGCGCCAGCGTGAGTCATTCATCGTGGAGCCTTACAGTCCCCATCGGTTTGCTCGTCAATTTGGGTTTTGCCAAGATCTGTCGGGAGCGTTGTTTGCCGACCAACGGAGGACCGAGACGGTTAACGCACTGCTAGGAGTATGGCGAGCTGCGACTTCTTGTCCTCTTGGCAACGTAGAAGTACCTGCTTTCTTGAGTTCTAGTTCCGACCCCGGTGTGACAGCTCTCTTTCGGGAGTCGTGGCTTGAGACTGTTGTTCCCTGCTTCGAGGTACTGATCTCTCTTCTATTTCTTTTCGTTCTCTTTTTTCTTTCTTGTCTTTTTACCTTTTGTCTCCCTCTCCTCTTCTTTTGTTTAGAGGGGATGGAAGAAACTCCACGGTGCCCCTGTACGAAAGAAAGCTTCGCAGCCTGTGCAAAGAGATTAGGAAGAGCACACGAAAGAGTACCAAACCTCCTGCTGCTCCCTAGGCGAAGGCATCTACTGCTTCGAAGAAGAGAGCGCCCCGGCCGAAGGTTGCGAAGGATAAACTGGTGACTTTGACACCGGCTGCATCGACGAAAGGTATTGTGATCAAAGAAACTCCTTCAGCAGAGGATGACACCAGGCCAATCGTGCTTTCTCTGCCGGCGGCTAAGGATGCTACTTTAGGTAAGGGGAAAGGAGTGGTTGAAGTGCCCGCGTCCCCGAAGAAGATTGCTTTGAAGAAAAGGTTGACGCCCCCAGAGCCTGTGACCACTGTTTATGCCCTTCCTCCCTTCAAGAAACGACTTCGCACCGGCTTGAGTAGACCAAGGATCCCTGCACTTCTTACTTCAGAGATCTCCTTGTTAGAATCAGCCGGAGAACAGATCAAGGCTGTGGGGACAATTGGCCAGTCTTTTGGTTTGCCGGCTGGAGTGACCACTGCGGAGCTGGTGGCAACACCTGCACAAGTGATTGAAGTCGAAGGGCAAACAACCCAGAATTCAGGCGATGTACCTTCAGAGAAGCTTGCGATTGTCTTAGCACCGTCCTCGGATCAACCCGACTTTCAGCAAGACGATTTGTTCGATCTTACCGACTTAGAGGGTGCTCAGTAACCGGCATGGGTCGACGAGGCGCCTCCTGCTGCTATTGTCGGAGTTCACAACCGGCGAGGTCGAATGCTCGGTAATTGCTCCAAGTGAAGTGCAGGTTAGATCAGTCGAGGGTGAACTCCAGCCTCTTTCTTCTGCTGATTTGGGTCCTCCGGTTGCCGTGCTTTCGAAGGAAGAACCTCTCATGTCGCTGCCTCCCAGTGGCGATGAAGCCACTCTTGCAGTTAAGAAGGGAACTCCGAGTTCGGGGCACCAGCCTGTCAGTGACAACTCGTCGACCTCGCGTCCTGTGTCTGTAAGTGTTTCTTTCTTTTTCTTCGTTGCTCTTCTCTTTCTCGACTCCTGACCTCTTCTCTTTTTTTTATAGTTTTCGGCCCTCCCTCTTTCGGCGAGGTCGAGGTCATTGATGCAACGATCCACGCTGGCTCTGTGGACTGGATTTGTCGAGTCAATCTTGGTGCCGGCTGACGATCCCTGTTCACCCGAGCTTGTGGCTGATACCCGTGTTTTTCTGGGGTATTTGATGGCCGCCGGTATCGATACTTCTATTCTTGAGCGGTTGGTGGAGGATTTTGTTTTGGAGGCAGCTCGTTGTCAGCAGTTGTGCTGTTCTTTAGCCGAGAAGCTCAGTTTAACCGAGCGGTTTGCCACCGAAGCTGAACTCGCACGGTCGGTCCAACAAGTAAACCGTCGGCGTGATGACTTAACCGCCGATCTGGATCGGTGTCAGGCTGAACGTGAGGCTGTGGAGGCTGAGCAAATGGCCCTTCGTGATCGCTTGGCATCTCTCTCGACTCAACTTGACACCATCGATATCGAGCTCATGAGTATTCGCGCTGGGCTTGATGCTGCTAAGGAGGAAGCTTCTGCGTTGGAGGCTCAGCTTGCTTCTCTTCGTACACGGCCTGTCCTTGACGAGGCCGAGACACAGGCGTTGGCTGAAGTTGAAGCTGGAGTGGGGCGACTACAGCAGAGAGTAGCTGACTTCGAGTTTCCATCAGTCTGATGTTTTTTTTTTAGTTGAGAATTCTTCTCTCTTTTTTTTTTGTAGCTTCACTTTTTGTAGCGAAGCTTGCACTGTTCCCATTACACATATTTTTTTTTGCAATGAGAAGTACACACCCTTTTTTTTTTCGAGGTTCTCTTTTTTTTTTCTGCTGCCTTTCTTCATGGGTAAAATCGTTTAAGAAATTTACCGTTTGTTATTGGTAGCTCCGACCCTTTTGCAGTGACGAGCTTGTATGCGCCATTCGTATAGGCTTCTTGCATGACGTAGGGTCCTGGGTCCTTCCCATTTTGGCGCGAATTTGCCCCCGGTTTTGCTCGTGAAGAGCATTGGCCGTCGAACTGTTAACACGAGGTCGCCTTTCTGGAATGACCTGAGTCATACCTTTTTGTTGAAGGCTCTGGTCATTCCGTATTGATAACACTCAAGTCGTTGCTGCGCTTCGAGTCATTGTTCGTCGAGTGACTCGAGTTCTGCCAATCGCAGTTGAGCGCATTCCTCCGTCGTTAGTCTTTCTATCATTGCAATTCGCAGAGACGAGAGTTGTACTTCGAGAGGAAGCATTGCTTCAGTACCATAGACCAACAAAAATGGACTTGATTGGGTCGGCGTTCGGAACGACGTCCTGTATGACCATAAGGCTTCACCAAGTTTTTTGTCCCAACTCCTTTTGTTGGCGCCAATGGTCTTCTTTAAGATTTTGCAGAGCGTTTTATTGAAAGCTTCTGCGAGTCCGTTGGCTGCCCGATTGTAAGCCGTTGAGGTCCGTTGTTGTATACAAATTTTTTCTCAAAAACGGTCCATGACTTTGTTTTTGAATGGTGTATCGTTGTCTGTCATTATGTATCGAGGAACTCCATATCGATAAATGATTTGTGTTCGAATGAAGTTGACGACGGTTGCAGCCTTCACTTCTTGGTAGGCGGCAGCTTCAGCCCATTTTGAGAAGTAGTCGGTGGCACCCAGGATGTACTGCCAGTCGGAGTCGGACTTAGGAGAGATGGGACCAATGATGTCCATCCCCCAAGCCTCGAATGGCCATGATGCGATAGTCGGGTGAAGCGGTTCTGGCGCATGGTGTATGTAATTGGCATGGAGCTGGCACTGTTTGCAAGTTCAACCCATTTCGATGGCGTCCCTGAGCATCGACGGCCAGTAATAGCCTAGTCGTTTGACTTGCAAGTGGAGCTTCGGGCCGGCTTGGTGCGCACCACAGATTCCACTGTGTGTCTCTTTGAGGACTTGTGACCCCTCTTCCTTTGACAGGAAACGAAGAAGCAGACCTTCATACGACCTCCGGTAAAGTATGTCATGGATGAAAACATACTTTGGAGCTGCTCGCCGAATCTTGACTCGTTCTCGCAGGTCGATAGGAAGTGTGCCATGGCGAAGGAAGTTCACGATGGGTTCTTGCCAGTCTTGAACTTCGTTTTGGCTGGCTGAGATAGGAAGGGATTCCTCTATCTTTTCTGTTTGCTCTTCCTCTGTTCCGTCCTCTGTCGGGGGAGGAATTACCCAACGTTCGCAAATGGGATTTGGCTTGGCTGCTGGTCGAATTGTGCCAGACTGGCTAGGATGCAGGCTAATGCGTCGGCTGGCCCATTCTCGGAGCGAGGGACGTAGTGGAGTGATGCTTCCGGGATTTGAGCCAGAAGTTCTCCAGCCTGTCTCCAAAATGGCTCGAGTTCAGGTTTCTTTACCTCGAATTTGCCTGTGAGGTTCTTGATGACGAGAGCTGAGTCGCCATAGATGTGTAGCTGCGGCAATTTCATTTCAACCGCCATGCCGAGCCCGAGAAGGATGGCTTGGTACTCTGCTTCGTTGTTCGAGCAAGCTTGAGTAAGCACGAACGAGTATGGGAGTAGGTCCTTCTTCGGCGAAACGAACAGGACTCCGGCTCCGGCTCCACTTCTTCGTGCTGCACCGTCGAAGTACATCTCCCAAGGAGGGAGCACCTCGACCAGGAAGATTTCCTCGTCCGAGAATTCCTCTAATAACTCCCATTCGGCCGGCACCGGATGGTCTGCCAGGAAATAGGCCAATGCTTGGCCTTTGATTGCTCGCTGCGGCACGAAATTGATCTCGAATTCGGAGAGGAGCAGCGCCCATTTTGCCAGTCGACCAGAGAGAATTGGTCATGACATAATGTACTTCAGCGGGTCGGCTATCGGGATGAGTTTCGTCGAATGTGCCAGAATATAGTGACGGAGCTTTTGAACAACGAAGACAAGCGCCAGACATGTCTTCTCGATCGGTGTATAATTCAGTTCAGCACCCACCAGCGTTTGACTCAAGGAATAGAGAGAACCTTCCTTGTTATCTTCGTCGCATTGAGCCAACAGAGCTCCGACGGATCCCTTTTGTGCTGCGATGTAGAGCAACAGTGGTCGGTCGACGATCGGTGCGACAAGCACATGTGGTTTGGTAAGGTATGCCTTTATGTTGTTAAAGGCATTTCGGCATGACTCATCCCATTCGAATGGCGTCTCTTTCTTTAGCAGTCGACTGAAGGGCTGGCTTCTCCCGGCAATATTGGATATGAAACGTCGAATATAAGCCAAATGGCCTTGAAAACTCTTGAGCTCGGAGACGTTTCTGGGCTCTGGCATTTTCTGGATGGCATCAATCTTTGACTGGTCTATTTCGATCCCTCTGTGATGCACAATGAAACCCAAGAATTTACCCGAAGTGACGCCGAAAGCACACTTTAACGGATTCATTTTGAGTTGAAACTGTCGCAGCCGCTCGAACACTGCTCTAAGGTCGAGAAGATGGTCCGACCTCTATTTTGACTTCACCACCAGGTTGTCAACATAGCATTCGACGTGTTTGTGCAAGAAGTCATCGAAGATATTCTGCATTGCTCTCTGGTATGTCGCACCGGCATTTTTGAGTCCGAATGGCATCACTTTGTAACAGAAGATGCCTTTCGACATGCGGAACGCAGTGAGCTCTTCGTCTTTTGGGTCCATCCGGATTTGATTGTAGCCGAAAGAGCGGTCCATGAAAGATAAAGCTTCATGACCCGTCGTCGCGTCGACCATGAGCTCGGTTATTGGCAGAGGGAAGTCGTCCGTTGGGCATGCCTTGTTCAGGTCGCGAAAGTCGACGCAGACCCGGATTTGGCCAGTCTTCTCCTTGACAGGCACTATATTCGCGATCCAAGATGGGTACTTCACCTCTCTGATGAAATTAGCCACGATCAGTTTGTCGACCTCCTTTTCGACTTCTGGTACGAGTTCTGGTCGGAACCGTCGTTGCGACTGTTTGACCGGCCGGACAGAGGGGTGAACCGCTAATTTGTGGACTGCCACTCGTGGGTCAAGGCCGGGCATCTCTCAGATAGTTCCAGGCAAAGATGTCACGATATTCGCGGAGCAACACCATGTATTCGGCTTCTTCTTCGACCGTCAGTGAAGCACTGAGAAAGGTCAGCCTCGGGTCCTCTGCTATGGCCAAGTCGACTTTCTTTAATTCGTCGACAGTCAACTGGCCTCCTTCTTCGAATTCAGCCGGAACCTCCTTTAAGACGAATTCCTCATCCTCTTGATCATCGTCGGTGACAGAGATGTGGTTCACCATGACCGAATCGTATGCACGAGCTCGTGCGATGGCCGCTCTTAGGGTATAAATGACCACCGGTTTCGGCGCGTCTCGCTTTGCGGTCGGAGTTTGGCCGACAGAAACTTGATGTACATCCGTCGAAGCCTTTCTTGTGATTTTGACTGGTTTTGCCCGGCTAGTGTAGATTTTGACTGGCTTCTGTTTCTGATAGCCGAGACCTGCACGACCTTGGTTGATTCGCTGGCCTTCGTTTCTCAACTTCTCCTGTTCTGGAGTGAGAACTCGTAGAGTGACGGGTGGTTTTGCATGAATTTTATCCTTTGTAAGGTTGCCCCTGGCTCTGGCCATCAGTCGATAAGCGTTGGGGTCGAAGCCTTCATTTGAGCATGTAGCCGGCAACTATTGTTGTTGGCATGGGAACTGCTTCACGATGCTTCGTTCCTCCAGTTTTGGTAGAGGAACAGTAACTTTTTTTCGGCAAAGGGGTCGGCTAACTTGTGTGGCAGGCGACCAGAGGAGCTTCTCCTTTCTTCCTATGCGATTGTGGGATGTACCGTAAGACGGGTACACTCCGTTGCCTCGGCACTGGATTGACTACGGCCGGTTTATGGCCCTGTGCCGGGTGGCTGTCGCGCGTCGGCTGCTTTGGAGACACGACCTGCGTCGTGTTCTGTTTGGGGGACGCAGCTTGCGTAGGAGTTTATTTTGAAGCTGTAACTTGCGATGGCTGTTTAGGCGCCACAGTTTGCATCGATGGCTTTGACGACGTAGCCTGCGTCGGAGTGTCCTCGGTGTTCGCTGCCTGGTTCGACCAAGGTGACGGTTTGGTTGTCAGATAATATTTGGCATCTGCGAATGACGCTTCGGCCTCCGTGAACGGACTTTCGTCGGCGTGCACCATGTTTTGGTCGCCGTTCTCCCAGTATTTGAAGCATTGGTGGAGTGTGGATGGAACAACTCCATTAGAGTGAAGCCACGGTCGACCCAAGAGCAGGTTGTATGAGGTTCTCGAGTCGATAACTTGAAAGGGAGTTTCGGCCACCATATCGCCAATGTGCAACTTGACACTGATCATTCCGAACGTTCTCTGGCCCTCCTGATTGAAACCTTGGATGAGAAGAGAGCTTGGAGAGAGGTCGCCAGCAGAAATATCTACGTCCTTCATGGTGCGAATCGGCAGAATGTTAACTGCGGATACACAGTCAATGAGGATACGATTGATTTTCTGGTCTCTGATGTAACCAAAGACGAACAACGGTCTATTGTGATTTTTCGTCCCCAATTGTATGTCCTCCTCTCGGAATGTAATGCACGGAGGGCATGTCACCGCGAGTGCTTGTTCTGCTTTGGCAAGTTGTGGTGGAGATAATGCATCTTCCTCCTCTTTTCTGTAAGGCGGAGTCAGCCCGACCTTTGGCAAGTCGTGCTTCCTCATGAGCAACATCTCGAGCTCGGCTTCGAGTTCCTCAGGTTTGTCGAGAATTCGAATCAAGGCTTTTCTCGACCGGATTTCCAAGTCGAGATCGTCTTCTATCTTGTTCAGCGGCGAGATCTGTTTTAGCGACATTTCAAGGTCATCGCATTCGAAGACCAGTCGTTTACCTTTGTCTTTGTGCGCCGCCTGCTCGGGAGGAGCTGTTGAACAGGTTGCCACCAATGCTGGAGGCGCGAGGAACTCCTTCGGGAAGAACTCCGCCAATGTGACGGGTCTTCTTTTCTTTTTGTTTGCCCCCTGGACGTCAGTCCTGGGAGCTTTTCTTTGGCATTTTGCGGCTCTTTTGTTTGGCCGCTTTGCTTTTGTTTTGATGGTCGCCGGTGCCTGTTCGATTTCTTGAATGGGCTTCTTTCTCCAGGTGACCAAGATCCACCCCTCTGCGTTAGCTGCAGCTGCTTCTCGGGGTGCCGGTTTTGGTGCGACCTTAAACGGTGGTCGTCAGCTACTGTCTTGCGGTCGGTTGGAGTAACCGGGCTTTGTACGGTACTCCTTCTTTATGACATGTTTCTTGTTTATCTGAGTTCGCCGGTTTGGCTCGGTTTGGAAAGAGATGGCATGTGAGGAGATTGTGTTTTCAGCTCCTTCAATTTCGATACGGCCTTGAGCCGCCAGCTCCATGATACGATCCTTTAGGACGAAGCATTTTTCCGTCGGGTGCCCCACCAACCGGTGGTATTTGTAAAAATTCGAATCTTTGCTTTTGGATTGATCGCCAGGTCTTTTGATTTCTGGCAGCCTTATCAGCTGGTTGTCCAGGAGTTGGTCGAGCATGATAGGAACGTCTACATCGGCAAAGGGGTATATCTTTGCCTGTCGTTCCTCTAGTGACAACTTCTTGTAAGTGTTCCCGGTTAGTTGTCGGGGGAGATAGGTTGGTTTGACCTTACTTCCGACTTTGATCGGTTCGAAAGTATTTGTCGCGAAAGAGGATTTTGATTTCTCCTTGGTTTCTTTGGGCGCAGTCGCAGCAGGTGCCTTCCCCTGTTTGCGAGGGTCGGCAAGTAAAGATCCTTCCTCTCCTCGTTCTTCTATCAGATTCTCCATATTGTGAGCTTCTGTCGCGAGCTCCTGGAAATCTTTCGGCCTTCGGCTCTGTATGTAACAGAGGAGATCCCACCACATCCCCCGTGAGCACATTTCTATTTCCGCTTCGAGAGAAAGGTTCGAGCTGTCCTTGCTGTTTAGGCTTAGGTTCCTCCACCGGTTGATGTAGTCGACCACTTTTTTGCCCTTCTTCTGTTTGAAATTGGCGATTTCGACAAGAGTGACAGTGCGTCGAGTGCTGTAAAATCGACTGAGGAACTCTCTTTCTAGTTGTTCCCAGCTGTCAATCGACTCCTCAGACAGCTCGATGTAACAGTCGAAGGCATTGCTTTTCAACGACCGGCCGAATTATTTCACCACCAGGTCGCCGTCGGTGCCGGCGTTATTGCAAGTTTCGATGAAATGAGCGACGTGTTGTTTTGGGTGACCGTCACCGTTAAATTGTTGAAACTTAGGAGGGTGGTAGCCGATCGGCATTGGGATGTTCTGGATCCTCTGTGTGTACGGTCTCTTGTAGGCGACTGATTTGTGGTCACCGGCACTATTTCGTACCGCACGGTTGATGAGCTCGGTAATGGCATCGAGTGTGAGAGCAGACGGATCCAATTCGGGTCGGCCTCTGCGGATGGTCACTGGAGCGACGGGCAGCAGCTCGTCGTCAGAAGAAGAATCTTCTTGCGGTAGCTCGGCTGAGGCGCTGGTAGTCGGCCGATTTCTGTCGACTTCTTGAGAAACGCCACCGATGTTATTGGTGGTTGTGCCCATTTCGAGTCTTGCTAGAATCTTCGCGATTTGATCATCGCGAGCTGCTAGTTGAGCATCACGAGCAATCATTATCCTCATACAAGTGAGAAGTCTCAGTAAATACCATATGCCAACCCTCAATCTACTATCCACTAACCTGAAGAAATCCATAATCCTGATCAATAGGTCTTTTCTAGGTTGTAATGGGGTATGGGTAATGGGTATGATAAAAGTTGTAAGCATTGGATTCATCTCCCTCCTCGTATCCATGTTCCATTATTTCTGAGCATGATTTTGTTTTGTCTCCACATTTCTTCACCCCAAACTTTTTCCTTGCATTGATCCCATTTTATTTTTTTTTTCCTTCCTTCACATTATTTTCTTTCCCTTGGGTTTGATCAGAGTCTAGCTTACCTCGTCGGTTGACTCAGAGTCCCTAAGCTTGTTGAGGCCCGAGACCCGGTGCACACACGAGGTGGCCTTTCTCATTACGAACCCACAACCTTTTGGCTTTGTCTGAAGTCCAACTTACCTTGCCGGTTGACTCAAAGTCCCTAAGCTTGCTGAGGCCCAAAACCCGGTGCACACACAAGGTGGCCTTTCTCCTGACTTAGCCTTCATCTTGTTTCTCTTTTTTCAAGACAACTCAATACCTCCTTATATCTTCAGATTTTTGTCCATGTTTATTTTAATAGAACACTTCAATAAGTTGGAGAGATATAAGTCTGTAAGAAACAAGTTGGTTTTTCACAAAGGCTGGTTCATGTACTGTGGGTTTTTGAAATAAAACAGGGATCTTGTTGGCTCAAGGTGTTTGACAAAAAGTGATGCATCTTGTGCATTAAAGTGGGTGGCTTAAAACAGGCTCAAACAATTGAAAACAAGTGCCTAAATCACTTCAAGATATTTGGAAATCTTTCTTGTTTCGCCTCAAGCTTCCCTCAGGTTGGTTCTAGTGGTTTACATCCACTTGCTCACTTATACGTTTTCAAAAACTGTTTTTAAAGAAAATTCTCCTCCTGTTAAGACTAAGCAGATTAAATCAGAGATTTTTCCAGAAAATGAATCATGCTTTTCTCTTTTCTCAGGGTTTCCACTAATGTTTCCCAACTCATGGTCTGTTTCTGGTGAAAAATTTGTGAAATCAGAGATTTCTGAAAGATAGAATATCCCACCCCAAACTTAAAAACATGCTTTGTCCTCAAAGCATAAAACAAATGAATAAGAGGTAGGATGGATACTTCCCTGATGAGTCTGGGTGTGCCTGGAGTGGAAAGGGGCTTGTCATTGAATGCTCTGCAGTGGAATTTTCCTTTTCTGGCTTCTGGGTTGGCAATTACTCAATGAGGCAGTGGCGCGGTGGCGCCAATATTTGGCGCGGTGGCGCCGAGTTGAAACTTCATATTTCAGCATCCTGGATGTGTATTTGCAAATTTCCACTTTGAACAAGACTTGAACAGTTAGATAGAGATGCTGAATCAGTAAACACACATATTTATTGGGGAAATCATGCTTTGGGAAACATAATGAGAGTGCAAAATATCATGTCATCAATATGAATGGAGATTCAGTACATATTAATGGACATTGCATACAAACATCACTCTAAAGCATCTTATGTACAGGCACCAAAGCATATTTTCCCAAAAGAGAACCGGATTCGGACAGTAAGCTCAGAGTTGTATTCCAGATTGACTCCTAACAAAAAGAAAAACTAACAAATCAAATTTACTAAACAAAGAAAACCAACTAGATTTTAAAATCCGAGTTTCCCACCCCAAACTTAAAATTTTGCATTCTGATCAATAAAATGAGATAAAGGGTAAGAAACTTCCCTGAGAATGTTGGTTGCTTGAAATTCATATTTCTTGAGGCACCATGAGGAATCTGAAATTGAGCAGCCTTTATGCTTGACCAAAAGTGGTTAGAACCATTCATAGCACAAAATCATTGCAAACGAATTCAGAAATTTCTGAAATTTTATCATGGCCTATAACTCATAAATATAAACATGTAAGAATTGGAATGGAATGATTCTGAGTTATAGAGCCTCGGAATTTAATCAACAAGTGGCACTTGTTATTAAAAATATGGTGGCAAATACCATTATTTTCCTTCATAAATTGAAATTCTGAATGCAAAATTTACAAATTCCACTTGGAACATGTTGTTAAGGTTCATAGGTGCACAATAAAATAGGTTTGAAGCATTTTCATCAAGGGAAGTGAAAAATACACACATATGAAAACTTGGCAGTAAATCTGAAATTCTGGGCAGAAAGTGAGTTGGAGGTATTTTGCAAGCATTGTATCTCCCTAACCACTTTTCATCTAGAGCTGAAAAAAGGGTTTCATGGAAAGTACTAAGTATGAAATTTAATCACCTTAAAACAGTTTTCCAAGAATCATTACAGAAAATTTTAGAAATCAGCTCAAAAACAGAAAGATGGTAATGTTTCCAACCCAGAAATTTTGCCAGAAAATAGTTTTAACCACCCAAGTTGCAGCAGTCATAACTTCCTTTCTACTCAATGAAAATTCCTCAAAGCCGGTCCTATTTTATCTACTAAGTGCCCTCTTGAACTACTTACCTTTACTTTGTGGGTTCCACTTCCAGATTTTTCAGAATTCGGCTCCAAAGTTTGCTGCTCGAATAGAGTTGCTGCTGTACTGCTTCTTTGCACAGAGTTTACCTGAGTGTTCTGATGGCTTTTCTTTTGAAGGAAGCTGTTGTGAATGGTTGGGAATGAGAGTCCCAACTTCCTTCTTCTGATATCTGCATTTAGACTTTGAAAAACACATCTAAAAGTACATCAAGTAGAGCTGTAAAAATGGCTTCATGCAACTCTAAATTCCAGATTTTTCAAGGACATGTGCCTAAGACAAAAACTTTTTTTTTTTTTTTTTTTTTTTTCTGGTGTTTATTCAAACCAAACAAATTAAAAAGACTAACCTAACATGATTAAAATAAAACTAGACCTAAGATCTAAGACTCATACAAGGTGATTATTCAAACCATAGTACAATCGAATTGAAAAACTAAACTAACTTACCTGCCATGGGTTGCCTCCCATGAAGCGCTAAGTTTCTGGTCTTCAGCCAGACCAGTGGCTTCATGCCACCAGGATCAAAAGGAAAATTCAATGCAAATCCATTTATCATGACATATCTTCCTTTGCAATGCTTTATGCTAAAGCAACCAAATTTAGATGTTGAGTTAAAAATCCTTTCTTTTGACATTGTGGCTTCTAAGAAGTAGATCTGTACACATATCAGCCACTCATTCATCCTCTTGTCCAGCCCTAATAAAATTTTCAGTTGTTTTTTTGGGCTAGGTGTATAAGGTGGGATGATGAAAAAATCTAAATCAAAGGAGAGCCCTATCTCTTCTTTTTGCCCTACCCAAATCTCTAATGGCTTTTCAGGGGAAGATTCTATGATAGGACCTATGGTTTCTTCTTCCTCCCCTTCATCTAATTCTTCAGCTATGGTTTCTTTTTTAGCCTCTAATGATGTTTCTTCTTGCTGGGTTTTCTCTTCTACCTCTTCTACATTCATAGCTATTTCAGCCATGGTGGTTTCTTCTTTGACCTCATCCATTTTCTCCATGCTTTCTTCTTCAGCCACTAATTCTTGTAAATCTTGCTCTTCTGAATTTTCTTCAAGATAATCCATCCACCTTACTAGGTCCTCCCATTCTTGATAGGTATAAACTGTGACCGGTTGCTTTATTGACTGGACTTCAGTTTGTAATGTCTCCATTGACTGGAGTTCGGCATACATTGCTCGGAGTAGTTTACTATCATCCTCCCAGTCATCCCTTGCGATCATTGACTCCTCCTTCTGGTTGTATGAATTGCCATATGGGTCTAACCTGCAGGAATTAGACTCATAATTAGAAAAATCAGATCTTGAATTTAAATGACATACATTAGTAGCATGGTTACCTCCACACACATCACAAAAATAATTCACAGAATTTCTTTGTAGTTGCATGATATCAGCTTGCCTTTGAAGTAAATCAAATTGACTTTGCATGTTAAGCATATCATCATGTTGGGTGGGAGAATTATAAGAGTGGTCAAACGAACTATATGGCTGTTCTTCACATGGCATATAAAAATTTCTAGAGTGCAGAAAAGAATTCCATGCTTGATTTGGGTAAGAAAAATCATCATACTCCTCAAGGCATCTCCTTCCATATGTGGACTTATGCAAACCAAAATCCATGCACACAACACATCAGTCCACCAAAAATAAAAAAAAAATAAAAATAAACAGAAAACAGAAAACAGAATATACACTCAAAGCTCTAGTTTTAAACACTAGCAATTACTATTAAAACATTGGTCCCCGGCAACGGCGCCAAAAACTTGATGCGATCCCAGCTAATCACTAGCAAGAGGACTAATCAATGTAATGTAGACTTATGTAAGTCCGAATATCGTCCCACATGGACCAAGCTAATAGATAATTGCTTTTCTAGTTTAAAAACCAAAGTTTGAGAAATCAATTGGGAAGGAGTGATAAAAATAGAAAATAAACTAATCTACCTAATTCTATAAAGATCAAGAGAGGGCTTTTGATAAAATCAGTATGGAAAAAGGCATTGGAAATCCAATTCCCTCCCTAGGCAATTCTGAGATTGAATAGAAGTTGAGCTTTGGAAATCAATTTCTGACGAGCTTATTAAACCATGGCTACAATCCGCATCGGCATCACCTATTTCTATCTCCTAGAGTAAACCTAGCTAGCATGATTGACTCTACTTGATAGCATAAAGATGAAGCTCATTGTGTCATAGGCAGATCAACTAATCCAACAGGGTATTACTTTAAGGTCGAGGATTAACCCAAGGATTAGTGATCTACCTAGTGCATAAACTCAAAAAGACTGTAAACTCCTATCAGCATGTCTCACCTTAAGCCCAGCGTCACCTTATAACCAGTACATAGCTAGACAGCAAGTATGAATCAAGAAATTACAGCAATGAAAACTCATTCATGCACCAAACTAAAAACCAATTAAATTATAAGTATCAATCTCATTACATGCCTAGGGAGTCATGGCCTCCCAATATAAAAGACTACTCCATGCTGAACATTAAAGAACAAAACAAGGTCTTGAATACAACCATGAAGAAGAAAAGAAAAGATAAACTAAGTACAAACTTCCCTTGAGAAGGATCTACTTGTTGAACATGGCTTCTAATGGCTGCTTCTCCTCCTTGCCTCAAAAGCTTCCATGGGACGTCTCGTATGCCTCTCAAGACTCTCTATAAACTAATATATATAATAGAACTTGAACTGAAAACTAAAATACAAAAGTGGATGGAAAAACTGGATCTAAAACTGAATGTTTTGCTCTTTGCCTCGGACCTCCTTATATACTTGTTCTGCTGCCCATGTCATGTAAATTGCTCTCTGTCCAGGGGTATGAAGTACCATCTCCCGACCTCAGAATTGGCTCAAATTACATCAGGACCTTCCTTTTGAAGTCCTTTCCATACTCACGAAGTTTGAATCCATTCTGATTTGGGAAACTCCAGATATGAGGGAAGGAAGTTGCCTTGATTTCTGCTGCCAACTTCTACACGGGTCCACCACTTTGAAGATGTGTAACTCGAGAATCCTGGCTTGGATTGACCTGAAGTTTCGTGGGAAGATTCTCTGTAGTACCAGGAAGCTTCTTTCCAAGTTTTGCTTCAATTGGAATAGTGAAACTTCTTCTCTGATCTCCAGAAAATCCGGATTTTTCTCCTTCCATATGCAGCAGATTCCTGTTTTGAAACAACTCCTTCTTTGAACCATTCAATGCATCTAGACATAAAAATTTTACCTTAAACTCTTCGTGGGCACCTTCCTTAGACGTCTGGGACTCCTCCTCCCAAGTTTGGATTGGATTTGATTGCAGGTTCCCGAGATTTTTGAATTCTGAGCAGCAAAGTCACAGGCGCTGTCGCGTCAAATTGTGGCGCGGTCGCGCCATTAAACCCGATATTCGTTTAAGTAAACTCTCCACATGGCGCGGTCGCGCCGATATGTGCTGAGATTTGGCGCGGTCACGCCAGTCCTTAGACAATTTCTTGGTGTTTTGCCGACTTCTCGTTTTAGAACCTAGAACTCCATGTATGGAAACAGAGTGGCGCGGCTGTGCCACTGAGAGCGCCATCTCGCATTCCGGGGTTGTCTTCTATCAGGTTCTGGTAACCGTTGGGAATTTCCAGGAATTGTTTAAATTATTGTCCAATAAATCTGCGCGGTCGCGCCAGAAACGGCGCGGTCGCGCCGTTCTTCAGTTTGGCCTCTTTTGCTCTTTTGGCCTCTTTTGCTCTTCATTTTGGCCTCAGTTTTAGCTCCAAATCCCATTCTTCTTCTTCCACTGGGTACCTGAGACATAAAACATAAAACTGAGTCATATTTGTTGATTTTATGCTCGGAATTAACTCAGAATTAAGATTTTCAATCAAATGTAATGCCCAAAGATAGTGTCTTTTAGACACTTATCATTGCGCATCTTTTATGCGCAGCTGTTCGCTTTGCTCTTTTATCGCAGCCTGCATTTCGGCAAGCTGTTCTTCAATAGTCTTGGCCGAAGTTGTCATTGCGGCCATTTTGACGGTTTGCGTCGGAGTGACTGTTCTTGACGTAACTTGGAGATATGAAGCCATCGTCGGTGACTTCATTGGAGAGGTGGTCGTTTTGGGGGACCGGTCAGAAGGACCAGTCGCAGGTTGATTGCGGAGAATGGCTCTTGGCGACGACAGGCTTGCAGTGACGTCTACCGGCAAGAATCAAAATGATGAGATAGGTGATGTTGCAACAGGGGAGGTTGCCGGTGTTTGTCGGCGAGGTGAACGGATGGGTGGTGGACCAGCTACTGCATTGAGAGCGGCCAGGAGGTCGTGGGAGACCATGACGACTGGTGAATTATTGGTGGGTGATGTTCTCTGTACGGAGGAAGCTGGCACAGAGTGTGTCCTTGCCATGGAGAGAGAGGAGATGCCCCCGCTTTGTTCGTATTGCTGCACCAAAGTGGGAACGATGGAACTTCTTCGCGACAGCGGTGACTGCGTCGGGCTAGTAATCGGGCTGCGAGGGGGTGAAGTGGCGACAGCCAGATATGTTGGCTTGGCCATCGCCGGCATCAGTTTGGCCGCAGTTGGTTTGACTGAGGCCGCGGTAGCCTGAGGCACGAACACGGAAGTTGGGCGACGTTCGTCGCGCATAAATGGAGCTTGTCCAGTGGATAAACTTCTAGCCAGAGCCCTTGTGAGTGGGCGAGTGGCAGGTGGAGGAGATGTCGGAGCGCGGAGGTTAGCCGGAGATGCGGCTGTGGGTCCTCGAGCTCCGGTGGTCGAGCTTGCAGTCGCGGTAGGACGTAGCTGAGCATAACTCGAGGAGGCAGCTTGCTTGCCTCTGTTGTTGGTGTTTTTGTTGATGTTGCCGTTGTTGGAGTTGCTGGCCATGGTTGTGGTTGAAGGGTTTTTTTTTTTCAAACGGAGAAGGAGATGAGAGGTAGGAAAAGTCCCACCGGGCGTGCCAAATCTGTTTCACCGAAAATCCGCCGGTCCGCAAAGAGGCGCAACTGAGAGAATATATCGATTACTTTAGAATAAATTTGTGTTACAGGGTATGGTGTATATATCAGGAATTGCGAGTACAATCTCCTATGGTTCCTCTGATTCGATCTCCGTGTGAATTTGGCTAAGTTGAAGCTTCTGCGAACGAACGAACGTCGAACTTGAGTTGCGAGAGTGAATGAACAGGATATATTGTGGCTTTGGTCGGTCGAACGGAGGTATTTTTGCTGCGCATGAATCGACTTGTGACGTTGCCGACAATCGTGTAGAGCTGCTCCGGTTGAACTGTAGAGCGACGAGCGGCGAGTTGCTTGACTTCAATGGTTTGACGAATCCTCTGTGAGTGAGAGCTTCTCCTCTGAGAAGGAATTTGAGTCCTTCTGTTTGAGAGAGAGAGAGAGAGTTCTTCACTTGTCAGGATGTCTTTTTGGAATCGATTCTTCACCCCTTGGACAGGGAACTTCTGGCTATTTATAGTCGGTCTGTGTAGCTGTTGAGGGGCGTTGCCTAGGAATGGGGATCGTGATCCTCATTCTGCTGTGAATTTGAGGAAGAAGAGGGGAAGAGGGAGACCAGGAACGTGGCCCCTCTTTCTCTCCTTATGTTGAAGACCGAGACTGGCTGTTGATTGCTGAGGTGGGCGGTGAGCTGATGAAGCATGTTGACGAGTGCTGACTCGACAGTTTCTGCTGACGAAGACGTCGACTGTGTCGATGACGTGACGACACGGCTGGACTTCGCGATGGGCTGTAGTGACGAACTTCAAAGATCGACGAGGCCTGTCCACGATCGTTGTGTGATGGATCGGTGGGTTGTTGGACTCATCGAATTTGGGCTATGCACATTTTGGTGCATACAGTAAGTAAAAAATAAATAAAAGAATTTATTAAATATATATGATAATGTTTACATTTTATAAATGATCCTTTATATTTGATGTCAGACTACGTTTTAACTAATATATAAATGTTTCAAATCTACCTGTTTATCTAGCTAACAAATCTGCCCTTTATTAATTGGAAGGTCTACAAAATGAATTTTTTCAATTCACATCGCTAAGGGTAATTTCAATAAATTTAGGTGTTTATATTTTTAACCCAAGGGTTAGATTTGATAATCCAAACCCAATATTTTTTGGGCAGGGTCGGAAAAGAATTAGCGAAGAGAAGAAAAAAAAGTTATTTAGTAAATAAAATAAGTTATTTAGTCATTCAGAGAGGAATTAGAGAAAGAAAAAAAGCAAGAAGGAGATATGTTAGAGGAGGGAAAACAGGGAACAAGAGAAGAAAAGGGTAGGGAATGGTAAGTTGAGAAAAATCAAGAGAAATCGACAAATAATGATATAAGAAAGGAGAAAAATGGATCCTCGAAAAGAGGAGGGAGTGATGAACAAAGGGACAAAAAAATCTTCCACAACAACTACTTTTCAAAGAATAAAAATAGAGAAGGCTTATTAGTTATATTTCATACTCTTGTGGAAAATCATCATTTTAAGAGTAGTTAGACGAGCACTTTGAAAAACTAAGAAACAATTAGACCTGCATATAAAAAAACTAAGATACAATAGAAAAATAGAGCTAATTAAGAAGGAGAGATATTTAAATGAGGCCAAGAATATAATGCTATAAAAATCCTAAAGCAAAGTGGTACAAGGAAACATATCAAACCTTTCAACGAAATATTTTAATGGCTCAATAATGTCAATTTCCCTATAGATTGAAGAAACAATGTTGCAGCTGTCAAACCAAAAAAAAATTGTAGAGGTACGCAGAGAACAACTTATGGCTATAGACGACAACATGATAAGAAAAAAAATCCATGTGCTGTAGAAAATTGAAGTTGATAGAGTCGACCTATCTTTGCAAATAGAAGATGATTGGATCTTGATTTAAACTGAGGCGAAATTGAAGCGTTCACTGAATGGAAAAAAAGATGGTCATGTTTATGAACTGATCAGATGGACAATTGAAGCCACAGAGAGGAGATTGAGACGCAGATTAGAAGTGGGAAAGACACCAAATTTGTCCAATTTGGCTCAAATCTGGAGACATTTTAGGCTAACAGAATTGAGGGCAGATTTCTAAAATTTTTAACAGAGACAGTCAAGTTTATTGGTAAATTACAAAACCCAACCTGTAACTAGTAATTTACTTAAGACTGCAGTCTAGTATAGATCATTTCGTGCATCCAGGCCGGGTTTGAGAGAGACTCAGTGATAGAAAAGAAAGATTGGAGAAGAGAAAAGCAAACTTATTTATTGCTTGCTTAACGTAAATTTCTAGTTAAAGAAAATTACTCTATACGCAAGTGCACGTATCACACAAGTAATAAAGTGGACTCAAGAGTCCAGATGTCAAACGCACAGGGACTATGTGTAGATTAACTATGAACATCCTAATAGCTATATCTAACCGCATGAAAGGATAATCAACAAAAATGCTAAAATATGCACATTAACTAGGACCCGGACAAGGGATAACTAGGAGAATCTTTTTAAAATAGAGGTAGGGATGCCATTTCATGTCCCCGTGGTCTGAACCTATTTTAGCATTCAAGCATTTCATTGAATACTTGGTGGACCCAGGAATATGGTATGCACAGGTCTTTTTCGAGATCACCCCAATCATGGCCACTATTTCGTCCCTCTAATCTTCCGATTGAAGGTCTAGAAAGAGAACCCACTACACGTAGCCTATAGGTCAGGTATGACAGTGGGTTATTCGTAACTCCTCACACGAATCCCCTAGCAAGACCTCCTAACTAGGAGGAACGCACGTTGTCTAATGCAAGTGTACCAAAATGTACCCTCCCGAGATCGAATCGGGTTCCTAAATATCATTTAATAGCTAGCTAGGCAAGTAATCAAACTCTAAGCATGCATTAGAGACACTACACTATAAAATCATGCTTAAAACACTAAAATAACCAAATACGTCGCATAGGTACGTTACATCACACCCCCAAATGGGGGTTTAAACACACATGGAGTAAAAATACAACACAAATCTCAAGTTCAACTACATGTCTATAAAAAAAATACACATGAAGGAAAGAAAATGAGATAAAAGATCAAACTCTACGTGTTCTACACTTCTTGAAGGTTGAATCCTCCTCCCAGATGGAGATCTCCTCAAGAAGTGGCCCCAAAATCCTCCCTAGAAGCACTAGCACGAACCCTAGACGAGTCTAGGTCGACTCCTCAAGCCGCAAGTCCGAATGCCCTAGTTTTCCGCCAAAACATGAATTTGTAGAGTGTAGTTCGTTGAACGGCAAAATTAGAATAAAGTCCTTGGCGCCATATGCTGTCGGGGACTTTCTTGGCGCCCAGCCCCTATGCGCCATAGCGCATAAATCCTACGCAGGGGCGGTGGTGTCATACTTCTTCACCATGGCGTTCGCCAAGGCGTAGAGTCCCGGCGCCCTAACCCTGCAAGACGCAGAGTCCCGGCCCCCTAACTCTGCAAGACGCAGAGTCCCGGCGCCCTGACCCTGCAAGGCACAGAGTCCCGACGCCCTAACCCTGCACTTCCTTTAAATTGGGGTAAAAATTCCATTTTTTGCCCGATTTTCTTAGGAATTCTTCCGTTGTTCTTCTTATTGTATTTTCTTCATGTTCTATGCAATAAACAAGTAGAATTAAGTTAAATTGCCATGATTTGGGTAAATTTAGGTATATAAAACATCAGACAAATGTATGTAATTATTATTCCTATGCTTCAACCTGATTGATTAGAAAGGGACCTAGAACTTACAGTGCTTCATCTAGAGATTATTATGGAGAGTGAGGAAGAAAAGAAATTTTAAGGGAAGGCACTTTTAGGAGTTGATAATGGAGGAAGAAAATAGCAAGAGAGACTTCATGTGTTGCAAGTAGAGAGAGCTTAACTAACATAAAAAAACTAGGTAAAGAGAAAAGAAAATGAGGGGTTCGAATAAAGCTATAGTTATGGCTGGATGAAAAAGCAAAATGCGAGGATCAAATAAAGCAATAATTATGGTCAGAAGATATCAAAAAAAAAAAAAAAAACACAGGGAGAGGTCGTTCAACAATGGGGGATGTGGAAACATAATATAATTATTTTTTTAACTTTCTTTTTCTTCTTAGCTTAAAAACTACCAATTTGATGCCATCCTTTTCCAATTTCAGACACTACAAGAAAAAAGAGCTTTTGTCACGAACGAATTTTGTAACAAGAAGTCTAAAATTTGTGACAAAAGACGTATGTTACGAATTTTTCGTGACAAAAGGTTCGTAACCACTATTTCCAATATAACCACCACTAATTTTTGCATGTTTTGATCTATTGAAATATTAAATATATAAAACTATATACTGTATAATATTCAATGGTTGTACCAGTGGTACAGCCCGGTCTAACCAGGTTTGATTGGACATATTGGATTTAAAGGCTAGTTTGGTTTTTAAAAAACACTAGGTTGCACATTTTAAATATAAATTTCATTAATTAAATAAAATTTATATAAAAAATTATCCACAAAATTTTAATTTTCTAGTAAAAATAACATCATTTAACTATGAAATTAAATATATTGGCAACTATTAAAAGTGGTAAAATAAAACATTTATGGGGATCAAAATATAGTCATGAAATTAACTATTGAGAAAAGAAATAAACAAATTAATACGAATTTATTTGTCATGAATACCTGATTTTGTAACAACAACTTCTAACAACATAAGAAAAAATTCCCGCATTTTTAATTTGTCATAATATATCTGTCACGGATATCTAATTTTGTAACAACAACTTCACCCAATTTCCCACGTTTCTTATTTGTCACGATTATTTAAAGTTTGTGACAAAAACCAAATTTATCAGTTACGAAATTACATTCGTAACAAAAAGACAATTTAATAATTCTTTTGAGTTACAAAAAGTGCAATTTTGTAACTATAAACTTTCGCGGGAAGAATAAAATTTCCCTCAAGTTTTACTTGTCACGAAAGTGAGAGCTTCGTGACAAATATTCTCATTTTAAAAAAATATTTTTTAATTCTTCAATTTTTGTTACAAAATATTTTGTTTCGTGACAAAAGCATTATTTATTGTTACAAAAATCATTTCGTGACAAAAAAATAGTAACTACAACTTTTTTTTCTTGTAGTGAGAGTCTGACATTAAACAAAATTTTGGTTGTTAGTAAACACTAATATAGGTGTTTTATACTAAAAGGGATAAAGTGCAAAATAAGAAAAAAAATTAAGTTTACTTGAGTTAGGTGCAAATCGTAAATTAATAAACAAATAAAGATGCTAAAGAATCTAGTGATCAAACAAATAACAAAAAAAAACTATAGAAGAGAGATCTACCAAGAAAATGCAACCAAAGTTGGTTTCACAAACTCACCAACCCAACACAAATCATTTTGTCGACGAACAACAACTCATTGGACGACAACTGACTTACCATGGTCAACTATGGTGTCATCTCCTGCAAATTACTACAACCTTCACTACTTTTAGCTTTGCAGCTCTATAGATATTAGCATGATAAGGAGGGTAAATCCAAGCGTGCTTAAGACATATGCTAGTTGGGAAGTTGAAGAAAAAATGGGAGAGAAAGAAAAATAGAGCCATTACTAAAAGTCAATAAGTTATATCAAGAATACAGGACAAAAGAGAGAATGACTGAGGAGATAGGGGAGGCTAACGAGATAGAAAGGGGTGAACCCGAAGCTAGGCAGAATTTTGAAAGGAAGGAAGCAAATTAGAAGAGAAACATGAAGAAACTTACTTGTAGCCGGATGCTAAGATGTTCATTCATTTCTCAAAGAGGGGGAGGGATTGACAATTGAAAGAGAGCAGAGAAAATAAAAAAAAAACAAGAAGGGGAGGAGGAAGGGATGACCGAAAGATAACATTGAAATAGGAAAAAAGAAGGTAAACATGAAGAAACTTACGTGCAATCGGGCGCTGAACTATTCGTTTTCTCAAAGAGGGGGAAGAGCTGTTTAAAAAAAAAAAAAAAAAAAACAAGACGGGGTGGAGGATGACATCGAAAGATAACAACAAAATGGGGATAAAAATTAGATGACCAACCTGTTGAGAGGAAGAAACAAACAATTAATAGATTGTAGTGAAAAGGAAAAAAACCAAGAAAGGGGATGAGGAAGATGATTAGAAGTGAAATGATAAAAAGTTAGATGATTAAGAAAATTGAAACAGGGAAAAAAAGAAAAAAATAAAGAAACAAAAATGAAAATTATGATAGAAAGAGAAAACAATGAAGTAAATAAAGTAATAGAAGAAAGCAATTCATGATCTAGGTTCATGAACCCAGGGCAAATAGAATTCAATGCCATTGCTGATCTTCGGTATTGCTTTCATGAATAGAGAAAAAAAGGGAGAGACCGAATTCAATGCCATTGACGATCTTCGGTACTACTTTCATGAACCGAAAAAAGAGGGAGAAACCCGAAGTGTTTCTGCATGGAACGAGCGAATTAAAACGCCGTCTTTGCCTTGTGCAACGGAAGTTATAGACCGCAAATTCCAACCGAAAATCGGAGAATAGAGAAGAATTAAGGAGCACAGAGCCGAAAAGGGGGGAGCGATAAGGAGAAAGGAGTGAGAAAGAAAACAAGGGAAGGTGGGGCCCAAAATCTAACATGACACTGTCGAAGAGACTCCAGATCCCTTTTTTGTGGAAGTAAAAAAAATCCAATCTGCTTTATATATATAAATGAAATGGATGTTTTGTGGATCATATACCTACTTTAATTTAAATATCAAACTATATTTCAAATCTTGATTTTAATTGAATCTTATATCTAAGGACATTTTTACCCCTCCTTATCCCAGTAATAGAGAACCGGTCCAACAACATTAAATGCTTCAATTGAGAACCTGTTAGGTCTAGAAATCTACAGTAGTTCAACTCTCTCGTACTCTCAGCTCTCTCAGCAATACTCTCTCTCTCAGCAACCCTCCCTCTCTTGGCAATGCTCTCACTCTCTGCAACGCACTCTCTTTGCAATGCTCTCTCTCTGCAAAGCCTCTCTGCAATGCTCTCTCTGCAATACTCTCTCTCTCTCTTTGCAATGCTCTCTCTCTCTCTCTCTCTCTCTCTCTCTCTCTCTCTCTGCAATGCTCTCTTTCGGCAACTCTCTTTCAGTAACCCTCTCTTTCGGCAACCCACGGGTCCAGCGACGGGTTTCAAAGGGCCTATACATCAAGGCGAGCTGCCCCGTTCGGAATAAAAACACACAAGCACCAGGGGATGCCTGCGACCCAGCAAGGCCACAAGAGGTCCGTGCAGTGAAGGGAAGACCACGCGATGAGACAATGGCTCATACGGCCAGGAGCACCGCTCGCGCAAGTCCAATATGCACCACTTTCATACGCTGGGCGTGGTGCACCCTTGAGGCCCCAGCCCCGTGCAAAGGCGAAGCCAACAAAGGCGCCGTAAGGCACCAGCCAGCAGCAAGTCAAGATCGGGAGAGGGGCACCGAGCGGTCCCACAGAGAGCGTGAAAGATCAAATTACTCGAGTAGGGAAAAAGGGTCGCTCGGGCCACAAGGGCCAATACCAGCTGAGAAAGAACTGGAAGGTCAAGTTGCCCAAATGAAAGTGTGGGGCGAACAGCCTTTGCACTGCTCGCGCGTTGAGGAGCAGGCCATTGCACAGAGCCCTCGGGGGGCAACAAGCCCTTCCTCGGGGCGCAGAGGGGCGAAAGGCCCTTGCTGAGCATGCGGGGGGGCAACAGGCCCAGGCTTATCGCGCGCGCCACAGGGCTCGCAACGCGCCTACCGCACCCGACGCAATCCATTCCCGCTTATGGGAAATCCCAAATATATCCCTCAGCCACGCGGTACCGCAAAAGTGTCTGTACCGTCACCACGAGGTGGGGCCCACCGCAAGCGGGCTCAAGGTGCGGCGAGCTGACCCCGCCAAGACGCCAGCCAGGCTTGGGGCTGGCCTGCCCCTTCTCAAGGCTCACCCGGAGGGTTAGGCCTGCCCCATGCCTCACTGCGCCGGGGGGGGCTGGGCTGCCCCTTGCCTTGTAGGCTGGTGGGGGCTGGCCTGCCCATTGTCTTGTAGGCCAGGGGGGGCTGGCCTGCCCATGCCCATCTTGGGCGACAGAGGGGCTGGCTCGCCTGTCAAGCCCACGCCACCGGGTGGGGCTGGCTCGCCCCTCAGCTTCGCTGGCGTGCCTGGTGGGGGGCTGGCTCCCTTCTTGACCCCCTTGGCCTGGTGGGGCAAGCCTGACTCTAGCGCCGAAGGCCATGGTGGGGCTGGCCAGCCCCTTGCGCACGCAATCTGCTCCCCGCCTATGGGAAATCCCAAATATATCCCTCACCACGCCGGTATCGCCAAAGTGTGCATCTGCACCGCCACCACGCGGGTGCGCCCACCGCGAAGCGGGTTCAAGGTCGCGGCGCGAGCTGACCCACACGCCGCCAGGTGGGGCAGGCCTTTTTTGCCGCTTCTTGCCACAAGACGCCTGGAGGGGCTGGCCTGCCCCATCTTGCCAGCGCCAGAGGGGCTGGGCTGCCCCTTGTGCTCGCGTGCCTGGTGGGGCTGGCCTGCTCATTGTGCACGCAAGCCAGGTGGGGCTGGCCTGCCACTTGCGCGCGCGCGCCAAGTGGGGCTGGCCTGCCCCGTGCCCGCGCGCGCCAGGTGGGGCTGGCCTGCCCCTTGCGCGGGCACGCCTGGTGGGGCTGGCCTGCCCCTAACGCGCGCGCGCCTGGTGGGCTGGCCTGCCCCATGCGCGCACGCGCCTGGTATGGCTGGCCTGCCTCTAGCTCGCGCATGCCTGGTGGGGCTGGCATGCCCCTTGCGCGCGCGCGCCAGGTGGGGCAGGCCTGCCCCTTGCGCGCACGCGGTAGGAGGGGCTGGCCTGCCGTTTGCGCGCGCGCCCGGAGGGGCAAGCTTGACCCTAGCGCTCGCGCGCATGGTGGGGCTGGCCAGCCCCTTGTGCACGTAATCCGTTCCCGGCGCAATCCGTTCCCGCCTATGGGAAATCCCAAATATATCCCTCAGCCACGCGGTACCGCAAAAGTGTCTGTACCGTCACCACGTGGGGCAGCCTACTGCGAGTGGGTTCAAGGTACGGCGAGCTGACCTTCGCGCGCGCCAGGTGGGGCTGGCCTACCCCTACCGCGTGCGCGCCAGGTGGGGCTGGCCTACCCCTACCGCGTGCGCGCCAGGTGGGGCTGGCCTGCCTTTGTCTTGGCCAGCGGCTGGTGGGGCTGGCCTGCCCCTTCTTGCCAAGCACCGAGAGGGGCTTGCCTGCCCCCACCAGCCGGGTGGGGTGGGCTGGCCAGCACCTTGCGCTGCGGCCAGGAGGGCTGGCCTGCCCCCTTGCGTCTTGCGGCCGGGTGGGGCTGCCAGCCCCTTGGCGCCACCCTGGGGGGTGGGCCTGCCCCTTGCACGCCAATAATCCGTTCCCCCCTATTGGAAATCCAAAATATATCCCTCAGCCACGTGGTACCTCAAAATTGTCTGTAACGTCGCCACATGGTGGGGCCCACTGCGAGTGGGTTTAAGGTGCGCGGCGAGCCCCCACAGCTCTCCAGGGGGCAGGCCTGCCCCTTGCGCCACACCTGCTGTGTGTGGCTGGCCTGCCCCTTGTGTGCGAAAGTGCCGGGAGGGGCTGGCCAGCCACTTGCTGCCAAGCAAGGCCGAGGGGGGCAGGCATGCCCCTTGCACGCCCTCAGCCAAGCCAGGGGGCTGGCCTGCCCCTTGCCCCTGCCAGTGGGGTCTGGCCTGCCCCCTTGAGCCAGCGCCGGTGGGGCTGGCCTGCCCCTAAGAAGCACCAGGTGGGGCTGGCCGCCCCATCTTGGCGCCAGGGGTGGCTTGCCCTTTGCCCCACACGCCTATTGGTGGGGCTGGCCTGGCCTGCCCCCTGGCCCTGGGCTGGTGGGCTGGGCTTGCCTTGCCTGGCAACCTGGTGGGTGGGGCTGGCCTGCCTGCTGCTAGCTGTGCCAGGGGGGTTGGTTTCTGCCCCACGCGCTGGCGGCGCCTGGTGGGGCTGGCCTGCCCCATCTTGGCTGCCTTTGGTGGGGCTGCCCTGCCCCTTTGCTTTACACAAGACTGGGGGGGCAGGCTCGCCATTGATGCCAGCCGCCAGGTGAGGCAAACCTGACACTACGCTGCTGCATGGTGGGGCTGGCCAGCCCCCTTATGCCGCAACCGTTCCCCGCCACAATCCGTTCCCCCCATGGGAAATCCCAAATAAATCCCAGCCACGCTGCAATTACGCCAAAAGTCATGCACTGGTCACCACCTGGTGTGGCCCACGGCGAGCCTGAGCCTCAAGCTGCCAGGGGGGGCTGGCCTGCCCCTTGCGCGCGCGCTAGGAGGGGCTGGCCTGCCCCTTTCGCGCGCGCGCCTAGTGGGGCTGGCCTGCCCCTTGCGCCTGCGCCCTTGGAGGGGCTTGCCTGCTCCTACTCGCGCGCCTGGTGGGGCTGGCCTGCCCTTGAGCCCGCGCGCCTGGTGGGGCTGGCCAGCCACTTGCGCGCGCAATCCATTCCCAGCTATGGGAAATCCCAAATATATCCCTCAGCCACGCGGTACCGCAAAAGTGTCAGTACCGTCACCAGGTGGAGGGGCCCACCGCGAGCGGGTTCAAGGTGCGGGGAGCTGACCCCCACACGCTCCAGGTGGGGCTGGCGTGCCCCTTGCACGCAAAGGCCTGGTGGGGCTGGCCAGCCCCTTGAGCACGCGCGCCAGGAGGGGCTGGCCTGCCGCCTCCGCGCGCACTTCTGGTGGGGCTGGCCTGCCCCTTGCGCGCGCTCGCCTGGTGGGGCTGGCCTGCCCCTTGCGGGCGCGCGCCAGGAAGGCTTGGCCTGTCGCTTGTGCGCGCGCCTGGTGGGGATGGCCTGCCCCTTGCTCGCTCTCGCCAGGAGGGGCAGGCCTGCCCCTTCCGCGCGCGCCTGGAGGGGCTGGCCCTGCCCACCCAGCAGGTCAGGTAGGCCTGCCCCTCAGCGCCTGGCCTGGTGGGGGCTGGCCTGCCCTGCCCTCGATCTTGCCGCCCCGAGGGCCTGGCCTGCCCCTTGCGCGCGTGCGCCTGGTGGGACTCGCCTGCCCCTTGCGCGCAACGCCTGGTGGGGCTCGCCTGCCCCTTCGCCAAGATCAGCAGGGGCAGGGAGGGGCCATCTTGGCCTTCAGCGCCAGCATGGCAGCAGGGCGGGCATCTTGCCGCCAGCGCCAGCTGGAGCCCGGGCATGGCCCTTCTTGGCGCTTCCAAGCCCTACAATGGGTGGCCTGCCCCTTGCAAAGGCTCCTGCAGGGGCTGGCCTACCCCATGCGCGCACGCGCCTGCTGGGCTTTCCTGCCGACCGCGGGTGTGTGCAGCATGAAGCCAGCACACGTGGCATGGGATGAGCAGGACCTCGAAATACGCGTTCGCACCGCGACCGCCGGCCGCCTGCCATGGCGGGCGCGTCTTTGATATATTGGAGCCTAGTGGCTCGGAAGGGACGGGCGACTCAGGCAACTCTCCGCCGGCGGCGGTGGCCGGCGGCCGGCGACTAGCGACCGGCGATCGGCGACCGGCGGGACGGGTCCCCCCAAGCATGTGGTGGGATGGGCGGGGTGGGAGCTGCTGGCCCAACCCGCTTTTGGCTTTTGGGCAACTCGGAAGGAAGCTCGCACCTATAGAAAAACACATTTTTTTCCTTTTCCCACCTGATACCGCAAAAGTGTCTGTACCATCACCACGGTGTGGGGCCCAGCCTCTCCTGGCAACCCCATCTCAGGCAAGCAGGCCATCGGCTAGCGCCCAGCGCCTTCGCGCGTCCCTACAGGGACTGGCCTGCGCCAAGCGCGCGAGCGCCTGCTGGGGCTGGCCAGTGCCATGCGCGCGCGTGCATCATCTGTTGGGGCTGCCCTGCCCCATGCCAATAGGTCCTCGCTTGCCAATGGCGCACTTCGCAGGCCCATCCCATGCGCGATTTCGCGCATTGCTGGCCTCCCTGGCCCTTCGCGACTTTTTTGCCGTGCTGTTCGTGCTTTGCGTGCCCCTCGACGCGATTTTACGATTTCGAGCGCCGTTGGCCCCTGCCCCTCCCCCCCTCGTGATGCCTTTGCTAGCGGTCGGGATGAAGGCATACGCGAAGCCGCCCCCGCCGCAGCGGCGCGAGATGCCGACATTTATGCGAAAGCAAGGACGACGTCGGGTGCAATTGCGTCGCTCTCAACGACGACGTCGTGCGCGATTTCTCGTGCGCCGCTTCACGATGCTGAGGTGGGTCGGGACGCTGCGGATAGCTCGCAGTGCGTCGGCGCTCTGGCAACGTAGCCAAGAACTCCTCCCCCTTTGTTCTCTTACTCACCCTTTCGTTGAATCGGACGAGGGCTCCGCGGTGCGACAAGGGGATGCTCCCCCTTTCCGCCGGCCCCTGCCCCGGCCCGAGCCCTGCGGTGCACGGTGCAGCGACCCGCATGGCGAGTACAGCGGGTGCTTTGATTCGCGCCCACCAGCCGCATCGCGAGCGTTGCCGCGTGCCGGCCCCGGCAACGCACCCCTGCCACCCGGCGCAATCAGAGCCGTCTCGGTGCGCGTGGGTCGGGGTCGCTGGTCAGCGGCAGGGTTGGTCAGCCAATTGGGGTTGCAAGGAGCTCTGTCGCAGGCATTGGCGCCGAGCTGGCGCCTGCCGGCCATGGGACTTGGAGCCGGCCGATGCGCGATTCGCGCGAGGGCCTTCCTTGCCTTGGCGACTGGCGAGTGGCTGCTGGCCTTGGCGACGAACGCTATGCGCGTCGCGAGGGCGTTCTTTCCTCTGCGCGTCGCGAGGGCCTGCCTGCCTCGGTCCCCGGCGCCGCGCGAGGACCTTTTTGCCTTTGCCGCGTCGCAAGTGCCTCCGCTTTCCTTGGCATGTCGCGAGTGCCCTCTGGCCTCGGCGCCGCGAGTAGGGCCTGCTGCCTCGGCGGCGCCCCAGCTCCCTCCCCTCCTTCTTGGCCGATTTGACAACAATTTCTGTTTTTGCAAAGTAGTTTTGACAACAACTTTGGTTGTCGCAAAATGGGTTCGCCAACAACTTCGGTTGTTGAAAACTAGGTTATGAATTAACTGGGTTTTGCAATAACTTAGGTTGTTGGAAATTGGGTTTGGCAACAACTTCGTTTGTCGAAAAACGGGTTTCACCACAACATCAGTTGTCATAAAATGGATTTCGTAACAACTTTGGTTGTCACAAAATGGGTTTGGCAACAACTTCGGTTGTCGCAATACGGGTTTGGCAACAACTTTGGTTGTCTCAAAACGGGTTTGGTAACATCTTCGGTCATCGCAAAACGGGTTTGGCAACAACTTCGGTTGTCGTAAAATGGGTTTGGTTACAACTTCGGTTGTCGCAAAACGGGTTTGGCAACAACTTTGGTTGTCTCAAAAATGGGTTTGGCAACAATTTTGGTTGTCGCCAAATAAGTTTCGCAACAACTTCGATTGTCGCCTAATGGGTTTGGCAACAACTTCGGTTGTCGTAAAATGGGTTTGGCAACAACTTTGGTGGTCGCAAAATGGGTTTGGCAACAACTTCGGTTATCGCAAAACGGGTTTGGTAACAACTTCGGTTGTCATAAAACGAGTATGGCAATAACTTCGGTTGTCGCAAAACGGGTTTGGCAACAACTTCGGTTGTTGCAAAAAGGGTTTGGCATCAACTTCGGTTGTCGCAAAACGGGTTTGGCAACAACTTCGCTTGTCGCCAATTACGTGTTGCAACAACTACGGTTGTCACCAAGTGGGTTTGGCAACAACTTCGGTTGTCGTCAAACGCGTTTGAAAACAAATTTGGTGGTCACAAAATGGGTTTGGCAACAACTTCGATTATCGCAATACGGGTTTGACAACTACTTCAGTTGTCGTAAAACGGGTTCGGCAATAACTTTTCTTGTCGAAAAATGGGTTTGGCAACAACTTCGGATGTCGCGAAATGGTTTTGGCAACAACTTTGGCTGTCGCAAAACGGGTTTGGCAACAACATTGGTTGTCGTAAAACGGGTTTGGCAACAACTTCAGTTCTCGCAAAATGGGTTTGGCAACAACTTCGGTTGTCGTAAAACAAGTTTGGCTAAAACTTCGATTGTCAAAAAACGGGTTTGGCAAAAACATTGGTCGTCGCAAAACGGTCTTCGTAACAACATTAGTTGCCACAAAACGGGTTTTGTTACAACTTCGATTGTCACAAAATGGGTCTGCCAACAACTTCGGTTGTCGCAAAACGGGTTTGGGAACAACTTCGGTTTTCGTAAAATAAGTTTGGTAACATCTTTGGTTGTCGCAAAACAGGTTTGGCAACAACTTCGGTTTTCACAAAATGAGTTTGGCAATAAGTTCGGTTGTTTGAAAATGGGTTTGGTAACATCTTCGGTTATCGTAAAACGAGTTTGGCAACAACTTCAGTTGTCGCAAAACGGGTTTGGCATCAACTTCGGTTGTCGTAAAATCGGTTTGGCAACAACTTCAGTTTTTGCAAAATGGTTTTGACAACCCCTTCGGTTGTTGCAAAATGTGTTTGCCAACAACTTCGGTTGTTGAAAACTGGGTTTTGCAATAGCTTAGGTTGTTGAAAATCGGGTTTTGCAACAACTTCGTTTGTCGAAAAACGGGTTTCACTACAACATCAGAGTTCATAAAACGGATTTCGTAACAACTTCGGTTGTCACAAAATGGGTTTGACAACAAATTCGGTTTGCGCAATAAGGGTTTGGCAACAACTTTGGCTATCTCAAAACGGGTTTGGTAACATCTTCGGTTATCATAAAACGGGTTTGGCAACAACTTCGGTTGTTGTAAAATGGGTTTTGTTACAACTTCGGTTGTCGGAAAACGGGTTTGGAAACAACTTTGGTAGTCTCAAAAACAGGTTTGGCAACAATTTTGGTTGTCGCCAAATATGTTTGGCAACAACTTCGGTTGTCGCCAAACAGGTTTGGCAACAACTTCGGTTGACGTAAAATGGGTTTGACAACAACTTTGGTGGTCGCAAAACGGGTTTGGCAACAACTTCGGTTGTCGCAAAACGGGTTTGGCAACAACTTCGGTTGTCGTAAAACGAGTATGGCAATAACTTCGGTTGTCGCGAAACGGGTTTGGCAACAACTTTGGTTGTTGCAAAACGGGTTTGGCATCAACTTCGGTTGTCGAAAAACGGGTTTGGCTACAACTTCGGTTGTCGCCAATTACGTCTGGCAACAACTTCGGTTGTCGCCAATTACGTCTGGCAACAACTACGGTTGTCGCCAAGTGGGTTTGGCAACAACTTCGGTTATCGTAAAACGCGTTTGGCAACATATTTGGTGGTCGTAAAACGGGTTTGGCAAGAACTTCGGTTGTCGCAATACGGGTATGACAACTACTTCAGTTGTCGTAAAACGGGTTTGGCAATAACTTTTCTTGTCGAAAAATGGGTTTGGCAACAACATCGGATGTCGTAAAATGGCTTTCAAAACAACTTTGGCTGTCGTAAAACGGGTTTGGCAACAACATTGTTTGTCGTTAAACGGGTTTGGCACAAACTTCTGTTGTCGCAAAATGGGTTTGGCAACAACTTCGGATGTCGCAAAACAGGTTTGGCTAAAACTTCGATTGGCAAAAAACGGGTTTGGCAAAAACATTGGTGGTCACAAAACGGGCTTCGAAACAACATCAGTTGTCACAAAACGGGTTTTGTTACAACTTCGGTTGTCACAAAATGGGTCTGGCAACAACTTCGGTTGTCGCAAAATGGGTTTGGCAACAACTTCGGTTTTCGTAAAAGAGGTTTGGTAAAATCTTTGGTTGTCGCAAAACAGGTTAGGTAACAACTTCGGTTTTCACAAAATGAGTTTGGCAACAACTTCGGTTGTTTCAGAATGGGTTTGGTAACATCTTCGATAGTCGCAAAAAGGGTTTGGCAACAACTTTGGTTGTCGCAAAACGGGTTTGGCATCAACTTCGGTTGTCGCAAAATGGGTTTGACAAGAATTTCAATTTTTACATGATGGTTTTGACAACAACTTCGGTTGTTGCTAAATGGGTTCGCCAACTACTTCGGTTGTTTAAAACAGGGTTTGGCAATAACTCAGGTTGTTTGGCAACAACTTTGGTTGTCGCAAAACGGGTTTGTTACCATCTTCGGTTATCGCAAAACGGATTTGGCAACAACCTCGGTTGTCGTAAAATAGGTTTGGCAACAACTTCGGTTGTCGCCAAACAGGTTTAGCAACAACTTCGGTTGTCGTAAAATGGGTTTGACAACAACTTCGATTGTCGCAAAATGAGAATGGCAATAACTTTGGTTGTCGTAAAACGGGTTTGGCAACAACTTCGGTTGTCGCAAAACGGATTTGGCATTAACTTCGTTTGTCGCAAAACGGAATTGGCAACAACTTTGTTTGTCTCAAAACGAGTTTGGCAACAACTTCGGTTGTCACCAAATACGTTTGACAACAACATCGGTTGTCGCTAAATGGGTTTGGCAACAACTTCGGTTGTCGTTAAACGCCTTAGGCAACAAATTAGGTAGTCGCAAAACGAGTTTGCCAACAAATCATGTTGTCACAATACGGGTTTGGCAACAACATCTGTTGTCGTAAAACGGGTTTGGCAAAAACTTTGGTTGTCGAAAAATGGGTTTGGCAACAACTTCTGATGTCGCAAAATGGGTTTGACAACAACTTCGGCTATCGCAAAATGGGTTTGGCAACAACTTTGGTTGTTGCAAAACTAGTTTGGCAACAACTTTGGTTGTTGCAAAACTAGTTTGGCAACAACTTTGGTTGTCGCAAAACAGGTTTGGCAACAACTTTGAATGTTGCAAGACAGGTTTGACAAAAACTTCGGTTGTCGAAAAAAGGGTTTGGCAAAAACATCGGTGGTCGCAAAACGGGATTCGAAACAACATCAGTTGTCACAAAACGGGTTTTTTTACAACTTCGGTTGTCACAAAATGGATCTGGCAACAACTTCGGTTGTCACAAAACGGGTTTGGCAACAACTTCGGTTGTCGTAAAATAGGTTTGGTAACATCTTTGGTTGTCGCAAAACGAATTTGGCAGCAACTTTGGTTTTCACAAAATGGGTTTCGCTACAACTTCGGTTGATTCAAAATGGGTTTAGTACCACCTTTGGTTGTCGCAAAACGGGTTTGGTAACAACCTCGGTTGTCGCAAAACGGGTTCGGCAACAACATCAGTTGTCGCAAAACGGGTTTGGCATCAACTTCGGTTGTCGCAAAATGGGTTTGACAACAACTTTAGTTTTTGTAAAATGGTTTTGACAACAACTTCGGTTGTTGCAAAATGGGTTCGCCAACAACTTCGGTTGTTGAAAACTAGGTTTTGCAATAACTTAGATTGTTTGACAACAACTTTGGTTGTCGCAAAACGGGTTTGGTAACTTCGGTCTTCGCAAAACAAATTTGGCAACAACTTCGGTTGTCATAAAATGGGTTTGGTAACAACTGCGGTTGTTGCAAAACGGGTTTGGCAACAACTTTGGTTGTCTCGATAATGGGTTTGGCAACAACTTTGATTGTTGCCAAATAGGTTTGGCAACAACTTCGGTTGTCGCCAAACGGGTTTAGCAACAACTTCGGTTGTCGTAAAATTGGTTTGGCAACAACTTTGGTGGTCGCAAAATGGGTTTGGCAACAACTTCGGTTGTCGCAAAATGGGTTTGGCAACAACTTCAATTGTCGCAAAACGAGAATGGCAATAGCTTCGGTTGTCGCAAAACGGGTTTCCTAACAACTTTGGTTGTTTCAAAATGGGTTTGGTACCACCTTCGGTTGTCGAAAAACGGATTTGGCAAAAATTTGGTTGTCGCAAAACGGGTTTGGCATCAACTTCGGTTGTCGCAAAAAGGGTTTGACAACAACTTCAGTTTTTAAAACATGGTTTTGACAAAAACTTCGGTTGTTGCAAAATGGGTTCGCCGACAACTTCGGTAGTTGAAAGCTGGGTTTTGCAATAACTTAGGTTTCTGGAAAATGGGTTTGGCAAAAACTTCGGTTGTCGTAAAACGGGTTTCACCGCAACATCAGTTGTCACAAAACGAATTTCTTAACAACTTCGGTTGTCACGAAATGGATTTGGCAACAACTTCGGTTGTCGCAATACGGGTTTGGCAACAACTTTGGTTGTCTCAAAACGGGTTTGGTAACATCTTCGGTTATTGCGACAAGGGTTTGGCAACAACTTCGGTTGTCGTAAAATGAGTTTTGTTACAACTTCGGTTGTCGCAAAACGGGTTTGGCAACAACTTTGGTTGTCTCAAAAATGGGTTTGGCAACAATTTTGGTTGTTGCCAAATAAGTTTGGCAACAACTTCGGTTGTCACCAAACGGGTTCGGCAAAAACTTCGGTTGTCGTAAAATGGGTTTGGCAGCAACTTTGGTGTTCGCAAAACCGGTTTGGCAACAATTTCGGTTGTCGCAAAACGGGTTTGGAAACAACTTCGGTTGTCGCAAAACGAGTATGGCAATAACTTCAGTGGTCGTGAAACGGATTTGGCAACAACTTCGGTTGTTGCAAAACGGGTTTGGCATGAACTTCGGTTGTCGCAAAACAGGTTTGGCAACAACTTCGGTTATCGCCAATTACGTTTGGTAGCAACTACGATTGTCGCCAAGAGGGTTTGGCAACAACTTTGGTTGTCGTAAAACGCGTTTGGCAACAAATTTGGTGGTCGCAAAACGGGTTTGGAAACAACTTCGGTTGTCTCAATACGGGTTTGACAACTACTTCTGTTGTCGTTAAACCGGTTAGGCAATAACTTTTCTTGTCTAAAAATGGGTTTGGCAACAACTTCGGATGTCCCAAAATGGTTTTGCCAACAACTTTGGCTGTCGTAAAATGGGTTTTGCAACAACTTTGGTTGTCATAAAACGGGTTTGGCAACGACTTCAGTTGTCGCAAAACAGATTTGGCTTAAACTTCGGTTGTCAAAAAACGGGTTTGGCAACCACTTCGGTTGTCACAAAACAGGTTTGGCTAAAACTTAGGTTGTCAAAAAACTGGTTTGGCGAAAACATTGGTGGTCGCAAAACAGGCTTCGTAACAACATCAGTTGTCGCAAAACGGGTTTTGTTACAACTTCGGTTGTCTCAAAATGTGTCTGGCAACAACTTCGGTTTTCACAAAACGGGTTTGGCAACAACTATGGTTGTCGTAAAACGGGTTTGGCATCAACTTCGGTTGTCGCAAAAAGGGTTTGGGAACAACTTCAGTTTTTGCAAAATAGTTTTGACAACAACTTCGGTTGTTGCAGAATGGGTTTGCCAACAACTTCGGTTGTTGAAAACTGGGTTTTGCAATAACTTGGGTTGTTCGAAAATGGGTTTGGCAACAACTTCGTTTGTCGAAAAACGGGTTTCACCACAACATCAGTTGTCATAAAACGGATTTCGTAACAACTTTGGTTGTCACAAAATGAGTTTGGCAACAACTTCGGTTGTCGCAATACGAGTTTGGTTACAACTTTGGTTGTCACAAAACAGGTTTGGTAACATCTTCGGTTATCGCAAAACGGGTTTGGCAACAACTTCGGCTGTCGTAAAATGGGTTTGGTAACAACTTCGGTTGTCGCAACACGGGTTTGGCAACAACTTTGGTTGTCTCAAAAATGGGTTTGGCAATAACTTCGGTTGTCGCCAAACGGGTTTGGCACCAACTTCGGTTGTCGTAAAATGGGTTTGGCCACAACTTTGGTGGTCACAAAACGGGTTTGGCAACAACTTCGGTTGTCGCAAAACAGGTTTGGCAACAACTTCGGTTGCGGCAAAACGAGTATGGCATCAACTTTGGTTGTCGCGAAGTGGGTTGGGCAACAACTTCAGTTGTTGCAAAACGGGTTTGGCAACATCTTTGGTTGTCTCAAAACTGGTTTGGCAACAACTTCAGTTATCGGCAAATACGTTTGGCAACAACTTCGGTTGTCGCCAAATGGGTTTGGCAACAACTTCGGCTGTCGTAAAACACTTTTGGCAACAAATTTGGTGGTCGCAAAATGGGTTTGGCAACACCTTCGGTTGTCGCAATACGGGTTTGGCAACAACTTCAGTTGTTGTAAAACGGGTTAGGCAACAACTGTGGTTGTCGATAAATGGGTTTGGCAACAACTTCGGATGTCGCAAAATGGGTTTGGCAACAACTTAGGCGGTCGGAAAATGGGTTTGACAACAACTTTGGTTGTCGCAAAATGGGTTTGACAACAACTTCGATTGTCGCAAAAAGGGTTTGGCAACAATTTCGGTGGTCGCAAAACATGCTACATAACAACTTCAGTAGTGAAAAAATGGGTTTTGTAACAACTTCGGTTGTCACAAAATGGGTCAGGCAACAACTTTGTTTTCGCAAAACGGGTTTGGAAACAACTTCGGTTGTCGTAAAATTGGTTTGGGAACATCTTTGGTTGTCGTAAAACGGGTTTGGCAACAACTTCAGTTTTCACAAAATGAGTTTGGCAACAACTTCGGTTGTTTTAAAATGGGTTTGGTAACATCTTCGGCTGTCGAAAAACCTGTTTGGCAACAAATTCAATTTTTGCAAAATGGTTCTGACAACAACTTCGGTTGTTGCTAAATGGGTTCGCCAACAACTTCAGTTGTTGAAACCTGGGTTTTGCAATAACTTAGGTTGTTGGAAAATGGGTTTGGCAACAACTTTGGTTTTCGTAAAATGAGTTTGGTAACTTCTTCGGTCATCGCAAAACAGATTTGGCAACAACTTCGGTTGTCGTAAAATGGGTTTGGTAACAACTGCGGTTGTTGCAAAACGGGTTTGGCAACAACTTTGGTTGTCTCGATAATGGGTTTGGCAACAACTTTGATTGTTGCCAAATAGGTTTGGCAACAACTTCGGTTGTCGCCAAACGGGTTTAGCAACAACTTCGGTTGTCGTAAAATTGGTTTGGCAACAACTTTGGTGGTCGCAAAATGGGTTTGGCAACAACTTCGGTTGTCGCAAAATGGGTTTGGCAACAACTTCAATTGTCGCAAAACGAGAATGGCAATAGCTTCGGTTGTCGCAAAACGGGTTTCCTAACAACTTTGGTTGTTTCTAAATGGGTTTGGTACCACCTTCGGTTGTCGAAAAACGGATTTGGCAAAAATTTGGTTGTCGCAAAACGGGTTTGGCATCAACTTCGGTTGTCGCAAAAAGGGTTTGACAACAACTTCAGTTTTTAAAACATGGTTTGGACAACAACTTCGGTTGTTGCAAAATGGGTTCGCCGACAACTTCGGTTGTTGAAAACTGGGTTTTGCAATAACTTAGGTTTCTGGAAAATGGGTTTGGCAAAAACTTTGGTTGTCGTAAAACGGGTTTCACCGCAACATCAGTTGTCACAAAACGGATTTCTTAACAACTTCGGTTGTCACGAAATGGATTTGGCAACAACTTCGGTTGTCGCAATACGGGTTTGGCAACAACTTTGGTTGTCTCAAAACGGGTTTGGTAACATATTCAGTTATTGCGACAAGGGTTTGGCAACAACTTCGGTTGTCGTAAAATGAGTTTTGTTACAACTTCGGTTGTCGCAAAACGGGTTTGGCAACAACTTTGGTTGTCTCAAAAATGGGTTTGGCAACAATTTTGGTTGTTGCCAAATAAGTTTGGCAACAACTTCGGTTGTCACCAAACGGGTTCGGCAACAACTTCGGTTGTCGTAAAATGGGTTTGGCAGCAACTTTGGTGTTCGCAAAACCGGTTTGGCAACAATTTCGGTTGTCGCAAAATGGGTTTGGAAACAACTTCGGTTGTCGCAAAACGAGTATGGCAATAACTTCGGTGGTCGTGAAACGGATTTGGCAACAACTTCGGTTGTTGCAAAACGGGTTTGGCATGAACTTCGGTTGTCGCAAAACGGGTTTGGCAACAACTTCGGTTATCGCCAATTACGTTTGGTAGCAACTACGATTGTCGCCAAGTGGGTTTGGCAACAACTTTGGTTGTCGTAAAACTCGTTTGGCAACAAATTTGGTGGTCGCAAAACGGGTTTGGAAACAACTTCGGTTGTTTCAATACGGGTTTGACAACTACTTCTGTTGTCGTTAAACCGGTTAGGCAATAACTTTTCTTGTCCAAAAATGGGTTTGGCAACAACTTCGGATGTCACAAAATGGTTTTGCCAACAACTAAGGCTGTCGTAAAATGGGTTTTGGAACAACTTTGGTTGTCATAAAACGGGTTTGGCAACGACTTCAGTTGTCGCAAAACAGATTTGGATTAAACATCGGTTGTCAAAAAACGGGTTTGGCAACCACTTCGGTTGTCACAAAACAGGTTTGGCTAAAACTTAGGTTGTCAAAAAACTGGTTTGGCGAAAACATTGGTGGTCGCAAAACAGGCTTCGTAACAACATCAGTTGTCGCAAAACGGGTTTTGTTACAACTTCGGTTGTCTCAAAATGTGTCTGGCAACAACTTCGGTTTTCAAAAAACGGGTTTGGCAACAACTTTGGTTGTCGTAAAACGGGTTTGGCATCAACTTCGGTTGTCGCAAAAAGGGTTTGGGAACAACTTCAGTTTTTACAAAATGGTTTTGACAACAACTTCGGTTGTTGCTGAATGGGTTTGCCAACAACTTCGGTTGTTGAAAACAGGATTTTGCAATAACTTAGGTTGTTCGAAAATGGGTTTGGCAACAACTTCGTTTGTCGAAAAACAGGTTTCACCACAACATCAGTTGTCATAACACGGATTTCGTAACAACTTTGGTTGTCACAAAATGAGTTTGGCAACAACTTCGGTTGTCGCAATACGGGTTTGGATTAAACTTCGATTGTCAAAAAACGGGTTTGGCAACCACTTCGGTTGTCGCAAAACAGGTTTGGCTAAAACTTAGGTTGTCAAAAAACTGGCTTGGCGAAAACATTGGTGGTCGCAAAACAGGCATCGTAACAACATCAGTGGTCGCAAAACAGGTTTTGTTACAACTTCGGTTGTTTCAAAATGTGTCTGGCAACAACTTCGGTTTTCACAAAACGGGTTTGGCAACAACTTTGGTTGTCGTAAAACGGGTTTGGCATCAACTTTGGTTGTCGCAAAAAGGGTTTGGGAACAACTTCAGTTTTTGCAAAATGGTTTTGACAACAACTTCGGTTGTTGCAGAATGGGTTTGCCAACAACTTCGGTTGTTGAAAACTGGGTTTTGCAATAACTTAGGTTGTTCGAAAATGGGTTTGGCAACAACTTCGTTTGTCGAAAAACGGGTTTCACCACAACATCAGTTGTCATAAAACGGATTTCGTAACAACTTTGGTTGTCACAAAATGAGTTTGGCAACAACTTCGGTTGTCGCAATACGGGTTTGGTAACAACTTTGGTTGTCGCAAAACAGGTTTGGTAAGATCTTCGGTTATCGCAAAACGGGTTTGGCAACAACTTCGGTTGTCGTAAAATGGGTTTGGTAACAACTTCGGTTGTCGCAACACGGGTTTGGCAACAACTTTGGTTGTCTCAAAAATGGGTTTGGCAACAACTTCGGTTGTCGCCAAACGGGTTTGGCACCAACTTCGGTTGTCGTAAAATGGGTTTGGCAACAACTTTGGTGGTCGCAAAACGGGTTTGGCAACAACTTCGGTTGTCACAAAACAGGTTTGGCAACAACTTCGGTTGCGGCAAAACGAGTATGGCATCAACTTCGGTTGTCGCGAAGTGGGTTGGGCAACAACTTCAGTTGTTGCAAAACGGGTTTGGCAACATCTTTGGTTGTCTCAAAACTGGTTTGGCAAAAACTTTGGTTATCGGCAAATACGTTTGGCAACAACTTCGATTGTCGCTAAATGGGTTTGGCAACAACTTCGGCTGTCGTAAAACACTTTTGGCAACAAATTTGGTGGTCGCAAAATGGGTTTGACAACTCCTTCGGTTGTCGCAATACAGGTTTGGCAACAACTTCAGTTGTTGTAAAACGGGTTAGGCAACAACTGTGGTTGTCGATAAATGGGTTTGGCAACAACTTCGGATGTCGCAAAATGGGTTTGGCAACAACTTAGGCGGTCGGAAAATGGGTTTGACAACAACTTTGGTTGTCGCAAAATGGGTTTGGCAACAACTTCGATTGTCGCAAAAAGGGTTTGGCAACAACTTCGGTGGTCGCAAAACATGCTACATAACAACTTCAGTAGTGAAAAAATGGGTTTTGTAACAACTTCGGTTGTCACAAAATGGGTCTGGCAACAACTTTGTTTTCGCAAAACGGGTTTGCCAACAACTTCGGTTGTCGTAAAATTGGTTTGGGAACATCTTTGGTTGTCGTAAAATGGGTTTGGCAACAACTTCAGTTTTCACAAAATGAGTTTGGCAACAACTTCGGTTGTTTTAAAATGGGTTTGGTAACATCTTCGGCTGTCGGAAAACCGGTTTGGCAACAACTTTGGTTGTCGCAAAATGGGTTTGACAACAACTTCGATTGTCGCAAAAAGGGTTTGGCAACAACTTCGGTGGTCGCAAAACATGCTGCATAACAACATCAGTAGTGAAAAAATGGGTTTTGTAACAACTTCGGTTGTCACAAAATGGGTCTGGCAACAACTTTGTTTTCGCAAAACGGGTTTGCCAACAACTTCGGTTGTCGTAAAATTGGTTTGGGAACATCTTTGGTTGTCGTAAAACGGGTTTGGCAACAACTTCAGTTTTCACAAAATGAGTTTGGCAACAACTTCGGTTGTTTTAAAATGGGTTTGGTAACATCTTCGGCTGTCGGAAAACCGGTTTGGCAACAACTTCGATTGTCGCAAAATGGGTTTGGCATCAACTTTCGTTGTCGCAATATTGGTTTGGCAACAAATTCAATTTTTGCAAAATGGTTTTGACAACAACTTCGGTAGTTGCTAAATGGGTTCGCCAACAACTTCAGTTGTTGAAACCTGGGTTTTGCAATAACTTTGGTTGTTGGAAAATGGGTTTGGCAACAACTTTGGTTGTCGTAAAATGAGTTTGGTAACAACTTCGGTTGTTGCAAAACGTTTTTGGCAACAACTTTGGTTGTCTCAAAAACGGGTTTGGCAACTACTTTGGTTGTAGCCAAATAGGTTTGGCAACAACTTCGGTTGTCGCCAAACGGGTTTGGCACCAACTTCGGTTGTCGTAAAATGGGTTTGGCCACAACTTTGGTGGTCGCAAAACGGGTTTGGCAACAACTTCGGTTGTCGCAAAACGGCTTTGACAACAACTTCGGTTCTGGCAAAACGAGTATGGCAACAACATCGGTTGTCGCGAAGAGGGTTGGGCAACAACTTCAGTTGTTGCAAAACGGGTATGGCAACATCTTTGGTTGTCTCAAAACGGGTTTGGTAACATCTTCGGTTATCGGCAAAATACGTTTGGCAACAACTTCGGTTGTCGCCAAATGGGTTTGGCAACAACTTCAGTTGTCGTAAAACGGGTTAGGCAACAACTTTGGTTGTCGTTAAATGGGTTTGGCAACAACTTCGGAAGTCGCAAAATGGGTTTGGCAACAACTTAGGTAGTCGGAAAATGGGTTTGACAACAACTTAGGTTGTCGCAAAATGGGTTTGGCAACAACTCCGATTGTCGCAAAAAGGGTTTGGCAACAACTTCGGTGGTCGCAAAACATGCTACATAACAACATCAGTTGTGAACAAATGGTTTTTGTAACAACTTTGGTTGTCAGAAAATGGGTTTGGCAACAATTTTGGTTTTCGCAAAACGAGTTTGGCAACAACTTCGGTTGTCGTAAAACGGGTTAGGCAACAACTTTGGTTGTCGATAAATGGGTTTGGTAACTACTTCGGATGTCGCAAAATGGGTTTGGCAACAACTTCGGTTGTTTCAAAATGGGTTTGGTAACATCTTTGGCTGTCAGAAAACCGGTTTGGCAACAACTTCGATTTTCGCAAAATGGGTTTGGCATCAACTTTGGTTGTCGCAATATTGGTTTGGCAACAAATTCAATTTTTGCAAAATGGTTTTGACAACAACTTCGGTTGTTGCTAAATGGGTTCGCCAACAACTTCAGTTGTTGAAACCTGGGTTTTGCAATAACTTAGGTTGATGGAAGATGGGTTTGGCAACAACTTCGGTTGTCGTAAAACGGGTTCCACCACAACATCAGTTGCCACAAAACGGATTTCGTAACAACTTCGGTTGTCGCAAAATGGGTTTGGCAACAACTTCGGTTGTCGCAACGCAAAACGGGTTTGGTGACATCTTCGATTATCGCAAAATGGGTTTAGCAACAACTTCGATTGTTGTAAAATGGGTGTGGTAATAACTTCGGTTGTCGTAAAACGGATTTGGGAGCAACTTTGGTTGTCTCAAAAACGGGTTAGGGAACAACTTTGGTTGTCGCCAAATAGGTTTGGCTACAACTTCGGTTGTCGCCAAACGAGTTTGGAAACAACTTCAGTTTTCCTAAATTGGGTTTGGCAACAACTTTGATGGTCGCAAAACGGGTTAAGTAACAACTTTGATTGTCGCAAAATGGGTTTGGCAACAACTTTGGTTGTCGCGAAACGGGTGTGGCATCAACATCGGTTGTCGCAAAAAGGGTTTGGGAACTAGTTCAGTTTTTGCAAAATGGTTTGGACAACCACTTCGGTTGTTGCAAAATGGGTTTGCCAACAACTTCGGTTGTTGAAAACTGGGTTTTGCAATAACTTCGGTTGTTGGAAAATGGGTTTGGGAACAGCTTTGTTTGTCAAAAAACGGGTTTGACGACAACATCAATTGTCATAAAACGGATTTCGTAACAACTTTGGTTGTCACAAAATGAGTTTGGCAACAACTTCGGTTGTCGCAATACGGGTTTGGTAACGACTTTGGTTGTCGCAAAGCAGGTTTGGTAACATCTTCGGTTATCGCAAAACAGGTTTTGTAACAACTTTGGTTGTCTCAAAAACGGGTTTGGCAACAAATTTGGGTGTAGCCAAATAGGTTTGGCAACAACTTCGGTTGTCGCCAAACGGGTTTGGCACCAACTTCGGTTGTCGTAAAATGGGTTTGGCCATAACTTTGGTTGTCGCAAAACAGGTTTGGCAACAACTTCGGTTGTCGCAAATCGAGTTTGGCAACAACTTCGGTTCAGGCAAAACGAGTATGGCAACAACTTCGGTTGTCGCGAAGTGGGTTGGGCAACAACTTCAGTTGTTGCAAAACAGGTTTGGCAACATCTATGGTTGTCTCAAAACTGGTTGGGAAAAAACTTCGGTTATCGGCAAATACGTTTGGCAACAACTTTGCTTTTCGCCAAATGGGTTTGGCAACAACTTCGGTTGTCGTAAAACAATTTTGGCAACAAATTTGGTGGTGGCAAAACGGGTTTGGCAACAGCTTCGGTTGGCGCAATACGGGTTTGGCAACAACTTCGGTTGTCGTAAAACGGGTTAGGCAAAAACTTAGGTTGTCGATAAATGGGTTTGGTAACAACTTCGGATGTCGCAAAATGGGTTTGGCAACAACTTAGGCGGTCGGAAAATGGGTTTGACAACAACTTTGGTTGTCGCAAAATGTTTTTGACAACAACTTCGATTGTCGCAAAAAGGGTTTGGCAACAACTTCGGTGGTCGCAAAACATGCTACATAACAACATCAGTTGTGAAAAAATGGGTTTTGTAACAACTTCGGTTGTCACAAAATGGGTCTGGCAACAACTTTGGTTTTCGCAAAACGGGTTTGGCAACAACTTCGGTTGTCATAAAATTGGTTTGGTAACATCTTTGGTTGTCGTAAAACGGGTTTGGCAACAACTTCAGTTTTCACAAAATGAGTTTGGCAACAACTTCGGTTGTTTCAAAATGGGTTTGGTAACATCTTTGGCTATCAGAAAACTGGTTTGGCAACAACTTCGATTGTCGCAAAATGGGTTTGGCATCAACTTTGGTTGCTGCAATATTGGTTTGGCAACAAATTCAATTTTTGCAAAATGGTTTTGACAACAACTTCGGTTGTTGCTAAATGGGTTCGCCAACAACTTCAGTTGTTGAAACCTGGGTTTTGCAATAACTTAGGTTGTTGGAAAATGGGTTTGGCAACAACTTCGGTTGTCGTAAAGCGGGTTCCACCACAACATCAGTTGCCACAAAACGGTTTTCGTAACAACTTCGGTTGTCGCAAAATGGGTTTGGCAACAACTTCGATTGTCGCAACGCAAAACGGATTTGGTGACATCTTCGATTATCGCAAAAAGGGTTCAGCAACAACTTCGATTGTTGTAAAATGGGTGTGGTAATAACTTCTGTTGTCGTAAAACGGGTTTGGGAACAACTTTGGTTTTCTCAAAAACAGGTTAGGGAACAACTTTGGTTGGTGACAAATGGGTTTGGCAACAACTTCGGTTGTCGCCAAACGAGTTTGGAAACAACTTCGGTTTTCAGAATTTGGGTTTGGCAACAACTTTGGTGGTCGCAAAACGGGTTAAGTAACAACTTTGATTGTCGCAAAACGGGTTTCGCAACAACTTTTGTTGTCGCAAAACGGGTTTGGCATCAACATCGGTTGTCATAAAAAGGGTTTGGGAACAAGTTCAGTTTTTGCAAAATGGTTTGGACAACCACTTCGGTTGTTGCAAAATGGGTTTGCCAACAACTTCGGTTGTTGAAAACTGGGTTTTGCAATAACTTAGGTTGTTGGAAAATGGGTTTGGGAACAACTTCGTTTGTCGAAAAGCGGGTTTCACCACTACATCAATTGTCATAAAAGGGATTTCGTAACAACTTTGGTTGTCACAAAATGAGTTTGGCAACAACTTCGGTTGTCGCAATACGGGTTTGGTAACGACTTTGGTTGTCGCAAAGCAGGTTTGGTAACATCTTCGGTTATCGCAAAACGGGTTTGGCAACAATTTCGGTTGTCGTAAAAAGGGTTTGGTAACAACTTCGGTTGTCGTAAAACGGGTTTGGCAACAACTTTGGTTGTCTCAAAAATGGGTTTGGCAACAACTTTGGTTGTAGCCAAATAGGTTTGGCAACAACTTCGGTTGTCGCCAAACGGGTTTGGCACCAACTTCGGTTGTCGTAAAATGGGTTTGGCCACAACTTTGGTGGTCGCAAAACGGGTTTGGAAACAACTTCGGTTGTCGCAAAACGGGTTTGGCAACAACTTCGGTTCTGGCAAAACAAGTATGGCTACAACTTCGGTTGTCGCAAAGTGGGTTGGGCAACAACTTCAGTTGTTGCAAAACGGGTTTGGCAACATCTTTGGTTGTCTGAAAATTGGTTGGGCAAAAACTTCGGTTATCGGCAAATACGTTTGAAAACAACTTCGGTTGTCGCCAAATGGGTTTGGCAACATCTTCGGTTGTCGTAAAACAATTTTGGCAACAAATTTGGTGGTCATAAAACGGGTTTGGCAACACCTTCGGTTGTCGCAATACGGGTTTGGCAACAACTTCGGTTGTCGTAAAACGGGTTAGGCAACAACTTTGGTTGTCGATAAATGGGTTTGTTAACTACTACGGATGTCGCAAAATGGGTTTGGCAACAACTTAGGCGGTCGGAAAATGGGTTTGACAACGACTTTGGTTGTCGCAAAATGTTTTTGACAACAACTTCGATTGTCGCAAAAAGGGTTTGGCAACAACTTCGGTGGTCGCAAAACATGCTACATAACAACATCAGTTGTGAAAAAATGGGTTTTGTAACAACTTCGGTTGTCACAAAATGGGTCTGGCAACAACTTTGGTTTTCGCAAAACGGGTTTGGCAACAACTTCGGTTGTCGTAAAATTGGTTTGGTAACATCTTTGGTTGTCGTAAAACTGGTTTGGCAACAACTTCAGTTTTCACAAAATGAGTTTGGCAACAACTTCGGTTGTTTTAAAATGGGTTTGGTAACATCTTCGGCTGTCGGAAAACCGGTTTGGCAACAACTTCGATTGTCGCAAAATGGGTTTGGCATGAACTTTCGTTGTCGCAATATTGGTTTGGCAACAAATTCAATTTTTGCAAAATGGTTTTGACAACAACTTCGGTTGTTGCTAAATGGGTTCGCCAACAACTTCAGTTGTTGAAACCTGGGTTTTGCAGTAACTTATGTTGTTGGAAAACGGGTTCCACCACAACATCAGTTGCCATAAAATGGATTTCGTAACAAATTCAGTTGTCACAAAATGGGTTTGACAACAACTTCGGTTGTCGCAACGCAAAATGGGTTTGGTGACATCTTCGATTATCGCAAAATGGTTTTAGCTACAACTTCGATTGTTGTAAAATGGGTGTGGTAATAACTTCGATTGTCGTAAAACGGGTTTGGGAACAACTTTCGTTGTCTCAAAAACGGGTTAGGGAACAACTTTGGTTGTTGCCAAATCGGTTTGGCAACAACTTCGGTTGTCGCCAAACGAGTTTGGAAACAACTTCAATTTTCCTAAATTGGGTTTGGCAACAACTTTGGTGGTCGCAAAACGGGTTAAGTAACAACTTTGATTGTCTCAAAACGGGTTTGGCAACAACTTTGGTCGTCGCAAAACGGGTTTGGCATCAACATCGGTTGTCGCAAAAAGGGTTTGGGAACAAGTTCAGTTTTTGAAAAATGGTTTGGACAACCACTTCGGTTGTTGCAAAATGGGTTTGCCGACAACTTCGGTTGTTGAAAACTGGGTTTTGCAATAACTTAAGTTGTTGGAAAATGGGTTTGGGAACAACTTCGTTTGTCGAAAACGGGTTTCACCCCAACATCAATTGTCATAAAACGGATTTCGTAACAACTTAGGTTGTTGGAAAATGGGTTTGGCAACAACTTTGGTTGTCGTAAAATGAGTTTGGTAACTTCTTCGGTCATCGCAAAAACAGATTTGGCAACAACTTCGTTGTCGTAAAATGGGTTTGGTAACATCTCGCGGTTGTTGCAAAACGGGTTTGGCAACAACTTTGGTTGTCTCGATAATGGGTTTGGCAACAACTTTGATTGTTGCCAAATAGGTTTGGCAACAACTTCGGTTGTCGCCAAACGGGTTTAGCAACAACTTCGGTTGTCGAAAAATTGGTTTGGCAACAACTCTGGTGGTCGCAAAATGGGTTTGGCAACAACTTCGGTTGTCGCAAAATGGGTTTGGCAACAACTTCAATTGTCGAAAACGAGAATGGCAATAGCTTCGGTTGTCGCAAAACGGGTTTCCTAACAACTTTGGTTGTTTCTAAATGGGTTTGGTACCACCTTCGGTTGTCGAAAAACGGATTTGGCAAAAATTTGGTTGTCGCAAAACGGGTTTGGCATCAACTTCGGTTGTCGCAAAAAGGGTTTGACAACAACTTCAGTTTTTAAAACATGGTTTTGACAACAACTTCGGTTGTTGCAAAATGGGTTCGCCGACAACTTCGGTTGTTGAATACTGGGTTTGCAAATAACTTAGGGTTCTCGAAAATGGGTTTGGCAAAAACTTCGGTTGTCGTAAAACGGGTTTCCCCTCAACATCTGTTGTCACAAAACGGATTTCTTAACAACTTCGGTTGTCACGAAATGGATTTGGCAACAACTTCGGTTGTCGCAATACGGGTTTGGCAACAACTTTGGTTGTCTCAAAACGGGTTTGGTAACATCTTCGGTTATTGCGACAAGGGTGTGGCAACAACTTCGGTTGTCGTAAAATGAGTTTTGTTACAACTTCGGTTGTCGCAAAACGGGTTTGGCAACAACCTTGGTTGTCTCAAAAATGGGTTTGGCAACAATTTTGGTTGTTGCCAAATAAGTTTGGCAACAACTTCGGTTGTCACCAAACAGGTTTGGCAACAACTTCGGTTGTCGTAAAATGGGTTTGGCAGCAACTTTGGTGTTCGCAAAAGCGGTTTGGCAACAATTTCGGTTGTCGCAAAACGGGTTTGGAAACAACTTCGGTTGTCGCAAAACGAGTATGGCAATAACTTCGGTGGTCGTGAAACGGATTTGGCAACAACTTTGTTTGTTGCAAAACGGGTTTGGCATGAACTTCGGTTGTCGCAAAACGGGTTGGGCAACAACTTCGGTTATCGCCAATTACGTTTGGTAGCAACTACGATTGTCGCCAAGTGGGTTTGGCAACAACTTTGGTTGTCGTAAAACTCGTTTGGCAACAAATTTGGTGGTCGCAAAACGGGTTTGGAAACAACTTCGGTTGTCTCAATACGGGTTTGACAACTACTTCTGTTGTCGTTAAACCGGTTAGGCAATAACTTTTCTTGTCTAAAAATGGGTTTGGCAACAACTTCGGATGTCACAAAATGGTTTTGCCAACAACTTTGGCTGTCGTAAAATGGGTTTTGCAACAACTTTGGTTGTCATAAAACGGGTTTGGCAACGACTTCAGTTGTCGCAAAACAGATTTGGATTAAACTTCGATTGTCAAAAAACGGGTTTGGCAACCACTTCGGTTGTCGCAAAACAGGTTTGGCTAAAACTTAGGTTGTCAAAAACTGGCTTGGCGAAAACATTGGTGGTCGCAAAAACAGGCATCGTAACAACATCGCTGGTCGCAAAACAGGTTTTGTTACAACTTCGGTTGTTTCAAAATGTGTCTGGCAACAACTTCGGTTTTCACAAAACGGGTTTGGCAACAACTTTGGTTGTCGTAAAACGGGTTTGGCATCAACTTCGGTTGTCGCAAAAAGGGTTTGGGAACAACTTCAGTTTTTGAAAAATGGTTTTGACAACAACCGGTTGTTGCAGAATGGGTTTGCCAACAACCGGTTGTTGAAAACTGGGTTTTGCAATAACTTAGGTTGTTCGAAAATGGGTTTGGCAACAACTTCGTTTGTCGAAAAAAAATCGGGTTTCACCACAACATCAGTTGTCATAAAACGGATTTCGTAACAACTTTGGTTGTCACAAAATGAGTTTGGCAACAACTTCGTTGTCGCAATACGGGTTTGGTAACAACTTTGGTTGTCGCAAAACAGGTTTGGTAAGATCTTCGGTTATCGCCAAAACGGGTTTGGCAACAACCGGTTATTGTCGTAAAATGGGTTTGGTAACAACCGGTTGTCGCAACACGGGTTTGGCAACAACTTTGGTTGTCTCAAAATGGGTTTGGCAACAACCGGTTGTCGCCAAACGGGTTTGGCACCAACCGGTTGTCGTAAAATGGGTTTGGCAACAACTTTGGTGGTCGCGAAAACGGGTTTGGCAACAACCGGTTGTCACAAAACAGGTTTGGCAACAACTTCGTTCGCGGCAAAACGAGTATGGCATCAACTTCGGTTGTCGCGAAGTGGGTTGGGCAACAACTTCAGTTGTTGCAAAACGGGTTTGGCAACATCTTTGGTTGTCTCAAAACTGGTTTGGCAAAAACTTTGGTTATCGGCAAATACGTTTGGCAACAACTTCGATTGTCGCTAAATGGGTTTGGCAACAACTTCGGCTGTCGTAAAACACTTTTGGCAACAAATTTGGTGGTCGCAAAATGGGTTTGGCAACTCCTTCGGTTGTCGCAATACGGGTTTGGCAACAACTTCAGTTGTTGTAAAACGGGTTAGGCAACAACTGTGGTTGTCGATAAATGGGTTTGGCAACAACTTCGGATGTCGCAAAATGGGTTTGGCAACAACTTAGGCGGTCGGATAATGGGTTTGACAACAACTTTGGTTGTCGCAAAATGGGTTTGACAACAACTTCGATTGTCGCAAAAAGGGTTTGGCAACAACTTCGGTGGTCACAAAACATGCTACATAACAACTTCAGTAGTGAAAAAATGGGTTTTGTAACAACCGGTTTTTCAAAATGGGTCTGGCAACAACTTTGTTTTCGCGAAAACGGGTTTGCCAACAACTTCGGTTGTCGTAAAATTGGTTTGGGAACATCTTTGGTTGTCGTAAAAGCGGGTTTGGCAACACCTTCAGTTTTCACAAAATGAGTTTGGCAACAACCGGTTGTTTTAAAATGGGTTTGGTAACATCTTCGGCTGTCGGAAAACGGGTTTGGCAACAACTTCGATTGTCGCAAAATGGGTTTGGCATCAACTTTCGTTGTCGCAATATTGGTTTGGCAACAAATTCAATTTTTGCAAAATGGTTTTGACAACAACTTCGGTTGTTGCTAAATGGGTTCGCCAACAACTTCAGTTGTTGAAACCTGGGTTTTGCAATAACTTAGGTTGTTGGAAAATGGGTTTGGCAATAACTTTGGTTGTCGTAAAATGAGTTTGGTAACAACTTCGATTGTTGCAAAACGTTTTTGGCAACAACTTTGGTTGTCTCAAAAACGGGTTTGGCAACTACTTTGGATGTAGCCAAATAGGTTTGGCAACAACTTCGGTTGTCGCCAAACGGGTTTGGCACCAACTTCGGTTGTCGTAAAATGGGTTTGGCCACAACTTTGGTGGTCGCAAAACGGGTTTGGCAACTACTTCGGTTGTCACAAAACGGCTTTGACAACAACTTCGGTTCTGGCAAAACGAGTATGGCAACAACATCGGTTGTCGCGAAGAGGGTTGGGCAACAACTTCAGTTGTTGCAAAACGGGTATGGCAACATCTTTGGTTGTCTCAAAACGGGTTTGGTAACATCTTCGGTTATCGGCAAATACGTTTGGCAACAACTTCGGTTGTCGCCAAATGGGTTTGGCAACAACTTCAGTTGTCGTAAAACGGGTTAGGCAACCACTTTGGTTGTCGATAAATGAGTTTGGCAACAACTTCGGATGTCGCAAAATGGGTTTGGCAACAACTTAGGCGATCGGAAAATGGGTTTGACAACAACTTAGGTTATCGCAAAATGGGTTTGGCAACAACTTCGATTGTCGCAAAAAGGGTTTGGCAACAACTTCGGTGGTCGCAAAACATGCTACATAACAACATCAGTTGTGAACAAATGGTTTTTGTAACAACATCGGTTGTCAGAAAATGGGTTTGGCAACAATTTTGGTTTTTGCAAAACGGGTTTGGCAACAACTTCGGTTGTCGTAAAATTGGTTTGGTAACTTCTTTGGTTGTCGTGAAAAAAAGCGGGTTTGCCAACAACTTCAGTTTTCACAAAATGAGTTTGGCAACAACCGGTTGTTTCAAAATGGGTTTGGTAACATCTTTGGCTGTTAGAAAACCGGTTTGGCAACAACTTCGAATTTTCGCAAAATGGGTTTGGCATCAACTTTGGTTGTCGCAATATTGGTTTGGAAACAAATTCAATTTTTGCAAAATGGTTTTGACAACAACTTCGGTTGTTGCTAAATGGGTTCGCCAACAACTTCAGTTGTTGAAACCTGGGTTTTCCAATAACTTAGGTTGTTGGAAAATGGGTTTGGCAACAACTTCGGTTGTCGTAAAACGGGTTCCACCACAACATCAGTTGCCACAAAATGGATTTCGTAACAACTTCGGTTGTCGCAAAATGGGTTTGGCAACAACTTCCGTTGTCGCAACGCAAAACGGGTTTGGTGACATCTTCGATTATCGCAAAATGGGTTTAGCAACAACTTCGATTGTTGTAAAATGGGTGTTGTAATAACTTCGGTTGTCGTAAAACGGATTTGGGAGCAACTTTGGTTGTCTCAAAAACGGGTTAGGGAACACCTTTGGTTGTCGCAAAATAGGTTTGGCAACAACTTCGGTTGTCGCCAAACGAGTTTGGAAACAACTTCAGTTTTCCTAAATTGGGTTTGGCAACAACTTTGATGGTCGCAAAACGGGTTAAGTAACAACTTTGATTGTCGCCAAAAGCGGGTTTGGCAACAACTTTGGTTGTCGCTAAACGGGTTTGGCATCAACATCGATTGTCGCCAAAATAGTTTGGACAACCACCGGTTGTTGTTGCAAAATGGGTTTGCCAACAACTTCGGTTGTTGAAAACTGGGTTTTGCAATAACCGGTTGTTGGAAAATGGGTTTGGGAACAGCCGTTTTTGTCGAAAAACGGGTTTGACCACAACATCAATTGTCATAAAACGGATTTCGTAACAACTTTGGTTGTCACAAAATGAGTTTGGCAACAACTTCGGTTGTCGCAATCTGGGGTTTGGTAACGACTTTGGTTGTCGCAAAAGCAGGTTTGGTAACATCTTCGGTTATCGCAAAAACGGGTTTGGTGACAACTTTCGTTGTCTTAAAAACGGGTTTGGCAACAACTTTGGTTGTAGCCAAATAGGTTTGGCAACAACCGGTTAATGCAATATCGGGTTTGGCAACAACTTCGGTTGTCGTAAAACGGGTTAGGCAACAACTTTGGTTGTCGATAAATGGGTTTGGTAACTACTTCGGATGTCGCAAAATGGGTTTGGCAACAACTTAGGCGGTCAGAAAATGGGTTTGACAACAACTTTGGTTGTCGCAAAATATTTTTGACAACAACTTCGATTGTCGCAAAAAGGGTTTGGCAACAACCTCGGTGGTCGCAAAACAGGCTACATAACAACATCAGTTGTGAAAAAATGGGTTTTGTAACAACTTCGGTTGTCACAAAATGGTTTTGACAACAACTTCGGTTGTTGCTAAATGGGTTCGCCAACAACTTCCGTTGTTGAAACCTGGGTTTTGCAATAACTTAGGTTGTTGGAAAATGGGTTTGGCAACAACTTCGGTTGTCGTAAAACGGGTTCCACCACAACATCAGTTGCCACAAAACGGTTTTCGTAACAACTTCGGTTGTCGCAAAATGGGTTTGGCAACAACTTCGGTTGTCGCAAGCGCAAAAACGGGTTTGGTGACATCTTCGATTATCGCAAAATGGGTTTAGCAACAACTTCGATTGTTGTAAAATGGGTGTGGTAATAACTTCGGTTGTCGTAAAACGTGTTTGGGAACAACTTTGGTTTTCTCAAAAACAGGTTAGGGAACAACTTTGGTTGGTGACAAATAGGTTTGGCAACAACTTCGGTTGTCGCCAAACGAGTTTGGAAACAACTTCGGTTTTCCTAAATTGGGTTTGGCAACTACTTTGGTGGTCGCAAAATGGGTTAAGTAACAACTTTGATTGTCGCAAAACGGGTTTGGCAACAACTTTGGTTGTCGCAAAACGGGTTTGGCAACAACATCGGTTGTCATAAAAAGGGTTTGGGAACAAGTTCAGTTTTTGCAAAATGGTTTGGACAACCACTTCGGTTGTTGCAAAATGGGTTTGCCAACAACTTTGGTTGTTGAAAACTGGGTTTTGCACTAACTGAGGTTGTTGGAAAATGGGTTTGGGAACAACCGTTTGTCGGTGCGGGTTTCACCACTACATCAATTGTCATAAAAGGGATTTCGTAACAACTTTGGTTGTCACAAAATGAGTTTGGCAACAACTTCGGTTGTCGCAATACGGGTTTGGTAACGACTTTGGTTGTCGCAAAGCAGGTTTGGTAACATCTTCGGTTATCGCAAAACGGGTTTGGTGACAACTTTCGTTGTCTTAAAAACGGGTTTGGCAACAACTTTGGTTGTAGCCAAATAGGTTTGGCAACAACTTCGGTTGTCGCAATACGGGTTTGGCAACATCTTCGGTTGTCGTAAAACGGGTTAGGCAACAACTTTGGTTGTCGATAAATGGGTTTGGTAACTACTTCGGATGTCGCAAAATGGGTTTGGCAACAACTTAGGCGGTCAGAAAATGGGTTTGACAATAACTTTGGTTGTCGCAAAATGTTTTTGACAACAACTTCGATTGTCGCAAAAAGGGTTTGGCAACAACTTCGGTGGTCGCAAAACAGGCTACATAACAACATCAGTTGTGAAAAAATGGGTTTTGTAACAACTTCGGTTGTCACAAAATGGTTTTGACAACAACTTCGGTTGTTGCTAAATGGGTTCGCCAACAACTTCAGTTGTTGAAACCTGGGTTTTGCAATAACTTAGGTTGTTGGAAAATGGGTTTGGCAACAACTTCGGTTGTCGTAAAACGGGTTCCACCACAACATCAGTTGCCACAAAACGGTTTTCGTAACAACTTCGGTTGTCGCAAAATGGGTTTGGCAACAACTTCGGTTGTCGCAACGCAAAACGGGTTTGGTGACATCTTCGATTATCGCAAAATGGGTTTAGCAACAACTTCGATTGTTGTAAAATGGGTGTGGTAATAACTTCGGTTGTCGTAAAACGTGTTTGGGAACAACTTTGGTTTTCTCAAAAACAGGTTAGGGAACAACTTTGGTTGGTGACAAATAGGTTTGGCAACAACTTCGGTTGTCGCCAAACGAGTTTGGAAACAACTTCGGTTTTCCTAAATTGGGTTTGGCAACTACTTTGGTGGTCGCAAAAATGGGTTAAGTAACAACTTTGATTGTCGCGAAAAAGCGGGTTTGGCAACAACTTTGGTTGTCGCAAAACGGGTTTGGCAACAACATCGGTTGTCATAAAAAGGGTTTGGGAACAAGTTCAGTTTTTGCAAAATGGTTTGGACAACCACTTCGGTTGTTGCAAAATGGGTTTGCCAACAACTTTGGTTGTTGAAAACTGGGTTTTGCACTAACTTAGGTTGTTGGAAAATGGGTTTGGGAACAACTTCGTTTGTCGAAAAGCGGGTTTCACCACTACATCAATTGTCATAAAAGGGATTTCGTAACAACTTTGGTTGTCACAAAATGAGTTTGGCAACAACTTCGGTTGTCGCAATACGGGTTTGGTAACGACTTTGGTTGTCGCAAAGCAGGTTTGGTAACATCTTCGGTTATCGCAAAACGGGTTTGGTGACAACTTTCGTTGTCTTAAAAACGGGTTTGGCAACAACTTTGGTTGTAGCCAAATAGGTTTGGCAACAACTTCGGTTGTCGCAATACGGGTTTGGCAACATCTTCGGTTGTCGTAAAACGGGTTAGGCAACAACTTTGGTTGTCGATAAATGGGTTTGGTAACTACTTCGGATGTCGCAAAATGGGTTTGGCAACAACTTAGGCGGTCAGAAAATGGGTTTGACAATAACTTTGGTTGTCGCAAAATGTTTTTGACAACAACTTCGATTGTCGCAAAAAGGGTTTGGCAACAACTTCGGTGGTCGCAAAACAGGCTACATAACAACATCAGTTGTGAAAAAATGGGTTTTGTAACAACTTCGGTTGTCACAAAATGGTTTTGACAACAACTTCGGTTGTTGCTAAATGGGTTCGCCAACAACTTCAGTTGTTGAAACCTGGGTTTTGCAATAACTTAGGTTGTTGGAAAATGGGTTTGGCAACAACTTCGGTTGTCGTAAAACGGGTTCCACCACAACATCAGTTGCCACAAAACGGTTTTCGTAACAACCGGTTGTCGCCAAAATGGGTTTGGCAACAACTTCGGTTGTCGCAACGCAAAAATGGGTTTGGTGACATCTTCGATTATCGCAAAATGGGTTTAGCAACAACTTCATTGTTGTAAAATGGGTGTGGTAATAACTTCGGTTGTCGTAAAACGGGTTTGGGAACAACTTTGGTTTTCTCAAAAACAGGTTAGGGAACAACTTTGGTTGGTGACAAATAGGTTTGGCAACAACTTCGGTTGTCGCCAAACGAGTTTGGAAACAACTTCGGTTTTCCTAAATTGGGTTTGGCAACTACTTTGGTGGTCGCAAAACGGGTTAACTAACAACTTTGATTGTCGCAAAACGGGTTTGGCAACAACTTTGGTTGTCGCAAAACGGGTTTGGCAACAACATCGGTTGTCATAAAAAGGGTTTGGGAACAAGTTCAATTTTTGCAAAATGGTTTGGACAACCACTTCGGTTGTTGCAAAATGGGTTTGCCAACAACTTTGGTTGTTGAAAACTGGGTTTTGCACTAACTTAGGTTGTTGGAAAATGGGTTTGGGAACAACTTCGTTTGTCGAAAAGCGGGTTTCACCACTACATCAATTGTCATAAAAGGGATTTCGTAACAACTTTGGTTGTCACAAAATGAGTTTGGCAACAACTTCGGTTGTCGCAATACGGGTTTGGTAACGACTTTGGTTGTCGCAAAGCAGGTTTGGTAACATCTTCGGTTATCGCAAAACGGGTTTGGTGACAACTTTCGTTGTCTTAAAAACGGGTTTGGCAACAACTTTGGTTGTAGCCAAATAGGTTTGGCAACAACTTTGGTTGTAGCCAAATAGGTTTGGCAACAACTTCGGTTGTCGCAATACGGGTTTGGCAACAACTTTGGTTGTAGCCAAATAGGTTTGGCAACAACTTCGGTTGTCGCCAAACGGGTTTGGCACCAACTTCGGTTGTCGTAAAATGGGTTTGGCCACAACTTTGGTGGTCGCAAAACGGGTTTGGCAACAACTTCGGTTGTCGCAAAACGGGTTTGGCAACTACTTCGATTCTGGCAAAACAAGTATGGCAACAACTTCGGTTGTCGCGAAGTGGGTTGGGCAACAACTTTAGTTGTTGCAAAACGGGTTTGGCAAAATCTTTGGTTGTCTCAAAACTGGTTGGGAAAAAACTTCGGTTATCAGCAAATACGTTTGGCAACAACTTCGGTTGTCGCCAAATGGGTTTGGCAATAACTTCGGTTGTCGTAAAACAATTTTGGAAACAAATTTGGTGGTCACAAAACGGGTTTGGCAACACCTTCGATTGTCGCAATACGGGTTTGGCAAAAACTTCGGTAGTCATAAAACGGTTTAGGCAACAACTTTGGTAGTCGATAAATGTTTTTTGGTAACAACTTCGGATGTCGCGAAATGGGTTTGGCAACAACTTAGGCTGTCAAAAAATGGGTTTGACAACAACTTTGGTTGTCGCAAAATATTTTTGACAACAACTTCGATTGTCGCAAAAAGGGTTTGGCAACAACTTCGGAGGTCGCAAAACATGCTACATAACAACATCAGTTGTGAAAAAATGGGTTTTGTAACAACTTCGGTTGTCACAAAATGGGTCTGGCAACAACTTTGGTTTTCGCAAAACGGGTTTGGCAACAACTTCGGTTGTCGTAAAATTGGTTTGGTAACATCTTTGGTTGTCGTAAAACGGGTTTGGCAACAACTTCAGTTTTCACAAAATGAGTTTGGCAACAACTTCGGTTGTTTTAAATTGGGTTTGGTAACATCTTCGGCTGTCGGAAAACCGGTTTGGCAACAACATCGATTGTCGCAAAACGGGTTTGGCATGAACTTTCGTTGTCGCAATATTGGTTTGGCAACAAATTCAATTTTTGCAAAATGGTTTTGACAACAACTTCGGTTGTTGCTAAATGGGTTCGCCAACAACTTCAGTTGTTGAAACCTGGGTTTTGCAATAACTTATGTTGTTGGAAAACGGGTTTGGCAACAACTTTGGTTATCGTAAAACGGGTTCCACAACAACATCAGTTGCCATAAAATGGATTTCGTAACAAATTCGGTTGTCGCAAAATGGGTTTGACAACAACTTCGGTTGTCGCAACGCAAAATGGGTTTGGTGACATCTTCGATTATCGCAAAATGGGTTTAGCTACAACTTCGATTGTTGTAAAATGGGTGTGGTAATAACTTCGGTTGTCGTAAAACGGGTTTGGGAACAACTTTCGTTGTCTCAAAAACGGGTTAGGGAACAACTTTGGTTGTCGCCAAATTGGTTTGGCAACAACTTCGGTTGTCGCCAAACGAGTTTGGAAACAACTTCGGTTTTCCTAAATTGGGTTTGGCAACAACTTTGGTGGTCGCAAAACGGGTTAAGTAACAACTTTGATTGTCGCAAAACGGGTTTGGCATGAACTTTCGTTGTCGCAATATTGGTTTGGCAACAAATTCAATTTTTGCAAAATGGTTTTGACAACAACTTCGGTTGTTGCTAAATGGGTTCGCCAACAACTTCAGTTGTTGAAACCTGGGTTTTGCAGTAACTTATGTTGTTGGAAAACGGGTTCCACCACAACATCAGTTGCCATAAAATGGATTTCGTAACAAATTCAGTTGTCACAAAATGGGTTTGACAACAACTTCGGTTGTCGCAACGCAAAATGGGTTTGGTGACATCTTCGATTATCGCAAAATGGTTTTAGCTACAACTTCGATTGTTGTAAAATGGGTGTGGTAATAACTTCGATTGTCGTAAAACGGGTTTGGGAACAACTTTCGTTGTCTCAAAAACGGGTTAGGGAACAACTTTGGTTGTTGCCAAATCGGTTTGGCAACAACTTCGGTTGTCGCCAAACGAGTTTGGAAACAACTTCAATTTTCCTAAATTGGGTTTGGCAACAACTTTGGTGGTCACAAAACGGGTTAAGTAACAACTTTGATTGTCTCAAAACGGGTTTGGCAACAACTTTGGTCGTCGCAAAACGGGTTTGGCATCAACATCGGTTGTCGCAAAAAGGGTTTGGGAACAAGTTCAGTTTTTGAAAAATGGTTTGGACAACCACTTCGGTTGTTGCAAAATGGGTTTGCCGACAACTTCGGTTGTTGAAAACTGGGTTTTGCAATAACTTAAGTTGTTGGAAAATGGGTTTGGGAACAACTTCGTTTGTCGAAAAACGGGTTTCACCCCAACATCAATTGTCATAAAACGGATTTCGTAACAACTTAGGTTGTTGGAAAATGGGTTTGGCAACAACTTTGGTTGTCGTAAAATGAGTTTGGTAACTTCTTCGGTCATCGCAAAACAGATTTGGCAACAACTTCGGTTGTCGTAAAATGGGTTTGGTAACATCTGCGGTTGTTGCAAAACGGGTTTGGCAACAACTTTGGTTGTCTCGATAATGGGTTTGGCAACAACTTTGATTGTTGCCAAATAGGTTTGGCAACAACTTCGGTTGTCGCCAAACGGGTTTAGCAACAACTTCGGTTGTCGAAAAATTGGTTTGGCAACAACTCTGGTGGTCGCAAAATGGGTTTGGCAACAACTTCGGTTGTCGCAAAATGGGTTTGGCAACAACTTCAATTGTCGAAAACGAGAATGGCAATAGCTTCGGTTGTCGCAAAACGGGTTTCCTAACAACTTTGGTTGTTTCTAAATGGGTTTGGTACCACCTTCGGTTGTCGAAAAACGGATTTGGCAAAAATTTGGTTGTCGCAAAACGGGTTTGGCATCAACTTCGGTTGTCGCAAAAAGGGTTTGACAACAACTTCAGTTTTTAAAACATGGTTTTGACAACAACTTCGGTTGTTGCAAAATGGGTTCGCCGACAACTTCGGTTGTTGAATACTGGGTTTGCAAATAACTTAGGGTTCTCGAAAATGGGTTTGGCAAAAACTTCGGTTGTCGTAAAACGGGTTTCCCCGCAACATCTGTTGTCACAAAACGGATTTCTTAACAACTTCGGTTGTCACGAAATGGATTTGGCAACAACTTCGGTTGTCGCAATACGGGTTTGGCAACAACTTTGGTTGTCTCAAAACGGGTTTGGTAACATCTTCGGTTATTGCGACAAGGGTGTGGCAACAACTTCGGTTGTCGTAAAATGAGTTTTGTTACAACTTCGGTTGTCGCAAAACGGGTTTGGCAACAACCTTGGTTGTCTCAAAAATGGGTTTGGCAACAATTTTGGTTGTTGCCAAATAAGTTTGGCAACAACTTCGGTTGTCACCAAACAGGTTTGGCAACAACTTCGGTTGTCGTAAAATGGGTTTGGCAGCAACTTTGGTGTTCGCAAAACCGGTTTGGCAACAATTTCGGTTGTCGCAAAACGGGTTTGGAAACAACTTCGGTTGTCGCAAAACGAGTATGGCAATAACTTCGGTGGTCGTGAAACGGATTTGGCAACAACTTTGTTTGTTGCAAAACGGGTTTGGCATGAACTTCGGTTGTCGCAAAACGGGTTGGGCAACAACTTCGGTTATCGCCAATTACGTTTGGTAGCAACTACGATTGTCGCCAAGTGGGTTTGGCAACAACTTTGGTTGTCGTAAAACTCGTTTGGCAACAAATTTGGTGGTCGCAAAACGGGTTTGGAAACAACTTCGGTTGTCTCAATACGGGTTTGACAACTACTTCTGTTGTCGTTAAACCGGTTAGGCAATAACTTTTCTTGTCTAAAAATGGGTTTGGCAACAACTTCGGATGTCACAAAATGGTTTTGCCAACAACTTTGGCTGTCGTAAAATGGGTTTTGCAACAACTTTGGTTGTCATAAAACGGGTTTGGCAACGACTTCAGTTGTCGCAAAACAGATTTGGATTAAACTTCGATTGTCAAAAAACGGGTTTGGCAACCACTTCGGTTGTCGCAAAACAGGTTTGGCTAAAACTTAGGTTGTCAAAAAACTGGCTTGGCGAAAACATTGGTGGTCGCAAAACAGGCATCGTAACAACATCAGTGGTCGCAAAACAGGTTTTGTTACAACTTCGGTTGTTTCAAAATGTGTCTGGCAACAACTTCGGTTTTCACAAAACGGGTTTGGCAACAACTTTGGTTGTCGTAAAACGGGTTTGGCATCAACTTCGGTTGTCGCAAAAAGGGTTTGGGAACAACTTCAGTTTTTGAAAAATGGTTTTGACAACAACTTCGGTTGTTGCAGAATGGGTTTGCCAACAACTTCGGTTGTTGAAAACTGGGTTTTGCAATAACTTAGGTTGTTCGAAAATGGGTTTGGCAACAACTTCGTTTGTCGAAAAACGGGTTTCACCACAACATCAGTTGTCATAAAACGGATTTCGTAACAACTTTGGTTGTCACAAAATGAGTTTGGCAACAACTTCGGTTGTCGCAATACGGGTTTGGTAACAACTTTGGTTGTCGCAAAACAGGTTTGGTAAGATCTTCGGTTATCGCAAAACGGGTTTGGCAACAACTTCGGTTGTCGTAAAATGGGTTTGGTAACAACTTCGGTTGTCGCAACACGGGTTTGGCAACAACTTTGGTTGTCTCAAAAATGGGTTTGGCAACAACTTCGGTTGTCGCCAAACGGGTTTGGCACCAACTTCGGTTGTCGTAAAATGGGTTTGGCAACAACTTTGGTGGTCGCAAAACGGGTTTGGCAACAACTTCGGTTGTCACAAAACAGGTTTGGCAACAACTTCGGTTGCGGCAAAACGAGTATGGCATCAACTTCGGTTGTCGCGAAGTGGGTTGGGCAACAACTTCAGTTGTTGCAAAACGGGTTTGGCAACATCTTTGGTTGTCTCAAAACTGGTTTGGCAAAAACTTTGGTTATCGGCAAATACGTTTGGCAACAACTTTATTGTCGCTAAATGGGTTTGGCAACAACTTCGGCTGTCGTAAAAACACTTTTGGCAACAAATTTGGTGGTCGCAAAATGGGTTTGGCAACTCCTTCGGTTGTCGCAATACGGGTTTGGCAACAACTTCAGTTGTTGTAAAACGGGTTAGGCAACAACTGTGGTTGTCGATAAATGGGTTTGGCAACAACTTCGGATGTCGCAAAATGGGTTTGGCAACAACTTAGGCGGTCGGATAATGGGTTTGACAACAACTTTGGTTGTCGCAAAATGGGTTTGACAACAACTTCGATTGTCGCAAAAAGGGTTTGGCAACAACTTCGGTGGTCACAAAACATGCTACATAACAACTTCAGTAGTGAAAAAATGGGTTTTGTAACAACTTCGGTTTTCACAAAATGGGTCTGGCAACAACTTTGTTTTCGCAAAACGGGTTTGCCAACAACTTCGGTTGTCGTAAAATTGGTTTGGGAACATCTTTGGTTGTCGTAAAACGGGTTTGGCAACACCTTCAGTTTTCACAAAATGAGTTTGGCAACAACTTCGGTTGTTTTAAAATGGGTTTGGTAACATCTTCGGCTGTCGGAAAACCGGTTTGGCAACAACTTCGATTGTCGCAAAATGGGTTTGGCATCAACTTTCGTTGTCGCAATATTGGTTTGGCAACAAATTCAATTTTTGCAAAATGGTTTTGACAACAACTTCGGTTGTTGCTAAATGGGTTCGCCAACAACTTCAGTTGTTGAAACCTGGGTTTTGCAATAACTTAGGTTGTTGGAAAATGGGTTTGGCAACAACTTTGGTTGTCGTAAAATGAGTTTGGTAACAACTTCGATTGTTGCAAAACGTTTTTGGCAACAACTTTGGTTGTCTCAAAAACGGGTTTGGCAACTACTTTGGATGTAGCCAAATAGGTTTGGCAACAACTTCGGTTGTCGCCAAACGGGTTTGGCACCAACTTCGGTTGTCGTAAAATGGGTTTGGCCACAACTTTGGTGGTCGCAAAACGGGTTTGGCAACTACTTCGGTTGTCACAAAACGGCTTTGACAACAACTTCGGTTCTGGCAAAACGAGTATGGCAACAACATCGGTTGTCGCGAAGAGGGTTGGGCAACAACTTCAGTTGTTGCAAAACGGGTATGGCAACATCTTTGGTTGTCTCAAAACGGGTTTGGTAACATCTTCGGTTATCGGCAAATACGTTTGGCAACAACTTCGGTTGTCGCCAAATGGGTTTGGCAACAACTTCAGTTGTCGTAAAACGGGTTAGGCAACCACTTTGGTTGTCGATAAATGAGTTTGGCAACAACTTCGGATGTCGCAAAATGGGTTTGGCAACAACTTAGGCGATCGGAAAATGGGTTTGACAACAACTTAGGTTATCGCAAAATGGGTTTGGCAACAACTTCGATTGTCGCAAAAAGGGTTTGGCAACAACTTCGGTGGTCGCAAAACATGCTACATAACAACATCAGTTGTGAACAAATGGTTTTTGTAACAACATCGGTTGTCAGAAAATGGGTTTGGCAACAATTTTGGTTTTTGCAAAACGGGTTTGGCAACAACTTCGGTTGTCGTAAAATTGGTTTGGTAACTTCTTTGGTTGTCGTAAAACGGGTTTGCCAACAACTTCAGTTTTCACAAAATGAGTTTGGCAACAACTTCGGTTGTTTCAAAATGGGTTTGGTAACATCTTTGGCTGTTAGAAAACCGGTTTGGCAACAACTTCGAATTTTCGCAAAATGGGTTTGGCATCAACTTTGGTTGTCGCAATATTGGTTTGGAAACAAATTCAATTTTTGCAAAATGGTTTTGACAACAACTTCGGTTGTTGCTAAATGGGTTCGCCAACAACTTCAGTTGTTGAAACCTGGGTTTTCCAATAACTTAGGTTGTTGGAAAATGGGTTTGGCAACAACTTCGGTTGTCGTAAAACGGGTTCCACCACAACATCAGTTGCCACAAAATGGATTTCGTAACAACTTCGGTTGTCGCAAAATGGGTTTGGCAACAACTTCCGTTGTCGCAACGCAAAACGGGTTTGGTGACATCTTCGATTATCGCAAAATGGGTTTAGCAACAACTTCGATTGTTGTAAAATGGGTGTTGTAATAACTTCGGTTGTCGTAAAACGGATTTGGGAGCAACTTTGGTTGTCTCAAAAACGGGTTAGGGAACACCTTTGGTTGTCGCAAAATAGGTTTGGCAACAACTTCGGTTGTCGCCAAACGAGTTTGGAAACAACTTCAGTTTTCCTAAATTGGGTTTGGCAACAACTTTGATGGTCGCAAAACGGGTTAAGTAACAACTTTGATTGTCGCAAAACGGGTTTGGCAACAACTTTGGTTGTCGCGAAACGGGTTTGGCATCAACATCGATTGTCGCAAAATAGTTTGGACAACCACTTCGGTTGTTGCAAAATGGGTTTGCCAACAACTTCGGTTGTTGAAAATTGGGTTTTGCAATAACTTCGGTTGTTGGAAAATGGGTTTGGGAACAGCTTCGTTTGTCGAAAAACGGGTTTGACCACAACATCAATTGTCATAAAACGGATTTCGTAACAACTTTGGTTGTCACAAAATGAGTTTGGCAACAACTTCGGTTGTCGCAATACGGGTTTGGTAACGACTTTGGTTGTCGCAAAGCAGGTTTGGTAACATCTTCGGTTATCGCAAAACGGGTTTGGTGACAACTTTCGTTGTCTTAAAAACGGGTTTGGCAACAACTTTGGTTGTAGCCAAATAGGTTTGGCAACAACTTCGGTTGTCGCAATACGGGTTTGGCAACAACTTCGGTTGTCGTAAAACGGGTTAGGCAACAACTTTGGTTGTCGATAAATGGGTTTGGTAACTACTTCGGATGTCGCAAAATGGGTTTGGCAACAACTTAGGCGGTCAGAAAATGGGTTTGACAACAACTTTGGTTGTCGCAAAATATTTTTGACAACAACTTCGATTGTCGCAAAAAGGGTTTGGCAACAACTTCGGTGGTCGCAAAACAGGCTACATAACAACATCAGTTGTGAAAAAATGGGTTTTGTAACAACTTCGGTTGTCACAAAATGGTTTTGACAACAACTTCGGTTGTTGCTAAATGGGTTCGCCAACAACTTCCGTTGTTGAAACCTGGGTTTTGCAATAACTTAGGTTGTTGGAAAATGGGTTTGGCAACAACTTCGGTTGTCGTAAAACGGGTTCCACCACAACATCAGTTGCCACAAAACGGTTTTCGTAACAACTTCGGTTGTCGCAAAATGGGTTTGGCAACAACTTCGGTTGTCGCAACGCAAAAACGGGTTTGGTGACATCTTCGATTATCGCAAAAATGGGTTTAGCAACAACTTCGATTGTTGTAAAATGGGTGTGGTAATAACCGGTTGTCGTGAAAAAAGCGTGTTTGGGAACAACTTTGGTTTTCTCAAAAACAGGTTAGGGAACAACTTTGGTTGGTGACAAATAGGTTTGGCAACAACCGGTTGTCGCCAAACGAGTTTGGAAACAACTTCGGTTTTCCTAAATTGGGTTTGGCAACTACTTTGGTGGTCGCAAAATGGGTTAAGTAACAACTTTGATTGTCGCAAAACGGGTTTGGCAACAACTTTGGTTGTCGCAAAACGGGTTTGGCAACAACATCGGTTGTCATAAAAAGGGTTTGGGAACAAGTTCAGTTTTTGCAAAATGGTTTGGACAACCACTTCGGTTGTTGCAAAATGGGTTTGCCAACAACTTTGGTTGTTGAAAACTGGGTTTTGCACTAACTGAGGTTGTTGGAAAATGGGTTTGGGAACAACTTCGTTTGTCGAAAAGCGGGTTTCACCACTACATCAATTGTCATAAAAGGGATTTCGTAACAACTTTGGTTGTCACAAAATGAGTTTGGCAACAACTTCGGTTGTCGCAATACGGGTTTGGTAACGACTTTGGTTGTCGCAAAGCAGGTTTGGTAACATCTTCGGTTATCGCAAAACGGGTTTGGTGACAACTTTCGTTGTCTTAAAAACGGGTTTGGCAACAACTTTGGTTGTAGCCAAATAGGTTTGGCAACAACTTCGGTTGTCGCAATACGGGTTTGGCAACATCTTCGGTTGTCGTAAAACGGGTTAGGCAACAACTTTGGTTGTCGATAAATGGGTTTGGTAACTACTTCGGATGTCGCAAAATGGGTTTGGCAACAACTTAGGCGGTCAAAAAATGGGTTTGACAATAACTTTGGTTGTCGCGAAAATGTTTTTGACAACAACTTCGATTGTCGCAAAAAAGGGTTTGGCAACAACCGGTGGTCGCAAAAACAGGCTACATAACAACATCAGTTGTGAAAAAATGGGTTTTGTAACAACTTCGTTGTCACAAAATGGTTTTGACAACAACTTCGGTTGTTGCTAAATGGGTTCGCCAACAACTTCAGTTGTTGAAACCTGGGTTTTGCAATAACTTAGGTTGTTGGAAAATGGGTTTGGCAACAACTTCGGTTGTCGTAAAACGGGTTCCACCACAACATCAGTTGCCACAAAACGGTTTTCGTAACAACTTCGGTTGTCGCAAAATGGGTTTGGCAACAACTTCGGTTGTCGCAACGCAAAACGGGTTTGGTGACATCTTCGATTATCGCAAAATGGGTTTAGCAACAACTTCGATTGTTGTAAAATGGGTGTGGTAATAACTTCGGTTGTCGTAAAACGTGTTTGGGAACAACTTTGGTTTTCTCAAAAACAGGTTAGGGAACAACTTTGGTTGGTGACAAATAGGTTTGGCAACAACTTCGGTTGTCGCCAAACGAGTTTGGAAACAACTTCGGTTTTCCTAAATTGGGTTTGGCAACTACTTTGGTGGTCGCAAAATGGGTTAAGTAACAACTTTGATTGTCGCAAAACGGGTTTGGCAACAACTTTGGTTGTCGCAAAACGGGTTTGGCAACAACATCGGTTGTCATAAAAAGGGTTTGGGAACAAGTTCAGTTTTTGCAAAATGGTTTGGACAACCACTTCGGTTGTTGCAAAATGGGTTTGCCAACAACTTTGGTTGTTGAAAACTGGGTTTTGCACTAACTTAGGTTGTTGGAAAATGGGTTTGGGAACAACTTCGTTTGTCGAAAAGCGGGTTTCACCACTACATCAATTGTCATAAAGGGATTTCGTAACAACTTTGGTTGTCACAAAATGAGTTTGGCAACAACTTTAATGTCGCAATACGGGTTTGGTAACGACTTTGGTTGTCGCAAAGCAGGTTTGGTAACATCTTCGGTTATCGCAAAACGGGTTTGGTGACAACTTTCGTTGTCTTAAAAACGGGTTTGGCAACAACTTTGGTTGTAGCCAAATAGGTTTGGCAACAACTTCGGTTGTCGCAATACGGGTTTGGCAACATCTTCGGTTGTCGTAAAACGGGTTAGGCAACAACTTTGGTTGTCGATAAATGGGTTTGGTAACTACTTCGGATGTCGCAAAATGGGTTTGGCAACAACTTAGGCGGTCAGAAAATGGGTTTGACAATAACTTTGGTTGTCGCAAAATGTTTTTGACAACAACTTCGATTGTCGCAAAAAGGGTTTGGCAACAACTTCGGTGGTCGCAAAACAGGCTACATAACAACATCAGTTGTGAAAAAATGGGTTTTGTAACAACTTCGGTTGTCACAAAATGGTTTTGACAACAACTTCGGTTGTTGCTAAATGGGTTCGCCAACAACTTCAGTTGTTGAAACCTGGGTTTTGCAATAACTTAGGTTGTTGGAAAATGGGTTTGGCAACAACTTCGGTTGTCGTAAAACGGGTTCCACCACAACATCAGTTGCCACAAAACGGTTTTCGTAACAACTTCGGTTGTCGCAAAATGGGTTTGGCAACAACTTCGGTTGTCGCAACGCAAAATGGGTTTGGTGACATCTTCGATTATCGCAAAATGGGTTTAGCAACAACTTCGATTGTTGTAAAATGGGTGTGGTAATAACTTCGGTTGTCGTAAAACGGGTTTGGGAACAACTTTGGTTTTCTCAAAAACAGGTTAGGGAACAACTTTGGTTGGTGACAAATAGGTTTGGCAACAACTTCGGTTGTCGCCAAACGAGTTTGGAAACAACTTCGGTTTTCCTAAATTGGGTTTGGCAACTACTTTGGTGGTCGCAAAACGGGTTAAGTAACAACTTTGATTGTCGCAAAACGGGTTTGGCAACAACTTTGGTTGTCGCAAAACGGGTTTGGCAACAACATCGGTTGTCATAAAAAGGGTTTGGGAACAAGTTCAATTTTTGCAAAATGGTTTGGACAACCACTTCGGTTGTTGCAAAATGGGTTTGCCAACAACTTTGGTTGTTGAAAACTGGGTTTTGCACTAACTTAGGTTGTTGGAAAATGGGTTTGGGAACAACTTCGTTTGTCGGCGGGTTTCACCACTACATCAATTGTCATAAAGGGATTTCGTAACAACTTTGGTTGTCACAAAATGAGTTTGGCAACAACCGGTTGTCGTTGTATCTGGGTTTGGTAACGACTTTGGTTGTCGCAAAAGCAGGTTTGGTAACATCTTCGGTTATCGCCAAAACGGGTTTGGTGACAACTTTCGTTGTCTTAAAAACGGGTTTGGCAACAACTTTGGTTGTAGCCAAATAGGTTTGGCAACAACTTTGGTTGTAGCCAAATAGGTTTGGCAACAACCGGTTGTCGCAATATCGGGTTTGGCAACAACTTTGGTTGTAGCCAAATAGGTTTGGCAACAACCGGTTGTCGCCAAAACGGGTTTGGCACCAACCGGTTGTCGTGAAAATGGGTTTGGCCACAACTTTGGTGGTCGCAAAACGGGTTTGGCAACAACTTCGGTTGTCGCAAAACGGGTTTGGCAACTACTTCGATTCTGGCAAAACAAGTATGGCAACAACTTCGGTTGTCGCGAAGTGGGTTGGGCAACAACTTTAGTTGTTGCAAAACGGGTTTGGCAAAATCTTTGGTTGTCTCAAAACTGGTTGGGAAAAAACTTCGGTTATCAGCAAATACGTTTGGCAACAACTTCGGTTGTCGCCAAATGGGTTTGGCAATAACTTCGGTTGTCGTAAAACAATTTTGGAAACAAATTTGGTGGTCACAAAACGGGTTTGGCAACACCTTCGATTGTCGCAATACGGGTTTGGCAAAAACTTCGGTAGTCATAAAACGGTTTAGGCAACAACTTTGGTAGTCGATAAATGTTTTTTGGTAACAACTTCGGATGTCGCTGAAATGGGTTTGGCAACAACTTAGGCTGTCAAAAAATGGGTTTGACAACAACTTTGGTTGTCGCAAAATATTTTTGACAACAACTTCGATTGTCGCAAAAAAGGGTTTGGCAACAACTTCGAGGTCGCAAAACATGCTACATAACAACATCAGTTGTGAAAAAATGGGTTTTGTAACAACCGGTTGTCACAAAATGGGTCTGGCAACAACTTTGGTTTTCGCGAAAACGGGTTTGGCAACAACTTCGGTTGTCGTAAAATTGGTTTGGTAACATCTTTGGTTGTCGTAAAACGGGTTTGGCAACAACTTCAGTTTTCACAAAATGAGTTTGGCAACAACTTCGGTTGTTTTAAATTGGGTTTGGTAACATCTTCGGCTGTCGGAAAACCGGTTTGGCAACAACATCGATTGTCGCAAAACGGGTTTGGCATGAACTTTCGTTGTCGCAATATTGGTTTGGCAACAAATTCAATTTTTGCAAAATGGTTTTGACAACAACTTCGGTTGTTGCTAAATGGGTTCGCCAACAACTTCAGTTGTTGAAACCTGGGTTTTGCAATAACTTATGTTGTTGGAAAACGGGTTTGGCAACAACTTTGGTTATCGTAAAACGGGTTCCACAACAACATCAGTTGCCATAAAATGGATTTCGTAACAAATTCGGTTGTCGCAAAATGGGTTTGACAACAACTTCGGTTGTCGCAACGCAAAATGGGTTTGGTGACATCTTCGATTATCGCAAAATGGGTTTAGCTACAACTTCGATTGTTGTAAAATGGGTGTGGTAATAACTTCGGTTGTCGTAAAACGGGTTTGGGAACAACTTTCGTTGTCTCAAAAACGGGTTAGGGAACAACTTTGGTTGTCGCCAAATCGGTTTGGCAACAACTTCGGTTGTCGCCAAACGAGTTTGGAAACAACTTCGGTTTTCCTAAATTGGGTTTGGCAACAACTTTGGTGGTCGCAAAACGGGTTAAGTAACAACTTTGATTGTCTCAAAACGGGTTTGGCAACAACTTTGGTCGTCGCAAAACGGGTTTGCATCAACATCAGTTGTCGCAAAAAGGGTTTGGGAACTAGTTCAGTTTTTGAAAAATGGTTTGGACAACCACTTCGATTGTTGCAAAATGGGTTTGCCAACAACTTCGGTTGTTGAAAATTGGGTTTTGCAATAACTTAAGTTGTTGGAAAATGGGTTTGGGAACAACTTCGTTTGTCGAAAAACGGGTTTCACCACAACATCAATTGTCATAAAACGGATTTCGTAACAACTTTGGTTGTCACAAAATGAGTTTGGCAACAACTTTGGTTGTCGCAATATGGGTTTGGTAACGACTTTGGTAGTCGCAAAGCAGGTTTGGTAACATCTTCGGTTATCGTAAAACGGGTTTGGCAACAACTTCGGTCGTCGTAAAATGGGTTTGGTAACAACTTCGGTTGTCGCAAAACGGGTTTGGCAACAACTTTGGTTGTCTCAAAAATGGGTTTGGCTACAACTTTGGTTGTAGCCAAATAGGTTTGGCAACAACTTCGGTTGTCGCCAAACGGGTTTGGCACCAACTTCGGTTGTCGTAAAATGGGTTTGGCCACAACTTTGGTGGTCGCAAAACGGGTTTGGCAACAACTTCGGTTGTCGCAAAACGGGTTTGGCAACTACTTCGGTTCTGGCAAAACAAGTATGGCAACAACTGCGGTTGTCGCGAAGTGGGTTGGGCAACAACTTTAGTTGTTGCAAAACGGGTTTGGCAACATCTTTGGTTGTCTCAAAACTGGTTGGGAAAAAACTTCGGTTATCGGCAAATACGTTTAGCAACAACTTCGGTTGTCGCCAAATGGGTTTGGCAACAACTTCGGTTGTTGTAAAACAATTTTGGCAACAAATTTGGTGGTCACAAAACGGGTTTGGCAACACCTTCGGTTGTCGCAATACGGGTTTGGCAACAATTTCGGTTCTCATAAAACGGGTTAGGCAACAACTTTGGTTGTCGATAAATGTTTTTTGGTGACAACTTCGGATGTCGCAAAATGGGTTTGGCAACAACTTAGGCGGTCGGAAAATGGGTTTGACAACAACTTTGGTTGTCGCAAAATATTTTTGACAACAACTTCGATTGTCGCAAAAAGGGTTTGGCAACAACTTCGGTGGTCGCAAAACATGCTACATAACAACATCAGTTGTGAAAAAATGGGTTTTGTAACAACTTTGGTTGTCACAAAATGGGTGTGGCAACAACTTTGGTTTTCGCAAAACGGGTTTGGCAACAACTTCGGTTGTCGTAAAATTGGTATGGTAACATCTTTGGTTGTCGTATAACGGGTTTGGCAACAACTTCAGTTTTCACCAAATGAGTTTGGCAACAACTTCGGTTGTTTCAAAATGGGTTTGGTAACATCTTTGGCTATCAGAAAACCGGTTTGGCAACAACTTCGATTGTCGCAAAATGGGTTTGGCATCAACTTTGGTTGTCGCAATATAGGTTTGGGAACAAATTCAATTTTTACAAAATGGTTTTGAGAACAACTTCGGTTGTTGTTAAATGGGTTCTCCAACAACTTCAGTTGTTGAAACCTGAGTTTTGCAATAACTTAGGTTGTTGGAAATTGGGTTTGGCAACAACTTCGGTTCTCGTAAAACGGGTTCCACCACAACATCAGTTGCCACAAAACGGATTTCGTAACAACTTCGGTTGTCGCAAAATGGGTTTGGCAACAACTTCGGTTGTCGCAACGCAAAACGGGTTTGGTGACATCTTCGATTATCGCAAAATGGGTTTAGCAACAACTTCGATTGTTGTAAAATGGGTGTGGTAATAACTTTGGTTGTCGTAAAACGGGTTTGGGAACAACTTTGGTTGTCTCAAAAACGGGTTAGGGAACAACTTTGGTTGTCGCAAAATAGGTTTGGCAACAACTTCGGTTTACCTAAATTGGGTTTGGCAACAACTTTGGTTGTCGCAAAACGGGTTAAGTAACAACTTTGATTGTTGCAAAACGGGTTTGGCAACAACTTTGGTTGTCACAAAACGGGTTTGGCATCATCATCGGTTGTCGCAAAAAGGGTTTGGGAACAAGTTCTGTTTTTGCAAAATGGTGTGGACAACCACTTCGGTTGTTGCAAAATGGGTTTGCCAACAACTTCGGTTGTTGAAAACTGGGTTTTGCAATAACTTTGGTTGTTGGAAAATGGGTTTGGAAACAATTTCGTTTGTCGAAAAACGGGTTTCACCACAACATCAGTTGCCACAAAACGGATTTCGTAACAACTTCGGTTGTCGCAAAATGGGTTTGGCAACAACTTCGGTTGTCGCAAAGCAAAATGGGTTTGGTGACATCTTCGATTATCGCAAAATGGGTTTTGCAACCACTTCGATTATTGTAAAATGGGTGTGGTGATAACTTCGGTTGTCGTAAAACGGGTTTGGGAACAACTTTCGTTGTCTCAAAAATGGGTTAGGGAACAACTTTGGTTGTCGCCAAATAGGTTTGGCAACAACTTCGGTTGTCGCCAAACGAGTTTGGAAACAACTTCGGTTTTCCTAAATTGGGTTTGGCAACAACTTTGGTGGTCGCAAAACGGGTTAAGTAACAACTTTGATTGTCTCAAAACGGGTTTGGCAACAACTTTGGTTGTCACAAAATGGGTTTGGCATCAACATCGGTTGTCGCAAAAAGGGTTTGGGAACAAGTTCAGTTTTTGCAAAATGGTTTGGACAACCACTTCGGTTGTTGCAAAATGGGTTTGCCAACAACTTCGGTTGTTGAAAACTGGGTTTTGCTATAACTTAGGTTGTTGGAAAATGGGTTTGGGAATAACTTCGTTTGTCGAAAAACGGGTTTCACCACAACATCAATTGTCATAAAACAAATTTCGTAACAACTTTGGTTGTCACAAAATGAGAGTGGCAACAACTTTGGTTGTCGCAATACGGGTTTGGTAACAACTTTGGTTATCGCAAAACAGGTTTGGTAACATCTTCGGTTATCGTAAAACGGGTTTGGCAACAACTTCGGTTGTCGTAAAATGGGTTTGGTTACAACTTCGGTTGTCGCAAAACGGGTTTGGCAACAACTGTGGTAGTCTCAAAAATGGGTTTGGCAACAACTTTGGTTGTAGCCAAATAGGTTTGGCAACAACTTCGGTTGTCGCCAAACGGGTTTGGCACCAAATTCGGTTGTCGTAAAAGGGGTTTGGCCACAACTTTGGTGATCGCAAAACGGGTTTGGCAACAACTTCGGTTGTCACAAAACGGGTTTGACAACAACTTCGGTTCTGACAAAACGAGTATGGCAACAACTTCGGTTGTCGCGAAGTGAGTATGGCAACAAGTTCAGTTGTTGCAAAACGGGTTTGGCAACATCTTTGGTTGTCTCAAAACTGGCTTGGCAAAAACTTCGGTTATCGGCAAATACGTTTGGCAACAACTTCGGTTGTCGCCAAATGGGTTTAGCAACAACTTCGGTTTAGGTAAAACAATTTTGGCAACAAATTTGGTGGTCGCAAAACGGGTTTGGCAACACCTTCGGTTGTCGAAATACGGGTTTGGCAACAACTTCAATTGTCGTAAAACGGGTTAGGCAACAACTTTGGTTGTCGATAAATGGGTTTGGCAACAACTTCGGATGTCGCTAAATGGGTATGGCAACAACTTAGGCGGTCGGAAAATGGGTTTGACAACAACTTAGGTTGTCGCAAAATGGGTTTGACAACAACTTCGATTGTCGCAAAAAGGGTTTGGCAACAACTTCGGTGGTCGCAAAACATGCTACATAACAGCATCAGTTGTGAAAAAATGGTTTTTGTAACAACTTCGGCTGTCACAAAATGGGTCTGTCAACAACTTTGGTTTTCACAAAACGGGTTTGGCAACAACTTCGATTGTCGTAAAATTGGTTTGGTAACATCTTTGGTTGTCGTAAAACGGGTTTGGCAACAACTTCTATTTTCACGAAATGAGTTTGGCAACAACTTCGGTTGTTTCAAAATGGGTTTGGTAACATCTTCTGCTGTCAGAAAACCGGTTTGGCAACAACTTCGATTGTCGCAAAATGGGTTTGGCATCAACTTTGGTTGTCACAATATTGGTTTGGCAACAAATTCAATTTTTGCAAAAAGGTTTTGAAAACAACTTCGGTTGTTGCTAAAGGGTTCGCCAACAACTTCAGTTGTTGAAACCTGGGTTTTGCAATAACTTAGGTTGTTGGAAAATGGGTTTGGCAACAACTTCGGTTGTCGTAAAACAGGTTCCACCACAACATCAGTTGCCAGAAAACGGATTTCGTAACAACTTCGGTTGTCGCAAAATGGGTTTGGCAACAACTTCGGTTGTCGCAACGCAAAACGGGTTTGGTGACATATTCGATTATCGCAAAATGGGTTTAGCAACAACGTCGATTGTTGTAAAATGGGTGTGGTAATAACTTCGGTTATCGTAAAACGGGTTTGGGAACAACTTTGGTTGTCTCAAAAACGGGTTATGGAACAACTTTGGTTGTCGCAGAATAGGTTTGGCAACAACTTCGGTTGTCGCCAAACGAGTTTGGAAACAACTTCGGTTTTCCCAAATTGGGTTTGGCAACAACTTTGGTGGTCGCAAAACGGGTTAAGTAACAACTTTGATTGTCGTAAAACGGGTTTGGCAACAACTTTGGTTGTCGCATAACGGGTTTGGCATCAACATCGGTTGTCGCAAAAAGGGTTTGGGAACAAGTTCAGTTTTTGCAAAATGGTTTGGACAACCACTTCGGTTGTTGCAAAATGGGTTTGCCAACAAATTCGATTATGGAAAACTGGGTTTTGCAATTACTTAGGTTGTAAGAAAATGGGTTTAGGAACAACTTCGTTTGTCGAAAAACGGGTTTGACCACAACATCAATTGTCATAAAACGGATTTCGTAACAACTTTGGTTGTCACAAAATGAGTTTTGCAACAACTTCGGTTGTAGCAATACGGGTTTGGTAACGACTTTGGTTGTCGCAAAGCAGGTTTGGTAACATCTTCGGTTATCGCAAAACGGGTTTGGCAACAACTTCGGTTGTCGTAAAATGGGTTTGGTAGCAACTTCGGTTGTCGCAAAACGGGTTTGGCAACAACTTTGGTTGTCTCAAAAAGGGGTTTGGCAACAACTTTGGTTGTAGCCAAATAAGTTTGGCAACAACTTCGGTTGTCGCCACACGGGTTTGGCACCAACATCGGTTGTCGTAAAATGGGTTTGGCCACAACTTTGGTGGTCGCAAAACGGGTTTGGCAACAACTTCGGTTGTCGCAAAACGGGTTTGGCAACAACTTCGGTTCTAGCAAAATGAGTATGGCAACAACTTCGGTTGTCGCGAAGTGGGTTGGGCAACAACTTCAGTTGTTGCAAAACGGGTTTGGCAACATCTTTGGTTGTCTCAAAACTGGTTGGGCAAAAACTTCGGTTATCGGCAAATACGTTTGGCTACAACTTCGGTTGTCGCCAAATGGGTTTAGCAACAACTTCGGTTGTTGTAAAACAATTTTGGCAACAAATTTGGTTGTCGCAAAACGGGTTTCGCAACACCTTCGGTTGTCGCAATACGGGTTTGGCAACAAATTCAGTTGTCGTAAAACGGGTTAGGCAACAACTTTGGCTATCGATAAATGGGTTTGGCAACAACTTCAGATGTCGCAAAATGGGTTTGGCAACAACTTAGGCGGTTGAAAAATGGGTTTCACAACAACTTTAGTTGTCGCAAAATGGGTTTGACAACAACTGCGATTATCGCAAAAAGGGTTTGGCAACAACTTCGGTGGTCGCAAAACATGCTACATAACAACATCAGTTGTGAAAAAATGGTTTTTGTAACAACTTCGGTTGTCACAAAATGGGTCATGCAACAACTTTGGTTTTCGCAAAACGGGTTTGGCAAAAACTTCAGTAGTCGTAAAATTGGTTTGGTAACATCTTTGGTTGTCGTAAAATGGGTTTGGCAACAACTTCAGTTTTCACAAAATGAGTTTGGCAACAACTTCGGTTGTTTCAAAATGGGTTTGGTAACATCTTTGGCTGTCGAAAAACCGGTTTGGCAACAACTTCGATTGTCGCAAAATGGGTTTGGCATCAAGTTTGGTTGTCGCAAAATTGGTTTGGCAACAAATTCAATTTTTGCAAAATGGTTTTGACAACAACATCGGTTGTTGCTAAATGGGTTCGCCAACAACTTCAGTTGTTGCAACCTGGGTTTTTTGCTATAACTTAGGTTGTTGGAAAATGGGTTTGGCAACAACTTCGATTGTCGTAAAACGGGTTCCACCGCAACATCAGTGGTCACAAAACGGATTTCGTAACTACTTCGGTTGTCGCAAAATGGGTTTGGCAACAACTTCGGATGTCGCAACGCAAAACGGGTTTGGTGACATCTTCGATTATCGTAAAAGCGGGTTTAGCAACAACCGGTTGTTGTAAAATGGGAGTGGTAATAACTTCGATTGTCGTAAAACGGATTTGGGAACAACTTTGGTTGTCTCAAAAACGGGTTTGGGAACAACTTTGGTTGTCGCCAAATAGGTTTGGCAACAACTTCGGTAGTCGCCAAACGAGTTTGGAAACAACTTCGATTTTCCTAAATTGGGTTTGGCAACAACTTTGGTGGACGCAAAACGGGTTTGGTAACAACTTTGATTGTCGCAAAACGGGTTTGGCAACAACTTTGGTTGTCGTAAAACGGGTTTGGCATCAACTTCGGTTGACAAAAAAAGGGTTTGGGAACAACTTCTGTTTTTGCAAAAAGGTTTGGACAACCTCTTCGGTTGTTGCAAAATGGGTTTGCCAACAACTTCGGTTGTTGAAAACTGGGTTTTGCAATAACTTAGGTTGTTGGAAAATGGGTTTGGCAACAACTTCGATTGTCGTAAAACGGGTTCCACCGCAACATCAGTGGTCACAAAACGGATTTCGTAACTACCTCGGTTGTCGCAAAATGGGTTTGGCAACAACTTCGGATGTCGCAACGCAAAACGGGTTTGGTGACATCTTCGATTATCGTAAAAGCGGGTTTAGCAACAACTTCGGTTGTTGTAAAATGGGAGTGGTAATAACTTCGATTGTCGTAAAACGGATTTGGGAACAACTTTGGTTGTCTCAAAAACGGGTTTAGGAACAACTTTGGTTGTCGCCAAATAGGTTTGGCAACAACCGGTAGTCGCCAAACGAGTTTGGAAACAACTTCGATTTTCCTAAATTGGGTTTGGCAACAACTTTGGTGGACGCAAAACGGGTTTGGTAACAACTTTGATTGTCGCAAAACGGGTTTGGCAACAACTTTGGTTGTCGTAAAACGGGTTTGGCATCAACTTCGGTTGACAAAAAAAGGGTTTGGGAACAACTTCTGTTTTTGCAAAAAGGTTTGGACAACCTCTTCGGTTGTTGCAAAATGGGTTTGCCAACAACTTCGGTTGTTGAAAACTGGGTTTTGCAATAACTTAGGTTGTTGGAAAATGGGTTTGGGAACAACTTCGTTTGTCGAAAAACGGGTTTCACCACAACATCAGTTGTCATAAAACGGATTTCATAACAACTTTGGTTGTCACAAAATGAGTTTGGCAACAACTTCGGTTGTCGCAATACGGGTTTGGTTACAACTTTGGTTGTCGCAAAACAGGTTTGGTAACATCTTCGGTTATCGCAAAACGGGTTTGGCAACAACTTCGGTTGTCGTAAAATGGGTTTGGTAACAACTTCAGTTGTCGCAAAACGGGTTTGGCAACAACTTTGGTTGTCTCAAAAAAGGTTTGGCAACAACTTTGGTTGTAGCCAAAAGGTTTAACAACAACTTTGGTTGTAGCCAAATAGGTTTAACAACAACCGGTTGTCGCCAAACGGGTTTGGCACCAACTTTGGTTGTCGTAAAATGGGTTTGGCCAAAAATTTGGTAGTCGCGAAAACGGGTTTGGCAACAACTTCGTTGTCGCCGCAAAAGCGGGTTTGGCAACAACTTCGGTTCTGGCAAAACGAGTATGGCAACAACCGGTTTTCGCAAAAAGTGGGTTGGGCAACAACGCCAGTTGTTGCAAAACGGGTTTGGCAACATCTTTGGTTGTCTCAAAACTGGTTTGGCAAAATCTTCGGTTATCGGCAAATCGTTTGGCAACAACTTCGGGTTGTCTCAAATGGGTTTGGCAACAACTTTCGGTTGTCGTTAAAAGCGGGTTAGGCAACAACTTTGGTTGTCGATAAATGGGTTTGGCAACAACTTTGGATGTCGCAAAATGGGTTTGGCAACAACTTAGGCGGTCAAAAAATGGGTTTGACAACAACTTTGGTTGTCACAAAATGGGTTTGACCACAACTTCTTTTGTCGCAAAAAGGGTTTGGCAACAACTTCGGTGGTCACAAAACATGCTACATAACAACATCAGTTGTGAAAAAATGGGTTTTGTAACAACTTCGGTTGTCACAAAATGGGTCTGGCAACAACTTTGGTTTTCGCAAAAGCGGGTTTGGCAACAACCGGTTGTCGTAAAATTGCTTTGGTAACATCTTTGGTTATCGTTAAAAGCGGGTTTGGCAACAACTTCAGTTTTCACAAAATGAGTTTGGCAACAACTTCCGTGGTTTCAAAATGGGTTTGGTAACATCTTCGGCTGTCGAAAAACAGGTTTGGCCACAACTTCAATTGTCGGAAAATGGGTTTGGCATCAACTTTCGTTGTCGCAATATTAGTTTGGCAACAAATTCAAGTTTTGCAAAATGGTTTTGACAACAACCGGTTGTTGCTAAATGGGTTCGCCAACAACTTCAGTTGTTGAAACCTGGGTTTTGTTATAACTTAGGTTGTTGAAAAATGGGTTTGGCAACAACTTCGGTTGTCGTAAAACGGGTTCCACCACAACATCAGTTTTCACAAAACGGATTTTGTAACAACTTCGGTTGTCGCGCAAATGGGTTTGGCAACAACTTCGGTTGTCGCAAACGCAAAAACGGGTTTGGTGACATCTTCGATTATCGCATAAAAGCGGGTTTAGCAACAACTTCGGTTGTTGTAAAATGGGTGTGGTAATACCGTTTGTCGTAAAACGGGTTTGGGATCAACTTTGGTTGTCTCAAAAATGGGTTAGGGGAACAACTTTGGTTGTCGCCAGATAGGTTTGGCAACAACTTCAGTTGTCGCCAAACGAAGTTTGGAAACAACCGGTTTTCCTAAATTGGGTTTGGCAACTACTTTGGTGGTCGCGAAAAGCGGGTTTGGTAACAACTTTGATTGTCGCCAAAGCGGGTTTGGCAACAACTTTGGTTGTCGCCAAAGCGGGTTTGGCAACAACTTCGGTTGTCGCAAAGAGGGTTTGGGAACTACTTCAGTTTTGCAAAATGGTTTGGACAACCACCGGTTGTTGCAAAATGGGTTTGCCAACAACTTCGGTTGTTGAAAACTGGGTTTTGCAATAACTTAGGTTGTTAGAAAATGGGTTTGGTAACAACTTCGTTTGTCGAAAAATGGGTTTCACCATAACATCAGTTGTCAAAAAATGGATTTCGCGAACAACTTTGGTTGACACAAAATGAGTTTGGCAACAACCGGTTGTCGCTTTTACGGGTTTGGTAACTACTTTGGTTGTCGCAAAACAGGTTTGGTAACATATTCGGTTATCGCAAAACGGGTTTGGCAACAACTTCGGTGTCGTAAAATGGGTTTGGTAACAACTTCGGTTGTCTCAAAACGGGTTTGGCAACAACTTTGGTTGTCTCAAAACGGGTTTGGCAACAACTTTGGTTGTAGCCAAATTGGTTTGGCAACAACTTTGGTTGTAGCCAAATTGGTTTGGCAACAACTTTGGTTGTAGCCAAATTGGTTTGGCAACAACTTTGGTTGTAGCCAAATTGGTTTGGCAACAACTTCGGTTGTCGACAAACGGGTTTGGCACCAACTTCGGTTGTCGTAAAATGGGTTTGGCCACAACTTTGGTGGTCGCAAAACGGGTTTGGCAACAACTTCGGTTGTCGCAAAACGGGTTTGGCAACAACTTCGGTTCTGGCAAAACGAGTATGGCAACAAAATCGGTTGTCGCGAAGTGGGTTGGGCAACAACTTCAGTTGTTGCAAAATGGGTTTGGCAACATCTTTGGTTGTTGCAAAACTGGTTTGGCAAAAACATCGGTTATCGGCAAATACGTTTGGCAACAACTTCGGTTGTCGACAAATGGGTTTGGCAACAACTTCGGTTGTCGCCAAATGGGTTTGGCAACAACTTCGGTTGTCGCCAAATGGGTTTGGCAACAACTTCGGTTGTCGCCAAATGGGTTTGGCAACAACTTCGATTGTCGTAAAACACTTTTGGCAAAAAATTTGGTGGTCGCAAAACTGGTTTTGCAACACCTTCGATTGTCGCAATACGGGTTTGGCAACAACTTCAGTTGTCGTAAACCGGGTTAGGCAACAACTTTGGTTGTCGATAAATGGGTTTGGCAACAACTTCGGATGTCGCAAAATGGGTTTGGTTGGCAACAACTTAGGCGGTCGGAAAATGGGTTCGACAACAACTTTGGTTGTCACAAAATGGGTTTGAGAACAACTTCGATTGTCGCAAAAAGGGTTTGGCAACAACTTCGGTGGTCACAAAACATGCTACATAACAACATCAGTTGTGAAAAAATGGGTTTTGTTACAACATCGGTTGTCACAAAATTGGTCTGGCAACAACTTTGGTTTTCGCAAAAATTGGCAACAACCGGTTGTCGTAAAATTGGTTTGGTAACATCTTTGGTTGTCGTAAAAGCGGGTTTGGCAACAACTTCAGTTTTCACTAAATGAGTTTGGCAACAACTTAGGTTGTTTCAAAATGGGTTTGGTAACATCTTCGGCTGTCGGAAAACCGGTTTGGCAACAACTTCGATTGTCGTAAAATGGGTTTGACATCAACTTTGGTTGTCGCAATATTTGTTTGGCAACAAATTCAATTTTTGCAAAATGTTTTTGACAACAACTTCGGTTGTTGCTAAATGGGTTCGCCAACAACTTCAGTTGTTGAAACCTGGGTTTTGCTTTAACATAGGTTGTTGGAAAATGAGTTTGGCAACAACTTCGGTTATCGTAAAACGGCTTCCACCACAACATCAGTTGTCACGAAACGGATTTCGTAACTACTTCAGTTGTCGCAAAATGGGTTTGGCAACAACTTCGGATGTCGCAACGGAAAACGGGTTTGGAGACATCTTCGATTATCGCAAAACGGGTTTAGCAACAACTTCGGTTGTTGTAAAATGGGTGTGGTAATAACTTCGATTGTCGTAAAACGGATTTGGGAACAACTTTGGTTGTCTCAAAAACGGGTTAGGGAACAACTTTGGTTGTCGCCAAATAGGTTTGGCAACAACTTTGTTGTCGCCAAACGAGTTTGGAAATAACCGATTTTCCTAAATTGGGTTTGGCAACAACTTTGGTGGTCGCAAAAGCGGGTTAGGTAACAAGTTTGATTGTCGCAAAACTGGTTTGGCAACAACTTTGGTGGTCATAAAAAAGCGGGTTTGGCATCAACTTCGTTGTCAGAAAAAAGGGTTTGGGAACAACTTCCGTTTTACAAAATGGTTTGGACAACCTCTTCGGTTGTTGCAAAATGGGTTTGCCAACAACTTCGATGTTGAAAACTGGGTTTTGCTATAACTTAGGTTGTTGGAAAATGGGTTTGGGAACAACTTCATTTGTCGAAAAATGGGTTTCACCACAACATCAGTTGTCATAAAACGGATTTCGTAACAACTTTGGTTGTCACAAAATGAGTTTGGCAACAACTTCGGTTGTTGCAATACGGGTTTGGTAACAACTTTGGTTGTCGCAAAACAGGTTTGGTAACATCTTCGGTTATCGCAAAACGGGTTTGGCAACAACTTCAGTTGTCCTAAAATGGGTTTGGTAACAACTTCAGTTGTCGCAAAACGGATTTGGCAACAACTTTGGTTGTCTCAAAAACGGGTTTGGCAACAACTTTGGTTGTAGCCAAAAAGGTTTGGCAACAACTTTGGTTGTAGCCAAATAGGTTTGGCAAGAACTTCGGTTGTCGCCAAACGGGTTTGGCACCAACTTTGGTTGTCGTAAAATGGGTTTGGCCAAAAATTTGGTAATCGCGAAAACGGGTTTGGCAACAACCGGTTGTCGCCAAAACGGGTTTAACAACAACTTTCGGTTGTCGCAAAAAGCGGGTTTGGCAACAACCGGTTCTGGCAAAACGGTATGGCAACAACTTCGGTTTGTCGCAAAGTGGGTTGGGCAACAACGCCAGTTGTTGCAAAACGGGTTTGGCAACATCTTTGGTTGTCTCAAAACAGGTTTGGCAAAATCTTCGGTTATCGGCAAATCGTTTGGCAACAACCGGTTGTCACCAAATGGGTTTGGCAACAACTTCGGTTGTCGTGAAACGGGTTAGGCAACAACTTTGGTTTTCGATAAATGGGTTTGGCAACAACTTTGGATGTCGCAAAATGGGTTTGGCAACAACTTAGGCGGTCGGAAAATGGGTTTGACAACAACTTTGGTTGTCACAAAATGGGTTTGAGAACAACTTTATTGTCAAAAAAGGTTTGGCAACAACCGGTGGTCACAAAACATGCTACATAACAACATCAGTTGTGAAAAAAAATGGGTTTTAACAACCGGTTGTCACAAAATGGGTCTGGCAACAACTTTGGTTTTCGCCAAAAGCGGGTTTGGCAACAACTTCGGTTGTCGTAATATTGGTTTGGTAACATCTTTGGTTGTCGAAAAAAAGCGGGTTTGGCAACAACTTCAGTTTTCACAAAATGAGTTTGGCAACAACTTCGGTGATTTCAAAATGGGTTTGGTAACATCTTCGGCTGTCAGAAAACCGTTTTGGCAACAACTTTAATTGTCGCAAAATGGGTTGGGCATCAACTTTCGTTGTCGCAATATTAGTTTGACAACAAATTCAAGTTTTGCAAAATGGTTTTGACAACAACTACGGTTGTTGCTAAATGGGTTCGCCAACAACTTCAGTTGTTGAAACCTGGGTTTTGCTATAACTTAGGTTGTTGAAAATTGGGTTTGGCAACAACTTCGGTTGTCGTAAAACGGGTTCCACCACAACATCAGTTGTCATAAAACGGATTTCGTAACAACCGGTTGTCGCAAAATGGGTTTGGCAACAACCGGTTGTCGCAACGCAAAAACGGGTTTGGTGACATCTTCGATTATCGCCAAAGCGGGTTTAGCAACAACTTCGGGTTGTTGTAAAATGGTTGTGGTAATAACTTCTGTTGTCGTAAAAAGCGGGTTTGGGAACAACTTTGGTTGTCTCAAAAAAGCGGGTTAGGGAACAACTTTGGTTGTCTCCAAATAGGTTTGGCAACAACTTCAGTTGTCGCCAAACGAGTTTGGAAACAACCGGTTTTCTAAATTGGGTTTGGCAACTACTTTGGTGGTCGCAAAAAGCGGGTTTGGTAACAACTTTGATTGTCGCGAAAACGGGTTTGGCAAACGACTTTGGTTGTGGCAAAAAACGGGTTTGGCATCAACTTCGGTTGTCGCCAAAGAGGGTTTGGGAACTACTTTAGTTTTTGCAAAATGGTTTGGACAACCACTTCGGTTGTTGCAAAATGGGTTTGCCAACAACCGGTTGTTGAAAACTGGGTTTAAATAACTTAGGTTGTTGGAAAATGGGTTTGGGAACAACTTCGATGTCGAAAAACGGGTTTCACCATAACATCAGTTGTCATAAAATGGATTTCGTAACAACTTTGGTTGTCACAAAATGAGTTTGGCAACAACTTCGTTGTCGCATATCTGGGTTTGGTAACTACTTTGGTTGTCGCAAAACAGGTTTGGTAACATATTTGGTTATCGCAAAAGCGGGTTTGGCAACAAGTTCGGTTGTCGTAAAATGGGTTTGGAAACAACTTCGGTTGTCGCAAAACGGGTTTGGCAACAACTTTGGTTGTCTCAAAACCGGGATTGGCAACAACTTTGGTTGTAGCCAAATTGGTTTGGCAACTACGCCGGTTGTCGACAAGCGGGTTTGGCCCCAACTTCTCGTTGTCGTAAAATGGGTTTGTCCACAACTTTGGTGGTCGCAAAACGGGTTTGGCAACAACTTCGGATGTCGCAAAACGGGTTTGGCAACAACTTCGGTTGTCGCAAAACGGGTTTGGCAACAACTTCGGTTCTGGCAAAACGAGTATGGCAACAACTTTGGTTGTCGCGAAGTGGGTTGGGCAACAACTTCAGTTGTTGCAAAATGGGTTTGGCAACATCTTTGGTTGTCTCAAAACTGGTTTGGCAAAAACTTCGGTTATCGGCAAATACGTTTGGCAACAACTTCGGTTGTCGCCAAATGGGTTTGGCAACAACTTCGGTTGTCGCCTAATGGGTTTGGCATCATCTTCGGTTGTCGTAAAACACTTTTGGCAACAAATTTGATGGTCGCAAAACTGGTTTGGCAACACCTTCGGTTGTCGCAATATGGGTTTGGCAACGACTTCAGTTGTCGTAAAACGGGTTAGGCAACAACTTAGGTTGTCGATAAATGGGTTTGGCAACAACTTCGGATGTCGCAAAATGGGTTTGGTTGGCAACAACTTAGGCGGTCGGAAAATGGGTTTCACAACAACTTTGATTGTCGCAAAATGGGTTTGACAACAACCGATTGTCGCAAAAGGGTTTGGCAACAACCGGTGGTCGCAAAACATGCTACATAACAACATCAGTATTGAAAAAATGGGTTTTGTAACAACTTCGGTTGTCACAAAATGGGTCTGGCAACAACTTTGGTTTTCGCAAAAAGCGGGATTGGCAACAACCGGTTGTCGTAAAATTGGTATGGTAACATCTTTGGTTGTCGTAAAAAGCGGGTTTGGCAACAACTTCAGTTTTACTAAATGAGTTTGGCAACAACTTAGGTTATTTCAAAATGGGTTTGGTAACATCTTCGACTTTGGAAAACCGGTTTGGCAACAACTTTGATTGTCGTAAAATGGGTTTGACATCAACTTTTGTTGTCGCAATATTTGTTTGGCAACAAATTCATTTTTTTGCAAAATAGTTTTGACAACAACCGGTTGTTGCTAAATGGGTTCGCCAACAACTTCAGTTGTTGAAACCTGGGTTTTGCAATAACATAGGTTGTTGGAAAATGGGTTTGGCAACAACTTTGGTTGTCGTAAAACGGATTCCATCACAACATCAGTTGTCACAAAACGGATTTCCTAACAACTTCGGTTGTCGCAAAATGGGTTTGGCAACAACTTCGATGTCGCAACGCAAAAAGCGGGTTTGGTGACATCTTCGATTATCGCAAAATGGGTTTAGCAACAACCGGTAGTTGTAAAATGGGTGTGGTCATAACTTTGGTTGTCGTAAGGCGGGTTTGGGAACAACTTTGGTTGTCTCAAAAACGGGTTAGGCAACAACTTTGGTTGTCGCCAAAAGGTTTGGCAACAACTTCCGATTGTCGCCAAACGAAGTTTGGAAACCACCGGTTTTCCTAAATTGGGTTTGGCAACAACTTTGGTGGTCGCAAAACGGGTTTGGTAACAACTTTGATTATCGCCAAAAGCGGGTTTGGCAACAACTTTGGTTGTCGTAAAACGGGTTTGGCATCGACTTCGGTTGTCACAAAAGGGTTTGGGAACAACTTCAGTTTTTGCAAAATGGTTTTGACAACCACTTTCGGTTGTTGCAAAATGGGTTTGCCAACAACTTCGGTTTGTTGAAAATTGGGTTTTGCAATAACTTAGGTTGTTGGAAAATGCGTTTAGGAACAACCGTTTGTCGAAAAACGGGTTTCACCACAACATCAGTTGTCATAAAACGGATTTCAGAACAACTTTGGTTGTCACAAAATGAGTTTGGTAACAACCGGTTGTCGCAATACGGGTTTGTTAACAACTTTGGTTGTCGCAAAACAGGTTTGGTAACATCTTCGGTTATCGCAAAAGCGGGTTTGGTAACAACCGGGTTGTCGTAAAATGGGTTTGGTAACAACCGGTTGTCGCCAAAGCGGGTTTGGCAACAACTTTGGTTGTCTCAAAAGCGGGTTGGGCAACAGCTTTGGTTGTAGCCAAATAGGTTTGGCAACAACCGGTTGTCCCCTAATGGGTTTGGCACCAACCGGTTGTTGTAAAATGGGTTTGGCCACAACTTTGGTGGTCGCAAAACAGGTTTGGCAACAACCGGTTGTCATAAAAGGGTTTGGCAACAACCGGTTCTGGCAAAGCGAGTATGGCAACAACAACCGGTTGTCGCGAGTGGGTTGGGCAACATCTTCAGTTGTCGCCAAAACGGGTTTGGCAACAACTTTGGTTGTCGCAAAAGCGGGTTTGGCAACAACTTTGGTTGTCGCAAAACGGGTTTGGCATCGACTTTTTGTTGTCGCTAAGTGGGTATGGCAACAACCGGTTGTCGCCAAATGGGTTTGGCAACAACTTTGGTTGTCGTAAAATTGATTTGGTAACATCTTTGGTTGTCGTAAAAGCGGGTTTGGCAACAACTTCAGTTTTCACAAATGAGTTTGGCAACAACCGGTTGTTTCAAAATGGGTTTGGTAACATCTTCGAAGTCGGAAAACGGTTTGGCAACAACTTCAATTGTCGCATAAAATGGGTTTGGCATCAACATTCGTTGTCGCAATATTAGTTTGGCAACAAATTCAATTTTTCCAAAATGGTTTTGACAACAACCGGTTGTTGCTAAATGTGTTCGCCAACAACTTCAGTTGTTGAAACCTGGGTTTTGCTATAACTTAGGTTGTTGAAAAATGGTTTTGGCAACAACCGGTTGTCGTAAAACGGGTTCCACCACAACATCAGTTGTCACAAAACGGGTTTCGTAAAAAACTTTGGTTATCGCCAAATAGGTTTGGCAACAACCGGTTGTCGTAGCGCAAAAGCGGGTTTGGTGACATATTCGATTATCGTAAAAGCGGGTTTAGCAACAACCGGTTGTTGTAAAATGGGTGTGGTAATAACCCGGTTGTCGTAAAAGCGGGTTTGGGAACAACTTCAGTTGTCGCCAAACGAGTTTGAAAACAACCGGTTTTCCTAAATTGTGTTTGGCAACTACTTTGGTGGTCGCCAAAGCGGGTTTGGTAACAACTTTGATTGTCACAAAAGCGGGTTTGGCAACAAATTTGGTTGTCGCCAAAAGCGGGTTTGGCATCAACCGGTTGTCGCAAAAGAGGGTTTGGGAACAACTTCAGTTTTTGCAAAAGCGGTTTGGACA